>CM034155.1:146578911-147281411 GCA_019776745.2 Taxus chinensis | reverse complement strand
GCTCCAAGGTGTTCTTCATCCATGCTCCAAATTGCAAGTATTTCATTCACAACCAATATAGGGGGAGAGGCAACACTCTCCTCCCAACCAAAAATCAATGGAGAAGAGAAGCAATCTCCTCCATTGACCCCCGAGCCCCAAACACAACACAATGAAGGGTGGTCTCCAACTCAAGGCAAAAATACTTTCTTCCACAATACAATTTCTTCACAACATTCAAAGCTAAAATAGAAGAAACAAAGAGACACACAAATAACACCAAACATTTCACAACAAGGCTTTCATCCAAGCCAACAAGAGAAGGAACTATGGGAAAGTTTTCCTTATGCCTCCCAATTGAGATGAGATGCCCATCCAAACCCTCCACAATAAAAACTCAAGCCCCTATGACTCTTATGCCTCCCTCAAGTACCCCTTTTTCCTCCCATACTCTTATGCCTCCCTCCTCTTATGGCTCCCTCAAGGACAAGGTAAGAATGTGAACATTCTTACCCAAGATGGGCATCCCTCTCAAACTCCCTCCACAATTTCCTATTCTACTCTTATGCCTCCCTCATGAGTTTTCCCATAGACCTCTCCTACACTACACATTAAGTATGCTATCCATTTTTCACAATACACAAGTAAACATACATTATCCACAAATTTAGCATAGAAGCAACAACAATATGAAAGTAAAAATGGGAGAAGGTTTCCTACCTCTCCATTGGAGAAGCCTAAACCAAGAACTTTGTCCAAGCTCCCTCCAAAATAATCCCAAGCATGCAAGTCCAAGCTCCTTCCAAAACAATCCCACCAAAAAAACTCCAACAACCCCTCAACATGAGAGGAAATTTCCATAAATAGACAAAAGGGGAGAGTGAGGGTGATGTGGCTCCTTGTAGGATGCCACATCACACATCCTCAAGACCACCTTCCTTTAGTCAACTCAAATTCCAAAACACCATAAATGGGTGGTTGGGTTGAATGACATCTCTTTTCCACATCCATCCCTTCCCATGTGTCTTAAGGCACAATTAAATGCAAAAGAAGACAAGTGCACTCCAAAGTCACATTTCCCTTCCCAAAACAATAAATAATCCCCTTTTTGGATTCCCAACCCATAGATATGGTTGGTAAGGGGTTTTGGTAAGTGTGGGACAAGTTCAACTTGTCCCACAAGTCCCCCAAAATTTCCCTAAATCTCAAATTCGAGATTCAAAGGATTTGGAGTGGTCAACACTCAAAACAAGCATTCAATACAAGGGGCAAACACATGGCTCAAGGAGCCAACCATCAAAATTAATTACACCCACTAGACTTCCTTCCAAGACTTAAAAATTAACACAAGATGTTAATTTAATCTAAACATACTTAGCAAAAGAAATTTTAAAAAGATATCACAAATAAAATCACCTACCAAAGTAAGTTAAAACTAGTAAATAAAATTTTACCCCTTGGTCACATTAGAAAAATTTCCCCCTCATGGAAACTTTTCTTAGCAATCATAAAAAAAAAAGAGTAACACAATACAATTCACTAGTTTCCTTGATGACCAATTGTTGTAACCACCCGACATCCTGTTGTGTTTGGTTCCCAATCCCCCTCATGGTTGTGATCATGTTGTGTTTCCTGCAAAATGCAAAATACCTCCTTCGGCCTTGCGGCCATGTCAAAATGTCCAAAATAACCATATGCATGAAATTTATTAACATCTATACGTAATTCAATTATCCATTATTTCTAGGTCTAAATCACAACTTAATTATGCATTTCATCATTCTCCAAAATTATAGTAATGTAAATTCAACAACTACATTCTACTCATCATGGCGAAGAAATCCAATGTTAGAACACATGCAATATATCCATATAAAAATAATATCAGTATCCAATAGTGTGTCCATGAGTCAGTGTATATCATACTGAAAACAAAATCCAATCATAATCCAAATGCATCTAGTCACAAAACATCATGCTAATCAACACAAGTATAAGTCATGTCCATATCCAAAGTCTGCATAACTCAAAATGATAATCAACTAAGTGTCGTAGGGAAGTGGGAATTACATCCCCCTCCCCTTAGACTAGACTTCCTTCTGGAAGTCACTAAAATAAGTGTGGAAACTGAGCTCGCAATGATGTAGCATCCTCCCAAGTAGTAGCAGTCTCATCGTACCTATCCCATTGGACTCGAACCTGCTGAATCTCTCTGCCGCGAAGGCCTAGGGTCCTGCGATCTAAAATGCAGACGGGATCCACCATCACCTGCCCCTGATTTTGCACCTGCAATGCAGTCCAATCTAGCACATGAGAAGGATCAGAAACATATCTCCTAAGCACAGAAACGTGAAAAACATAATGGACGTGCGATAAGCTAGGTGGCAATGCTAGACAATAGGCCAAGGGACTAAGGTGCTCCAAGATCTCAAAGGGACTCACAAATCTAGGAGCAAGCTTAGAACCTTTTCCATAATGGATATGGCTCTTATGCAGTCTGACACGAAGAAACACCTTCGTGCCTACCTCAAAACTGCGATCTATTCTATGCTGGTCTGCATACTTCTTCTATCTATCCTGCGCCTCCTGTAATCTCTGTCTGATCAAAGAAACCTGCTGCTCCATGTCCTGCAATAATGCTGGCCCAAGAGAAACCCTGTCCTCAATCCTATCCTAGCTAAGAGGTGTCCTGCACTCTCTACCATATAATGCCTGAAAGGGAGCCATGCCTATAGAACTTTGAAAACTATTATTATAGGCAAACTCCACCAAATATAGATACTCCTCCCATCTCGACTGATGATCCATCATGTACATCCTGAGCATGTCCTCCAAAATCTGATTCACCCTCTCTGTCTGTCCATCTATCTCTGGGTGATAAGCTGTGCTGAAATTAATCCTCGTCCCGAGGGCATACTGCATGGTGGTCCAGAAATGGGAGGTGTACAAAGGGTCGCGGTTGCAAATGATCTTCCGTGGAATCCCATGTAATCTGACAATCTCATCTAGGTATACTCGTGCTACCACACTCGCTATATAGGTGGTCTTTACTGGGGAAAAATGATCTACCTTCGTCAATTTATCCACCATGACCATGATGGCGTTGTGATGGTATCTCGACGTAGGTAACCCAACGATGAAGTCCATGGAAATGGTGTCCCACTTCCACTCTGGTATGGTGTGAGGATAGAGAAGGCTAGCTGGATGCTAATGCTTAGCCTTTACCCTCTGGCACTCTAAACAGCGGGATACAAATGAGGCTATGTCTCTCCGAAGTCCTCTCCAAAAATACAACTATCTCAAGGTGGCGTGCATCTTCTTCATCCCGGGATGGGTTGACTAAGGTGCACGATGAGCCTCTGTCAAAATGTCATGTCTCAAGCCTCCATCTCTAAGAACATAAATTCGACCTCTGTGTCTGAGAATACCATCTACCTCTAATGAAAATCCATCAAATCTCCCCTCAAGGGGTCTCTGAGACTCAATCTCTGCTCTGGCTGTAAGGTAGAAACTATCCTGAGGAAGCTGCTGCAAGATCCTACTCCGCAAATCTGTGCCCACTGAGGTGGCCATAGCCACATGTCTCCGCCTACTCAAGGCATCTGCAACCACATTCTCCTTCCCTTTCACATGTTCTATCTCCATGTCATACTCACAGAGTAACTCCATCCAACGCCGCTGACGAGCGTTGAGATTGGGCTGCGTGAAGAGGTGGCGAAGACTCAAGTGATCAGTCCTAAGTGTAAATCTCTGGCCGAGAAGAAAATGTCTCCACTGCACTAAGGCATGTACTACTGCTGCAAGCTCAAGTTCATGGGTCGGATAATTGAGCTCATAATCTTTGAGTTTGCGAGACTCAAAGGCAACTACTCTACCCTCCTGCATTAGCACTCCTCCAAGTCCTGCCAAGGAAGCATCTGTGCATACGAAAAACTCTCCATGAGGATGTGGTACTGCAAGGATAGGTGCTCTCATAAGGCATTCCTTCAGCGTACTAAAGTCCTGCTCACACCTATCTGACCATAAAAACTTCTTCCCTTTCCGCTGAAGAGAAGTGATAGGGTGCGCAATCCGAGAAAAGTCTTGAACAAACCTCCTGTAATACTTTGCTAGACCCATGAAACTACGCACCTCGGTCACACTAGAGGGTGCTGGCCAGTCCATGATGGCTCGAATCTTCGAAGGATCGACTGTGATACCTTCCCCAGAAATAACGTGGCCCAAATACTGCACCTCAAGCTGAAAGAACGCACACTTCTCCAAGTTCCCGTAAAGGCGCTGCTCACGAAGACACTAAAGAACCTAGCTAAGGTGATCCTCGTGCTCCTCACGTGTGCGTGAGTAAATCAAAATGTCATCAAGGAAGATGAGCATGAAGCGATCAAGGAAGGTCCTGAATACCCCATTCATCAAACTCACAAACACTGCGGGGGCATTCGTCAAACCGAAAGGTACCACTGTGAACTCGTAGTGGCCATATCTCGTGCGGAAAGCTGTCTTGTGGATATCTGTCTCCGCAATCCTGAGCTGATGGTACCCTGACTTAAGATCTATCTTAGAGAAAACTGTATCCCCCTTCATCTGATCAAACAAATCGTCAATGCGTGGAAGGGGGTAACGATTCTTGATCGTTACCTTATTCAGCTGACATTAATCAATGCACAACCGAAGAGATCCATCTTTCTTCTTCATGAAGATAACTGGTGCACCCAAAGGGGATACACTAGGATGAATTAGGCCTTTCTCCAGAAGGCCCTCTAGCTGCAACTTGAGCTCACATAACTCAGGAGTGGTCATCCAATAAGGTGCTCGTGAGATAGGCTCTGCGCCCGGAACTAGATCTATATGAAATTCGATCTCACATGGGGGAGGTAATCCCGGTAGCTCCCCTAGGAACACATCGGAAAACTCTGATAAGATGGGATGGTCATCGAGGGAAGGTCCTCTGGACTCATCCTCTGATCTATCACTGACCGTAATAGCAAACATCAGACAACCCTGTCGCGCACACTGCTTAAGCTGCATAGCGGAGATGGTGCGAATGGATACGGCCCTCCTAACTCCTGATATCACTGACTCTACTCCAAGATCATCTATGCAAGAAATAGTCTTATGGTAACAATCCACTCTAGCTCTGTGAGTGGACAACCAGTCCATGCCTAAAATGATGCCATAAGATCCTAATGGAAGGATCCGAAGATCAGAAGTAGTGGTGAAGGGTCCCAAATCCACTACACACTCCTTGACTAAGGAGTCTACAGAAATCTTGGCTCCAGAAGCCATCTCAACGTCCCAACTACGGCCCTGCCTAACTGTCACCAGCCTACAACACTCTACTAAGGATGGTGTAATAAAAGAATCAGAAGAGCCAGAATCAAATAATATAGAGGCGGAAATACCACCAGTACTACCTGTCGTCTCAATCACAGTACTCTGATGCTCAGCCTGGCAATTCTCAACTGCTGCGTAGATCCGATGACTCCGTGCCATATCTCCAACAATAGGCTCTGAGCTCTGTGTCTTACCCTTGGTAGGGTTATGTGGGCAATCTCTCCAAAGATGTCCAACAACTCCGTAACCATAACAGCTGCCTGGTCCTCTCTAGTGGGAAGCAGCTCCAGCTGGTACTCTAGATGACTGAGATACAGATCCTGACGATCCCGCTATGGACTGCTGAGGTCTCTGCTGACGAGCTCCTAGTGATTGAGCTCTCGGTGCACCCTGTGTCCTGATGGGACCCCTAGGAGGAGGCCCCATACTACATCCTCTCTGTGCATTGAATCTCTGAGGAGGTTGGTAAGGTGGGCGGGTCTGCTGCTGCTGCTACTGCAGCGGTGGCCTGAATGAAGCTTGCCCTGAATTTTTTCCACCCCGTGGAGGAGGAACTGACCCCTTCGACCTACTATCATGCATCTGCTGGATTCGGCTCCGAACTCTTTCTCTAGCTTGCTGTGTCTTCCCCCATGTCTACTCTGCAATATAGGCCTTTTCCATGGCCTCTGCTAATGTCTGTGGGCAGTGAATGCGCACTGCATCACCTAGATCCAAGTTCAGGCCCCGGATGAACCTGTGAATCCATACCTACTCATCCTGCATATAGTCAACGTATTGGAGTAGGTCTAGAAATCGACTCTCATACTCAACTACTGTCATCGATGCCTGACGGAGGTCATGAAACTCGTTTATCCACTACTGAATAAATCTCCTGGGTAAATACCTGCTCCTGAAACGTTCCTCAAACAGCTCCCAGGTAATCGTCTCTGAGTCGACATGGAGCTTCTGCTCCTCGGTCCTCCACCAGACTCCTGCTCCATCCTTCAAAAGATGGATCGCAACACGAGCTTTTGTGTTGCTACTACAAGGACAGAGCTTGAAGCATCCGCTCAAGCTCACCAACCAGGCCTCTGCCTGAAAACCACCTGTATCACCTAAATAGTGAGATGGTCGTAGCTTCAGGATCTCCCTGATATGGTCTGCGGCTGATGTATGATGAATCCTAGATCTCTCTGTATGCTCCTCCCTCTTTCTAGGGCTCTGAGACCTGTCCCTATGTCCTGAGATCCTGTCCCCATGTCCTCTCTGTGGTGACTCTGCCCTAGCCGACTCTGCACGGAAATTCTTTGCTCTGTGCTCCTCACTGTGTTGAGGGGATGCCTGGGCATCTACTAATGGCTCCAAACTATGTCTAGCAAGTCGTCCTCCCAAGGGCTCTCTGCGTATATCGGCATTGACATCCTGAAGTGTCTACAAAATCTGAGGCAGAAGGGCTGCTACGGCCTGCTCTGGCGGTGGTATGTCTAGGTCTAATTGAAGAGACCCCTCGCCCAATCCGCGCCTCCTGCACAGATCAAGGCGAGAGTTAGTTCATTGTTCTAGGTCTTGAGCCAGTTTTCTAAATTTGCTGTTTACTATAATTATCAACATTATGGCTTTATATTTTAAAAGGATTAGCTCTGTGCTAAGTTGAATGTTCCTGTTCTACGTTTTCCTACGTGTGCCCAAGGGTCCCAGCTTCAAACCCCTGGCTCTGATACCAAAATGTAACACCACTCAAAAAGACGACGACGCTACGCTCGACGAATAGACAACCCAAAATGTGAATTTTTTTTTGTATGGCGAATTATTAATTACATCGGGCGAGTTCGAAAACAGGCTTGAAAACCACCACGGTCATGATGATGCTTCAAGGTAAGAGATATTTGAATCTATCTCATTCGACGTTCCACAGAGGTAAGTAGGGTCGTCATACGAGTTAATTTGTCTAATGTCTGGTAATATCGTGTTGACAATATATCTGAAAGGTAACCCAAGAGTATGATATAATTTATTTTGAAGTGAATACATTAACCACTTCAATTTTTTTTTTATTATTCAGTTATATTACGTTATTTCAAAATTTAATACATTATAATTAATATACATACATACATACATACATATATATATATATATATATATATATATATATATACATATATACATATATATATGTTTACTTTATTATTCAGTTATATTACGTTATTTCGAAATTTAATACATTATAAAATATATATATATACATATACATATACTCATGTATAATGGAAGGAGTCACACTTTACGATAAACATAATTTGGCACTAATCTATTTCATTGCATTTTATGATTTCCTATGTTTAGGCATACACATTACCCTATTTATATCTAGTGTACTTATTATATGAAATTTTTTTATTACATAACATACCACTATTACCTAGTATAGTGTTTAACACTCAGCTACCTACTAGTTATCCCTATTTTCAATAACTAGTAAGGTATGACATTTCAAACTATTACTAAATACAGTAGTTGGGGCGGTGGGTGGTTCAGCAACTACCTGGCGTCCATAAGAATTTCTTTCCCTCACCTTGCGTGTACGCGTACGTACCCAAAATTGTAAGGTACTGTACTGCTAGAACAGTGTAACAAGTGCCCCAATGATGATATAGGTCTCCTCACAAGGTGTTCGGGATCCGGAAAAGCCCTAGCAGTATGCGTTAACATCCCGCGTGCCCCGCTTAGCCCCTGCGCCCTTTATTTTCCCCTTTTTCCCTCTTTCCTTGGCCTCTTGACCTTCAGTGACGAAACCGCCGCCCTGAAGGGCGGCGGTCTCGTGACCGCCACCCCGAACAGGGCGGCGGTCCTGTAACCCCTGCCCTGCTCAGAGTGGCGGTCCTGTGCGTGTTTTCCAGAACACTCTTTTGACGCGACTCGCGTGAAATATCACGTTTCACCAGCTTTTCTTTGCCGACTTGAGCATGCATTAATGTTTTTGGTCCCCTGGAACAGTGTTTTTCCTTTGTTTATTGTTTAGGAGTTCAATTTGGTTTTGGTTTTTGAGGGTTGGAATTCCTATAAATGCATGGTTTGTGTACATGCAAATGGTAGAAGAATTTGGTTTGAATTTGGTGAAGAATTTGAGCTGGAGCTTTTGGTCACCATTTTTTCCTTGTTAGAGTCTTCTGATTTTTAGTGTTTTGGTTAGCTTGCTTAGGATTGATAGCATAGTTTATTTCATACTTGGTTAGTATTGCTCAGCTGTTGGTAAGCCACAGACCCATCTTGTGCAGGCAGTGCTGTTGTTCCATCCAATCCAGTTAGAAGCTTGCCTCTGATTCCTCTTTGCTGTAGATTTATCTTCATCGTGTCTTAGAGTTCTTAGTTCAATTCATTATATACCTGGTTAGCTTTATTCAGCTGTTGGTAAGCCACATATCCAACTTGTGCAAGCAGTGTCTTTATTTTGAAATAGAATAGCTTGGGAAGCCATTAAAGTTGCAGGTTTTGCTCTTCGTATAGGATAGTTGCAGGTTCTGGTCGCTTCATGTTGCATGACTCGCAGTAAAATCCCGACTAGGAATCGCATAAGCCAAGCTCTGTACTCTTGCGCTATCCCTCTCCTACTCGCATTCTCGGTCTGTATTCTGAGCTGTCCTTGTCCCAAAATCTACTCCTATCGGTGCTAGCATTACACGCTTTTCTGGATCCAAGTGAACACGAAAGAACGAGAAGATCATACTGAGGGGACGAGATCATACACACACCATCGGATTCGCCACTGTTCTGCGGAATCCAGGTTTTAAATTTCAAAGTTCTAGTCAGACTCATATCAAATAGAGTAGTTAATCGCTTTATTTCATTTCATTCTATTCTCGATATTGCCAGGGAAGCTGTGGGGATTGATAGTTTCTGAGAAACTATGATTCACTCCTCACTTCTGAGGTAGGATCGAGAATCTTGCAGGTAGATTAGACAGGTTATTTTATTCATTTAGAATAATTCTACAAATCACACAGGCAAATAACCACACTCGGTTATCTTGTCTGTTTTTAATTATTGTTTAGTTATTATTTCTAGATATGCTTAAAATAGTTTGCTTTCCTTAAAATTGTTAAATATTTCAGATAAGAATAAAAGTTATATGCAGTTAGATTTATTTCACGTAATTAGAATTTGCTTCATTACAGTTAGTTTTTCCTTTTATGACAATTACGGGACCTCAAGAGCCCAGGGAATATATATTTGAGCCAATCGTGCCTCAACCAAACCTCGTCACAGCGATAGTTGACATAGACCAAAATCTCAGGATACAAGTATTCCGAACAACCACAGATTTACAACTGATCAGTTCTCAGTTAAGAGGATTAAACATAGAAGACGACCAAGCACATGCGTTTTGGTCAAGTCAGCCAAACTACAGATTACTCTAGAAAACATCCACATGACTGTAGAAGGGCTCGAAAGAGAACAAACATTCGGGTGCGATCCTCTAGTTCCACAGCCAGACGCTGGAGACACCCTCGTAGATATAGATACCAGCTTAAGAATCCAGGTTGCGAGAACGTCTGTAAGGTATTCTGAGAAGATCACACAACTATTGGTTCTAAACATAGAAGCTGAGAAAGCATACGATTACTGGATACTAGGGATTAGAACTTGATCTCGCGTATGACCATAACAGGACCGCAACAACCAAGAGTCTACGGTTGTGACCCACAGATCCCACAGCCCAACGAATCCACAAGTCAGTTAGATATAAACACTGGCCTACGCACACTAGTATTTCAGTCCACTCCACTTCCACCTATCATCATCGAACAACTATCCTTACTAGATATAGCGGCTAACGAAGCTAGGGAATTCTGGACTAGGCCAGAAAATTGTCCGTAGAGTCAATTATATTCATCATCCACTATATGACCTTATCGGGAGATATACACGAAACAATCCCAGGTCATTTTCCACGTATTCCGCAACCCATAGATCGAATCACGCCAGAGCTCGATATTGATTGGAGCCTTCGAGCAGTCATCCTCGCTGATCGATCTATCACACCAGTCCAAGTTAGAAGGGCCTTCTTTGCCTTAGATTCACAAATTCCACTAGTGCGTGTCGAAGACATTAGACTGCCTAACTAGTTTGTCTGCATATTCCATCCCCACCAGCTGTCTCGGCACGACCTCGGGAGGTCGGGTACGCGGAAGAGTTACTTGTTGATTCTCACGCTCGCCTGTCACTTTTCTGACGTACAAAATTGGTGAACCTGACGTGAAACAAACAATTGTTTCACCTTCTCTTTGAGAAGTTTTCAAATCTTCTCTCATCCACCTTCGCTCCTTCCCATTATTCTGCGGGTATTCATATACCCCCCGAATATGTCGGGATTCGATGCATATGGCAGACCCCTCTTGGGTCTTGAGGCATACTACGCCCAACAGAATAGGGAATCATCACCCTCGCTCTCAGTATGGGGTGACAACTATTCAACTAATCAGTTGTCAACACAAACCCCAAGAATCAGATATAGTTCGTCTTTTCAAACTGAAGAGTTAGATCAACCCCTTCGAACCCAACAAACAGAGCCTTCAGGTTCAAACAATATGATGTTTACCGGAGAATCTGGTTCATCTCCTCAAATGTTACTCAAACCACAAATTAGTAGGCAATCAGATCCATACCTGGTCTTAGATGATGGACAGTCAACACGTTATCCTAGGAGTGAACAACGCTCCCGGGGAATGTACCCATCTATAGGAGGTTTACAAATACAACCCGAAATCTCTTTTCAAGAAAATACCTCTATGCCACTGCATACAGGAAATATTCTGGGAGAAACTTGGCAAGATAGCGATCAGTTTATGACAGGATATCACGTACCTTTACAACACCAAGGTATACAACAAACGCCGCTCAGGAAAAGTACCGTGACTTCACCAAATGAAGTCATTTCAACGTTAGTAGAAAGAGTGAGAGGGTTAGAACTGGCTCAAGCAAGTCAAAATTCTCCGTTCATACAAACAGGAAGTTCCAATCCTCCATACCACTCTGGTCAGGTAGATCTCCTTACGGGAGTAGGCACGTTAGGCATGCCTCCTCAATATCCACAGCAAACGCCAACAAGGCCTATCATCTCTAACACTATTCCTCCCGGTCTAGTGTCGAACAGTCCGTTCCTCGACAATGCCCCGTCATACTTAAACATATACTCTAAATCACCACAAGGAGATATGTTCTCCTCTCCCGGCATGTTTTCTCAAACGCAGGGACCTCCCTATGCCCCTGCCAATGCGTACACTGCACCGTATCAACAACCTATCCCACCACCACTCCCTCAGCAAACACCATCAATGGTCGAAAGCTATGCGATAGGGACTTATTCAGAATACCTAAAGGAACCCTTAGATTTCACCATACGAAGCGTCATGCTTCCAAGACCTCTCCCTGATTTGCCTAAGTTCAAGGGTGAGGGAGATCCAAACACACATATCAAAGCTTACGCTACAGCCATACGAGAATTACTCCCTTGGGATGGGGTTGTTGCTAAAATATTCCCCAAAACACTGGAGGGCATTGCTCTCGATTGGTATTATAGAATACCTGAGGCTTCCATACATTCATTTAAACAACTCGTGTCAGAGTTCATCAAAGCCTTCGACATGAACAAACTGCTAAGAACAGGAATCAGGGAATTCTTGCACATCAAACAAGAACACAATGAATCTGTCGCCCATTTCATCCAGAGGTGGCGTACAGTTCTTTACTCTTCAGCAAGTGCTCCAAACATGGATCAGATGGAACTATGTGATTTATTCCTTCATTCTCTCAGCAGAGAAGTGAAAGAAGAAGTCTAGAAGTTCCCACTAAGGACTTATGATGAAGTACTTGAGAGCGCTCTGCGAATAGATCAAGCAGCAATAGATAGTGGTCGTAAGACATACGGAGCAAATGGGAGGTTAATCACCTCCACTCAAAATACTACAACTACCACAAATGTCAATCAAGGACCCAAAATCCTTAACAAAAATCGTGGGGTAACAACAGATGGGGTAACCGACCAGCCCAAGAGGGTAAATGTCGTTAATACTCCATCACAAACAAACAACCAGCGAAACAACAACTTTACCCCAATGGTCAATACAGTGGATTTTAACCATCCACAACAACAACAACAACAACGGTGAAATCCCATACAAGGGCCAAGCCAAAACTCATTTGGTTACCAAAACCAAAGTCAAAACCAAAAACAACAATTCCAAAACTTTGGTCCTAATAGGCAACAGTTTGATCAGAATTTTAGGCCACAATACACACCAAACCAACAAAACGGGAATTATAATCCCAATTCTTATTGTGGTTTCCATAAAATTCATGGTCACGACACTAGAACGTGCCGTGACTACAATAAATTTATGCAACGTTTGCCAGAAGAACAAAGACAGTTCTTCACAGACCTGTTCTTGGCAGATCCCGTCTCATCATCACCAAATACTCTCGCAGGGGCAGTTTCTCCTCAGAATGCTCCCCTCAAGATCTTTAATGATCCGCTCCCAAATCATGACAGCAATAGGCTGAATCCAACCGGAACAAACAAAGGTGCAGTGACGGGAAACAATGACCATGAAGCCTCGACTTCATTAAATCCGTCAGTCGCGCCACAGTTGGGAGCTCAACCGAGACCTAAGATAGTCAGTTTGGTAGAATTAGACGCTGAACTACCTATCAAAGCTATAACGAGAACACGAGAGTATTTCTCTCAACCAAGCCCAAGTCATCTGCCAGAGACAGATAAGAGTCAGCAAATAGTTGAAAAACCCATCGGTGCCTATGATTTAATTAGTGACCTAACAAAGACCTTTTCACACATTTCATTTTTGGACTTACTAAAGAACTCTCCCCCTCACAGAGCTGCTCTTTTAGAAGCATTAGGTCTAGGCCATCTAATTAACATCACTCCACCTCCCGAAACACAAGTAAATCACGTAGATTTTGATATCCACCCTCCGGGGCAGCTGGACAAGGATGTCGAATTCATCTTTGAAATAAGTAAAATGCCCACAGATGCTGAGATCGCACGCCGAGGTGACCCAGCCTTACACTTGCAAGTGTGGGTTTATAATAACTATGTAAAACGGGCAATGGTTGACGATGGGGCTGCAGTTAACATAGTCCCTTTCTCTTTCCTCCAAAAACTTGGATATGGAGAAACAAACTGTTCCACTACACGAAATACCTTGAGAGGCTATGATAGCCTTAAAGCCACTTCGATAGGAACTATAATACTGCCGGTCACCTTAGGGCCCAAAACCATCTTGACTGAGTTTTATATTATAGATCGGGAAACTAACTATAATATGATCCTCGGCCGACCTTGGATACATCGAATGAAGGCAATCCCTTCCACGCTATTTCAAGAAGTAAGATTCTTGCATCTGGGAAAGGTATTTGTAGCCAAAGGCGATCCAAAACCTTTCGATTTGCACCTAGCTGATTTAAAGAAAAGACCAGGGGTGCACTCAGAATTTGAGCTGCCAACAAACCAACTTAATAAACCCTCTTTGACCCAAATCCAGAGGAAAATTTGATACCTACAACGGATCTTGAAACTACCAGCATAGCCAAAAAAATTCCAACCCCTAAAGGTAAAACTAAAGAAACAGTATCATTAGGGACTACTGCGAAAATCGTTGAGTTGATAGAACAAGATTCACCAATGTTCTTACCATTCGATTCAGTAGGCATAGGATTTTCCCTAGGTGTTGGTTCCTTACCAGCAGAGGATCTCTGTATGGTAGAAGTAGAGTGTGCAAACGCAGCAGATGCCCCAACATCTACACTCCCGGCTAAGTATTGGACTCTCCATTTCGATGGAGCTAAATGTCATTATGGAGCGGGGGCAGGTATAATTCTTACTTCGCCCGAGGAGAAGGTCCTCCCATTCTCTTTTAAGTTAAACTTTGAATGCACAAACAATGGCGCTGAGTACGAAGCCCTCCTCCTTGGCCTCACCTTAGCCAGAAGAATTGGTATTAATAACATCAGAGTCTTGGGAGACTCGCAATTAGTAACAAACCAAGTTTCTGAAGTATATGAAACTAAAGCCGAACATTTACAACTCTACAAAAATGCTGTATTAGATTTAAGCAAGGCGTTTAACTTCATATCCATTGAAGTGATCCCACGAGAGAAAAATCTTCTCGCCGATTCAATAGCAACCTCAGCATCACGTTTTACTCCAAGCAATGAGCTAGAAGATACTCACTTCACAGTATCCATTCGTGACGAACCATTAATAAAAACAATGACAAATCCTCTTTTAAGCGGAAGTGAATCTACCATCCTAGACCATGTTGGAAATGATGCGGCTACTTTGGATTATTTAAATGCCTATGCAGCATTACATCTCTCCTATCACATGCTAGATTTATCCCTGATCCCACATTCGTCCTCCTACTTCGGAAATCCCGTAACGGATCTTCCGTCACAAAGGGAACCTAACATATACGCAATAGAAAATGGGGATGATTTAGATTTACCTCCAGCACCACCTGAGTTCGAAGAGGGTAACACCTCTTTAATCGAAGAAACAATCGATGTCAACATTGGGACAGAAGATGAACCAAGAATATTGAAACTAGGTTCTTCGTTGACACCAGAAGAAGTGGAAATACATACTCAGGTTCTCAAAGAACATCAGAAGGTGTTTGCATTTAATTACAAGGAGATGACGGGAGTCGCACCCCACATTGCGGTACACAACCTCGTCACTAGATCGGATGCAAAGCCAATTAAACAAAAATCAAGACCCATGAAACCCAAAGTAGCTCTCATGGTAAAAGAGGAAGTAATAAAACTCCTTCAGGTAGGATTCATCAAGCCAGTTGACTACTCCCAATGGGTATCTAATATCGTTCCCGTTCTCAAGAAGAACGGAAAGATACGCATTTGCATAGATTTCCGAGACATCAACAAAGCATGTCCTAAAGATGATTTCCCATTACCATCCATAGACGTTATTGTTGATGCAACAGCTGGTTTTGAACTCTTGTCTCTCATGGATGGATTCTCGGGATACAACCAAATCAGAATATCCGAGCAAGATCAAGCTAAAACCACGTTCATAACTCCTTGGGGAACCTATTGCTATGCTGTCATGCCTTTCGGTCTCAAAAATGCTGGTGCTACATACCAGCGGGCTATGACTTATATATTTCATGATTTAATTCATAAAATCGTGGAATCCTACGTAGATGACTTGTTGGCTAAGGCCAAGAAGTGTTGTGACCATCCCGAAGTACTCCGCGTCATTCTTTCACGTTTAATAGAATACGGAGTCACACTAAACCCAGAGAAATGTGTCTTTGGTGTAACAGGAGGAAAGCTCCTAGGTTACATCATATCATCACGAGGGATTGATGTTGATCCAACCAAAATTTGGGCTGTACTCGAAATGGTCCCACCTTCGGATGAATCTGGAATCAGGTCATTTCTCGGAAAGCTAGGTGCAATCCGAAGATTCATCCCGGACTTAAGCTTCGCTATTCATCCAATCAACAATTTACTCAAGAAAGACTATAGCATTGATTGGACCGAAGACTGCAACGAAGCTTTCAACGCAGTTAAACGTTTCTTGCTGTCACCACCTACGCTAATGCCACCTAAGCTGGATCACCCGTTAATCCTATATTCGCGAGCTACCAATGTCTCGCTGGCCTGTATGTTGGCCCAAGAAGACGATGACAAGAGAGAACGTGTGATTTATTTCATTAGCCGAACACTGCTCGACTATGAAACACGCTATACACAAGCAGAGCGAGAATGTCTTGCCATAGTCTTTGCTACTAAACGTCTAAGACATTACATGCTGAATCAAGAAACAAAGGTCATGGTAAAGATGGACCATTTACGGACTTTTCTCACACAAGGTTCCTTATCCAAAAAGGCTGGACGTTTTATAACCTTAATGGGAGAGTTCGAATTAACATTTGTAAATCAGAAGTCAGTTAAAGGACAAATCATCGTGGATTGGTTAGCTGACAACCCATTAGATGGAGGCGATCTAGTAGATTTGGATTTTCCAGATGAATGCGTATACTACATCGAAACTCGACCTGCTATCTCTGAGTGCCCTTGGTACACTGATATCATTAATTATATCATGGACCATACGTACCCGGATGCAGTTACACCACAACAAAGAAGGTGATTACGCATAATCATAGCCAAATATGTCATTATAGAGCAGGTGCTCTATCGAAAAGCATTCGATGGAATGCTCTTAAGGTGTGTCGACACAGAAGAGTCCAAGAGGATTCTCCATGAATCCCACAGCGGTATATGTGGAGGCCACTTTGGTGGCCATGCCACTGCTCGAAAAATACATCGAATGGGCTATTTCTGGCCCACTCTAGAACATGACGCGATAGAGTTTGCACGCAGGTGTCATAAGTGCCAAGAATTCTCCCACGAGATCCACATGCCAGCACAAGCTCTACAACCAATCGCAACTCCATGGCCCTTTTCTACATGGGGCCTGGACTTGATAGGGAAGTTCTCTCCCTCATCCACAGACGGCCATAATTTTATAATCACGGCCACTGAATATTTTACCAAATGGGTGGAGGCCATGCCTCTTACTACTGTACCTGGTTCTGTAATCGCTAAGTTCATTTTAAATCAAATCATTTGCAGGTACGGTATCCCGCAAATCATTATCTCAGATAATGGAACTTCTTTCAAGAATGAGGAAGTTCGTGAACTATGCAACAAATTTAAAATAAGCCATCATACGGCTTCCTTGTATTATCCCCAAGCCAATGGGCAGGCTGAAGCAACAAACAAAACGCTGAAAGCCATTCTCCTTAAAACGGTGAAAGAAAACAAGCGAGATTGGCATTTAAAGTTATATCCGGCCTTGTGGGCCCACCGAACCTCAATAAGAACACCAACGGGAGCAACTCCTTTCTCGCTAGTATTTGGGGCAGAAGCAGTTCTCCCGCTTGAGGTCGAAATACCCAGTCTCCGCATTTCACTACAAGGGATTCTGGATGAAGACGCTTACAGAGAAGCACGTCTTTCCCAACTAGAAAGCCTAGATGAAACTAGGTTAGATGCTGAATAGCGGCATAGAGCTTATGCTGACCGAATGTGCCGGCAATATAACAAGAAGGTTTATGAACGCGATATATACGAAGGTGATCTAGTTCTAAGACTAGACAGTCGGATCGACAAGAAGACCGGCGAAGGAAGGAAATTCCAGCCCAAATGGTTGGGCCCATACCGAGTCATGAAGGACTATGGAAATGGTGCATACCTCTTATGCACGCTAGAAGGTGAGGAATTTGGCGAAACAGTCAATTCCCTGCACCTCAAGCGTTTCTACGCATAAGCAGCTAGCACTACCTATATAACTATCTACATTGCATCTTCATATAGATTTAGATCATTTTGTCCACTTGTTCTTACACAAATTGTGATCAAGGAATCTATTCTCAAAGTAATTCATTACAAACTCATGATGTTGTTGGCACAAAACTTTCTAATCATATCTCTCCATTTTCACGATATCATCAATCACTTCAGAATCTTTTATCAAATAAAATCAAACATGACGAAGTCTTAACGGTAACCATACCAAGATCTGCAAGTTTGTTCTCACTTTGATTTCTTCTTAGGATTGGTGTCTTGCCTATGGTCTGTTCTAGAAGCTTCATGGTGTCACATCTATCCCATATACACATCTCTTTGGAAACAAGCATATACTGACATTTTACTCAAAAAGACAAGTCAAAAAGTGATTAAACAGAAAATTTTATTTTTACACATTTCCTTGCCCTACCAACCTTCGGTGATGAGCTTGCGTCTCTTACTAGTGACGTAGGGTTGGGAAAGGATGGAAATGCCCTTACTCGCCTATGCCTTGCCCACGGTGATAAACCCATGCTTCTTACAGGTAGCATGGGGCAAGGTGTAGGGGGTCCTCTAGACAATGCAAACGTTAAAAGGTCATAAACAAACTATTCAAACTTTGAGTCAAAAACGAATGAATCAGATGTTCAAAATTCCAAGAGAGTTAAAAATCCTAAAAACCAGATTTTGTCTACTATGTGGCCATCTACGGGTCTAAGTCTGGATAAACCGCAAAGCAAGTCGCACCCAAAACTATGAAGTCATTCAGGTAGAGTAAGCTTGTAGTTCTCAACTTGGTTCCACCAAAGCTTTGTCTGTCTTTCATCACTATCATTTCACCATATTTCATAACTTGCGCCCTTCTTGGCTCTTGGTGATGAGCCCTCACATCTTACTAGTTGCGTGGAGTTAGGAGTGGGGCAAGTTAATCTGTTCATCATACTAGTTATTTTCATCACTTTGCCAAAACAAACATGAGGTATCCAAATTGCTCACAGAAGCTAAGATTTAAGATCACAATATATCTACAATATCATGTATCAGCATCATGAAACACAAAAAGAAAGCAAGCATTTGCATCATCTGTTCTCCATTGCATACATTCTAGAAAGCATATAAAACATACATCGTAGTATACACGAGGAAGCTGGAAACAGAAAGGGAAAACACGAGTGACAAAGTTTTGATCCAAAAACGAATGCATATATATAAATAATCAATGTTTATATACAATGCCATCATGCTCTAGGCATGGTCAAAACGCTCAAAGAGCCCGTGATATACAAAAGAATCTACAGTACAAAGCATACAGGGCCAAGTCGCCTCTCAACCCCTACGCGACCCCTCCGAGGGTGCGCGCCCTCACCTAGGACTCCGGCTACGCCGGCGCTCTGAATGCACGGAGGGCTCAGGGTCTCGAGGAGCAGCCACGGTCTCACCATGAGAATGACTCCTCATAAGACGCTCGGCTGTCCTATAGCCTGCCAACTCTGTACGGAGAGTCGACACCATCCTGGCCACATGTCAAACGGGAGCGAAGACGTCAGTATGCCTACCGGCTGCTGAAGGCTCCCCGGCATCTACAGATAGCTCCGCACGGGTCTTATCCATAGGGATCATCAGAGAATCAGTGCATACCCTACGGATTAGATCCCGCCACTCATCAACAGTCTCTGTAAAACAAAGAAGAAAAACGAATTAAAAGCTAGGCAAGAGACTAAAAGATACAATATCAAAACATAAGGAGAAATAGCAATTAAAAATCCTAAATTAAACAAACATTGAAAAGATGAGAGGATAACTTACTCGGATCACCGGGCCTCCAAGATGGATCGCTGGGGCCAGCACCCGCCGCAGATGCCGCTGCCGATTGAGGGGCTGCTCCTGTAGTAGGAGCAACATGACGCCCCGCAACTGACTCATCCTCTCCACCATGGCCCTGGGAGAGTGGCTCCTCTGAAGCTAGAGTCTCTCTCTCTGCACTCTGCTCGGCCCTCTCTACCTGCAAAATATCCTGAGTGTCATGCCACTCAGGATCGCTATCATCTGTCTGCTCCTCTGACCCTCCCTCTGTAAACTCCTCAGAATCGGAGTCAATATCTATGGGGTCATCGCTGCTGTGAGCAGGACCCGCAGCAATCTGAAGCAAAGGTGTCCGGGGCGCACCGGCTCTCCCTCTAGCCCAAACTACCCTCCTGGCTGCAATGGGAGTGCCAGGAGTGATCACTGTCCAACCACGGCCTCTAGGCCCCCCTCTAGCCTCGCGGACTGATCTGTAAACTGGTGCCGCTGGGGGAAGCATGCCCGCATATGGAAGGCCGAACTGCTGAGGAACTCTGCCAAAAGGGTGTACCTCCACCCATCCCACGCGGTCGATAAGCTGCCCTGTGGTGGAACAGGAGATCAATGTAAGGGTCTCCTCGCCCCATATGCCGGCCATAAGCCGGTACGGTGTCGCCTCCATATCTGCTGTGGTAAGGGAGGCAACTGGCTGGTGAGGTGCTCTAAGCACCGACATATCTGACCATCTAGCTGCCCTCACAGCCCCTGGGTCTGCCACCTCTACCCCTCTGCCATAAGGAATAAAATGCTCGTACACCCAACTCATGACTAGAGTCGGGTGGCTCAATGACTGTCCCTGCAAACGGACCACCCTGTATAAGTCATGGTAGGTGGTCCCCAGAATATCTGCGCCCCAGGCATATATCCGGCCATGCCCCTCTATCTGTGCAATGATGGGGGCCAAGCAGTATAGTAAAGTATCCCCTCCCTTGTCCCCGATCAGCCTCGAGGCAAGGATCCCCATGATAGCCTGTCGAAATACGGGGATGGGAAAAGAAGGAATGGATCGAACTCTCACTCCCTTCTTCGACCCCTTAGAGATGGCTGCATCCCCCATGTAGCCTGCCCACTGTACAATCTGTGCTCGGGACCCTGCCGTCTCCAGTGTGAGTCTCCTCCCGATGATCGGGACCCCCAGGATACGGTAGACATCCTCCAAAGTAATGGTCCACTCACCGCGGACCCCTGGCAATCGGAAAGTGTTCCGATCTGCATCCCAATATGAGAACAAGTCACAAAGAATGTGACTAGATGGCGTGACATGGGGCACGCGTGATATACACAATATGCCGGCCCTCTGTAATGTATCCTCCTCATCCTGAGAAAGGGCATCCAATACCCCCGAAAGCCAATCACACTCTCTCTCTCGGCTCCATCTGATATACTCCTCCCTCACCTGCATGCACCCAAAAACACACAAAACAGGGCAAGTTAGTATCTAATCAATATCGAGAGAGTCATAAAAGCATATAGAAATGATAAAAATACAAGTGCAATCTCAAAAGTTAAGTTCTTTTGCATTCTGTGCAAAACCACCGCCCTGAGCAGGGGGGCAGTTTTGTAACCGCCGCCCTGAACAGGGCGGCGGTCATGTAATCCGCCGCCCTGGCCAGGGCGGCGGTCGCGGTCCGAAAACCCGCGCGGGTTGTTAACCCCAAAAAGACAAAAATGAGCAAAAAATAGACCATTTAAACTAAAAACAAAGCCTACCCAGTAGGCGCCCCCCCTAGATGGACCTTTTGAACCTAACATTTTCAAAAATAACCCCACCATCATGCAAAGAATTCAACATTTCAAATTTAAAGAGGGAAAAACACAAAATTGAAGAAAACCAACATGTGATCGTTGAGGTCGGTGTTCCGCACGTGGAGGCATGATCACGATCTCGCTGCGAACGTTTCGACTCTACTCGCATGAGAAACCATCACCGTGGGTCCCAGAGCTCAAAACCAATCAAATCAACTCGCGCAAATGAATAGGAAAATGGGCCCACTTTCATATATATATCGTTCTGTTTCGTTTTAAAATGACTTTTTCACAGGTTTGGAGCGCTATTGGAGGTAAGTTTCTATCCCCGCACGAATGGTACGTTCTCCTTCCCTATTATTTTAGTGTTTATCTTCCAAGTTATTGCATCTATCTGCACTTGAGTTCTCTTTTCATTTTGCAGGTAGCGGGAATTTTGATGGCGTCATCGCAACACACGGACGAGTAAGGTATAGCTTCTAAACTCCCCATTTCGGGACTGCCATACTCAGACCCACCGTTTTATGCCTCTTCATGGCTAAAACGCTTCTCCGAGGGGGCAATATGTACGTACCCAAAATTGTAAGGTACTGTACTGCCAGAACAGTGTAACAAGTGCCTCGATGATGATACAGGTCTCCTCGCAAGGTGTTCGGGATCCGGAAAATCCCTCAGAGTATGCGTTAACATCCCGCGTGCCCCATTTAGCCCCCACACCCTTTATTTTCCCCTTTTTCCCTCTTTCCTTGGCCTCTTGACCTTCAGTGACGAAACCGCCGCCTGAAGGGCACGGTCTCGTGACCGCCACCCTGAACAGGGCGGCGGTCCTGTAACCGCCGCCCTGCTCAGAGCGGCGGTCCTGTGCGCGTTTTCCAAAACTCTCTTTTGACGCGACTCGCGTGAAATATCATGACTCACCAGCTTTTCTTTTCCGACTTGAAGCATGCATTAATGTTTTTGGTCCCCTGGAACAGTGTTTTTCCTTTGTTTATTGTTTAGGAGTTCAATTTGGTTTTGGTTTTTGAGAGTTGGAATTCCTATAAATGCATGGTTTGTGTACATGCAAATGGTAGAAGAATTTGGTGAAGAATTTGGTGAAGAATTTGAGCTGGGGCTTTTGGTCACCATTTTTTCCTTGTTAGAGTCTTCTGATTTTTAGTAGTTTGGTCTAGCTTGCTTAGGATTGATAGCATAGTTTATTTCATACTTGGTTAGTATTGCTCAGCTGTTGGTAAGCCACAGACCCATCTTGTGCAGGCAGTACTGTTATTCCATCCAATCCAGTTAGAAGCTTGCCTTTGAATTCCTCTTTGCTGTAGATTTATCTTCATTCGTGTCTTAGAGTTCTTAGTTCAATTCATTATATGCCTGGTTAGCTTTATTCAGCTTTTGGTAAGCCACATATCCAACTTGTGCAAGCAGTGTCTTTATTTTGAAATAACAGAATAGCTTAGGAAGCCATTAAAGTTGCAGGTTTTGCTCTTCGTATAGGATAGTTACAGGTTTTGGTCGCTTCATGTTGCATGACTCGTAGTAAAATTCCGCTAGGAATCGCATAAGCCAAGCTCTGTACTCTTGTGCTATCCCTCTCCTACTAGCATTCTCGGTCTGCATTCTGAGCTATCCTTGTCCCAAAATCTACTCTTATCGGTGCTAGCATTACACGCTTTTCTGGATCCAAGTGAACACAAAAGAATGAGGAGATCATACTGAGGGGACGAGATCATACATACACCATCTTGAATGCGTGTGTCTTGGAAAAAGGGGGTGCAGAAGGGAAAGTTGGTGTATGTGATTGATGGAGAAGAGTTGGAAAGCTTGGATGTTAGTCATTCTATGGGGACATGTGAGATAGTGGATAGTGCTGAGATACTTGTGAAAGTTCCTACCATGAGCCTTTAAAAATTAAGAGAGTTAACATCGGTTACAGGAGAAGAACCTAAGGAAGCTATTCATTGGCCCCAATTATTCTACACACAGCACTAGGAAGTATCGAACTCGATAATTGATCTACTTTTACATGAATGTTGAGGATTTATTCCCACACAGGTACCATGAGGTCAAAGGTGTTCACCACTCCTTGGGGGAGATGAAGAATAAAACTGAAGGACGGTGTGTGCCTGGTTAGAAAGAATTTGCCTCCTATACCGAATGAATCCCAACTTATGCGTGAAGGTCAAGGAGGAGATAGATGGATGCAAATGATAGCTTTTGGGATCATTGAGGTAGTGGAAGAATCAGAGTGGATAAGCCTGATGGTAATCAACATCAAGAAGGATGGGCGGATTAGAATTTATGTGCATCATAGGGAATTGAACACAGTTTGTGTCATTGATCCATCTCTGACCCCCTTCACTGAATAAATTTTGGAAGGATTCGTCGGGTGTGAAATCTATTCCTTTACGGATGGATTTTCAGGGTACCACCAAGTTCGGATTGCAAAGGAAGACTAGTAGAAAACTTTTAACCACCGACTGGGGAAGTTTTGCATATACGGTCATGCCATTTGGGTTGAAGAATGCACCTGATATATTTTCATGCATAGTGGTGCAAGCATTCCAGGACTTCATCCATAAGTTACTTTAGGTCTATTTGGATGATTGGATAGTATATGGTCTGGTTAAGGACCATTGTGACAACATGAGATTAATGTTTGAAAGTTGTAGGTAGTTGAGCATATCCCTCAACATTAAGAAGTGCATGTTTCCTACACCCTTTGGGACTTTATTGGGGCATATCATATGTAAGGAGCGCTTGCTGGTAGATCCTGCTAAGGTTGTAGTTATTGTAGGGTTAAGGGAGCCTACTAGCTAGAGCGAAGTGCATTAATTCCTTGGGCATATAGGCTATTACAGAAAGTTCATTCAAGGGATATGCCAAGATTTCGTCACACCTTTAGAGGAGGTCTTCTTAGACATAAAAGTGCCTTCCATTAGGGAGAGGCACAACAAAGGGCGTTTGATACATTAAAATATAGACTTATTACCGTGCCTATTTTACATTTTCCCTCTTGGGACAAGCCCTTCCATGTCCATGTAGATGCCTCAGGGAAGAAATAACTATATCCGCCATTGGAAAGTAGTGATTGCATAGCCAGGTGAAGGAATTATTGATCATCCTCTATGTTCCGCCTTACAAGCAGGATCAGCTGACTCCAGCAGATTGAAATTATCTCACAACTAAGTGTGAGGCATTTTCAATGAAATCAAATCGTGGTCTTCAAGTTTAGAAAGTACTCTCATTGGCATGACACCCTTTGTTTACGTTTTACAATCGACCACATGGCATTAAAGTATTGGAGTGAACAAGCCTATTCTACGAAGGACACATATGTTGATGGGTGTTATTGTTTTAAGAGTTATGAATCTAACTACATTGTAGTAAATCTTGGCAGGTAGCAATTGTGATGGCCTAATCATCTGTCAAGACATTGATTAAGTAGGAGGTATAGCTTCTAAAGTATTTCAGGATTGCAATTCTCAGACGCATTTTACTGTTTCATGGCTGCAACGCTTCTCCGTAGGGGGCAATATGTACGTACCCAAAATTGTAAGGTACTGTACTGCTAGAACAGTGTAACAAGTGCCCCGATGATGATACAGGCCTCCTCGCAAGGTGTTCGGGATCCAGAAAAGCCCTCAGAGTATGCGTTAACATCCCGCATGCCCCAATTAGCCCCCGCACCCTTTGTTTCCCCCCTTTTTCCCTCTTTCCTTGGCCTCTTGACCTTCAGTGATGAAACCGCCGCCCTGCAGGGTGGTGGTCTCGTGACCGCCGCCCTGAACAGGGCGGCGGTCCTATAACCGCCACCCTACTCAGAGCGGCGGTCCTGTGCGCATTTTCCAGAATGCTCTTTTGACGTGACTCTCGTGAATTATCATGACTCACCAGATTTTCTTTGCCGACTTGAAGCATGCATTAATGTTTTTGGTCCCCTGGAACAGTGTTTTTCCTTTGTTTATTGTTTAGGAGTTCAATTTGGTTTTGGTTTTTGAGAGTTGGAATTCCTATAAATGCATGGTTTGTGTACATGCAAATGGTAGAAGAATGCTGAGAATTTGGTGAAGATTTGAGCCACCATTTTTTCCTTGTTAGAGTCTTCTGATTTTCAGTGGTTTGGTCTGTCAGCTTGCTTAGGATTGATAGCATAGTTTATTTCATACTTGGTTAGTATTATTTAGCTGTTGGTAAGCCACAGACCCATCTTGTGCAGGTAGTGTTGTTGTTCTCATCCAATCCAGCTAGAAGCTTGCCTTTGAATTTCTCTTTGCTGTAGATTTATTTTTATTATGTCTTGGAGTTCTTAGTTCAATCCATTATATGCCTGGTTAGCTTTATTCAGCTATTGGTAAGCCACATATCCAACTTTTGCAAGCAGTGTCTTTATTTTATCCAATCCATTGGAATAGAATAGCTTGGGAAGCCATTAAAGTTGCAGGTTTTGCTCTTTGTATAGGATAGTTGCAGGTTCTGGTCGCTTCATGTTGCATGACTCGCAGTAAAATACCGATAGGAATCGCATAATCCAAGCTCTGTACTCTTGTGCTATCCCTCTCCTACTCGCATTCTCGGTCTCCATTCTAAGCTGTCCTTGTCCCAAAATCTACTCTTATCGGTGCTAGCATTACACGCTTTTCTAGATCCACGTGAACACAAAAGAACGAGGAGATCATACTGAGGGGACGAGATCATACATACACCATCGGATTCGCCACTGTTCTGCGAATCCAGGTTCTAAATTTCAAAGTTCTAGTCAGATTCATATCAAATAGAGTAGTTAATCGCTTTATTTCATTTCATTCTATTCTCGATATTGCCAGGGAAGCTGTGGGGATTGATAGTTTCTGAGAAACTATGATTCACTCCTCACTTCTGAGGTAGGATCGAGAATCTTGCAGGTAGATTAGACAAATTTTATTCATTTAGAATAATTCTACAAATCGCACAGGAAAATAACCACACTCGGTTATCTTGTCTGTTTTTAATTATTGTTTAGTTATTATTTCTAGATATGCTTAAAATAGTTTGCTTTCCTTAAAATTGTTAAATATTTCTTAGAAGAATAAAAGATATATATGTTAGATTTATTTCACGTAGTTAGAATTTGCTTCGTTACAGTTAGATTTGCATTCCTGTTTCGGATGACAATCACGGGACCTCAAGAGCCCAGGGAATATATATTTGAGCCAATCGTGCCTCAACCAAACCTAGTCACAGCAATAGTTGACATAGACCAAAATCTCAGGATACAAGTATTCCGAACAACCACAGATTTACAACTGATCAGTTCTCAGTTAAGAGGATTAAACATAGAAGACGACCAAGCACATGCGTTTTGGTCAAGTCAGCCAAACTACAGATTACCCTAGAAAACATCCACATGACTGTAGAAGGGCTCGAAAGAGAACAAACATTCGGGTGCGATCCTCTAGTTCCACAGCCAGACGCTGGAGACACCCTCGTAGATATAGATACCAGCTTAAGAATCCAGGTTGCGAGAACGCCTGTAAGGTATTCTGAGAAGATTGCACAACTATTGGTTCTAAACATAGAAGCTGAGAAAGCATACGATTACTGGATATTAGGGATTAAAACTTGATCCCGCGTATGACCATAACAGGACCGCAACAACCAAGAGTCTATGGTTGTGATCCACAGATCCCACAGCCCAACGAATCCACAAGTCAGTTAGATATAGACACTAGCCTACTCATCTTGGTATTCAGGTCCACTCCACTTCCACCTATCATCATCGAACAACTGTATTTACTAGATATAGCGGCTAACGAAGCTAGGGAATTCTGGACTAGGCCAGAAAATCGTCCATAGAGTCAATTATATTCATCATCCACTATATGACCTTATCGGGAGATATACACGAAACAATCCCAGGTCATTTTCCACGTATTCCGCAACCCATAGATCGAATCACGCCAGAGCTCGATATTAATTGGAGCCTTCGAGCAGTCATCCTCCCTGATCGATCTATCACACCAGTCCAAGTTAGAAGGGCCTTCTTTGCCTTAGATTCACAAATTCCACTAGTGCGTGTCGAAGACATTAGACTGCCTAACTAGTTTGTCTGCATATTCTACCCCCACCGGCTATCTCGGCATGACCTCGGGAGGTTGGGTACGCGGAAGAGTCACTTGTTGATTCTCACGCTCGCCTGTCACTTTTCCGACGTATAGTACGCTTCCGTTTACCAGCCGCCTACAACATTGAAACATGTTATTTTGCACATGGATAGACTGCACAGTCGCCCAGGCCACGTGGATGCAGGTGAGGAGTATTCTAAGCAAGATACATGCATTATCTCAGGCATTTTTCCCTGTTCTCCTCGCCCCTGGCTGCGCATTGTACAAGGAGGAAAATAAAAAGGGTCCTGGGCGCGTGGACAGTCAGATAGTGGAGGCGCACCAGCAAGCAGGTCATCCAACTATGTTGTTATCTATTCAGTATTGAAAGAATCCTCAAAATCAGGTTTCACCTTCAAGATATTTTTATCAAAAAGATTGTGGGACAGAGGAGGTGCCCCAAAGGAAAATCAAATCGATTAGGGGGTAGTGAAGGGCATTTTGGATAGCGTCCTGTCCAGCCATGTTGTTATCTGTCAACTATGGATCTCTTATACCAACAACTATTGCTTGTCTATTGCAACACTCTTAAATAGACGACCACAAAACTCGCTTTTGTAAGCATTGCAACAATTTAAATATTCTCTGTGACAGTCAGTGCTTTGTGTATCAAGTTGTCTATCAGGTATATCTACTGAAACGTATCATCATTTTTTATATATTAGCAGTTATTCTCTTAGACACGATTTAAGGGTGATTGACTGGTCTTGATTTTGAGACTAACTTTACATTTGTTTGGGCAGTTGCGAGGCCTGCCATGCAGCTTGATATTTGTGAAGCTAAGACCACTCGCAGTGTCTTAATCTGTAAAAATAACGTTTAAAATATTTGTAAACATTGCAACAAGAAGGTTTGAGATTTTACATGGGTATACATTTCTCACTTTGTTAAGTACATACATGATTTTATCATTATAATACATGGGTATATATATGAGCATTTATGCAACACACATTGATTTACTATATTGTGTTGGCTGCAAATGGGCACGCATAGCAACTCATTTTCCAGGTAGATCTCATTAAGTTTAGAATTTTGCATTAAAATCTCCTTTCACACCATTCAATAAACATAACATGGGTTTTCAAAAGAATTGATTTCAATTCCCTTTTTACGATTTGCAAAAGATTCACAAGAAATTCTTAAATGAAGAGAGAGCATGATAGAGTTAGGGTGTAATCTACTCTATTGGCATATTGGAAATTCAACAAAACTTGACTCTTTCCATTCATACTACAAGAAGAAGATATACACTAATAATATCACTTATCAATACCTTTTTTTTTTGCAACAAAATGGAATCTAGTATGTATATATATTTTTTTGTAAATATACTAACATTCCACATAAGAGTCCATCAATATTTTCATTAAGTTTTAAACAAGATCTACCAACATTTTAACCATGTGAACTTTTGGGCAAATATAGATTACAATTTCCCTTTTTTTTTTGGAATGAAAACAAGATGATACAACTTTCTTTCACATACAAATTTCACAACAAAATAATACATATAAAGGAAAAAGGAAGAAGTCTTCACAAGCTCCAAGGTGTTCTTCATTCATGCTCCAAATTCCAAGTACTTCATTCACAACCAAGATAGGGGGAGAGGCAACACTCTCCTCCCAACCAAAACTCAATGGAGAAGAGAAGCAATCTCCTCCATTGACCCCCGAGCCCCAAACAAAACACAATGAAGGGTGGTCTCCAACTCAAGGCAACAATACTTGCTTCCACAATACAATTTCTTCACAACATTCAAAGCTAAAATAGAAGAAACAAAGAGACACACAAATAACACCAAACATTTCACAACAAGGCTTTCATCCAAGCCAACAAGAGAAGGAACTATGGGAAAGTTTTCCTTATGCCTCCCAATTGAGATGAGATGCCCATCCAAACCCTCCACAATAAAAACTCAAGCCCCTATGACTCTTATGCCTCCCTCAAGTACCCCTTTTTCCTCCCATACTCTTATGCCTCCCTCCTCTTATGGCTCCCTCAAGGACAAGGTAAGAATGTGAACATTCTTACCCAAGATGGGCATCCCTCTCAAACTCCCTCCACAATTTCCTATTCTACTCTTATTCCTCCCTCATGAGTTTTTCCATAGACCTCTCCTACACTACACATTAAGTATGCTATCCATTTTTCACAATACACAAGTAAACATACATTATCCACAAATTTAGCATAGAAGCAACAACAATATGAAAGAAAAAATGGGAGAAGGTTTTCTACCTCTCCATTGGAGAAGTCTAAACCAAGAACTTTGTCCAAGATCCCTCCAAAACAATCCCAAGCATGTAAGTCCAAGCTCCTTCCAAAACAATCCCACCAAAAAAACTCCAACAACCCCTCAACATGAGAGGAAATTTCCATAAATAGACAAAAGGGGAGAGTGAGGGTGATGTGGCTCCTTGTAGGATGCCACATCACACATCCTCAAGACCACCTCCCTTTAGTCAACTCAAATCCCAAAACACCATAAATGGGTGGTTGGGTTGAATGACATCTCTTTTCCACATCCATCCCTTCCCATGTGTCTTAAGGCACAATTAAATGCAAAAGAAGACAAGTGCACTCGAAAGTCATATTTCCCTTCCCAAAACAATAAATAATCCCCTTTTTGGATGCCCAACCCATAGATATGGTTGGTAAGGGGTTTTGGGAAGTGTGGGACAAGTTCAACTTGTCCCACAAGTCCCCCAAAATTGCCCTAAATCTCAAATTCGAGATTCAAAGGATTTGGAGTGGTCAACACTCAGAACAAGCATTCAATACAAGGGGCAAACACATGGCTCAAGGAGCCAACCATCAAAATTAATTACACCCACTAGACTTCCCTCTAAGACTTAAAAATTAACACAAGATGTTAATTTAATCTAAACATACTTAGCAAAAGAAATTTTAAAAAGATATCACAAATAAAATCACCTACCAAAGTAAGTTAAAACAAGTAAATAAAATTTTACCCCTTGGTCACATTAGAAAAATTTCCCCCTCATGGAAACTTTTCTTAACAATCATAAAAAAAAAAAAAAGAGTAACACAATACAATTCACTAGTTTCCTTGACGACCAATTGTTGTAACCACCCGACATCCTGTTGTGTTTGGTTCCCAATCCCCCTCATGGTTGTGATCATGTTGTGTTTCCTGCAAAATGCAAAATACCTCCTTCGGCCTTGCGGCCATGTCAAAATGTCCAAAATAACCATATGCATGAAATTTATTAACATCTATACGTAATTCAATTATCCATTATTTCTAGGTCTAAATCACAACTTAATTATGCATTTCATCATTATCCAAAATTATAGTAATGTAAATTCAACAACTACATTCTACTCATCATGGCGAAGAAATCCAATGTTAGAACACATACAATATATCCATATAAAAATAATATCAGTATCCAATAGTCTGTCCATGAGTCAGTGTAGATCATACTGAAAACAAAATCCAATCATAATCCAAATGCATCTAGTCATAAAACATCATGCTAATCAACGTAAGTATAAGTCATGTCCATATCACAAGTCTGCATAACTCAAAATGATAATCAACTAAGTGTCGTAGGGAAGTGGGCATTACATTTCTCCCAGTCAAATTTGCATCCTTACATTGACAGAGAACGTGGCCTCTTTTGGTTGGACACGGATCAGCTGGGTATTTCAAAAATTTCATGAAAAGCCTTAACTCAAAATTTGTCCACGTGGAGGAATGATGCTTGTTTGTGGATCTACTTTTTGGTTTGGCCTTGGAGTAGCACTGGGAGGACACGTAGAGGGTTCCACTACTTTTCTCAGACTAAGAAAAATTTTATGTTGCTAAAATAGTGTGGCGAAAAATGGGGACATGTGGTGAGCCCGCGCTCATTCAGGGTCTCCGCTTTGGGCACCATTTTAAAATTGAGCCATGGAGACACGTGGAGGCTTCCGCTGGGTCTTCCCATACTTAGTATTTTTCAAAGGGTCTTGGGAGGTCTGGGACACATGGAGAAACTGCCCATGTTTTGGGACCAGCCCTTGAGTTTCATTTTAAAGAAGTGCCAGGAGGACACGTGGAGGCCTCCGCTCACTTTGCATTTTGTTTGGAATTTTCAACGGTCAAAGGAGACTACCTCGGAGCATGACACATGGTGCCTTTCATTGAGCGTCAAGCATTCGGAAAAACTTTTCCAGGCTAGGACACATGGCGAGCCCACACTCATTCAAGGTATCGATTTTTTGGGACCATCTCAAGGTGTGCCATGGTGACACGTGGTAGTTTGAAAAGTCAAAGGGGCGGGGAAGTAGACCATCGAAGGTAACTTAGATTTTTTGCCTCTCATCCTCAGAAGGATTAAAATATCAAAATGGCCCGCAAGCCCGATAAAGGAAAGGTCAAAGCTTGCTCCAGTCAACGGCAGAGGTGGGGACTCTCGGGGGAAAATTGGAAAATTTTCCTTTTGGGAGAAAAGGAGTTAAAACATCAAAATGGCCGGCGGACCCAGCAGGAAATAGTCAATATTTTTCCTGATCAACGACGGAAGGGTGAAGTTGCAGGGAAAACTTGAAAAAATTTCTCTTTTCCAAAAGGAGAGTAAAAAGTTAGAATTTGGCTACGGTTCCACTGGGGCCCACCTTAGGACATGTGTCAAGATCATTTCCCAAGGGCGGAGGTGCGGAACAAAATGGAATTTTTTTCCATTTCTCCAAAAGGTTGTAAAAAGTCAAAGGAGACCCCCGGGCCTATTTAAAATTGAATCTTCCACATGGATGACCAAATTCAAAGTAAAGATCAACGACAATTGTGAGTCTAAATATGATTTTCCCCCATTTTTTATGAAACACGCCTGAAAGTGTGAGTCTTCATGATTTCTTGGTATTTCCTACATGCCAAGAAGAAAGGGGAGTTAATGTTGATATCTGGGTTTGGTGGGAAGATCTAGAAGACATATTTTTCCATTAAATTGGTTTGACTATCGGGCTCGATTTGATTTTCCATTTTTCTTCTCTTGAGCACGCAAGGAACTAGATTTGACAGATAAGGGGCAGAAGTGGTTGGTGAGTTGAAGGAGGAGTGTTCTACCAGATGAAGGAGTTGAATGGTGAGATTTTCGAAGAGATTGGCCCCATGAGCGTCTGACAACTTTTTACAGATCTGATTCTAAGAATCGTCATCAAAATCATGGTGAGCATTGGTGCATTAAACATTTTTGTCTTTTGGGGAAGAAGGGGCCCTGTTGTAAATGTTATAAATGGCATGAATTTTTCATGTAAATGGTTGGAGTGTGAGGGGTCGGAATTGAATTTTCTAATAGAAAAAGCTTGATAGAGCCCATCATTTTGAGAATATGTTTGAGAAGCTTAGATATCTCTTTTGTATTAAATCTGATCATGTCAAGGTGGTTGCAAGTGTACAACCATTGACAAGCTCTAAGACTGTTCTAGAAATTTTCCCCTACTGATAGATTTAATCAAATTTGAGTTATTCTATGTTGTGTTGAGCAAAATGTGTTTATTTTATTCTGATTGTATGCAAGTAGTTTTGCTTGTTTTTGTTGCAATCTTGTATTGAAATATGATTCAATCACATAGGCCTCAATCCTTGTGGAAGTTTAGTGACATCTGTAATTTCATTTCTCAGAAGAGATTTCATCTGGGATTGGAATAAATGATTTAAAATCACTTTTCTTTCATCTGTTGACAAAGATTGTCTGTGAGCCTCTGGGTGTACCTTAGGTGTGATTTGACTCAGAATCTTGATGCTTTGTTGGATTTTCTAACTCGAGCCTTCGTGATAGAATCTCAAAGATTGTTTGAAAAAGTGCTAATCTGGGCCTCCATTGAAGCACATATTCTAGTTAAAGAAACGTTTTATCTATTCTGTGGCATTTTGTTGGTTTAACCTTCCATTTTGTAAGATTCGTCAAGGATATGGTGAATCAAGTTCATCCTACCCCACCTCTCACCAAAAATTTATTCAAAAACAACCAATTCTACCTGTACTACCCTTGTTTGTCTTGTGTGTGTACAAGCACATAGTTTCCATTACCAAAGCATGCAGAAATAATCAGGATTTCAAATGTCTTTAGTAGCCTGAAGCTTGACTAGAAAATATCTCCACTATCTAGAGTGACAACTCGTGAGAGTTAGATTTTGTTGCATTGATTATATTTTCTCCAAGGTCTCCTTACCTCTTCATCTGAAAGGATATCTCTATCTCCTCCATAAAAAATAGGCTACAAAGGGTCCGCTTACCCTGGTTGAAAGGCACAACCTAAAATAGTGAGGATAGATCAAATCCTCTTGAGGGTGGTATTCATTTCTCCATATTTGAGTGACAGAGGGCTAGTTAGATCTCATCCCCGGCTACAAAAGACTCATAATGATCTAATTTGTCTCTAAGTTTCCTGTCAAACCAGTGATGCTACTCAAACTTTGAGGGAGAATCAATTTGGATACCAACAGGTTGGTGGATGATGAATGTAAGATACTGGAAGCTTTGGTGATCTGAGGAAAAATCCTAGTGATGTTTTGGAAGGGGATATTTTTGGAAGAATGGTTTTTCAGTACTTGGAAAGGATTTCATAGATCTAATCTTAAATACTTGGTTAAAGTTTGGTTTGTGGTAAAAAAGTAGTTTTCTGAAGATAGAGATCGGATCTTATATAAAAAATTATTTTTGAGGGTAAGAAGATCCATGTTCAGTCATGGTAGGATAATTTTATAAATTCCAAAATGGATAGAGGATCAAACTATATTTTTTTACCATTGGAGTGTTCGATGTGGGAGATATTTCAAAATATTGATGATTATTTGGGAGGTTTTTACCAATCGGATCCTAAATCTCTATGTATAGATGATATTTTTGTGTGAATTCATATTAATGTGCAAGATAGAGGAACTTTCCCTTAAGTTGTAATTTTTAATTTTAATGAGAAAAACTTGTGCAACCTTCTTTGTATGAAGAATTTGTTAAAACATGTAATCTCCATTGGGTGAAAGGATAAATATCAACATCTAGATAGAAAATTTCATGCCATTATTTTTATTTTCATCCAAAAAATAAGAGTCTTAGGGAAGGTTATTTGGTTCAAAACAAGTTTGGAAAAAAGGAACAAGATTGATGGTCACCTAAGGGGAAACATAGTTGAAGGATTTTGAACCCCTTAATTTAACCAGTATCCCTACCACTTCAGTATATATGATTACATTATGACCCATATAGAATGTGGAGGAAAAATTGAAAGGTGCTCATTCCCAAATATTGATGGCTTCTAAAGGAGAAAATATTTTAAGGTTATGGAATTAAAATCATTTTTGTTTGAATACGAATGCAATCCCAGTACCTTCGAAGGTAAGCTTGAATTTCACATATCATGGGATTAAATTGCAAGGATGATTCTCAATAAAAGAGAATATTACCTACAAAAGTGGTTATAGAAGTGACTACAAATGTAGAGAGAAATGTAAAGGATTGTAAATAGGAACTTGTGCATGATTGTTGCACTCCTGATGGATTGATGGATTAAATTTACTCTCAACCTAGGGTTTTCCCCTTTGTTTGTGATGATGGAATAAATTTTGGAGAAGAAATAGGTCATTGATTTGTAACACATTTGTGTAAAAGCATCAAATCACGATATTCACATTTGTGAAGTTTTATGAATTTTAGATCCATCGGATTTGGAAAATTGTCCTCATCTTTTTATTTTCTAGACCAAGGAGGTAATAAATGGTGTGCCTTTTTTTCCTTCCAAAGGGTAAGAAGAGGGGGGAAAATCGATGGTGGAGAAATTGGTTGCACAATATTTGGATACCATTAAACTGGGGTGTCAAAAGAAAATGATAGAATATTTTTTTTACTACCAAGAGGAAACTCTTTTTATGATGCAGGGATTTCCAACCCCCTCTTTATTTCCCCTTGGCTAATTTTTCTTTGGTTGTTTAGAGAGCGAAGGTTAAAAATAGAAAGAAGGTATGGGATCATATTGTTAGCAATAAGATTTTTGGTGGCATATAATGTTGTAGTGAGTTCCTTATGTGGTGTCAAGTATATATCGAAACAAGAATGTTAGAAAAGGGGAAAAAATAATTTATATAAGATGAGATTGTGAGTAAGGCTATTGGAAAAATTCGTGTGATAGATTTAATAATGCTTCAAAGAGTTTTCATATAAAGGGGGATTTAAATTGATGTCAGTTCTAGAACCGTGAAAATTGAGCCATGTTACTTTGAGATAAGATGAAAACTAAATTTCAAAAAATACTAGAACTGGATGTTGAGAAGATCATTATTTTTTAAAAATTAATTTAAAATTATCTAGAAATATATAACTAGAGAGCTTCTAAGAACTAGAGAGAAAAAGACATGTTCTGGATACAACTATATGGACATGGACTTTCATAAACCCTAGTTTGGAAAAGGAAGGTTCCTGAATTCTGGAGAATCTGGAAGATGTCCATAGTGTTGCTGAATTTTTGGGTGGAACTCATTGGAGGGGTTTGTTAAGGGTGTTATGAATTTTTTAGATCTAAGAAGAATATTTTTACTTCTGCAACCTTTTTGGTTTTACTTTTGTAGCTTTTGTTTTTCATATCTTATGGACAAAATTTTCAATTATGAGTACTTCTAAATATTATTAGGGGAGTTTTATGGTAATATATGGAGAAGGGTTTTATGATGTATTGGAAAGAAAATAATGTTTATGTATCTAGGTGGCTTCTTCTATATATTTTTTAGTTCATTCCTACATCTTCTCTTCCTTCCTTCATTCTAGGCAGGTTGCTTTATAACCTTGTCCACATGACATCCTTTGTAATATCTTTTATGAATTTAATCAAAGGGCGAAGAACCCATTAACCCTCTTTTATTGATACACGCGCATACCTGTGCACACACACACACACACACACACACACACACACATACACACACACACACACACACACACACACACACATGTATCTATGTGTGTGTACACACATGCATATGTGTGTGCACGCACACACATACACACACGCACACGCGCACACACACACACACACGTGTGTGTGTTTGGGGGGGGGGGGGGGTGTGGGAGGGGTTGGATCGGGTCATACATATATTTCTCAATAAACAATTATTTATTTAGATTTTACAATATTTGTGCCTTTTAATTCATGTTATTTTTCTTATTTCTAACAAATAGCTTTTGGAATTGACCTACCAAAAGGTCACATACATGTGATAGTGAATGAAGGTTGGGAAACACAAATAAATAACATCAATGTGAAAGAAGAGACATTCAAGTAATAGATTAATTGTTATTAGTCATGCTCATATATGTATTTTGATTAATATTATTTTTATCAAAACATTCTCTTTTTCATTTTTAAATCATTATTAATCTATTATTTAATTTAATTATTATCATTTATATTGTTTTATTTAACTTGAAAGTAAAAATTGTATTAGATGTTAGACATTCCATCAAATTCATTCTTGTTTCTTACATGAATATGTTACACACACATTTTATGTTTGCATTAATTTAAACTAGATACTTAGAATATACTACATTTGTTTATTTAAGTCTTTTGTTTTACATAACTCTTTTTTTATGAACCTTCATATATAAAGTATTTTTGCACACTTAATTATCTCTCTCTCTCTCTCTCTCTACACACACACATTTCAATTGATTTTCTTTTATAATTTAAAATTGGTTTTAATGTTTAACGTTCCATAATGATGATTAATTGTTAATCATTATTTCATTAAAATTTTAATATAAAATATTTCATTGTAAGAACAATGTCTGCTCCATTGACATATTTCATGATAAAAAGTATTATATCAAAATATGACATAACTATTATTATTGACAATTAGATCAATAATTCATAATAATTTTATCTTATTTAATTTTTAATTATTATGTAATAATAATTGTTAATATATTAATCATATAAATTTAAAAATATTGAAAACATTTATAGCGATAAAAATTCTATTATTAATAATATGATTTTCCAAACAATATAGATATTTAGTCATATTAAAAATATGATATATCAAAAAAAAATATTTCGATATAAGAGATTGTAATTTTTTCCCTAAATTTAAAATAAAATGTAAGTTCATGCTAATCTTGATGCAAATCAAGGTGTACAAAACTTCCCACCGAATTTTATTTTAAAACCACCTTGACACTCTTAAATGCTTGATACAACACAGTAAATGTTGGATGCTCTTCTAATTTGCTTAGACACCTTAATGTTATCTCTAAATACTTGTAATATTTACTTTGGCATAGGGGTGCTCTTCTATCTTTCTATTCTTTTTCAAATGCATGAATGTTAAATTTCATGAAATCAAATAAGTACCATATTGGTGTGAAAGCCAAGACACAAGGGGTGAGAAAATTGACAAAGAAGGCCCAAAAATCCTAGGGGATCCAATGAATAGTCAAATGGGACTACACTAAAGAAAGTTGTAGAACAGCACAATTATGGTTGTGGGGAACACCAAAACATATGATAAAACAAAGAAAAGAAAGAAAAAGAGAGTAGAGGTAAGGAAGATACAACACAAAATAACAAAGATTTACGAAAAATGCACCAATAACAACCTAATCAAGGCCAATAATCAACAAATACACAATTACCCACAAAGCAATGTTCAATACAGAAATTAGGTGGTTACACTATGAGATACATGGATGTAAAATAGAAAGGATTCAGCATGTGATATTTCAACCATTATTTGACAACACATCCTATATAACGAATTATCACACTTCATAAAATACACAAAAGTGATTGGTGATAGCATATCATCAAAATATCTCGTAGGTTCAACTAGTCCGTCCTATTATAAACCTTCATTGAGATTATAATGGAGCTCACCCTATATTAGAACTTCTCGAGTCAAGTCACTAGATTAACTATACCAAAAAAAAGGAATATATACTCAAAATTCCTATGAAACCTAAACCCTCTTAGCTTATTAGATTTGGTGAAGTAAACGGCACGTAAAGAAAAATATCTCCTCGTACTCGTAGCAACAATCCGATTACAGATTTGACAAGAGATTCTGTTCATGTTTCGTCGTTCCTTCAAACTTTACTGGTAAAGCATATCAAGGAGCGTGTGAATTAAAGTTAAATCCATTATCGGCTACTTTGCCTGTAATATGACGCCAGCATAGTTAAGCTCACTGTTCCTGCAACTGTTTTTTTCTGTAAAACTTGTACCTTGTGGATTTTCCTGCCGTCTAATTTTGATTCGTGGGGGAGCCCAGCTGACAGAGAAACTTACTTTTACTCTGCTCAGTGGCCCCTTCAATGACTAAATACCTTCCAACTGAGGTACAGTGCAACTGTTGCAAGCTTTTTCAAATAGTTAAACCTGCAGATTCCAGGCCGTGGAGACATGGGTTTCCAATAAAAGCATTGTACTCGTACTTTACTTTAGATGAAATTTTAAGCAAAGGTTTTTTGTTTTTAGGGGATGGTTGAAAATATAAAATTCTGGTTTATTTTTTTATTCCAGATTTTTTATACTTTCACAATTCATGAGATTAGATAAAGTTTTTGGATAAAATTGTGTAATCAATTTTAGAATCATTTTCCATGGTCTATAATAATGATGAGAAATCTTATGTGAAAATAATACGCTGGTTTATCTTATACATCTGGTAGAAATCCAACCCTTAAAATTGTCTAAGAAAAATTTTGGAATCATTTTCCATGATTTATGGTAATGAGGAGAAATCTTATGTGAAAATAATAGGCTGGCTGGTCTATCTTATACAACTGGAACAAATACAGTCGTTACAATTGTCTAAAATATTAAAAGTAAAATTAATCTTGTTCACAATTCATAAGATCAGATAAAAGTTTTGGATACAATTGTGTGATTCACTCACGAAATCATTTCCTATGATCTATTGTAATGATGAGAAATCTTATGTGAAAATAATAAACTGGTCTATCTTATAAAACAGTAGAAATTCAGCCCTTAGAACTGTCTAAGAAAAATAATGAAAGGTTGATCATGATTAATATTTGTTATTAAATTTTTTATTTTTTTATTAAAAATATTATTATTATTTTGGAATGGCGGTTAATACCTTGAAGGTTAAACATGGATTTCAAGTTTTTTTTTTATGACACTATAGTTACCTACTGAAAGAAAAATCTATGAAGGTTTAATTATTTATCTACATTAAAAAAAAAAATTACAGTTTATATAATATCAAATTTTCAAGATTTTAAAAGGATATTATTATATATATACTAAAAAAGTATAGGATTTCATAAAATGCACGATTATTGTCACGCTAAGAAAGTTGAATTTGAAGCTCAAGCAAAAAGTAATGATGTTGATAACATAACAAAAATTACCTCCACAAAAAACTTAAAATACTTTATCGAGAAATGCATTAGAGGATAAAGAAATCATTAAACAAAAAGTTTAGACTTGATCTACACCTATTTTTTTTGAAGTTTTGTTTCTCAAATAGATGATTTGCATTTAAACTTTACATAAAGGTAGCAATTCTGAATATATTCATAATAAGTTAAATGACTTAACAATCATTGTGAAAATCTACTACTTTGAACAAAACATATTATAAAATATTGTATTTAACCATAGATCAATAATTGTTACATTAATTTTATAAACAAAAATTTATCTAGAATTTATTTATATTATATTTTTAAAACGAATAAAAACCATTTTAATTTCTAGCGTGCGCGCGCGCGTGCACACACACAAAGACACACACACACACAGACAGACACACAGACAGACAGACACACACACACAGACACAGATATGAGTGGATGAATGGGAAAAAAGATTTAGAATCCCCGTTTGGGCGGGATACTTGCTATGTTTCCCCTGATGCATGCGCGCACACACACACACACACACACACACTGTGCACACGCACACACACACACACACACACACACACACGCACACACACACACACGAGTGGATGAGTAAGAAAAAGGATTTATAATCCTCATCTGGGCGGGATACTGGATATGTTTCCCCTGAAGCACTTTGTGTTTCTATGGGGATTTCATCCAATCCGCGACTTATTCATGATGACAATTTTCAGAAGAGTGGATTGTGTTGCTAGTGGCTAGGTTGAATCTCAGTATGTCTTCTTTGATTGGCAGGAAAACTCACCTTCTTTATCTGTTCCTAAATATATTGTAACATAGGCGGACCATAGGTACAAATTTAATACTATTGGGAGGTTCACTTGTCTCCATCCAAATATCGACGTTGTTAAGATCTAGGAAAAGAGGAAATGGACATTGAGGGACTTGTTGAAGGTTGTGGCTTCGATTAATTATGCCTTCTTATTCCAGATTGGAGTGGAGTAGGATCATGTCCATGCTCTCAAGGGTGGTCCATGATTTTACTATAAGATAATCTTACATATTGATAGATGGTGGCTAGGTATGGATCAATCTATTTTTAGTCCCAATGCCTACCCTGTTTTGGAGTTTTGAGGGAAGGATATTTTGATCTAGGAATTTCTAAAGCTCTCGGACAAATCATAGTTATTGATTATACCACTTTGTCCAAAACAAGGATGGTATGTACCATATTGTGTGTTAATGTCCATTCTGGTAAGCCTCTTCCCATCCTCATTAACTTGGTCTCTGAGTAGGGTGTTTGTGTGCAAAAAATTGAGTACAAGAGCTCCCTTGTTTTCCACAACTCTTGCAGGGTAGTGGGTTATAGCCATAGTGACTATGTAATGCTTAAGACTAAATGGAAGAAGAAATGTGAAGAGGTGCTTGAAAATTTAGAGGCCAACATGATTGAGGATATGAATAAAACTAAGTCCAAGACTCATGAAGATCAAGGGAACATGTCCGAATCTACAAAAGAGGAAGAACTTACGAATGATAAACAAGCCTTTACAAGTGTCCCTGATGACCTAGCCTTTTTAGATGGGGCCCTTAAAAACTAGACTACCTTGATGACGTTCAATCAAATATGGAGTTTCTATAAAAACTTGGAACATCATACTTTGAGGCGGGTAATAGAGGAAATCATGTGAAAACACATAGGAAGATTTAATAGTTAAGGAAAAGATGGGAGTGGTAAGTAAGGAAAAACACCATGTCGATGCTTTCTCCACTAAAATATAATTTGGAATCCCTTCCATGGAGTAATATTGAAATAATGTTAAACATTGAGAGGGAGGATGTGTGTGTGGTGCCACCCAGATCTGAGAACTTCAAAAAAATGAGAAAATTTTCTTCGTGTGATGCTAGTGGGTTAAAAGTTATTGATTTTTGGGAGGGTTCTGGATATAAGGATTCTGTTAGAAAAACTTTCGGCCCCATGGAACAAGAAGTGAAGGATTGGGTCAATTACGAGGATGATGGTTGGAGAAAATTCAAGTCTAGAAAATATAGACTTAAATGTGATAATCAATCTAGCTTGATTACTTAGAACGAAGGTTTTTGTTCCTAGTTTGCTTGTTTTGTTATTAGTGTCTTTTGTTGTTGTTTTGTTGTTGGGAAGTTGTGTTTGTACCTCTGTGAGTGATCCTTTTGTATGTTTCTTGGCCTCCTTTAGGTGGCTTTTGTTGTGGTAGCTATTGTTGCGCTTATCTCTTATGCTTGTCACTTTTGGACTTATTGTGTTATCTGAGGGTTTTAAACCCCTTTGTTTCAGGTTTAAAATTGTAGTGTTGAATATGGGTTTTTAGACCCTTTTTTAGTTAGGTAGAGTCCTAATAAAAAAACTCCCCTTTACCCTTATCTAAAAAAATATTAAAAAATAGAACATAAGTTGTTATCTTCTATTTACATACAAATTACCTGGGCTAAATTTACAGTTTGATTTTTTTAAAATTGTAAATTATGGCTAAAAATGGAAAAAAGATCAACATACCATCAAATTCCAAGCTTTCTACCATTGTTCATGTAACACTCGAGGCACATAAAATACTCTAACAAATTATGTGATTAAGGTGTCAACAACTCAATGTTGCTATGACTTATGTGTGATAAACTCCAAATTTATGAATAAAAGGTGTACTCATCTAACACATTGTGTTACTTGTAATAATTGTTTAATTAATTTGTTTCATAAGTTGCATCAAAAAAATGAATTGACCATAGAGATAATGTAAATTAAGCAAATATAATAGAATTTAAATAGTTTTTAAAGGTATATAATTGATAATTAGTTAATGGGGTGAGTGCACGAAGTTGAGGGGCCAAAAAGTGGACAAAAACCTGAAAATAGATGAAACGCGTACGCGTTTTAATTTTTTTGGTTTGGTAATTACTGAACCTATAACGCATACGCGTTTAAAGGAAGCTAAAATATTTACATTTTTTACAGAAGTCAAAGCACGTACGTTTTAAAGAGAAGTTAAAATGTGTATGCATTTTGTATAGTATGGACTATGTATGTGTTTTTGGGTGTCTTATACTTACAAAAATAAATGTTTGAGTATAAGAAGTAATAAAAGTATATGAAATAATAAAGTATAATATTTATTTTATTATTTCTTATACTTTTATTATTTCTTATACTTTAAATTTACATGTTAATAAATATAATAAATTAGGGTCACTTTGCACCTGATGGAAGTGGTCGCATAGCGCCAACAGTTATAATCTAGAAGATAGTGTTTCAAAATCTAATATGGTCAGTACTTACTCATTTTTCAGGATTTCAGCAAAGGACCTAAAATTTTTAGGGCATATATATTGTAGTCTGTCTTTGTTTTGGGAAAGCATATAGACATTTTTAGGTTTTTTGACCTTATGAACTAGATTTTGGCCCTACCACTACTTGAATTGGTACCACTTTTCAAATTTGGTCCATAATTCACTTTAGTGACCATGAATCAACTCTATGATGCTTGTCTACTTCTTACTAAAAAGAGATCCTCACTTTGTAGATAGAGTATTGTTCCTTGAATGGGATTCTTGTCTTATGGCCAAACCAAGGTGATTGTAATGTGCCTCCGCCTTAAGGTGTGATAAAAATACTAGGTGTTGAATGATTTGTTTATGAATAGTACCAAGTGAATTACATCAAGTGAACTCAGATGATTTCTCATTATTAGAAACATTGTGCTCCATATAAAGATCATCCCCTCACCTTTCCTAGCTCTAAAAGAATCCTTGCATGGAATAAAATTCATGATTCTCATACATGTTTTTGCTCATATGTCTCTTATGGAGACAAACGATGCCTTAATACTTCACACATGATGGTCTTTGATACCTGAGTGACATGACTAACTCATTTTATCTTGTTCTTAAGGGTGTTCAATTAGCTACAAAATGGCCAAAATGCCTTTTTAGGCCTTTAGAGAAAGTAGTCTCTCATCAAAACTAAATGGTTCGATCGATCACCTTAGACACTATTCCCTACACAATGAAACATGCTAAATGATCTTATTAGGACTTTCCTTTGGGTGAGGGTTTATGATTTAGGGTGTAGGGTATAGGGCTCAAGGTTTAGGATTTAGGGCTCAAGGTTTAGGACTCAAGGTTTAGAGTTTAGGGTTTAAGGTTTAGTGTTTAAGGCTCATAGTTCAAATTTTAGGGTTTAGGGTTTATGGCTAAGGGTTGAGGGTTTAGGATTTAGGGTTTGGGGTTAAGGGATCAAGGTTCAAGGTTCAGGGTTTAGGGATCAAGGTTTAGGGTTTATGAATCAGGGTTCAGGGTTTAGGGTTTAAGGATAAGGGTTGAGGGTTTAAGGTTTATGGTTGAGAATTGAGGGTTTAGGGTTTAGGGATCAAGGTTTAGTTTTTAGGGTTTTGGCTTAGGGATTAGGGATTAGGGCCTAGGGTTTAGGGTTTAGGGCTCAAGGTTAAGGGTTTAGGGTTTAGGGATCATGGTTTAGATTTTAGGGTTTAGGGTTAAGGGTTTAGGATTTAGGGCTTAGAGTTTAGGGTTTAGGGCCCAGGGTTTAATGTTTAGGTCTAAGGGTTTATGGTTTATGATTTAGGGTTTATGAATTAGGGTATAAGGTTTAAAGGTTAGGTTTCAGGGTTTAGGGCAAAGGGTTTAGGGTTTAGGGTTTAAGGCTTAGTTTTTAGGGTTTAGGGGTTAGGTATTAGGATTTATGGCTCAGGTTTTAAGGCTCATGGATTAGGCTCACCCATTCACTCACTGTAATGTTTTATCTCTTACCCATTCTTATAAGTATTAACAGAGAGTATTCAACAAAAAATGGTTTATCTACTTCATAGGCAGAACATTAAAAAGAATCATCACAATTTGATGCATTTCATCTACTGATATTTTAAAGGAGGGACATTACAGATATCCAAAAACAATTTGGTACAAATAAATGTTACCCAATATAGCTATCTTCTTTTCCCCATTACATGCGAACTACTTCACTCATTGTAATGTTTTGTGTCTTACCCATTCTTATTAGTATTAACAAAGAGTATTCAACTGAAAAGGGTTCATCAACTTCATAGAAACAAAATTCAAAGAGATTCATCAAAATTCTATGTCTTTCATCTGTCGATATTTTGAAGGAGGGAAATGCCAACCTCTCATAAACAAGATAGTTTAAAAAGTAGACTTAATAATGGTTCTAGGCACAAGACTAGGAAATATGGTCCTAAGATATTAAAAAAGATGAGCTCACTCATGAGACATACTAGAAATATATGAGATTTACGGGTTAGAGCTCAGGGTTCTACATTTAGTGTTTAGGATTTACGACTCAGGGCTCAGGGTTTAAGGTTTAGGGTTTAGGGTTCTAGATTTAGTGTTCAAGGTTTAAGGTTTGTTATTTTTGTTTTAGGGTTTAGGGTTTATAATTTAGGGTTTAGGTCTCAAGGTTAAGGGTTCAGGTTATAGATTTTAGGGTTTAGGATTTAGGATTTAGGGTTTAGGGTTTAGGGCCCAGGGTTTAGGATTTAGGATTTAGTGCTTAGGGTTTAGAGTTTAGGGTTTAGGGGTCAGGGTTTAGGGTTTATGATTTAGTTTTTAGGGTTTAGGGCTTACGGTTTAGGGTTTACCATTTAGGGCTCATATTTCATGGTTCAGAGTTTAGGGTTTGGGACCTTTAGGATTTAATATTTAGGGCTTAGGGTTTAGGGTTCAGAGTTATGGGTTTAAGGTTTAAGGGTTAGCGCTCAGGGCTCTAGATTTAGGGTTTAGGGCTCAGGGCTCAGGGTTTAAGGTTTAGGGTTTAGGGCTCAAAGGAATGATAACTAGATCGTACCAAGCCAAGAATACAGATGCTAATCAAACACCATGATCTATAAGATGAAAGTAATTCACCAGAATAACTTTACATAAAACCTTTGCAAACAAATGAGCAACAATATCATATATTATTATGTAACTCAATAAGAAATATTTAGATATAGGAGGAGGGAAGTGCAACTACTACCTAAATCAGTGGTGAAGAACTCCCACTAAATGATACTGGTAGTTAAGTTAACTCTAAAATACTAGTAAGCTAACTCCATATAATTGAGAAGCTAATGCCACACAACTAGTACACCTAAGCAAGCTAACCCAAAAAGTGTAGGGCTAACACAAGTGTAAGAATTGTCCTAATAAATAAATAAAATGATAAATAATAACCTACACTAACAACCTCCCGTAAGCATATATTACATGGGAAAAAAAGAAGGTGGGTCCCGACAACAAGGCTTGATGAGGTACACACGTACAACAACTGGGAAAATTAGACACCGCAAGGTACCCAAAACCAATAATAACAAAGTAGAGAGAGAAAAATCCTGTTGTAAGATATCCTCATAAATTTGGCTCCAAAAACTCGTACAATGCTGAAGAAGTGTGGTACACAGTGTGGTCTGAATCCACTACTCAATCATATAACTAAAAAAAACTAACACTAGGCTTCACCAGAATAGCTCCATGCAAGGAGACTGTCAATGGAGTGATGTCGAAAATGTAAAAAAAACACAAAACATAATTTGATCAACTACTACAAATAGGTGTGCCATGATCCAAGAACAATCAAGCCAACAAGGAAAGGACACGAGATCCAAATAAATAGGAGTGCCACATTCCAAGAAAAGCCAAAGTAACAAGGCAAGGACATAAAACCTGAAGAAGCAGTATCAACACCACACCCTCCCATACTACTGAATGAGTAGAGTGATACCACTGATTTGTATGAGTTTTCAAAATCAACTACTCAAACATTGACAAAATAACATTGGGCTTCTCCAAAATAGCTACCCTACAAGAGAGAAAAAAAGTGTTGAAAATACAGATCCAAAATATCTAAAAAAATAAGACAGATATAATTGTATACACTCATAGATACAAGATGCAACACCCAAAAGTTTAGGACGTCGGGCTCAACCAAAATTGCGTCCACAAGTGATCACAACATCCTCCCAATATGACACTTTATAATTGAGTGCATGTAAATATAATAATGGGTAATAATACATTTTACATTTTAAATGTGTATAAAAATGTCACCAATGCATCTAGATCTTGAAAAAATACACAATTTTAGAAAAATGATCACCTTAATCCGAGCTACACATCAAAAGTTATGAGCTCTAGAAGGTTTTGCTATTAAAATAATATATTAATGCTGATCTTTTTTTTAAAGGTACACATGACACCCAAATGTACAAAGGGTAAAAGAGTGCATCCACACAATACAATTTTTCAAGCAAAGGATAAAACACTGAGCCCAAAACCTAAAATGTCTGGAGGGTAAATCATTGCATATATAATGTACACGTTAATATCCAATGGATAAAAGAATGCACCCAGAGGGTACAGATCTACATCTAGTGAATAAAATACTGCATCCAAAATGGAAATATCTAGAGGGTAAAAGAATACATATGGAAGGTACATGCTTATATCCAATGGATAAAAGAATGCACCCAGAGGGTACATATATGCATCCAGTGCATAAAAGATTGCATCGAAAACCGAAATATCTAGAGGGTAAAAGAATGCATTTAAAAGGTACACACTTATATCCAATGGATAAAAGAATGCACTCAGAGGGTACCGATCTGCGTCCAATGGATAAAAAACGGCATCCAAAACCGAAATATCTAGAGGATAAAAGAATGCATCCAAAGGTACACGCTTATATCCAATGGATAGAAGAATACACCCAAAGGGTACAAATTTACGTCCAGTGGGTAAAAGACTGCATTAAAAACTGAAATATCTGGAGGGTAAAAGAATGCATCCGGAAGGTACATGCTTATATCTAATGGATAAAAGAATGCACCCAGAGGGTACATAGCTGCATCCAAATTTGACTATCTCAAAACATGGTCAAGTTTACAGTCGATTCTATGGTTTTGGCACCTTCGAAATCTAATGGCGCACTCTGTTTTGCATAAAAATGCATGTTACAGAAAAGTGATAAGAAATTCCAAATATATAAAAAAATAAACCCTTGCTTGCAAAGAAAAACATACAAATGGATGTCTACATCATCTATAGCTTCGATAATATGAAATGAATGATAACTAGATCATACCAAGCCAAGAACATAGATGCTAATCAAACACCACAATCTATAAGATGAAAGCAATTGACTAGAATAACTTTACATAAAACCTTTGCAAGCAATTGAGTAGCAATATCATATATTATTATGGAACTCAATAAGAAATATGTACATATAGGAGGAGGGAAGTGCAACTACTACCTAAATCAGTGGTGAAGAACTCCCACTAATTGATACTGGTAGTTAAGTTATCTCTAAAAGAATAATAAGCTAACTCCACACAGGGATATTTTTAGTGGCGAATATTCATAATATGGCAAATATTCCATTTTACAAAAAATTGAAAAGGTGATTTTTCTGGCGTGGGTCAGCGACCTGTTCACCTAAAAATTACAGTTTAATTTTTTAGGGGTCAACTTTGCCTATGCTTGAAATATATCCCCTATATAATCCTAGATTATTCACCAGGTAGAACACTTCTACTTCACTCATACCACCTAGGGGAATATCTATTATCAAGTATAATAAAATTGCGAAGCAACAAAGGCCAGCACACAAAGTGTAGTTTTATAGATATTCATCAAATTTACAGCCAGGGAACAAGCATTATTCTCAAATGCACGACAAAAAATTTCCATTGACACATGACAAAGAGAGTTTTTTGACATGCGACAGGAGGGCAGAGGCTGCAGACACATGACAAGAGGATGGAGGTTGTAGATGCGTGAAAGGAGGGTGGTGTTGATGTGCAATAGGAGGGCGGAGGACACAGACACATGACAGGAGGGTGGTGTTGATGCATGATAAGAGGTTAGAGGCTGCAGATGCATGACAAAAGATTTTTTGTTGAGCATCAGTAAGGTTGTTGACCTGTGACAACAAACCTTCTATTGCACGTCAGCAAGCTATCATGTGACAACAACCTTGCTGACGCATGACAGGAGGTTTGCTGTCGCACGTCAACAACCTTGCTGACGTGTCACAAAAAATCTCCTGTCGTGCGTCTATAGCCTTTTTGTCAGGTGAAACATTTGCACACAAACCCAAAAAAATTCTTCTTTTAGTGAAACCGGTTCCAGGGATATTCACCAGGTATTTTCCACCTCCAATTTCCAAGAGGTCTCTTAAAATGAACCTCGACTCCACATAATTGAGAAGCTAACTCAACAAAACTAGTAAGCTAACTCCACACAACTAGTACACCTAAGAAAGCTAACCCAAGAAGTGTAGGGCTAACACAAGTGTAAGAATTATCCTAATAAATAAATAAAAGGATAAATAATAACCTACACTAACAAGGGCTTAAGGATTAGGGTGTAGGGTTCAAGGCTTAAGGTTTAGGGTTTATGGTTTAGGGATTATGGTGTAGGTTTTAGGGTTCATAGTTCATGGTTTATGGCTTAAGGTTTGGGGTTTGGAGTTACTAGTTTAAGGTTTAGGGGTTATAGCACGGGGCTCTAGATTTAGTGTTTAGGGTTTAGGGCTTAGGGTTCAGGATTTAGGGTATAGGGTATAGGGTTTAGGGATTAGAGCATGGGGCTCTAGATTTATTGTTTAGGGTTTAGAGATTAGGGTTCAGGATTTAGGGTCTAGGGTCTAGGGTTTAGGGGTTAGAGAACGAAGATCTAGATTTATTGTTTAGGGTTTAGGGCTTAGGGTTCAGGATTTAGGGTCTAGGGTCTAGGGTTTCAGGTTTAGGGTTTAGGATTTAGGATTTAGGATTTATTATTTTTGTTTTAGGGTTTATAGTATAGGGTTTAGGTATCATGGTTGAGGGTTAAGGGTTTAGGTCACAAATTTTAGGGTTTAGGGTTTATGGTTTAGTGTTTAGGATTTAGAGCTTATGGTTTAGGGTTAGGGCTCAAGCTTTAGGGTTTAGAATTCAATGTTTATGGTTTAAGGTTTAGGGTTTATGGGTTAGGGTTTAGGGTTTAGGATTTAGTTTTCAGGGTTTAGGGTTTAAGGTTTAACATTTAAGGCTCATGGTTCATGGTTTAGGGTTTAGGGCTTAAGGCTTAAGGTTTAGGGTTTAGGGATCATGGGTAAGGGTTGAATATTTAAGGATTAGGGTTTAGGGCTAAGGATTTATAGTTTATGGTTAGGGATCATGGTTTAGGGTTTAGAGTTTAGGTTTAGGGCCTTGGGTTTAGGGTTTAAGGTTTAGGGTTTCGATTGTAGAACTTAAATGCTAAAAGATTTAGGTTGAATGCTGAAATCCTGAAAATTACCTATGTACTGACCAAATTATACTATAAGGACTATCTCCTAAACCAAGACTAATGGAGATGTGAGACTACTTCCATAAGGTACCAAGTGAACCTAAGTATAAGTTTTTCATTTATTATTATTTATATTTTCTTTTTTCTTATACTTAAACATTTATTTTTGTAGATAAAAACATGCCAAAAGCATATACAATGTTAATATTGTAAAGAACATGTACACGTTATAGCGTATATGCGTTATAACGTGTATGTATTTTGTGTTTTCACTTTTTCCAAGCCATGCCTCAAGGCTTGGGATCCGGTTTGGATCCCCAAGCTTGAGGCATGAACTTGCACAAACAAAACAAACAACTTTTTTTTGTAGGAAAATGTAAAAATGTCACTTCCTCTAGGATAAATCAACCTTAAAAAATTGATTCATTTAAAAAAATTATACCACCAAATAGATTAGAGTTTCTTCTTTCCAAAAATATAATTTTCAAAATTTTCTGACTAATATAAGGTGTTGATATTATTTATTTTCTAACTATACCTTTTTATAGCTATTTTGAAGTGTACATATGTTTATCTTTCAACGTGTATCTTTTTCTGGGTCATAGAAATTGAAAAATAATTATACTAGCACAAACTAGGCCTAATTCTATACATATTAAAAAAAAATTCTAATTTTTGATATTTTTTGAGGTGGTTAGAGGGGGCACAGTTAGAGCTCTGTTATTTTTTAAAACATAAAATATTTGTACTATAAAAATCATAAAAAAATAAATATTTGCTAAAAAAATCTCAAAAAAATTCTAGCACAAACTACATGCTCCTAGCTATCTTTCTACCAGAGGGTTTACAAGACTACTAAATGGTGCTCAAAAAATGGCGGGGGACAAAAACGTCACTCTGTTAGGTTTTTTAACAAAAATAGGAGCACTTGTTGGTATTTTAGTTATTTGACCCACTTAAACTTATCCATTTTCAATTAAATTTAGTATCTCACAAACTAAACTCAAAATAATATGATTCATGTTTACAAAACATGTTCCAGTTTTGAGTGTAACTATTTCAAGAAACTCATAAAATTTGAAATGTTTTATTTTTCAGAAATATGCATCCACTTAAGACCCCCTTTTGGCCCCCCGACTTGGTGCACTTACCCAATGAAAAGATATTGAAAATATAAATGGATAAGATACTTAGATCAGACCAAATTTCTCTAGACATCACAAGCAACTATAAAAGTGGCGTACACTTGGCATAAGATGATGTATAGTTTTTTCAAGTGGTAGGGTACCTAGGAATCCCTAAAAACACTTGATAAATTCAAACCCCTATATCGGCGTGGTAATTGATATTTAATGACTTTACGAACAACATCTGTTAGTCCAATAACTCTCCAAATCATAAGTACCCATTTTCCTTTATATTTTCTTATTTAATTTGGCTTCAAATGTTTGTGATGTTATAAAGAATAATTGAAATTACTAAATCTCTTTCTTTGTATCCCTAGAAACATACTTTGGTAAAGAAGCAACTTAAATTAGGGTTAGTATTTCGGGTTGGATTGACCTTACCACAATCTCATGATTATTGAGTGATTCTTACATATTACTACTTCAAAGAAGGATCAAACAACATGTATTATCCCACCTTGGTTAATGTGTGAATGTGAAGAAATAATGTAACTATATAATGCAATTTCACTTAGGAGGGCTCCTTTGGTACAAGCATGGAAATATCGTACATTTTGATAAATGTAGAATTACTCTAGTCTGCACCTTATTCCAAAATATTATTTTTTATATTTTTATATTACTAATTTTAGAATCTAATTTAAGTGTATTTAAATTGATATATATATATATACAACACTGGATTTTAATTTCAATAGTATCGAATCTTATTTTCACTATAATTAGATTCCAAAGTTTACCATGTTCCATTTTGTAAAATTTCCTAGTCTCTTAAAACCTCTATCATACTAAAAAATATAGATCTAGCGATATACTGATTTAATAATAATCCAAGTATATTTTTACATTTGTGTTTCTTTCAAATAAGTTCAAGATGTGCAAGAAATATAAACACGTATAAAATTTTAACAATATATAAAATTAAATACAATGGTTAGGAAATTTATTTAATTTTATTATAAAAAAATGCAAGAGATAGGGCACTTACCTGAATTTCACTAATTTTAAAAAAAATCTGGTCTGGAAAATCTGATGAATTGGAAGCATAAACCATCGTAACGAACCTCAGAAAAATGCAGTAAAGGTGGAAATGGCTAGACACAGGTGCCCAGAGTAGGGTAGGGGCACCTGCAAGTGCACAATACCTATGGGAGCACTGGAGTCTACATAAAAGGTCGAAACCTAGTTTTTATAGTTTTGCTAGGGCTTTGCACTTGCTCGCCTTTTGTCACCTGTCTATCAAACTTAGATCCCCGAGGTACCTATAAACATGTAAAAAAATATCCTCCTACAAAACCCTCAAAAAGACATCGAATCCTAAAAAATAAAGATGTAAAATGAGGGGTCAAACTATCCTCAATTGTCACAAATGGTTAACTTACGATTGATTGTTGCACTACATTTCAAACCTAGTGTAGTTAGATGTGCTTGTGTGTGCAATAATGCTCCTAGTTCGCCCTCACGCCAATGGAACCAAGATAGTGGGTGATATCTAGATAAAATACAAATGTGTGCATGGAATAGAATGAACTCCACTTCATATGTAGTGTGTATGCAGAATAATGAGACCAATATGTAGTCCCTTTGATATGTATATATATATCCCATGATAAGAATTTTCCGCCATTATAACCAGTACATATGTTGTGTTTATATAGGGATCTCTTGCTCGAATTTTGACACTAATGACCTAACACACCAAATATTACCTTGAGATATGAGAGGGAAAACTGAAAAGACTGACCTCAAATGTAAAAAATAAGATCAAACATAAAAAGGAAACTGGAACCCAGGACGGACAAGAGCTCCCGACGCTAGTGTCCAGTCCTAGGCGCTAGTGTCTTGAGACAAGTGACAACAAGTGAGTGAAGACCGAATGACATGGATCATTGTGAACTTACCAGAACTACGTGTATGAGTGAAAAGTTTGAAAGATAAAATCAATAGGAATCAACAAGAGAAAATAGATGGAATATGGAATGGGTCACTAGTGAATAATTTTCTTATGCAAGATCCATTTATAAAATAACATACTTGGAAGTATAGTAAATATTAATAAGTGCGTGATTTTGTGTCCACAAAAATACAATTTGAAACTTTTTTTCATACACCTATTAAGAACTTTAGTGATGTGACCCTTATAAGTATGTTCTCTTTATTCACAAGAAATTGTACTCATCAATGTTTTTGGGGACCTTCATTCTAGTAAACCCACTAAACCTAGAATAATCAAGCATCTTTACATGTATTGTAGAAATTTTAATATATAAATAACTCAGATAACACTATTAATTATTTATGAAATTTGAGAGAAATGTATGAAAAGTCACATGCCTATAATCACTATGTTTTGAGAAATTTATCCATCTTTAGTGAAAGAGTTTAAACAATGACAGAAACATAATTATGTAGAAATATTGAATGTTTTATACAATGTAAACTAGGTATATAAATACAAGGAGGAAAAGGAATTTAGTTGAATAACTGCATGATAGGTCATCCATAACTACCCTTGCTAATACAATATAATAATACACTAGTTTATACTAACATTCCCACCTTATTACATTGTTTTTACAAATGTACCCTTGAATAATCATCATCTTCACGTCGGTTTCACCATCTTGTTGAGTCATGAAGTTTCCTTTCAGCTTCCTGTGGTGATAAGGTTATCTGGATTTCTTATGAATCAAAATGACCAAATCTGTTCTCATTTGTCAAAATTTTGGATGAAGAGGTAGGATCATCATGCTTGTGTAGTGAGACGTGGATGCTCCTGAGGGTGTTTAATTTCATGTTCATCAATTATATCATATCCTTCTTCAAAATTGGCACAAATCTTGTCTTTTTGGTACCGTACATTGAAAAATACTCAATTAGGTAGATCGTGACACACTTTTTCCTTGAATTACAAGTTTTGGAGACTTTTAAGCAACGTAGAGTAGAAACTGATGCTCTCATGGGCTTGATTTTGGTTTGTAAAAAGTTACATATCTCTATGGTTACTTGAAATATTTCCAACATATTTGTTCATGATTTTAATGTGCTCAAATCACTTCACGGGATCATAACCTTTAATGTAATGATTGGTTACTTGTGTTTTTCTCTTACAACTTTATAACGAAATCGGTGAATAAATGAAATTGGGGTTTAAAATCATGTTATTACAATTAATTTAAAATAATTCCACATGTCTCTTGATCTTATATATGCAGGTGGATGGAAAAATTATTTTCAATGGTATTTGTTAAATTACCATGATTGTTTCGAACAAGTTCGTTAAACATGATTCTATGTTGGTCTACATAACTACACAGTTTTGGATAGGAAATTTATAGAACATTAAAAAAACCTCCTTGCTGCTATTTTGGTTTGTAGTGACTTTTCATAGCTTCAAATGGAAAAAGAACAATTTCAAATTCCAAAGAAATAAATACACCAAACCTTACACAAGTCACAATCCTCCTTGGTCTCTGGTGGTTTCCTTTTGTTGAATCCTTAAAAAAAACTGGTCTGACATCTTGCTATAGGTCACTACAAAAGATATTGATAAGTTCCATGTTCCCTTTCTCCAACATAGGCTTCAGTTATAGTCAAGTCAAAATTCGTGAAGGGAAATGTCGACTCCAAGTCTGCAGTGCCCACCTCCTTCTTGCATCATTTCATTTGCTGACTCATTTAATTTAATAGAATATATACATTGATATAGCACTATTTTTATACTATGTGATCTCATTGTGGATTATTTTGTGACATATGTGTTGTTTAGGGCACGTGGTGCCAAACTAGCATTATGATCATTATCTTAGTTTCTTGCATTATATGGTTTCAGATAGCAACAAAATGTGATATAGTTAGTTTTATCTGATATATGATGGATGGATGCTAATGTTTCTATATACTTTTATATTATTGGTTTAAAATGGAAAATTGGATGTAATCATGCTATAATTAGATGGATCTTATATCTTATTTTACCATGGATGCGTTTTGTTAGAATATAGTCATCTCATTTTGATATCGATTACTACATAGTTAGAATGAATATCCATGATTGATTTGGTTGTCATTACACTGTTTTTATAATCTGATTTATTGTATCAAGAAGGTATGTTTAATGTGTGAATTGAGTGTACAAATTACAGGTCACACAAGAGAATGTGGGTTTCAGAGTTACACCTCATGTTGCACAAGTGGTTAATTAGGCCGAGTACTTTATCCATGCATGACCCTTGTTTAACCTTGTGCATGTGGCGTACTCATGTTGGACATTCATAGTGATTTCCTAATTTACCTATGTTATTTTAATTTTTTAAGCCTTGTACTAAACTTATTTAAGGAGCTAATGGTCCCCACATGCATTAGTGATGTTATTATGTTAGTAATCTTATTTTTTATGGTTTGAGACCACCTAATCATCATTTGGGTGGCCCCACCACCTCTACCCTTGAGCCGCTTTACACAATCTCGAATTTGGGCTAAATGTGGCATTTGTAAGGGTCTCTTTTCACATTATGGGTCTCCATTACACTAAAATGAATCCCTTGGATCCTACCTATGGCTAAGGGGTCTCTTTTCAAGGTCAAATGATATTTTCCCACCCAATTGGCCCCTCTCTTGTCACCAACTTGTAAGTGTGGTTGATTTTTGTGATTTATTAAAATTTGAAGTGTATTCACTTATTGGATTTTTTAAAAAATTGGGAGATTACTTCCGAAATGTGTTTTGTTTTATGTCTATTAGGATTTTGGAATATTTTTTTGGAAAATGAGATCGGTGAGTAATGTCACCCTCTCATTTGTGAGGATTGGAATTTGATTCTCATTTTTATACCTCCTCATTGAGAGGGGTATGGACTTTGGGTTGTCATTTTTACTATTGGAGTTGAAGAGAGCTTGGAGTTTTTGGATTGCTTGGAGTGGGATAACTTACTTGAGGTAGGCCTTCATGCCACTCATTTTTTCTTGTTTATTATTTTGTGTAAAAGTAAAATGGTTGTTGAATGTGATATTGTTTGCATGCTTGTTGTGGATGTTAGCGAATCTTGTTGTATTTATTGTTCTCCATCCATCCTTCTTGAGATGGATTTTTGAGTGTAGGGGAAGAGGGAGGAACCCCCCTCTTACACCACATGGCTTGATGGGAAAGCCATGACAATATTTATTTTTATTTTCCTTCCGTCATATGGTTTGATGTGGAAGATGAATGTTCATATCACTTGAACCTCATCTTCCATCATTGATAAGGAAACCATGCTTGGTTTGAAAATCCTCGGAAGGAGTAGACATGGTGTATGGAATGGAGAGATAAGGAGTTTTGGGTTATGGAGATTATTTTGTGTTCTTATGGGTTGATCGCAATATTTTTAATAATGGTCTGCTTTCCACTCTTCCCCATTTAGGAAACATGGAGTTCTCATCTTGTGTAATTGTGTTGTCTTGGTTGATTTGTCATGTCTAGTTTTTGTGTGTTTTTTCACCCTCTTGTCTACCCCTTGTGCATTCTTGAGGCATGCATTCTATCTATCCCATGGGATTGGAGGGACGCTAGCATTTCCTCCATTTGTGGAGATGGCATGTGATGATGTCATTTGGTTGGGTGAAAAATGGACCTCTTTCTCTTGTGCATAGAAGACTTTCATATGGATTGGAAGCTTGGAAAGTATGTTTGGGCTTGGAGAAGAAAAGTTTAAAATTTTAGCATGTTGTTCCCCATATTGGGGAGGCTTGTACACTTGCATTTTAAGTATTATTTTGTAATATTTGATATTTCTTCTTCTATCTTTAGAAGAAGCTTTGAAACCTTGTACTTGTTATATTTTTGTAATCCTAGTTTAGTGGAAGCTTGGAATGTATTTACATCTTGTAAAAGAAAAAGGAATGTAAATAATCATTGTATTATTGTTTGGGTTGAAATGTATTATATGCAAGGTATGTGGTAAGGAAAAATAAACCTTGTACTTTATTGGCTTCTGTTTTAAATGAATGGATTTATTCCTTTGTTGTGGAAAAGAAAATTTAAGGAAAATTGGAATAGGAAATAGAAAATGGATGATTTGATTAAACTATTAACTTGTGGTTTTCAAGTAGAAGTAATTTCAATATATTTGAAAAAGACTTTTGTTTTAAAATCTGGTTTGAAATTTTAGTTAACAAACTAAAATCTATTGGTTTCCTCTTGATTTTTAAAATAAATATATATATCCACTTTTACATCAAAAGGTGTTGAACATTCTGCAATGTCCTCGAAGATTCGATTTACAAGGGTGAGCTCCACTGACATAGTCCAAATGCACTCGCAAATCAAAATCTTGATGTATTCAAACAAACCTTTCCGAATCACTCCCCACCCAGTGATCAAATACAAACAAACATAGTTCACGCTCACTATACCATCAACGCCATTAAAACATTGCCCATTCTTGAGTCCACAGGAACACTTGTTGAATTCAAATCCACATCTAATAGACCAACATTAACATCTGTTAAATATACCTCCTCATCTACCATGTCCCCATCCACTAGGAGTACAATTGAAACCATTCCCTCATCCTTGTCACATATCACTACTGAATCCATGTCCACGTCTTCTACACCTCCTAAAGATAATTTCAAATCCTCATCCAATAAACAATATAAAACACCTTATAAGCTCATCATTGAAAATAAACCCTCCATGTCCAGTACTTCCACATCCACTCCTAGGTCATCCAAAACCACAAAATGACCTCATAAAAAGGGTGTTTTTCAAGTCTTTAAAAGCCCTTGCTATGTCTTACCAGACCAACACCACTTTTGTGGCCCTTGATCCATTATACCTTGTAATCACCCTATCATTTTAGGTCAAAATCCCACCTACCAAGCCTCTATTTCAGGTCCTCATCCCTCACCCATGACACCATCCAAGAATCCTCCGCAACAAACAACTAAACAACCCAAAATCAAAGCCATACCTATTTCGAAGGTTAAAGTAAACAAAACTTCACTATCACGCCTCATTCTCCCTAGTGTGTTTCCTTAGATGGCACTAGTTATTTTTGTGAAGAAGAAGGATGGTTCTCTCTCAGACTATGTGTTCATTTTAGGTAGGTTAATAAAGTCACAGTGAAGAACCACTATCCATTTTCGATGATTGATGATTTGTTTTATCAGATGAGGGAAAATAGAGTGTTATCTAATATTGATCTCAAGTCAAGATACCATCAATTGCGCATTACAGATGTAGATATTCACAAAACAACATTCTGCACTCGTTATGGGAATTATGATTTCACTATTGTAATTTTTGGTTTTACTAATGCCCAGTTGTTTTCTTGAGCCTAATGAATGGGGTTTTCAGGAATTTTCTAGACCATTTTTTCTTGGTGTTTTCTGGATGGTAGATTGATTTATTCTCATTCTGAGGAGGAACACAATGAAAATTGGAGACAGGTGCTACAGGTTCTGAGAGATAAATATATTTTTGGGAACTTAGAGATGTGTAATTTATTTCAGTCAGAGATTCAATACTTGGGTCACATCATATCAGGTGAGGGTATCTCAGTAGACCCCTCAAAGATATGAGTCATTATTGATTGGCCAACACCCACATCAGTGACAAAGGTGAGGAGTTTTCATGGGATTAGTAGGCTATTATCATAGGTTTGTTGAGGAATTTTCTAGGATTTCTCATCCTATTACTTTTCTTCAACGTAAAGGGAAGAAATTTTTGTGGTTAGAAAAATGTGAGTAGGTTTTTCAGTTACTTAAGGAGCGACTAACCATAAGACCTATCTTAGTAATTTTGGATCTGACTCAAGGGTTTGTTTTTTGCACCAATGCTTCCTTAGAGGGGTTGGGAGCAGTTCTCATGCAGGAGTGTTGGGTTATTATGTTTGAGCCGAGTAAGCTCAAGGACTTTGAGCTTAACTACCCTACCCATGACCAAGAGGTTATAGTAGTAGTTCATGCTCTAGTGCATTAGTGATATTTCCTTTTGGGTAGGCCTTTTATCTTGAGGACTGATCATCCTAGCCTTCAACATATCTTTTCACAGCTAAACCTCAACGCTTGTCAATGATGTTGGATAGAGATATTTTGTGAATATGACATGGATGCTAAGGATATCAAGGGAAAGGAGAATTCCTTCACATATGCCTTGAATAGACGTGACATTTGATTATTGATATGAAATTTTAGTCAGACCTTCATAGTAGGATTCTTCAGCACCTTCCAGGGGACATGTTTTATGAGGGTGTAAAGAATATGTTTGAGTCTCAAGGTTATTTTGAGGGTAGGTATATAGGATGTATACTAGAGGAAGATGGTATTTTTTTCATTTTTGAGGTGCAGTTATGTTCATAAGCAGGTGATATCCACAACTTTATTCTTTCATAGGCTTATCAAGCCCCATATGTAGTACATCCAGGAGTGAACAATATGCATGCTAATCTGAGAGAGTTGTATTATTATCCAAGTATCCATCGATATATAGTAGATTTTGTAGCTCATTGCCTTAAGTGTCAAAGGGTCAAGGCCAAGCATTCTCATCCCTCAGGACTTTTATATCCTCAAGACATTCTTGAGTGGAAATGGAATGTCATCTCCATGGACTTCATTTTCGGTATCCCTATGTTAGCTTATCACCATGACACTATCATGATCACAGAGGACAAGTTGATCAATGTTGCACACTTTTCACCAACCAATGTCACATATAATGCAATCTCCATTGCCAAAATATTTATGGAGGATATTGTCCAGTTACATAGGATTCCAAATACCATTATTAATGATAGGGACACCATCTACACTTTAGAATTCTAGATTTATTTTCAGAATGCTCTGGGAACTCAGATTAAGTTCAGTTCATCTTACGACCGTAAGATAGATGGACAGAATTAGAGAGTGAATAAGATACTTAAGGATATGTTACACATGTATGTGATGGATCAACAAAAGAAGTGGGACGATTACTTGCACCTCATTGAGTTTTCCTACAACAACAGTTACCAAAGTTCCATTGGTATGGATCCTTATCAGGACTTGTATGGGTGACCTTGTAGGAAACCATTGAGTTGGGATAGATTAAATGAAATCGTTCTACTTGGGCCATCTTACCTTTAGGACTTGGACCATCAGGGTATTTTGATTAGGATGCATCTTGAGTAGGCTAGAGCATGCTAGAAGTCATATTAAGACACCAAGAGGACCGAACGTCACTTTGTAGTTGGTGACAAAGTATTATTGAGAGGTCGGCCATATAAGAGCCCAATCTGTTATGGAAAGGGTTATAAGCTTTTCCCTCACTTTGTGGGTCCAGTTGCCTACCGTTTAGCTTTTCCACCATGCCTAGCCTGGGACCATGATGGATTTCATGTTTTAGTTTTACGTAGATATGTACCTAATGTTTCTCATGTATTGGATTGGTCAAAATTATATGTGGAGGACTAAGGACAATGGATACTGGAGCCTGTGCGTATCATGGAGCACATGAGATTATCCTTTTAGGGATGAGACTTGGAACAGGTTAGAGTACAGTGGAACCAGTATGATGAGACAACAACTACCTAGGAGGATGCGACGCCATTGAGGTCTCGATATCCCTCTCTTCGAGTGACTTCTGGGAGGAAGTATAATCTTAGGAGAGGGGGATGTAGTTCCCAACTCTTTCTTGCATCATTTAATTTACTATACTATAGACATTGATATAGCACTATTTTAATACTGTGTGATCTTATTATGGATTATTTGGTGACACATGTGTTGTTTAGGGAACGTGGTGCCAAACTAACATTATGATCATTATCTTAGTTTCTTGCACTATATTGTTTCAGATACCAGTAAGATGTGATACAGTTAGTTTTATCTGATATATGATGGATGGATGTTAATGTTGTTATATACTTTGATATCATTGGTTTATAATTACAAATTGGATGTTATCACGCTATAACTTAGATGGATCTTATATCCTATTTTACCATGGATGCATGTTGTTATATAGTCATCTCATTTTGATACCAATTATTGCATAGTTAGAATGAATATCCATAAATTATTTGGTTTTTGTTATATTATTATTATTCCCTGATTTATTATATCGAGAAGGTATGTTTAATGTGTGAATTGAGTATATATATTATAGGTCACACAAGAGAACGTGTGTTTCAAATTTACACCTCATATTGCAAAAGCAGCTAATTGGGTCGAGCCTTTTAGCCATGCATGACCCTTATTTTACCTTGTCTGTGTGGCATACTAATGTTGGACATACATAATGATTTCCTAATTTACCTATGTTATTCTAATTTTTGAATCCTTGTACTAAACTTGTTTAAGGACCTAATGGTCCCCACATGCATTAGGGATGTTATTTTGTTAGTAATATTGTTTTTTATAGTTTGAGACCACCTAATCATCATTGTGGTGGGCCCCACCACCTCTACCACTAAGCCACTTTACTGAATCTCGAATTTGGGCTAAAGGTGGCATTTGTAAGGGTCTCTTTTCACATTGGGAGTATCCCTTACATTAAAATGGACCCCTTGGACCCTACATATGGGTAGAGGGGTCTCTTTTCAATAGCAAATGAGATTTTCCCTCCCATTTGACCCATCTCTTATCACCATCTTGTAAGTTTGGTTGACTTTTTTGATTTCTTAAAAGTTGAAGTGTGTTCCCTTATTGGATTTTTTAAAAAAAATGGAGATTACTTCTTGTTTTATGTCTACTGGTATTTTGGATTTTTTTTTGGAAAATGAGATGGGCTAGTAATGTCACCCTCTCATTTGTGAGGATTGGAATTTGATTCTTATTTTTATGCCTCCTCATTGAGAGTGGTATGGAATTTGGGTTGTCATTTTTACTATTGGAGTTGGAGAGAGATTGGAGCATTTCGATTGCTTGGAGTGGGATAGATTATTTGAGGTAGGCCTTCATGCCACTTAGTTTTTATTGTTTAGTATGTTGCGTAAAAGTAAAATGGTTGTTGAATGTGATATTGTTTGCATTCTTGTTGTGGATGTTAGTGAATCTTATTGTATATATTTTTCTCCATCCATCCTTCTTGAGATGGATTTTGGAGTGTAGGTGAAGAGGGAGGAAACCACCTCTTACACCACATGGCTTGATGGGAAAGCTGAGATGGTATTTATTTTATTTTCCTCCCCTCATATGGTTTTATTTGGAAGATGAATTTTCATATGGATTGAACCTCATCTTCCGTCCTTGATAAGAAAACCATTCTTGGTTTGAAAATCCTTGCAAGGAGGAGGAATGGTGTATGGAATGGAGAGATTATGAATTTTAGGTTATGGAGATTATTTTGATGTTCTTGTGGGTTGATCACAATATTTTTAATAATGGTCTGCTTTCCATTCTTCCCCATTTAGGAAACATGGAGTTCTCATCTTGTGCAATTGTGTTGTCTTGGTTGATTTGTCATTTCTAGTTTTTGTGTGTTTTTTCACCCTCTTGTCTACCCCTTGTGAATTCTTGAGGCATGCATTATATCTATCCCATGGGATTGGAGGGAGGCTAGCATTTCCTCCATTTGTGGAGATGACATGTGATGATGCCATTTGGTTGGGTGAAAACTGGGCCTTTTTCTTTTGTGCATAGAAGACTTTCATATGGATTGGAATCTTGGAAAACATGTTTGGGCTTTGAGAAGAAAATTTTAAAATTTTGGCATGTTGTTCCCCATATTGGGGAGGCTTGTACACTTACATTTTAAGTATTATTTTGTAATATTTGATATGTCTTCTTCTATCTTGAGAATAAGATTTGAAACCTTGTACTTGTAATATTTTTGTAATCCTAGTTTAGTGGAAGTTTGGAATGTATTTAAATCTTGTAAAAGAAAAAGGAATGTTGGGAATGTTAACAATCATTGTATTATTGTTTGGGTTGAAATGCATTGTATGCAAAGTATCTTGTAAGGAAAATTAAACTTTGTACTTTATTGGTTTTTATTTTAAATGAATGGTTTTCTTCCTTTGTTGTGGAAAATAAACTTTAAGGAAAATTGTAATAAGAAAGAGAAAATAGAAGATTGGGATAAACTATTAACTTTTGGTTTTCAAGTAGATGTAATTTGAATATATTTGAAAAATAGATTTATTTTAAAATCTGGTTTTAAAGTTTAGTTAACAAACTTAAATTTGTTGGTTTCCTCTTGAGTTTATATATATATATATCCACTTTTACATGCCCTTAGTTATTAATATTTTATTATTAAAGGGAGGGATCCATTGTGTTGTCTTTATAAGGGTTGTATGTTCTAAAATTAAATCTAATTATTTTATTAGTAGAAAGTATGTGGAATGGGTTGTTTCTTTTATTCTAAAAATTAGGTTTTTAAAAAATTTTGTTTTGGAATGAGAATGAGGTGTTTATTTTATTCTAATTTTTTTTATGTCTATTAGGTTTTTGAAATTTTTTGTTTGAGAATGAGATGGGTGACACATGTCACCCTCTCATTTTTTGCCATTAGAAGTTTATTCTTCTTTTTATACCTCCTTATAGAGAGGGGTATGGACTTTGGCTTGTCATTTTTACTATTGAAGTTGGAGAGAAATTGGAGCTTGGAGTGTTTCAATTGCTTGGAGTGGAATAGATTGTTAGAGGTATGCCTTCATGCGTCTCATTTTTTCTTGTTTAGTATGTTGTGTAAAAGTAAAATGGTTGTTGAATGTGATATTTTTTGCATGCTTGTTTTGGATGTTAGTGAATCTTATTGTCTTTTGTTTTATCAATTCATCCTTCTTGAGATGGATTTTTGAGTATAGGGGAAGAGGGAGGAAACCCCCTCTTACACCACATGGCTTGATTGGCAAGCCATGACAGTTTTTATTTTATTTTCCTCCCCTCATATGGTTTTATGTTGAAGATTAATGTTCATATGGTTTGAACCTCATCTTCCATACTTGATAAGGAAACCATGCTTGGTTTGAAAATCCTTACAAGGAGGAGGCATGGTGTATGGGATGGAGAGATATGGAGTTTTGGGGTATGGAGATTATTTTGGTGTTCCTATGGTTGGATTACAATATGGTTTATAATGGGATCTTTACCACTCTTTCCCATTGAGGAAACATGGAGTTCTCCTCTTGTGTAATTGTGTTGTCTTGGTTGATTTGTCATCGAGTTTGTGTGTGTTTGTTCACCCTCTTGTCTACCACTTACTTGTGCATTCTTAAGGCATACATTCTCTCTCTTCCATGGGCTTGTAGATAGGCTAGCATGTCCTCAATTTATGGATATGGAATGTGATGATGCGATTTGGTTGGGTGGAAACTAGGCCTCTTTCTCTTTTGAATGGAAGAATTTCATATGGATTGGAAGCTTGGAAAGTATGTTTGGGCTTGGAGGAACCAACTTACAAATTTTGGCATGTTATTCCCAATATTGGGGAGGCTTGTACACTTGCATTTTCGATATTTATTTTTAATAGTTTTGTAATATTTGATGTCTTCTGCCATATTGAGAAGAAGCTTTAAAACCTTGTACTTGTAATATTTTTGTAATCCTAGTTTAGTGGAAGCTTGGAATGTATTTACATCTTGTAAAAGAAAAAGGAATGTTAATAATCATTGTATTATTGTTTGGGTTGAAATTTATTATATGCAAAGTATCTAGTAAGGAAAAATAAACCTTCTACTTTATTGACTTCTATTTTAAATGAATGGATTTATTCCTTTGCCATGGAAAAGAAACTTTAAGGAAAATTGTAATAGAAAAGACAAAATGGACTATTTGGATAAACTATTAACTTGTGGTTTTCAAGTAGATGTAATTTGAATATATTTGAAAAAAGGATTTATTTTAAAATTTGGTTTGAAAGTTTAGTTAACAAACTAAAATCTGTTAATTTCCTCTTGAGTTTTAAAATAAATATATATATCCACTTTTACATGCCCTTAGTTATCAGTATTTTATTATTAAAGGGAGGGATCCATTGTGTTGTCTTTATAAGGGTTGTATGTTCTAAAATAAAATATAACTCCTTTATTAGTAGAAATTATGCAGAATAAGTTTTTTTCTTTCATTCAAAATATATATATACAAACTACATCTTTATTTACTTGCTGATTTGTTTTTATAGTGTTATTTTGAGTAATGTATGACCTAATTTCTATAAAAATATCAAAACACACACACACACACACACACACACACACACACACACACACACACACACACACACACACACACACACAAGTCAAATTTGAGGAGAAAATGATTTAATCAGAAAATTATTGAAATATTGGTTACCTTGTTATAATATTTTTCACACACACACATGTATATGTGTATGTGTGTGTGTGTGTGTGTGTGTGTGTGTGTGTGTGTGTTGTGTGTGTGTGTGTGGTGTGTGTGTGTGTGTGTGTGTGTGTGTGTGTGTGTGTGTGCGCGCGCACACTCACGTGCGTGCGCGCGCACCCGCACGCATCGCCTGCTTGTATACATACATACATACATATACACATACATACATATATATATATATATATATATATATATATATATATATATACAGACATATATATATATATATATATATATACATACATATATACCTATATATATACATACATACATACATATACATATATATATATATATATATATATATATATGTATATGTACATGTATGTATGTATGTATGTATGTATGTATGTATGTATGTATGTGTATGTATGTGTGTGTGTGTGTGTGTGTGTGTGTGTGTGTGTGTGTGTGTGTGTGTGTGTGTGTGTGTGTGTGTGTGTGTGTGTGTGTGTGTGTGTGTGTGTGTGTGTGTGTGTGTGTGTGTGTGTGTGTGTGTGTGTGTGTGTGTGTGTGTGTGTGTGTGTGTGTGTGTGTGTGTGTATACAAGCACACGATAATATATATATTCAAACTATCGCTTATATGAAATAAGGCTTTTTAAATTAAAAAAACAAATAATAGAAATGAAATTAGTTTGGCATTGTTTTTTTGTTAAAAGAATTATAAATCAAAAAAATAAATTGGGGTAAGACAGGATGTGACCTACCCCCTCCCCTGCCTTACATAGTGTGGTGTGCCCGCAGCCACACCATAGGACCTATGGTGTGGATGAGGCCACACTACACCTACACCTTGCCGCCCCCTTAGATAGTCCACCACACCCTCCCACACTCCCCCTTCCACGTGGCCATGCCGCGCTAACCTCCCCTACCACTCTTTTACACATTCAATTGCGACATAACGTAAAACCCCATACTATTTTTAATCCACTGCCCCTGTGCTCAGTTTGCTGCCCTTGTCTATGGTCTACAACCCTTATAAACCTTTTGCAGTGTATTAACCCATGTGGCCATATGTTGCATAATATATATATATATATATATATATATATATATATAGGAAACCAGAAACCTTAGCTTATAAAAGAAAAACAAAAATAATAATAATATAAATGAATCTTGAAACCCTAAGCAAATAACAAACCAAAAAATTTAAGGGAGATTTTTCCCTCTTCCAAACAAAGATCCATGGGGTGGGGTGGAAATTCTCAAAAATGGCCTTTAGGGTCTCCTTGCTATTCCATCCTCCTTGCAAAACTTGTGTAAATGAGAAAAAAACAAACAAAATAAAAGAAAAGGAAAAAGAAAATCATAAAGTAGATTTAGGGTTGGAAAGAATACATAAGATCTGGGTTAGAAAATAAAATATTCCTATGGCTAAGATTTAACCTTCATAACATAAAATTGGTGGGAAAGATGTTTTAGTGGGTTGGGTAAAAATTATTAAGTTGGGGAAATTATTAAGTGGGAACCTAGGTGACTTTTCAAATGACCATGGTGGGTATAATTTTAAAATGTGGCATCTAGGGAATTGGTTAAGAAAAAACATATTTATCATAAGTTCATTTGGATTATTTAAAGGCCAAGGAGGAAATAAATTTATAAAAAGAAAACATAAGAAGATATTTATTTAAATAATTTGGTTTAGGTTAGTATGGTTGGTCTTTTGGACCCCTTTCAAAAATAAATTTAATATGGACAAAGAGGGTATTTATCCCCGGAAATAATAATGGAAAATAAAATAGTATTTATTCACTACTAGTTATAGCCCAAACATAGTTGAGGAATTTGTAGACACCGAAATTCCACACCCCTCATCTTTGTCCCATTAATTAAATACATTAAACACTATCTGCATCCTTATTCAATTAATTAATTAATTAAGAATATCAAACCCACTCCATAATCCTAAGCCATACACTTGGAATCATATTTATCTTGTGTAACTCCTTTTTTACAATTATTAAATATCTCTCAACCACCTAGGCATCTTCCTAAATCCAAACATAAACAAAATCAATTGAAATCTAGCCTATTTTTTCACCCCCTCAACAAACTCAACATGTCCCCAACAACCTAACAAATTAGTTCCCCGAAACCCAAATCAAATAGCCTTGTTTTAGAAGTTGTTTCAACTATTTTCCTAACAAATTTTGAAAACCTGAAATCGCCAAAGATTTAGGTAATCGTCTGCAATTATTTAAGCCATTTTTCACCTCCTCATGGGGATCCCCAACTTCAATTCATGAGTCTTTTTCTTTCCATTTGGTCTTCTGAGCATTTTATATATTATCAATGATTACAAAAGTGTTTGAGTTATCATTCAACAACATTATCAACAATCATTAAGCATTTTAAAGTCATTTTAGAACCCCTATGGATTAGCACTCCATCGGTCAGGATTTTAGGCTTCATCAGTCATCCACATCATCTCTGAGAAAAGGTTAGAGATTTCTCACAGCCTTATACCAACCTTCCAAGTATTTCTATCTGTTTAATCATTTATTATACATCATTTCTAAGATACTGTAAGTCTGTAACATCAAGTTAATCTATCAGACATTTGATTTTATCAATTTATCACAAATCACTAGAATCGCTAGTGATTCTTGCCATTTTTACCTTTCTACAAATTGTATCAGTTTTCATTTAATATTCCTCGTCTATCATATCCATCCTTTTTTATCTAACATCTTCTCAAGTATGGATTACTCTTAGACGGAAATTGGTGGCCCTTCACACGAAATCACCAGCATCCATTCCTTGTTTATAGTTTGACACCCTTTTTACTGGGAATAATACGATCTCTTTCCTGAACTGACTTTGTGCGCCATCCTTCATGCCCCTTTATATGAATTGGAAAACATTTTTGAGTTCACTCGGGAAATCCATCAAGCAGTAGAAGACTACTTGTTCGTGTACTTTGAATGTATACTCATCCAATCTGAACTTGTTTAGATTGTATACGAGGTTGAACAAGACTTGCCTTTTGAGCTTAGGTTCGAGCCATAATTTATCTCTTATCCATCTCTTATCTATATTTTATGTCCTTTGTATCATTTTATCATTTTTCAATTATCTATCTTATATCAGTTTATTATATATCATTTACATATTTTGATCCACTTAATTATTTAAACCGAAAGTTGACATCCTTCGAGGAAGCTGTTTGGACTCCTGGAATTGGCCTTTATTGAGTAGATCACTTATCCATATTTCTATTAATATCTTATTTAGTGTCTTTGCAAGTTTCTTCACAGGAACAAAGTTTTTACACACTTGTCATAAAGCGCAACTTCAACCAATTAGCAAACATCAACATCAAGCATCTATAGGTATCACTAAACCCCACATCCTTTGAGGTAGATATATTTGTATTTTCTTTCTTAGTTAATTTAATTTGAAGAAATAGGAATATTTTTGAACATTCTGGCATGCCTGTTGGGACCCTATTAGGAATTTAGTATTTACATAGTTGTGGGTGATTTACCATTTGGTAAAATATTATGGCTATATGTAGAATATATTGTTATAACCACAATATATTCATATAGTTTGGTTGTGCTCGTAAAGTATTAATGGGTTATTTGTTTGTATGGATTCCTATTTTAGAGGATGTTGGTTTTCTATTTCGATGGCTATATAATAGCCTTTGTAAATGGCCTGAAGAAAATAATACTATATATTATGTTTTTGTCTAAATTGCTCATACCCAAGATTTGGTATCAGAGTAGGGATTTGTGTGATCTAGTTCTTCCAATGGAATTATAATTATGTTTTGGGGTGAATACCATTAATATATGCCCTGATTATGATTTTTTTTTTAAATTATTACCTTGAATTTAGCTTCTATAATTATATCTTAACTTGGCATGCACTTTAGGTGTGGATTGGTTTTACCTACAACAAAACTGGATTGCTTTATGGTCGGCTTGACTACGCACATACATTTATTTATTCTTATCATCAAAGGCTATGTATGTATTAAATATTTAAAGGATATAAGTGCAGAAGCCCTCTCCATGTTATTTCATCCATTTTCCTCACTCAAACCTACATGCAAACAACATGTGGAATCTACCAGGTTCATATGAAGACATAATTTTGTTTCAAAGGCATTAGAAACTTGTGCACAATTTCTTGCATTCTTTCTCTGTTGACTCGATCTCTCTATAGTTTGCATAGGAGTTTCTAAATTTACATACACTCATTAACACCAAGGAGGATATATTATTCATTAGACATGTAGTAGATCTACATTGAAGTCATATCAAGTTGTGTGTAATGCTTCTCCAGATCGTTGGGATTCTTCACATTTATTTTTTGCTTGGCTCAAATTTTTGATCACACTCTCACGTATAGGTGATATTATTAGTCTAAATCGATTGACCATATATGTGCAACACCTATACTAGTGCACTACGTGACAAATTTTTTTTCCTCAGCTAAACATTGAGTTCCTCGGTCAACTCTTCTACATTTGGATCCAGATCTCGAATAATTTTTCATTGGATTGTGGTTTGATTCCTTACTTGTGAGTTTGCTTTGAATAGAAATATGATATGCCCTTATACTATTAACACTATCAACCTATCTCATCTCCCAAGAAAATGGCATCGGTTTGTTCTCATAATATTATCGAAAGTATCTAATTCATGTTCAATTACACAGTTCTGGGATGAAGGCAAGACACTAAAAGTGTCATTAGAGTCTTACATCTAATTAGTGCATAGATTAGCCTCTGTAACTCCTATGTGATGATATTATGTGTGTAGAATAAAATTCAATGAAAAGAAGGACTTATAGTTATCCAACGATGTCCAACACATTCAATTATCAACGTGCAGTAAGTCATCAAACCTTTAATTCTATGTTTGGCCATGTCTGTAAGTTTTATGTAGTTGTTTAGAATTTTTTGAGTCAAATTCTAGTTCATTATTTTATATTAATTTTCACTTTTCTTTAATAATTTTCGTGTAATTATTTCTTGCTAATTGGTAATGGTCAAAGTCAATAACCACTAGTTTTTATTTACTAGGTCTTTCAAAATTTAAAAATAAAAAGTTTTGTTTGTTGTTGTCTCACTTAGAGTTAACATGATCTAGTTCATTGTTTTAGATTAATTTTCACTTTTATTTAATAATTGTCGCGTAATTATTTCTTTATAATTGGTAATGGTCGAAGTCAATAAGCACTAGTTTTTATTTACTAGGTCTTTCAAAATTTAAAAATAAAAAGTTTTTTTTACTATTGTCTCACTTATAGAGTTAACATGATTGTGTCTCTATAAGTATGTTAAATATTCATTAGTTTATTAGATTGTAAATTCTAATAGGTGAATTTGTGGTTATCTAGGGGAATATTTCAAAGTCTATAGTCTTGTCATTAGTCTTGTTGAAGTTGAAAAGTGTCGTTTAAATATAGAGTCAAGATTCATTTATTAAAAGTTGTAAATAATTGAATTGTCAAAATGACAATATAGGTTTATTGTGGTCTATGCATCTTATCAAAGTCTCAAAGTATTTTGTTGAGTCAAAATAGCCGGACCCTGTAAATAATCATTGTCAACAATTGTAAAATAAAAATAAAATTTCTTGCATGTCAACTGGATGCATTTTTGGTGTAACCTGATGTTCTAATTGAACTTAAGCGGGGCATTTTCATATGATCCACAAGGAAAAAATCAGCTGAGATAAGAAACAAAAAACTGGAGGACGGAGGAAACAAAGGAAGGAAGTCAGATACTGACCTCTCTTCAGTCATCAACGATGGGGCCACACTTTTGGTATGATGACATTTGTTTCAATTGTGTTTTTTAGTGTGGAGTGAAAAAATAAGAACTGATGACGTAAATTCCTATTCACTTGTGAGTATTCCTCATGTAACCCCTTTTGTAAAAAAATTGCAAAATATTGATCAAAATGTATTGTAGAAATCATGATTTAAATTTTATTGGTAAACCAAGAATACCAATTGTGTAAGGTTTTTGGTGAACTTGTAAAACCAATTGTGAAAGGTTATTGGTACACCTGAAAAACCAATTGGGTAAGGTTGTTGGTAAAATTTGGATAAAACCATTAGTGGAAGAAATGTGTGTCAGAAAATGTGTGAGTTTTGTGCAAGCTGGATGTTTCACTGTTGAGGAGTTTATCATGAGCACACAGAAGTGGCACGCTACAGTCAAAGAATGAGATATGTTTTACCATGTAAACACTAAGGGGGGGTATGTTAGGAATTTAGTATTTACATAGTTGTGGGTGATTTACCATTTGGTAAAATATTATGGCTATATGTAGAATCTATTGTTATAACAACAATATGTTCATATAGTTTGGTTGTGCCCGTAAAACTATTAACGTGTTATTTGTTTGTATGGATTCATATTTTATAGGATGTTGGTTTTCTATTTCGATGGCTATATAATAGCCTTTCTAAATGGTCTGAATAAAATAATACAATATATTATTTTTGTTGTACAAATTTCTCATACCGAAGAGACTCTAAGTCCCTTGTTTCATTATTTCATTTCATCAAAATATAATATTTTTCAAATCTAGTTTTCTCTTCAGTAATCACTAGTGATTTGGTTATTCGCCAACGATTGGGTGAATCACCAGCGATTCATTCAATCACCGATGATTTTTTTGAATTATTTTTATCACTTTACAGTTGGCCTTCTAATCACTATTTTTTGTTGTCTTTTTTGTTTCTGCTAACATGGTTTAACAGGTTGCTACTTTTGGAGTTTTTTGGCTTTCTTGACTACTTATTGCTCATAGAAAAAAAATGTAAAAATTGCAAAAAATCCAAAATGAAGCTTTATTAGGGGTGATCTCTAATCCTTCTTTTTGTTTTTTGTACTTCATTTTTCTTGTTTTTTCTCATTGAAATCAATATTTCATTTTGGGTTTAAAAAATAAACAATGGCATCTTTTTTATCATATAGTTTTAATTAGGAAATTTTAATTAATTGCATTCACTTTATCTTTCCCCCACACACAATCAAATCACTCATAACATCAAACATGCATTTAAAAAAATTCTTCCTAGGTGATAGCTATTGGGATTTTATCACCCAATAGGGAAACCATCTCTGTGTTCTAGTTGAGTATAAAAAATTGTATGTCAGTATATTGGCTAAGCACCCAACTCCCTTATCATTGTAGGACCGTGAAGTGGGGGGTTAGGCCCCAATACTAAGCCCTATACCTGTAACAAAACATATTTGAGGCTCATGTACTTTTGGGTAAATCAAGAACACCAACCGTAAATATACCTGAAACTAGTCATAGATTGTCATTTCTTAGGACCGATTAGCCATTTTTCACATTTCACTTTTCTTAATTAAATCAAGATAATCTAAAAACTTATTATGCTTTATTTTTCTATTGTTTGTAATAAACCCACTTATTTATTTTTCATTTTTATGTGATTGTGTGTTTATGTACTATGGTACTTACTAGACAGAAATTCTGTAATCAAACTTAAGAAAACATGTCTACACCATTATCTATACTGTTATCTACAACATTCTCTACACCATTACAACATCATATCCCATTTTCTCAACCAATCACATCCACTCCTCTTACTAATAGTCATCGAACTTGGAATGAATTAAAGGAGAAATATAATGAAGAAATGTGACAACATCTCTTAGATTCCACACACAAATTTCATCGTCAAAAATCTTGTAGACTTGTGCTAGAAGAAACTAAACAACCATATTCTCCTAGCTCTCAATCAAAATCATCTTAACCTCCTTTATTTGATAGTGGAGACCCTATTTTTGAAGAGATGTTAGATTCAAAATATATTTTCCTTAATGCTTATCTTACAGCTAGCATTTTCCAACTCCAGCCATTCGTACCTGAACCACCTCCATATGCCCCAGAACCTTCATTTGGTTTTACACATCTTATTGATCCAAACCAGTAACCTGTTATGCAAAAAATATATTCATATCCACCCATAAGTCAACCTAAAAGATCAAAATTTGAGTCTTCCATTCCTATCAATCAACCCAAAACATCTACTATTATGTCTTCCATTCTTATTTTTAGTGTCCATATGATCTCTTCTCAAGACACGTCTACCCACCAACCCACATCATCACTCGAGCCTTCCACTAGTTCAACACCTCCCCAAAACAATACCAATTCTTCCTCATCTACCCCTCCATAATCTTTGACCATCCAGATACCTCCAGTAACCTCTGTTTCCATTTCTATTACCATATCTCAACCATGAAATTTTCAACAGGTCAACAATCTCTTCCAAAAGATCACACTGTCTGTTCCTTCATCCACTTTCTTAATCAATACTAGTGTTATTTCTAGCACTCATCTGGTTTTCATATAATCTTCTATCTTTCTCAGCTCACGACACATATCTCAACCATCACAACCTTGACCTCTATACCATATTCTATTCCTATTTAGAACATCCCATAATAAGCTCCATATTTTGTAGCCTCTGTTATACCCTTACAACAACCACCTCCGTATTCACAATCCCTTACTTATACATCCATTACTTTCCAGCACATCTCCCAACCTTTACAACCTCTCACCGCCACATCTATGCAACATCCTTATCATTATATTCAACCATGACAATCGTTAGTGTTCCAACCTACTTATAACATCACTACAAACATTACACCTCAGAAAAACATCATGTATCAACAAAATATTCCTCAGCAAAACATTCCTCAATAAGGCATTCCATCTCAACAAAAAAAAAATTATTAACAAAACATTCCTCAACAAAGAATTCCATCTCAAAAAAACATTCCATATAAACAAAACATTCCTCAACGAAACATCCCTACCAAAATTCCTTACCAACAAAACATTCTGTATCAACAAAATATTCCCTACCAGTAAAACATCCCTCAATAATATCAAACATATCTGCAACCTAGCCAACCTTCATATAGTTAACCTAGCTCATCCTCACAGTAACCTACACAACCCAATCCTCTTCAATCCCTCATGAATGAAAGATATAATCTTGAAGCTGCCTCATCAAGACCCAAGAATGTTCTCTCTTAGGACCAATTGTAAAATGAGCCCATTCACCCCTCAGTGCCATATAAAGCATATCCACCTCATTGGGAACTTCCAAAGTTTATAAAATTTTATAGCAATGAAGATCCCCAACAACACATTTGTGCTTCCTGTCACGCATGTTATCTAATAACCTAAGACCAAGATATCATGATGAGGACTTTCCCCATGTCCCTTGCCGGTCCTGCCATGGATTGGTATAATAACATTCCTCATTACTCCATTTTATCATTCACACAACTAGCACAACTTTTCATAGAACACTTCTCCATAAACATAGCTTGTAAAATCACTATCACTGACCTATACACCATTAAAATTTTTGAGGATGAGTACATTTATGAATTATTTGACCACTAGAGGGGTATAATCAATCAACTATCATTATCATTACCACAAACGAAATTGATTGAAATTTTTTGTTGTTCATGTTCCAAATACATCTCATCGACACTACAAATATAATATTTCCAAACATTTGATAAAATTGTCAGTATGGCCCGTAAGTTGGAACTGTGAGCCCTATAAGATAGTGGAGTTAAACTTCATCCTAAAAAACCATGACCCAAATTCCTATATAGGTTATCTTCTGATCCCAAAAAACTAAATCATCTACTAATGCAGTAGTAGTCAAATCCATTCCTAAGTAAAATCCCATTACCGAGTGTTCTCGTCAACATCATAGTTACACACCCATATGAGAGAATTATAATGTAATCTTTGACAAGTTTCTCATTGCAAACATGATATATCTCCTGCACATCTGATCTATCAATACATCCATATCCAAATCTTATTGGTATCAAGATAATGATTATTGTAAATACCATAGGTTTAAGGGACATGAAATCAAAATATGTCAAATGTTCTGCAACTTCCTTCAAGATTTATTTGATAAGGGTGAGCTCCACTTAGACAATCCAAATGCACCCCCAAATCAAAATCTTGATATATGCAAATGAACCTTTCCGAATCACTCCCCATCCAAAAATCAACTATAAAAAAATACCATTCATGCTCACCATACCATCAACACCATCACTAAAACATTACCTATTCCTAATTCCACATCAACACCTGTTGAATCCAAATCCACATCTACAAAACCAACGTCAACATCTGTTGAATCTACCTCCTCATCTACCAAGCTCTCATCCGCAAGGAACACTACTAAAACCATTCCCTCATCCTTTTCACATCTCACTACTAAATCCACATCAACGTCTTCTACACCTCTTAAAGATACATCCAAATACTCATCCAATAAACAATCCAAATCCCTTTCTAAGATCATCGTTGAAAATTAACCCTCCATGTGTGGTACTTCCACATCCACACCTAGCTCATCCAAAACAACAAAAGGACCTCATAAAAAGGGTGTTGTTCAATTCTTTAAAAGCTCTTACTATCTCTTCTTAGATCAACACTACTTGCATGGCCCTCGATCCATTATACCTAGTAATCACCCTATCATTTTAGGTCCAAAACCCACCTACCAAGCCTCCAAATAAGGTCCTCACCCCTCACCTATCACACCATCCACAAATCCTCCGTAACAAACAACTAAACAACCCATAATCAAAGCCATACCTCCTCTAAAGGTTAAAATAAACAAAACTTCACTAGCACCCACACCTATACCTAGGGGGCATTATGTAATTATTCTAGATGACATCTTTTAGAAATCACTTATAACATTATCACCTCCTAAACCATCAGACCCACAAGGATGGAAACTCTCTTGGTATGACTTCAATGTCTCTTGCGATTATCATAGGACATGAGGTCATTCCATAAAGGACTATAAGGCCTTTCACCCTAATTTCTAAGAAACTCAGCAATCAAGCCTTCTTTCATTCTAAACCACAAAAAAATCATCATCTTTACATAAATATAAATAACCCATGTCCAAAATATCTCCCCATCAGGTTGACACAGTGCACATAACCACTCGCTTATAGAATCACAACACAGATCCATCCGAGCCTAAGAAAGCCAAAACTTTCATAGCCATACCTCCACCTATGGAGTTATCTGCTTCATCAGATAATCCTAAAGTATATATCTCCATAGCTCCCAAATCATCTAATCAAACAATGTCACCCAAATCCAAGGTTTCAATACTCGCTACACGCTAATCCAACACAGTACAAAAGGTCATCATTAAACAATGACACCAAGCTCCTGTCAAAATGTCACTTTATGAGTTGGTGCAAACATCACCTTCTTATAAACAAGCCTTGATCAAATCCCTTCAGTAAATTTTCATGCCTTTAGATGACCCTTCATCTTTTGTAAAAATTTTAGGGGAAATAAAAGCATCCACATCCATATCATTCGAGCCATCTGAGATCCCCTCGCTAAAGCCAACAGATCATGACTTGCCATTATTTATCACTACCTAAATCAATTATGTTCTCATCAAAAGGGTCATGATTGATGGGTGTGCAACCATCAACATTATATCATCCATTGATTTTAATCAACTTAAACTATCTCCTTCCGTCATTGGTCAAACTCTAGTTTTACTGTGATCCTTCAACGACACTATCACACCCATATTAGGTACCGCTATCCTAAAACTTAATTTTGAACTTAAGACATTACATTAACTCTTTTACATTAGATAAGGAAAATTCCAATACAACATGTTATTAGGATGCCCCTAGATATGCACTATGCGGTGTGGTCCTTTTACACTCCATCGATGTCTTAACTACAAGTATGAGGGTCAAATGTTCATAGTCCTTGCAGATATAAATCCATTTGTCGACAGTTATATGACATATTACCCAAATGACATCCTCGTGCCTAAATTCACATTAGAATCATTTGACGAAGAATCTACTAACACACCTATCCCTTCATCTAAACTACTAGATGATTCTTCCTTTAGCGAGGTTGTATAATGCCTTATGTTGGGGGATTACTACCTCCTCATGCTCAACTCCATCCCCTCACCTAAGACTTATGTTTGCCTTGAATAGAAAGTCATGTATGATCCTAACGTAGGGGATTTTATCTCTTATGGTCCTAGTTATCTCAAAACAAACCTTGTCTATGGGGGACTTGATCATCCTTCATCCCCTTTTATCAAACAACACCATGCCATTCCTTTCATGTTGGACTTCAAATACCTATATAATCTATATTTTTCTCATATGTACCTTCACTACTGTATGTGGAAGGGTTTTGGGTTTGGATTTTATGAACATGGAATACATGATGATTTTCCAACATTCCCTTAAAACTTATGAGAAATATGACCTAGGTTATAAGAAACCCAACTCCAAAATATCTGAAGCCATTATGTCCAAACTCACTACATCTATGCTTATTACCAAACTAGAACCATCATCACCCATGAGCCTAGAAGATCCTATGGGCATAGATGAAACTATATCCATCCCACCTAAATTTTTTTAGTCCATATTATATCCTTATGTCCACCTACTTATCAATCTGGTAACTCTGTCAAATCAATACCTCTTATTTGGCAAGAAATGGTTGAAGAAGACTCACCCACCATAGATATCCTTCAATGCCATGATGACTAGGACATCCTTTCCCATATGGGAGATGAGGATCACTTCCTTTAGAAATCCCTACTATATGATACACCAAATATCCTTAATGAATCCACTGACGATGTTAACTTAGGAATCTCTCAAGATCCTTGCATAGTTAAGGTTGGTCAATAATTAAATCCATAAGAACTAAATGACTTCACCTCATTTTTAGAAAAATATTATCAAGCTTTCTCCTGGTCATATAATTATATGCCTAAAATTGATCCTAAAATATTTGTACACAACATCTTCACATATCAAGATGTTAAACTCGTCATGCAATAACTCCGTAAGATGCATCCCTGTATTGCTCTCCTTGTTAAAGAAGAGTTACAACACCTTTTATCTGCTAACTTCTTCATACCCATTGACTATCCACAATGGGTTTCTAATATTGTCCCCATAACCAAATCCTCCAGAAATTTACACATCTACACAGACTTCAAGGATCCAAAGATGATTTCCCCCTTCCAAATATAGATTAGCTCGTTGACGTAACAGCCGGCCGTGAAATGATTTCCCTTATGGATGGATTTTTTGGTTATAATCAAATTCTTATCGCCACCGAAGATCAACATAAAAATTACTTTATCACTCCTTGGGGAACCTTCTACTACCGTGTCATGCCATTTGGTCTTAAAAATGTAGGAGCTACTTACCAATGTTCCATGACTTACATTTTTCATGACCTCATCCAAAAAACTATCGAAGACTATGTTGATGATATTATAGGAAATTCAAAATCATGCAAAGATCATCTTGACATCCTTGAATCCATCTTTAGTTGTGTTATCCAGTATTGCCTTCATCTCAATCCTGTAAAGTATGTTTTTGGTGTTCTCACCAGAATTTTTTTAGGATTCATCATATCTATCTAACGTATTGAAATTGACCTAGAAAAGGTTAAATAAATCATTGGAATTCCTCCTCCATCCAATCTTAAACAACTACACAACCTTCAAGGTAAATTTCAATCCATACAATGTTTTATATCACAACTGTTTGATCGTTGTCAACCATTTCATCATCTTCTCTGCAAGGACGTCTACTTTCACTAGGATTCTGATTTTTAGAAATCATTTGATGAAATTAAACAATATCTCCTATCACCACATGTGCTTACTCTACCTCACAAGGGGGAGCCATTTTATCTATACATATTTTCTTCAGCACATGCTCTAGGATCCATGCTCGTTCACCGTGATATCCAAGGTCGTGAACATGCCGTATATTACATTATTCGCACACTTCATGACTAAAAAACTCATTACACCAAAGCTGAAAAACTATGTTGTGCTTTACACTTTGCCACTTCCAAGCTTCACCACTATCTCCTTAATCACAAAATCTATATCATTACTATCTTCAATCCAATTAAAAATATGCATTATAAAGCTTATCACAATGACCATATAACTCGATAGCTAATGCTTATGATTGAATTTGACCTCGATATCGTATCACAAAAATCCATTAAGGGCCAGGATATCACAGACCAGTTTGTTTTTGTACCCCTTCCCAAAAATCAAATTCCTCACAAATACTTTTATGATGAATCCATCAACAATGTTAAAGAATATGAATTCATCCCTGTCAAAATGATCCTCTTCTTTAATGGTTCTAAATGTCAGCAAGGGGGAGGAAACGGTGTCATTATCATACCTCCCTATGGCATCCCCATTATTTTATCATTCAAACTCAACTTTGAATGTACCAATAACATGGACGAATATGAAGCTTTAATTACAGGTCTTATAACTGCCATTCTCCTAGGTTTTCACATCTTAGAAATCTATGGAGACTCACAACTTGTCATTAACCAAATAAAAGAATAATGTCAATGTAAAAACGAAATTATACATAAATACAAAGTTGTTGTTGACTTTATCCTCAGTGATTTCAACCATTATACCATTCAAACCATTCAACAATCTTCTAGTAAGTTTACAAACACCATGGCTTCTCTTGGAACACTCATCCCCTTAAAAACTGAAGAATCAAAAGATAACAAGAACATATCCATAATTTTCAAAATAATAGATCATCCCTCACATCAAAATTATCTCCCTTCTCTCAACACTGTCAACCATAATATGATAGACTTATAGTATACAAAAATATATGATTATCTTGTTGAATCTAAACTCCCATCAACACGCCACCCACTTTGTCATCATAGGCAATATCCTATATAGACGTGGCTTTGACGGTGTCTTATTAAGATGTCTTGAATCACATGAATCAATAAAATAAATTTAACAAGTCCACGATGGCATTTGCGGTGGTCATTTTAGTTGAAATGTCATCGCTAAATGTGTCTTACAAATAGGGTACTACTGGTCTACTATCAATCACGATTTTTGTGCATACATTAAGAAATGCATCAAATGCCAACTTCATTAAGATCTCATCCATGTCCCCAATCACGAATTACAACCCACTCAGGATTTTTGGCCTTTCTTTTAGCGGGGGCTAGACATCATTAGTACTATCAATCCTAAATCATCTCAACAACATCACTCCATTATCATAGCTACTGAGTACTTCACTGAATGGGTTGAAGTTATCCCTTTAACCTTGACTAAATCAGGACCTATCACCAACTTCATATATCAATACATCATATGTTGTTTCAGTATTTCCCATAAAATTGTCACAGATAATGGAAATTATTTTAAGAATAAAGAACTTAAAAATCTCTGTGACCCCTTCAACTTCAAACTTAGCTTTTCATCACCATATTATCCCTAAGCAAATGGAAAGGCCGAAGCCTCTAACAAAACACTTTTCAAAATCCTTGTGAAAATAGTAGACGATGCAGGAAGGAATTGACATCTCCAAATCCTATTTTCTCTCTGGGCTTATCGAACTAGCATCCATACCCCTACAGGAGCTACACCGTATTCACTCATCTACGAATCTGAGGTTGTCCTACCTCTCGAAGTCCAAATTTCATCACTTCATGTATCCCTTAAAGACTTCATCACAAACGAAGAATATTGCCAAGACTGCTTAACATAACTCAAATTATTAGATGAAAAAATTCTAACACCCCTCAAACATCATCATGTCTATCAAGAACGCATTAAATGAGCTTATAACAAACATATTAAAGAGCATGAATTTAAAATTGGTGATATTATGCTTAAAGAAAACAAAATGTCACTACATTATAACAGAGTAAATGTGAAATTTTTCCCCTAATTGGATCGGTCCATATGTCACCACTCACAAGTATGGGTCGAGAGTGTACCATCTCTCCTTCCTTGATGGTGAGCCTGAAGAGGAACCTCTGAACACCTTGTACATGTAACCTTTCTATGGTTAAATGATTTATCATCATGACAGTAATTACGTATAAGATATTATCACTCCATAAAACCATCCATCTTCTCATAGTAATGATTTGAAAGCATGTGGTTATCCATCATTATCCTAAATATACCTTAAAAATGAGCTCCATGGCTCTCTTCATTGCATCTTTCACTATGGACAAGTTCCTCCTTTGCAGGAACCCCTTAATCATTATATCCACCTACCTTGTACCAAATGAAAACATGACATGGGGCACGTGTCTATTGGTCATATACGCATATTCTCCCCTCCTTGAAACGGCCTATTAGGGTCTTTCTCTCAGCGCAAAAATGTATGTAAAATTCAATGGATGTTTTTATCACAAAATTAAAAATAAAATAGTATGATCCCTTGAAGGAAAGTTATTAAAAATATAAAATCATTATCAAAACAATAAAAAGTAGTCTGCTCGCTTGAAGGATAACCACTAGTTTAAATCATAGACCGATCCCTTGAAGGATAACTATCTATAAAAGATCAAGATCAAAAATAAAAAATGTAGACCATGCCCTCGAAGGATGGCTACCTGTGTAAAAATATTCTCGTACCAATCAACCTTCAAAAAATTAAAAGTCAAAGCATCCTAGGAAAGCTTCCTACATTGATCAAATTTCCCGTTATAACAAACTTCCCCCATTGATAAGTTTGCATCTAAATTCAATGTGTAAAACTGGGGCATTTCTCTATGAACCCATCGAAAAGGAGAACCCTTTTTCCCACATTGATCTACACATGTAGAACCGATTTCATGTCCTAGGAAGGTACATTTATCTCATCCCACGTTTTACTAAGATTTTTTGTAACTACCTATTGATAATCTCATTTAACTTTCATTATTAAAGCTATAAGTGTAAGTTCTTTCAAATTTTCAAAACCCATCACGTATGTCTCAAATCCATAATGAGGTAATCACTTCATTTTTACCCTATCTCATTAGTCACATTTCGATAACAACCCATTTCAAGATCACATTTTAATTCATGTCATCCATAATAATTTATACATTCAACAGCATTCTAAAAACACGCCATATTTTCTAATTATTTACATAAATAAAATTCCATCATACTCTAACAAATTTAAATTAAAACATATACCACAACATCATCATAAATCATCAACACATTAAAACTAAATAGAATAGGCCATAAAGTACATCACCATCTATATAAATAAATTCCAAAATAAAACATATAACAAATCCATACATCATAATTCTAATGTCATAACACATTCTAAATACATCATCAAAGATTCCCAGTACATCATGTATATCAAAGGCTTCACAAAGAGTCGTATACATTTCAAATCATAAATATACACATAGTCACTCTATAGAAAATCTCTCAGAATCTCAATAATATGAATAGTACTCCCATCTCCTTCCTAGGAACCTGTACCACCAACGGCTCCAACATCACCACTAGCTCCTCCCTCACTTCTGCTTCCTCTCTTTGATCTCCTGGTGGGTGACCCACACTCCCTGCAATCACACTAGGGCCTACCACCTTGTGGCCAAATGCTCAACATATAATACAACATTTAGATAACCACTGATCACCATGTCAATATAGTACTATAGATCTGCCCGTAGTGACTAATAATGGGCCATATAAATCATCCCAAATGTTGCAGGTGCCACCCTCTTCCTACTAGCCTATGCCCTCACTGCTAACTCTGCACCAGAAATAGAAAACCCTATAACCCCCAAGGCCTTCTTCAGTGTATCCTTTTTCTTGTGATATTTGTCTCTATCGGCTATAGCCTGTGCAAGTTGTGCTCTCACCCCATATCTCTATGTAATCAAAACATCTTTGAACCCTATGAGATCATCTCTCTCTCCGAGCTGCATCCCTCTCTCCTTCCACCACAGCTTTCTCAGTTGTCACCTTTGCAATAGTTGTTGCAATATCATCATCAACCTCCTCTTTATCATCATTATTAGACACTTGGATCACTTGTTGTGCCTATGATCCTCCCTCCACTTTATCACAAACCCGTCTCACTCGCTGGACTACTCGAATACTATCAAAATATCTTAATGTCTGGGTCCACCATGCTCTATACTCTGGAGTAACTCCCTCATCATCAATCGGCACAATGTCACCATCATCATTAGGGCCCATAGCCCCTTACTCCTAAAAACTGATCCACCACAACTACCCTCAAGGTCTCTGTATCACCTCTTCGCTTCTATACTACACGATCTTCTCGGGCATATCTTGAATCAATCCAAACTACCTCCTCACCCGATAAAAACACAATAACTCATACTCCCTTGTTCTACAAGCTTGGACCCATGTATCTTTTTACATGCCAATTAGCTCATGCTTGTAGTCAGGCCAATCATGAAAATATAAATATGGCCTCTAAACAACATCACCTGTCTACAACCTTATCAATAAATCTGTGTAAAAGGTAGCCCTGTTCTTCTTCTTCACCCATTCCATGTCCTACCACCTCCTCATAAAAAAGGAATTCCTCTCACCAATACCCCATGACAACCCCAATGGATGAGAAATACAATATCCTTGGATGCCCTACATTGTTATAAAAATCCATCAACGATCCCAAACCACTTGCAGGCCTTCCAGGCCCATAACTCTATGAATGTCTGTGAAAGTAAAGTGGTTCCCCACTCAAACATTGTGTGGCTCTCCATCATCTCTACCACTACACCTGTCATCATCTAGGGGATCCGGCCACCTCCCGAATCTGGTAAAGTAAAACATAAGATGACCATCATCATCATGGTCATCCTAGTACAACCATTCCTCGACAGTGTATACAATGACTGATATGTAAAATCCCCTGACTCATATATCATATGCGTTACCTCATCACCATATAGCCTCCTCATCACATCCAATATCTCTGCCTCACTGATGGTGTATATCCCATCTCCACATATAGAAAAAAACATTATCCAATGAACATCCTCTAAAGTGAGGGTCATCTCTCCAGTGGGTAGCCAAAAAGTGCAGATGGAAGGATTCCACCACTCTAATAACGCTACAATCAAACCCTTGGATTTTTGAATCCATCTATAATACCTCATACCACAAAAGCCCATAGCCTCAATGTGCTCCCAATCATCATCTGACATATCGACCCTCACCTCATCCAAAATGATTGGTATACGATCTCATATCATTAGCTTCGCATCCACCTACGTACACAAGCACATAAACAACCATTAGTATCATTATAAAAAACTATATAAAACATCAACTTCATCACCAAATTAGAACCAAAAACATCCAAAACATTAAAAATATTTCATAAAAGTTCAAACTACCACAAAAATAGTTGAATCGCTGACAATTCACATCAATCACTAGGGATTGCATAAATCACCAACAATTCCTACATTTCTAAATTAGGGCATCCGTATTTCCCAAATATGATTTATTTTTCTAAAAACTACTAAAAATTAAAAAAAACAACACACAAAACTAGTCAAAATGACTTACCTCTACCACAGTAGGTTTGCGGTGCCAGCTTGACGAAGCCATTGTGCTCAAATCACAATTTTACACTCAAATTCTCTCACTAAACATGTAATTTGATTGGTTAAAATGAGCTTATCACATTGATATTGGTTATTTATAGCCCTAAATTGGGTTTGACCCAATCACCAACAATTTCCTCAATCACCAACAATTTCACCCAAATTGCCAGCAATTGACCGAATCACTAGAGATTCACTATTTTTTAGCATATATGTCCCTTTTCATCTAAAATCATATCGATTATCAGTATTTTCATAAATTTTTCTCTTTAAAAGGAACCTACTCCTTGAAACATTAAAAATTGAACAAACAAAATCTACCTTGTGATTCATCATGCATCTATGGGACGTGTGCCCTTTGGCCCCCATCACTTAATTTCCTTGTCTATGTATCCTACCTTCATGGATCATACATCTATAGGTATCGAGCCTTTTGGTTTCCCTATCATTTGATTCCATGGTAGCACATCCTATTTCGGTACCCCTTAGACTAGAGAATTTTTTTCAATGAAACACATGACAAGCCTATCCAATCACAATTGTGAAACTAGTGTTCCTTTCACTGAGTCACAGTCACTCAATTTTGAGGGGGTATCACCCATACAATCGAATCTTCATCATTTTGGAGTAATTTTTGTCAATGTTAACCTCTAGACAAAAAGGGGCAAATGTAGACACCGAATTTATACACCCCTCATCTTTGTCCCATTGATTAAATACATCAAACACCCTCCCCATCCTTATTCAATTAATTATTAAAAAATATCAAACCCACTCCATAATCCTAAGCCATACACGTGGAATAATATTTATCTTCTGTGACTCCTTTCCTGCAATTTTTAAATCACACTCAACCACTTAGGAATCTTCATAAATCCAAACATAAACAAATTAGGTCAAATCTAGCCTATTTTGTCACCCCCTCAACACGTCCCCAATAGCGTAACAAATTAGTTCTCCGAAACCCAAATCAAATATGCCTATTTTAGAAGTTGTTTCAATTATTTTCCAAACAAAATTTGATCAACCTGAAATCTTTGGTGATTCAGGTGATCGCCAACGATTATTTAAGCCAAAATTTCACCTTCTCATGGTGATCCTCAACTTCAATTCACGAGTCTTTTAATTTCCATTTAGTCTTCTGAGCATCCTACATATTATCATTGAGTACCAGAGTGTTTGAATTATCATTCAACAAAATTAGCAACAATCATTAATCCTTTTAAAGTCATTTTAGAACCCCTATGGATCAACACTCCATCATTCTAGATTGCAGGCTTCATCAGTCATCCAAATCATCTCTCAACAAGGTCAGAGATTTCTCACCGCCTTATACCAACCTTTTAGATATTTTTGTCTGTTTAATCATTTATTATACATCATTTCTAAGATACTGTAAGTCTATAACATCAATTTAATCTATAATACGTTTGATTTTATCAATCTATCATCAATCACTAGAATCGCCAGCAATTGGCCTAATTGCTAGTAATTCCTTCCATTTCTTTCTACAATTTTTATTAGTTTTTATTTAATATTATCCAGCTTTCATATCCATCCTTTTGTTTCTAACATCTTATCAAGTATGGATTACTGTTAGATGGAAATTGGTGGCCCTTCACATGAAATCACTAGCATCCATTCCTTGTCGATAGTTTGACACCCTTTTTACTAGGAACAATATGATCTCTTTCATGATTTGATGTTGTGTACCATCCATCATGCTCCTTTAGATGAATTAGACAACATTTTTGAGTTCACTCAGAAAATCTGTAAGGAAATATAAGACTATTGGTTTGCATACTTCAAATATATAATCATCTAATATGAGCTTTCTTGGGTTGTATATGAGGTTGAATAAGAATTTACTTTCAAGATTGAGTTCGAGCCATAATCCATCTCTAATATTTCTCTTATCCCTCTCTTATCTATTTTATATCTACTTTGTATCAGTTTATCATTTTTCAATTATCTATCTTATATCAGTTTATCATACATTGTTTACCTATTTTGATCCACTTAATTGTTTAAACTATGAGCTAGCATCCTTCAAGGAAGCCCTTTTGATTTCTAGAATCGGCCTTTACCGAGCAACTCACTTATCTATCTTTCTACTAATATCTTGTTTAGTGTTTTTGAATGTAGGTTTCTTCGCAGGAGTGGATTTTATAAACATTTATCACGAAGTGCAACTTCAACCAATCAACAAACATCAAGATCAAGCATCTACGGGTATCGCTCAACCCCACATCCTCCAAGGTTGGTATATTTCTATTTTCTTTCTTACTTAATTCAATTTGAAAAAAAAGGAATATTTCTAAACATGCTGGCATGCCTGGTGGAACCCTAAGTCCCTTATTTCATTGTTTCATTTCATAAAAATATTATATTTTTCAAATATGGTTTTCTGTTCAGTAATCACTAGCGATTTTGTCAATCACCAGCGATTGGGTGAATCACCAATGATTCATTCAATCGTCGATGATTTTCCTAAATTCTTTTTATTACTTTATAGTTGGCCTTTTAATCACTATTTTCCATTGTCTTCTTTGTTTCTGTTAACCTGGTTTTGTAGGTTGCTACTTCTAGAATTTTCTAGCTTGTTGGATTACTTATTTCTCATAAAAAAATTGAAAAATTAAAAAAAAAGGAAGCTTTATTAGAGGTGAGTCCTAATCCTTCTTTTTGTTTTCTATCCTACATTTTTTCTTGTTTGTTCTCATCAAAATCAATATTTCATTTCAGGTTTAAAATATGAACAATTGCATCCTTTTTCCTCATATATTTTCAATTAGGAAAGTTTGATTTATTGCATTTACTTTATCTTTCCCACACACACAACCAAATCATTCAAAACATCAAACAAGAATTTAAAAAAATTCTTTCTAGGTGATAACTATTGGGATTTCATCACCCAATAGGGAAACTAACTCATTGTTCTGTCCAAGTATAAATAATTGTATGTCGGTATATGGGCCAAGCACCCAACTCCCTTATCACTGTGGGACCATGAAATGAGGGGGTAAGCTCTAATACCAAGCCCTGTACTAGTAAAAACATAGATTTGAGCCTCATGTAATTTTGGGTATATCGAAGATGCCAGCCATAAACGTATCTAAAACCAACCACAAACTACCATCTCCTAGCACCCATCAGCCATTTTTCACATTTCACTTCTCTTAATTAAATCAAGATAATTTAAATTCTTATTTTTCTTGTTTTATGTGTTGTTTGTAATCAATCCACTTAGTTATTTTTCACTTTTAGGTGATCTTTTGTTTTTGACTATGGTACCTACTAGATAGTGATCCTGTAATTAAACTTTAGAAAACATTTCTACACCATTATCTATATTGTTATTTACAATATTCTCCACACCATTACAACATCATATCCCATTTTCTCAATCAATCACATCCACTCCTCTTACTGATAGTCATCGAACCTGGAATGAATTAGAGGAGAAATATAATGAATAAATGTGACAACATCTTTTAGATTCCGCACACCAATTTCATCACCAAAATTCCCGTAGACCCGAGCCAAAAGAAACCAAACAACCATATTCTCCTAGCTCTCAATTAGAATCATCTTAATCTCCTTTCTTTGATAGTGGAGACCCCAATTTTTAAGAGATGTTAGATTCAAATGCTATTTCCATTAATGTTTATCTTATAGCTAGGGGTATCCAACTCCAACCATTTATACCTAAACCACCTCCATACATCTCTAATCCTTCATAAGGTTTTACACATCTTATCGATCTAAATCAACAACAAGTTATCCAACAAATATATTCATATCCACCCATAAGTCAACTTGAAACATCAATTGTTGAGTCTTCCATTCCTATCAGTCAACCCGAAACATCTAGTGTTGTCTCTTCCATTCCTTTTTTTAGTCTCCATATGATCTCTTCTCAAGACACATCTACCTAACAACCCACATCTTCACTCGAGCCTTCCACTAGTTCAACTCCTCCCCAAAACAATACCAATGCTTCCTCATTTACCCCTCCAACATCTTTGACCATCCAGACACCTCCAATAAGTTTTGTTTCCATTTCTATTGCCATATCTTAGCCACCACATTCTCAGTCGGTCATCAATCCTGTAAAATACATCACTATGTCCATTCTTGCATCCATTCCCTTAATCAATACTAGTGCTATTGCTAGCACTCATCCCATTTTCGTACAATCTTCTATCCCGCTTAGCTCATAACACATATATCATCCATCACAAATTTTGACCTCTATACCATAGTCTATTCCTATTCAGAACATCCCACAACAAGCACCATATTTTAAAACCTCTACTATACCCTTCCAACAACCACCTCCTTATTCACAATCCCTTACTTATAAATCCATTCCTTTCTAGCACACCCCCCAACCTTTACAACCTCTCATTGCCACATCTATCCCATATCCTTATCAATATATTCAACCATCACAACCGTTAGTGTCCTAACCTACTTATAACATCCCTACAAACATTCCACCTAAGCAAAATATCCCGTATATACAAAATATTCCTAAGAAAAACATTCCTCAACAAAACATTCTATCTCAAAAAAACATTTTGTATCAGTAAAAAAATCCTATGCAAAACATTCTATTTCATCAAAACATTCTGTATCAACAAAACATTCCTCAACAAAAAATCCCTACCAATATTCCTTACCAAAAAAACATTCCATATCAACAAAATATTCGTCAACAAATTATCCACTACCAACAAAACATCTATCAGAAATATCAAACATATCCGCAGCCTTGATAGCCTTCATATAATCAACATGGCTCATCCTAATAGCAACCAACACAACCCGGTCCTCTTCAAGCCTATTATCCAATTTTTCCCCTTGGGCAAAAATGGACAAAAAAGAACTTGTATGCAGCGAAAATGGAGGAGTTGATCCATCAAGAGAGCTTGCATTTTAGAGTTGGTCCAAACAGTTGGAAAAATAGGTGTGAGCAAGTTGCAAAGATTTTGAGAAAGGAAGAAGTCCAAAATTCAGGTTTTAGAGTTCAAAGGTGGAGATTTTTGGAGATCTCGGCGAGTGGTTCCAAAACCCAAAACTCTAAACATCCAAAATTTTAGACTTTTGGGTTTTGGTGTTTCAGAGATCTCAGAGCGCAAAGTTGGAAAAATGGAGGAAAAGTTCTGAAACCCAAAATTCTGAAAGTCTGAAATTTCATACTTTTAGGTTTCAAAGTTTTGTAGGTGCAGAATTCAGGGTTTCAGAGTCTTTGGCGGAAAATTTGGAAAAGGGACCAAAAATGTATGAAATCCTGAAAGTACGAATCTCAAAAAGGTTAAGATTTCTATAGTAAATGTAGGTTTTGGGGTCAACGCAGCAGTATTTTCAGACTTTAGAGGTTCAGGGTTTTGGACTTTGGATTCTTTGGCGAGAAAAACACAAAAATCACACCTCAATGTCTGAAATCCTGAATTTCGAAAGTCTGAAATTTCAAACTTTCAGAACTCTCAGGCCATTTTGAGCCTGTGAATAGTAGCTTGAATTCCGAAACCAAAAATGTCTGAAATTCCAAATTTCAGGATTTCAGAGGTTGTATGTTTTTCGGACTCTAAAAGAGGAAGATCATCAGTTTGCCATTTTTGTAGAATGACACCTCGACCTTCAAATGGCCTTAACTTTTGATTGGGAGCTCGGATTTACACAAGAAAGGAATTTTTGGAAAGCTCTCGCTGTCTACCATTTTTGACTATGTCAGAATTCTCACCTATTAGAATAATGAGGTATGGGATTCCTTTCTTTCCCAACAAGGAAAAATACATGGAGGCATGGGTTTTGTCATGGAACCTATCATTTTTGCAGGTGAATTCAATGCATTTCTTGGGTGGTTAGAGCAAGAATTCAAATTATTCTCTTCCCCCTTCTCTCTCATTCTTCATATATATTATAAGGAGGGGAATTTTTTAAAAAGGTTGGACATTTTGGCTTTGTACCCTCCCTTCTTCTCTGGTCTGAAAGTAGATTTGTGGAGTTCAAACCTCCCATTCAAGCTATAATGTAAATCTTTCCTCTTGGCCATTGTAGTGTACTGTATCAAATTTTTGGAGAAATAATACATGTTTGTTGAAGATTTTCAACCCTCTCTTGTGTTCATTGCAATCTTGGTTATCTGTGTATGGTGGATGTATTATATTTCAATGGGTTGTGTTTAATTGCAAAGAAAATGTTTAGCATTCCTTTGGTGCATCACCTTGGTTAGTTTAGGTTTATTTTATTGCATCTTCTTAATCCTGTCTCCTTGGAAAGTTAGAGTATATTTTAGAGTAGATCCTCTACAATTTTAATGTGTGCATTTGAACAGAGGAATAAGAACCGACCTTAATCCAAGGAGCTTTCTCGATTGTAAAGTCCCACACTTTAGAAAAAGCTCCATGTTATGTAATCACACTTAGAGTTTCAACCCATCGAGTTGTAGACATTCAGTGGTGTTGTGATTATGCATCAAAAAATCCCTCATGAACCATATATCCAATCTTGAATTCACCTCATCAGGACCCAAGAATGTGGACTCTTACTACCAAATTTGCAATGAGCCCATTCACCCCTCAGTGTCATATAGAGCATATCCACCTCATTGGGAACTTCTAAAGTTTATCAAATTTTATAGCAATGAAGATTCCCAACAACAATTCCATGCTTTCCGTCACACCTGCTATCTAATTTCCCATGACCAATATCTCATGTTGATGACTTTACCCATGTCCCTCACTAGTTTTTCCATAGATTGGTATAATAGCATCCCTTAGCACTCCATTTTCTCATTTGCACAACTCACAAAATGTTTCCTAGAACACTTATCCATAAACATAGCCCGTAAAATCACTATCACCAACCTCTATTCCATCAAACAATTTGAGGATGAATACATTTTTGACTTTGTTACCGACTAGAGGGGTACAATCAATAAAATTTTCTTCTCATTACCACAAACCAAATTGATTAAAATTTTCTCTCGTTCACGTGTCAAACACATCTCATCAACACTACATATCCAATCTTTACAGACATTTGATAAAGCTTTCACTATGGCCCAAAAGTTGGAATTGTGAGCCGTAGAAGACAGTCGAGTTAAAATTCGTCCTAAGAAACCACAAACCAAATTCCCATCTAAGTCATCTTCCAATCCCAAAAAATCACAATCATCCACTAATGTCGTAGTAGTCAAATCCACTCCTAAGGAAAATCCCACTACTAAGCGTTCCCATCAACAACATAGTTACACACCCATATGAGAGATTTATAGTGTAGTCTTTCAAAAATTACTCTCTACAAATATGATATCTCTCCCACATATCCAACCTATCAATACATCTATATCCAAACATTTTTGATATCGAGATAATGATTATTGTAAATACCATAGGGTTAAGGGACATGACATAAAAAGGTGTTAAACATTCTGCAATGTCCTTCAAGATTTGATTTACAAGGGTGAGCTCCACTGACACAATCCAAATGCACCCACAAATCAAAATATTGATGTATTCAAACAACCCTTTCCGAATCACTCCTCATTCAGTGATTAAAAACAAAAAAACATTGTTCACGCTCACCATACCATCAACACCATTAAAACATTATCCATTCCTGAGTCCACATCAACAATTGTTGAATTCAAATTCACATCTACAAAACCAACATCAAAATTTGTTAAATATACCTCCTCATCTACCATGTCCTCATCTGCTAGGAACACTATTGAAACCATTCCCTCATCCTTTTCATATATCACTACTAAATCCACATCCACGTATTATACACCTCCTAAAGATACTTCTAAATCCTCATCCAATAAACAATATAAAACCCTATATAAGCTCATCATTTAAAATCGACCCTCCATGTCTAGTACTTCCACATCCACACCTAGATCATCCAAAACCAAAAAAGGACCTCACAAATAGGGTGTTGTTCAAGTCTTTAAAAGCCCTTACTATGTTTTACCAGACCAACACCACTTTTGTGGCCCTCGATCCATTATACATTGTAATCACCCTATCATTTTAGGTCCAAATCCCACCTACCAAGCCTCTATATCGGGTCTATGTGCCTCACCCATCACACCATCCAAGAATCCTGTAACGAACAACTAAACAACCCAAAATCAAAGCCATACCTCCTCTGAAGGTTAAAGTAAACAAAACTTCACTATCACGCCTCATTCTCCCTAGTGTGTTTCCTTAGGGGGAACCAATTATTTTTGCGAAGAAGAAGGATGGTTCTCTCAGACTATGTGTTTATTTTAGGTAGGTTAATAAGGTCACAGTGAAGAACCACCATCCACTATCAAGGATTGATGACTTGTTTGATCAGATGAGGGAAACTAGAGTGTTATCTAATATTGATCTCAAGTCCAGATACCACAAATTGGGCATTGCATATGCAGATATTCACAAAATAAAATTCGGTGCTCGTTATGGGAATTATGAGTTCACTATTGTACTTTTTGGTTTGACCAATGCCCAGTTGTTTTCTTGAGCCAAATGAATGGGGTTTTCAGGAATTTTCTGGACCATATTTTCTTGGTGTTTTCTGGATGACATATTGATATAATATTATTTTGAGGAGGAACACAATGAAAATTTTAGACAGGTACTACAAGTTCTTAGAGATAAAAATATTTTTGGGAACTTAGAGATGTGTAATTTATTTCAGTTAGAGATTCAGTACTTGGGCCACATTATATCAGGTGAGGGTATCTTGGTAGATCCCTCAAATATATATGAGCCATTCTTGATTGTCCAACATCCACATCAGTGAAAAAGGTGAGGAGTTTTCATGGGATTAACAGGCTATTATCATAGGTCTGTTGAGGAATTTTCTAGGATTTCTCATCCTATTAATTCTCTTTAGCGTAAAGGGAAGAAATTTTTGTGGTCAAAAAAATATAAGAAGGTTTTTCATTTACTTAAGGAGCAACTAACCACAAGACCTATCTTAGTAATTTTGGATCTGACTGGAGAGTTTATTTTTTGCACCGATGCTTCCTTAGAGGGGTTGGGAGAAGTTATCATGTAGGAGTTTCAGGTTATTATGTTTGAGTCGTGTAAGCTCAAGGACTTTGAGCTTAACTACCCTACCCATGACCTAGAGCTTACAACAGTAGTTCACACTCTAGTGCATTGGTGATGTTTCCTTTTGGGTAGGCCTTTTATCTTGAGGACCAATCATCGCAGCCTTCAACATATCTTTTTGTAGCTAAACCTCAACACTTGTCAATGACGTTGGATGGAGTTCTTTTGTGAATATGACATGGATGCCAAGTATATCAAGGGAAAGGAGAATGTATTCACAGATTCCTTGAATAGACGATGACATTTGATTATGTCTATGACACTTTAGTTAGACCTTCGTGGTAGGATTCTTCAGCACCTTCCAACGGATAGGTTTTATGAGGGTGTAAAGAATATGTTTGAGTCTCAAGTTTCTTTTGAGGGTAGGTATATAGGATGCATGTTAGAGGAGGATGGTATTTTTTCATTTTTTGAGGTGCATTTATGTGCATAAGGCAGGTGATATTCATAGCTTTATTCTTTCATAGGCTCATCAAGCCCCTTATGAAGTACATCAAGGAGTGAAGAATATGTATGCTAATATGAGAGAGTTGTATTATTGTCCAGGTATCCATTGATATATAGTATATTTTTTTAGCTTGTTGCCTTAAGTGTCAGAGGGTCAAGGATAAACATTCCCATCCCTTAGGAATTTTATATTCTCACGACATTCTTGAGTGGAAATGGGATGTCATGTCCATGGACTTCATTATTGGTATCTCTATGGAAGCTTATCACCATGACACTATCATGATCACAGAGGACAAGTTGATCAAGGTTGCACACTTTTCACCAACAAAGGTCACATATAATGCAATCTCCATTGCCAATGTATTTATGGAGGATATTTTTAGGTTACACAGGATTCTGAATACCAGTATTAATGATAGGGACACCATCTACACTTCAAAATTTTGGACTTATTTTCATACTGCTCTGGGAACTCAGATTACCTTCAGTTCATCTTACCACCCAGAGATAGATGGAAAGACTGGGAGAGTAAATCATGTACTTAAGGATATGTTGCAAATGTATGTGATGGATCAACAACAGAAGTGGGATGATTACTTGCACCTTGTCGAGTTTTCCTACAACAACAGTTACCATAGTTCCATTGGTATAGATCCTTATTAGGACTTGTATGGGTGACCTTGTAGGAAACCATTGAGTTGGGATAGATTAGATGACAGGGTTCTACTTGGGCCATCTTACCTTTAGGACTTGGAGCATGCCAGAAGGTGTATTAAGACACTAAGAGGACCGAACGTCACTTTGTAGTTGGTGATAAAGTATTCTTGAGAGGTCAGCCACATAAGAGCCCAATATGTTAGGGAAAGGGCTATAATATTTTCCCTCACTTTGTGGGTCCAGTTGCCTACCGTTTAGATTTTCCACCATGTGTATCCTAGGACCATGATGTATTTCATGTTTTAGTTTTATGTAGATATGTACCTGATGTTTCTCATGTATTGGAATGGTCAGAATTATATGTGAAGGACTAAGGACAGTGGATACTAAATCCTATGCATATCATGGAGCACTGGAGATTATCCCTTTAGGGATGAGACTTGGACTAGATTAGAGTACAGTGGGAGTAGTATGATGAGATAACATCTACCTAGGAGGATGTGATGCCATTAAGGGCTCGATATCCCTCTCTTCGAGTGACTTCCAGGAGGAAGTCTAATCTTAGGAGAGGGGGATGTAGTTCCCAAATCTTTCTTGCATCATTTAATTTGCTGACTAATTTCATTTACTTGACTATAGACATTGATTTAGCACTATTTTGATATGGTGTGATCTTATTATGGATTATTTGTTGACACATGTGTTATTTAGGGCACGTGGTGCCAAACTAGCATTATGATCATTATCATAGTTTCTTGAACTATATTGTTTCAAATACCAGCATGATGTGATACAATTAGTTTTATCTTATATATTGTTGATGGATGTTAATGTTGTTATATACTTTGATATCATTGGTTTATAATTACAAATTGGATGTTATCATGCTATAAATTAGATGGATCTTATGTCTTGTTTTACCGTGGATGTATGTTGTTATATAGTCATCTCATTTTGATATCAATTATCGCATAGTTAGAATGAATATCCTGAAATTATTTGGTTGTCGTTATATTATTATTATTCCCTTATTTATTATATCGAGAAGGTATGTTTAATGTGTGAATTGAGTGTACATATTACAAGTCACACAGGAGAACGCATGTTTCAGATTTACACCTCATGTTGCACAAGTGACTGACTGGGTCGAGTCTTTTAGCCATGCATTACCCTTGTTTAACGTTGTCCATGTGGCATACTAATTTTGGACATACATAATGATTTCCTAATTTACCTATGTTATTCTAATTTTTGAATCCTTGTACTAAACTTGTTTAAGGACCAAATGGTGCCCACATGCATTAGTGATTTTATTATGTTAGTATTATATTTTTTTATAGTTTGGGACCATCTAATCATCATTTTTGAGGGCCCCACCACCTCTACCATTGATCCAATTTATTGAATCTCGAATTTGGGCTAAAGGTGGCATTTGTAAGGGTCTCTTTTCACATTGGGGGTCTCCCTTACATTGAAATGGACCCCTTGAACCCTACATATGGGTAAAGGGGTTTCTTTTCAAGAGCAAATGAGATTTTCCCTCCTATTTGACCCCTCTCTTATCATCATCTTGTAAGTTTGGTTAATTTTTGTGATTTCTTAAAAGTTGAAGTGTGTTTGCTTATTGTATTTTTAAAAAAATTAGGAGATTACTTTCTAAATGTGTTTTGTTTTATGTCTATTGGGATTTTGGAATATTTTTTTGGAAAATGAGATGGGTGACTAATGTCACCCTCTCATTTGTGAGGATTGAAATTTGATTCTTATTTTTATACCTGCTCATTAAGAGGGGTATGGACTTTGGGTTGTCATTTTTACTATTGGAGTTGGAGAGAGCTTGGAGTGTTTGGATTGTTTGGACTGGGATAGCTTATTTGAAGTAGGCCTTCATGCTACTCATTTTTTATTGTTTAGTATGTTGTGTAAAAGTAAAATGGTTGCTGAATGTGATATTGCTTGCATGCTTGTTGTGGATGTTAGTGAATCTTGTTGTATTTATTTTTCTCCATCCATCCTTCTTGAGATGAATTTTGGAGTGTAGGGGAAGAGGGAGAAAACCCCCTCTTACACCACATGGCTTGGTGGGCAAGCTGAGATGGTATTTATTTTATTTTCCTCCCCTCATATGGTTTGATGTGGAAGATGAATGTTCATATGGCTTGAACCTAATCTTCTATCCTTAATAAGGAAACCATACGTGGTTTAAAAATCCTTGCAAGGAGGAGGCATGGTGTATGGAATGGAGAGATAATGAATTTTAGGTTATGGAGATTATTTTGGTGTTCTTATGGGTTGATCACAATATTTTTTATAATGGGCTCCTTGCCACTCTTCCCCATTGAGGAATCATGGAGTTCTCATCTTGTGCAATTGTATTGTCTTGGTTGATTTGTCATGGAGTTTTTGTGTGTTTTTTCACCCTCTTGCCTACCCCTTACTTCTGCATTCTTGAGGCATGCATTATATCTATCCCATGGGATTCGAGGGAGGATAGCATTTCCTTCATTTGTGGAGATGGCATATGATGATGCCATTTGGTTGGGTGAAAAATGGGCCTCTTTCTCTTGTGCATAGAAGAGTTTCATATGGATTGGAAGCTTGGAAAGTATGTTTGGGCTTGGAGAAGAAAAGTTTAAAATTTTGGCATGTTGTTCCCCATATTTGGGAGGATTGTACACTTGCATTTTAAGTATTATTTTGTAATATTTGATATGTCTTCTTTTATCTTGAGAAGAAGCTTTGAAACCTTGTAATTGTTATATTTATGTAATCCTAGTTTAGTGGAATCTTGGAATGTATTTAAATCTTGTAAAAGAAAAAGAAATTTTGGGAATGTTAACAATCATTGTATTATTGTTTGGGTTGAAATGCATTGTATGCAAAGTATGTTGTAAGGAAAAATAAACCTTTTACTTTATTGGTTTTTATTTTAAATGAATGGATTTCTTCCTTTGTTGTGGAAAATAAACTTTAAGGACAATTGTAATAGAAAGAGAAAATGGATGATTTGGATAAACTATTAACTTGTGGTTTTCAAGTAGATGTAATTTGAACATATTTGAAAAAGATATTTCTTTTAAAATCTAGTTTGAAAGTTTAGTTAACAAACTAATATCTGTTAGTTTCCTCTTGAGTTTTAAAATAAATATATATATCCACTTTTACATGCCCTTAGTTATTAATATTTTATTATTAAATGGAGGGATCCATTGTGTTGTCTTTATAAGGGTTGTATGTTCTAAACTAAAATCTAATTCTTTTATTGGTAGAAAGTATGTGGAATTCCCACGTGGCCATGTTGCACTAACCTTTCTCCCTACCACCCTTTTACATAATCGGCCATGACATTACATAAATCCCTATGTTGTTTTTAATCTGCCACCCCCTATGCTCAGTCTGCTCCCCTTGTTTGTGGTATGCAAACCCTATAAACCATGCATAATGTAGTAACCCTTACGGCCATATATTACGTTATATATATATATATATATATATATATATATATATATATATATATATATATATATAATTAGAGAGAGAGAGAGAGAGACATATACATAAATATATAGGAAACAAAAGATCCTAGTTTAGAAAACAAAAACAAAATAATAATAATATAAACGAATCTTGAAACCCTATGGGGTAAGTGCAGCAAGTTGGTGAACAATTAAGTGGACATAAAAACCCAAAATTTAGGTACATTGATTGTGGTTTATAAACTGCACTCACGTAATTGTTTTTTATAGGTTCTATGATTTCCCAACCTAAAACTGCGATCGCAGTCCTTTGAGACAAAAAAAAAATCGTGACTCCTCATTTCCCCCATTTTTTCTTTCCAACCGCAATTTCTCCTAGAACTTTGGCACTCGCGCTTTGAATACCCCCTAAAAATTGCTCTTTGGACTTCTGAAGCATGATAGTTTCAACCATGCCGCCAAGCCAAAGAGGTAAGCCCTCGATTTTGATCAATTTGCTTGCATTTTAGGTTATTTTTTGTGTTTTTAATGGGTTTTCAATTTTTCGTTTATGTGTACAATTTTTTTTGTTTTGTTAGTTGCTCGGCAATCTCATAATCCTACAAACCATCAAAATATTCCTCAAAACCCTCCAAAACATCCTCAAAACCCTCCAAACATAGATCTACCTCCTTTGGCTCCTTTTGTCCCCATGGAACCAACAGGAACACAAGCTGATATAGTTGGAAGAATCTGTCAAAATAAAATTGTCATTGAGAACCTTATTCAAACTATAAGACAAAATCATGCCACAAATCAGTCCTACATGACTTTAGCCAACACATTGCAAACATTGATGTAATGTCCCCTTTATGTAATGTCCCCCTTTTTCCTACACCAAATGGCCCAAGGGCCAAGTTCAGTCTAAACCATGGTCAGACTTAGGGGGCTGTGGAAGTCAGAAGTTTTTGGGAAGGGGATCTGTGGTTTAATATCCATGTTTGGCGTTTGGGGGTCACTTTTAGACCATAGCGACTCAAAAGGGAAAAAAGTAACTATAGTTACTCTTATTTTATTGGCCCCTCCATGGAATGAAATACGCCTAGGGTTGGGGGCTTGTATGCCAAGGAGAAGTATATAGGGAGCCGAGGGAGAAAGAAAAGGCACTTTTTATCGCATAATTTTTAGCCTCCTTCTCATGAAACTTCTATTGTTGTGCATCTATAGCTTGTGGAGTCAAATCCCACAAGGACCCTAGCTTCGGTGGTGAGAGAACCGTCCCTAGCTAGCAGGGCATTCTTCGGTAGTGAGATATCTACCCTAGTCTATCGTTTTCGAGCCACTTTCTAGATTTTTCTATAGAGATATTACCAGAGGGTTCAAAGGAAGGGTTTCGAGGATTTTTGGGGGCATTTAGGGAAGATAATAAGAGGGGATCTAGATCAGACTCATAGCAACCATTTGGGCTGGGTGTGGCAGCACGTTGAAGGTGCCTCCATCATTTTCCGACCCCATTCCAAACAAGATGACTTGTAGCCTTTATTTGGGGGTTTTTCAGTTAGCTGTTTTCAGATCTGAAGGTGGAAATACTATTTCATATATCTGTCATTGCTATTTCCAAAGACCCATATTATAGCTCCTGTATTTAGAGGGTTACGACCTCTCAAGTTTTCCAGCCACCTAGGGTATTCTGTAATTTTTTAGCAGTAGTTTAGTCTTTGTAAAAGTCCAAAAATAGTTTTATTATATCCTCAATAACAATATCAAGGTATCTTTAAATATTTAAGTGATTCGAGTGGATATCGTGGGAGATATTCATTTTATTTAGTTTGTTGTCCTTACTGTAAAAATTTGCATAAATCAATATTTTAGGTAGTTTTAAGTGGTATCCCACAAGGGATATTTCAGCGGTATCAGAGTAACTATTTATCCAGCATGTTGGGATTGAAATATGGGGGACAAAGACAGTGAGGATATAGGGGTGGAGTCGATGAAATAATTGTTCACCAACATGGTAAAGCAATAGGATACTACAAATCTCTATTTGAGCTAGCTCACTAGGAGATTAGCACAGGACATGTTTGATACTCATGTGGAAAGAGGAGAAAATAGAAACAAGGGACAATATGGTCAAAGAGGTGAGGGTGGACATTCAAGACAGTGGTCCCCCCATTCTCCTACCAAGCCTCTGGGGTATCACAAACCTTCTTTCTTAAAGGATCTAGAAGTTTCATAGGTACGATAGCCAGGGGATATTGTAGATGAGGAGTCTTGTTGGGAAAGGTACCAGACCTTAAGTGATTTCTTTCGTGAAAACATGCCATTCATGGAATATTGCAAAATGAAGATTGGCAGCAAGCCTAGGAAAGATTACCAGGCATAGGTATCAGAGATGCAAAGGAGGTTGGGATAGAATTCTGTTCCACATTTCAACGGTTTTAAGAAGTGTACTGCATAGTCTTGGGTACATAATTTGAAGACATACTTTGACTTAAATCCTATGGGTGAGGAAGATGTAATTAAGGTTACAATATTACATCTAGAGGGAGACACTCATGATTGGTGTCATCATGGGTTGATTACACAGGGACACATATACATCATGACTTATGTAGAGTTCACAAAGAGGCTAGTGAGTAGATTTGATAAGAGGGACCCTGACAGGTATTTTAGAGAGTTGACTCATCTGAGGTAGAATGGTTCCATGGATCAGTATATCACTGATTTTTAGAGACTATCGGTCATGGTACCTGATGTTACAGAGACGAGTTTGATTTCCCTATTCATAGTAGGTTTGACAGATGCTCTCGCTGGATTTTTGAGGGCATTTGAGCATTCTTTGTTGCATGAGGCTATGAGGAGAGCTAGTGACCTAGAGTTATCCACTCCTAAGTCAAGGTTTCCACCTCAAATGCAGCCTAAGGGATTGCCTTCAAGAACCTGGGGTTCACAGCCGAAGGTACCTCCACCTAGGAAAGATACATCCTGGAGACCATTCGGAGCTAATGAGGACAGGGAGGAATTGAGGTGAAAGAAACTATGTTTTGATTTCCACGTACCTTGGGTCCTAGGACACGATTGCAAGGGTAGAGGGAGGGCCCAATACATAGAGGTATTTAAGGAGAGTGATGGTGATGAGGATTTGGACACACAGCCATTAGAGGATGATGATGATGAGGCATTAGATAGTGCGGGTGTGGAGGAGGATAATGATACTATCCCCCAGGAGACTATCTCTACCTTGTTTAGTGCCTTGACGTACAAGGAATTCAAAGTTAGGGAAGTTTTACATGGACAACGAGTGGTGGTAATCATTGATAGTGGGGAAACCCACAACTTTATTGATGCCTCATTGGTTGAGATGTGACAGAGGAATTTGAGGGCTTCAAAGTGGTTGTGGCCAATGGAGATTCTATGAGATGCACACGACTAGTTCCTGAATTGAGAATCACGATGGGTAACTATACAGTTACCAATGATTTCTATATTGTTGGTATTGGAGAGACCAACATAGTGCTTGGGGTATAGTGGCTCCATTCCCTTGGGGAGTTTTAGACTAACTTCCAGACAATGGAGCTAAAGTTTAAGTCTGAAGGGAGGAATGTAATCTTGAGGGGCTTATCTTCAGGGGCACCCTGAGTTGTTATGGCCAAGAGGATCGAGAGAATCTATAGGCATGAAAAGGTGGATTGGGTAGTACAATGTTTGGTTTCAATGAAGAAATTAGAGGAGGGAAAACAACAATACCATGTGGATATACAGGGTCTATTGGATAGACACAGTGTCGTGTTTGGCGACATACCTGCAGATAGGGGATTTGAGCATGTGATTGAGCTCAAGGATGTTAGACCGGTGGTCACTTCTCCTTACCATCACCCCAAATGGTTTAAGGACGAGATCGAGAAGACTATACAGGAGCTCATGAATATGGGCATATTAGACCAAGTTCCAACCCTTTTACTTCTTCAGTTGTTTTAGTGAAGAAGAAGGATGGGACTCTGTGGATGTGTATGGATTACCGGGCCTTACATAAGAAGATAATAAAGAACAATTATCTTGTACCATGCATTAATGAGTTTTTGGATGAGCTACATGGTGTAATATATTTTTTGAAAATAGATTTGCATTTTAGATATCATCAGATTAAAGTACGAGAGCAGGATGTGCATAAGACAACATTCAGATGCCATTACGATCACTTTGAATTCTTGGTGATGCCTTCTGGATTGTCTAATGCTCCAGCTACATTCCAGTCTTTCATGAATCATGTGTTCAACCACCACTTTCAGAAGTTTTTATTGGTTTTCTTTGATGATATTTTAGTCTACAGCAAGACTTGGGAGGAACATATCAGGCACTTGGATGAGATATTGGGGATATTAGAAGCTAATTCGTTATATGTGAAAGCTTCTAAGTGTGAGTTCGGTATGACCAAAATTATTTACTTGGGATATGTAATTGGTGGGGGTATAATGAAGGTGGATAGAGGGAAGATACGGGCACTCCTGGATTGGCTGCCACCTAGGAAATTGACACAATTGAGAGGATTCGTAGGGTTGTGCACATACTACTGGAGGTTCATGAAGAATTTCTCTCGGTTGATTGCTCCATTGATTGATTTGACCAAGAAGGGGGCTTTTACTTGGTCAGACGCAACACAAAATGTTTTTGATCACCTCAAGGAGGTGATGATTTCATGTCCCATCCTCACATTACCAAACATCTCCTGCTCATTCATTCTAGAGTGTGATGCATCAGGAGAGGGTGTTGGGGAAGTTCTCATGCAGGATAAGCATCCCATCACCTATGAGAGTGGGAAATTAAAATCCATGGAGAGAGGGTATTCAATTTATGATAAGGAGATGTTGGCCATCATGCATGCCTTGGTCAAGTTCAGACAATACCTTGTGAGCAACAAATTTGTGGTTCGTACGGATCACAAAAGTTTGAGGTTCTTCCTGGGACAGAAAGAGCTCAACAATCACCAGTAAAGATGGGTGAACAAGGTGCAAACCTATGAATTTGACATAGAGAACACTAGAGGTAAGAATAATATTGTTGTTGATGCTTTATCTAGGAGGCCTTACCTCACTGTTATGCTTAGTTCTATGTATGAGATTTTAACGGATTGGAAGGCTCATATACTTGTTGAGTACTCCAAAAACTAGTTTGCTTGTGAGATCATGGATGGTATTATACATGATGACCGATACAAAGTAGTGGATGATCTTATTTTCTACAAGGATAGGATTTTCCTTGTACCATGATCCAAAATGAAGGAGAAAATCCATCGTGCAGTACATGATACACCACTAGCTGGACATCCTAGGTATTTCAAAACATATAGGTTCACCAGGGAAAGATTTGCATGGAAGGGAATGAAGGATGATGTCCTTAATCATGTCAGAGAGTGTATGGTTTTCTAGCAAACCAAATCTGAGCATTCTTTCCCAAAAGGATTACTTCAGCCTCTCCCCATTCCCAAATAGAAATGGGAAATCATATCTATGGACTTTATCACTAGGCTTCCCTTGGTGCATGGGCATAGCTACATTTATGTTGTAGTTGATCGGTTAACTAAGTATGATCATTTATTTTCCCTACCCAAGGGGCATGAGGTAGTGGATGTGGCCCGGATCTTCTATACCAGTATTTTTAGGCTACATGGGTTGCCTAAAAACATATTAAGTGACAGGAACAAGATCTTCATGAACACCTTTTGGTAGGAGATCTTCAGACTAGTAGGTATAGAGTTGACCCCTAGCACTAGTTACCACCCATAGATAGATGGGAAGACAGAGATAGTCAATAAGTGGATAGAAGGATACTTGTGGAGTTATGTAATAAGACACTAGTGGGCATGGAATAAATGGTTACACATGGGTGAGTACCGCTACAATACCACCTACCAGATGAGCATGAGTATGAACCCTTTCCGAGCCTTGTATGGGTACGACGCCAAGACAATTGTAGATTTGGTATTACCAGATAGCCAAGCTCCCAAAACTTGAGATTGATTACAGGAGAACCAGGATGTTCTGAAGGCTCTCAAAGAGAATATTCAGAAGGCACAAAATCAACAAAATGTATACACAGATCGACATAGGATAGAGAGGTATTTTGAGGCTGGGGATCTAGTGTTCCTACATTTATAGCCATATAAGCAATCCTCACTGAAGTAGAAGGGTGCAGAGAAATTGAAACCACGATTTTATGGTCCGTAATGGGTAGTTTATTGAGTAGTGGCAGTGACATATGAGCTAGTTTTACTAGAGCACAGTAAGACACATAATGTCTTCCATGTTTCATGCCTTAAAAAGGTGCTCAGACCACATATTGTACCATCTGCAAAGTTACCACCACTAGATGAGGAAGGGAAGTTGGTGTTGGAACCAGAATCCATTATTGAAATGAGATAGAGGGGGATCAGGAGCAGAGTAATCATCGATTATTTTGTGTGATGGAAGGGACTACTACTTAAGGATGCTACTTAGGAGGGGGAATATATTTTACAGCATCCAAATTTGCATTTGCTTGATGAAAAGAAAAATTTAGGAAGGGAGGACTGTAATGTCCCCCTTTTTCCTACACCAAATGGTCCAAGGGCCAAGTCGAGTCCAAACTGTGGTCAGACCTAGGGGGTTGTGGACACCGGAAGATTTTAGGAAAGGACCCCATGGTTTTAATATCTAAGTTTTGCATTTGGGGGTCACTTTTTGACCATAACAACTCAAATGGGAAAAATGTAACTATGGTTACTCTTATTTTATTGGCCCCTCCATGGAATGAAATGCGCCTAGGGTTGGGGGCTTGTCTACTGAGGAGAAGTATATAGGGAGATGGGGGAGAAAGAAAATACACATTTTGTCACATACTTTTTAGCCTCCTTCTCATGTAGTTGCTGCTATTATGCATCTACAGCTTGTGGAGTCAAATCCCACAGGGACCCTAGCTTTGGTGGTGATAGACCCATCCCTAAATAGTAGGGCATTCTTCGATAGTGAGATATCTACCCTAGTCTATCATTTTGGAGCCACTTTCTGGGCTATGCTATAGAAATATTACCAGAGGGTTCAGAGGAAGGGTTTCAAGGATTTTTGGGGGCATTTGGGGAAGATAATCAGAGGGGATCCAGATTAGACTCACGGAAGCCATTTGGGCTAGGTGTGGTAGCACGTTAAAGGCACCTCCATCATTTTCTGACCCCGTTCTAAGTGAGGTGACTTGTAGCCTTTATTTGGGGGTTTTTCAGTCAGTTTTTTTAAGATCTGAAGGTGAAAATACTATTTCCTATATCTGTCTTTGTTATTTCCAAAGACCCATAATATTGCTCATGTATTTAGAGGGTTATGAACCTCTGAAGTTTTCCAGCCACCTAGGGTATTATGTAATTTTTTTGGCAACAGTTTAATCTCTGTAAAAGTCTAAAAATAGTTTTATTATATCCTCAATAATAATATCAAGTTATCTTTAAATTTTTAAGTGATTCGAGGGGATATCTTGGGAGATATTGATTTTATTAAGTTTGTTGTCCTTACTGTAAAAATATGCATAAATTAGTATTTTATTTGGGTGCAAGTTTTCAATATTTTGTGCATTTTTAATTAGTATCCCATGACAGATATTTTAATTGATTGGAGAAGTTGACTCCGCAACCAACCAAATAGATAGATGGAATACCTGTATAGGTGATTGTAGGTGGTGGTATGCAGATAAATTATCTCATATGGCCGTAAAATACAAAAAAACTGGAAAAGACCACATTTGTGTATTATTTACCAACCCAAGAACCAATGCCCCCCGCAACTACTTGCAAACAGTTCCCAATCCATTGGTGCCATGATGAATGAATCAAGAACAATTTTTGGGACCAATGGTGGATGGTTTTTGATTATCCACCATGCAACAACAATGAGGTTCCTCTCTATTTTTTAAAGAAATTATACTGCGAGTTCGTGTTTAATGAGGTCCCAAATTATTTTGAATTTTCTGATTTTTATGGGTGAGGAGTTGGATCTGCACAGAGTAGACCTGGTGCACGTATAGGTCAACCAAGGATCCCCCATGCTGCAAAACCCCCAATGCTTCAGTTATCCCTCCTACAGTGAAGGAGGTTGTGGAGATTGACACACTACATGCATTGAGGGATCTCAATGACACTTTGACTCAACATAGTGAGTAGATTGCATCTGATGATGTTGGTGGAGGTGCTAGTTCTAGTGCACCACACCACTATGGATCATGTGGTGCCATATGCACTATGTGTAAGTCAGTATTTATTGGATCACATGATTTCTTTTCTCTAGATGAGATGATGGTAGATGTTTTTGGAACTAGTGCAAAGGATCTTGGTCTTTTATAGGTAAATGTCAAATAAATATTTAATATATATATACAATAGTTTAATTCATGTTTGAGATTTTTATATATATGTATTTGATTATACGTCATGTACATACATGTAAAAACTAATTTTTTTTTAATTTTAAATAGTAAGATCCAGTGAAGGAAACATTCGGTGTCGACATGCTAGCTACTACAGCTGGGCATGTTATAAACATAAGTTTCAAGTTGTACTTAAATTTCAAATTTCATTTGATTGTGCACTTTTATTATTATAATGTTTCACCTGTACATGTACATATTAATATATGTTTGTATTTTATATGCAGGAGCCTGGCGGGTCATCACCTGCTCTGGGAACTGAGGCTACTAGCACGTCTCACGTGACTTTTACGCAGGTTAGTTTTTTTTAACACTTTGTTTCTAATTGTGGAAGTTCATGTGGATTATGCTTTGGGTCTGTTATGTGGTAGTCATGTAGATTACTATTTATTTGTACATATTTTTTTGTATATCTTATGACTGCCAGAGAGAATCCTCCATATATGCAGACTATGGAGGCTAATGTAGATACTGCCATATCAGCTGCAGATCCACTAACTGAGGTACAATTTTTCAAATTCGTTAAATTTTGGAGGAATTATTTCTTATTACTTAAATCTACAATATCAAAATTTGTACATTAAATATTTAATTTCAAATTTAATTAATTATATATAGCTTACCCCTCGTGAGTCTATTGTTGTCCCTGCGATGCGTCAATGACAAATTGACAAATTGATAGGGATCATGACATTGCGGTAAGATTGCACATGCATTTTAAATAAATTCTAAGTTTATAAATTTTGAATGTATTTTAAAAATTTGGGTGTTAAAAACTTGTTGTTTATGAATGTGTAGGTTAGGTTGCAGGCTTGCTTAGAGACACCTAGGTTCACATGGATGAAATCCATAGTGGCATCTCCCTCCACTACATCCCTAGGACGTGGACATGCTACTTCTAGCAGGCTGAAGAGAGGGAAGATGTTTCATGATTAGATTCATAGGACCTAGATGTACATAGATATATATACGAGCCAACTGGTCCTAGTTCATGATTCTTCATAGGACATTGTATATATAGCCTTATGCGACCACATGTGGTCCTATATGTATGACACACTTAGTTCGAGATGTATACATGTTATGAACTTATATTTTCAGAGATGTGCATCCAACACACTTAGTTCGAGATGTATACATGTTATGAACTTATATTTTCAGAGATGTGCATCCAACACACTTAGTTTGATATATTATATATATCCATGTGTCAGTTTTCATAACGACATTACTTCTATGTTTGATTCGATTTCATTTCACATGATATACTTCTATGTATGTATGTTCTATGTATATTAGTTCTATATGTATGTTTGATTTAAAATAAAAAAACTATGGTGAAAAATATATGAATATAACATTAGTATGGTGCAACATTGCATGGTACAATTGTTAAGAAATTAAGGGATGCATTTAAATATGTATTATTTTAGAGATTATCCTATTAATAGGGCTTATCCCATTGATCAATAGATACACCTTAATATCTCTTTATAATTTGGTGATATGCCAATCAACTAAGAAGTTACACATGATTTGATTATCGTAAGAAGATTCACTTCCCTATTAAGTCCTATATGTTTTTGTATTTAAACACACACTTTAAAAAACCCATTTTTTTGTATACCCTACAATCCTTCTAGTCCAAAATACATATTTTTGTGAGGGGGTTTGTCAAAAAATTCACATCCTTACCATTCCAAGGTATTTGAAAAAATTCAAGGTTCTTTAATGAATTTTAAAATGATATTTCACTTGGAATTTGTGAACATTCTTTACATATTTATTTAGGATGTTTGTACATATGTTACAACATATCAATCTAGATAAGAACACATAAATATGTATGTAATTTATATTTTCAAATAATTCACATCATGGCGGGCGCTAGGGAGGCCTAGATTTGATTATCCTAGGAAATGAACAGAGGCAAGTAGTGATAAATCATGCCTCAAGATATCGTGGCACCAAACTGAATTCACCGACATGTCCAGGTGGCAAGGTGAACCCTAGAGGAGGCATCGTTTCGGTGCACGATAACGTTGTTGCTTCCAGGTTACTTCGTTCAGGCTTAGTCCCTTAAGAGCCCTGAGACCAAAAAATCGTTCAACTTCAACGGGTGGCTACGTGGACTCCGTGACACCTAAGGACATCTTGTTTGATCCTAAACCTTGGCGTAGGGACCCTTTGTAATAACCTATCTCAGGTTTTTCTTTATCCAATCGGTGCTCTCCCTGCCTTATTGTTTGCAAATGTGCAAAATAGTGTAGTTTTAGACAATATAAGGATGTCAAACGGTATATTTTACAAACGGTGGTTCATGGTATTGAATCAACTATACCAACACATATGAGTGGCCAGGTGAATGCTAGAGGAGGCATCATTTCGGTGCATGATAACGTCATTGCTTTTGGGCTACCTCGTTCGGGCGTAGTCTCTTAAGAGCCTTGAGACCAAAAAATTATTCAACTTAGGTGGGTAACTACACAGACTCCGTGACACCTAAGAACATCTCGTTTGATCCTACACCTTAGTGTAGAGACCCTATGTAATATCATGTCTCGGTTTTTTCCTTCTCCAATCGGTGCTCTTACTGCCCTATTGTTTGCAAACATGCAAAATAGTGCAGTTTAAGACAGTGTAAGGCTATCAAATGGTATATTTTGTAAATAGTGTGTCATGGCAGTAAACCGACTGTGCCGACATGTCTGGGTCACTAGGTAAACACTAGAAGAGGCATCATTTTGGTGCACGACAATGTTGTTTCTTTCAGGCTACCTCGTTCAGGCGTAGTCCCTTAAGAGCCCTGAGACCAAAAAATCGTTCAAATTCGACAGGTGACTGCGTGGACTCTGTGGCACCTAGATACATCTCATCCAATCCTACACCTTAGTGTAGGGACCCTATGAAATAGCCTATCTCAGGTTTTTCCTTCTCCAATAGTTTCTCTCACTGCCATATTGTTTGTAAACGTGTGAAATAGTGCAGTTTAAGACAATGTAGGGCTGTCAAACGGTATATTTTATAAACAGTGGGTCATGGCACCAAACCAAATGCTCTGACACATCTAGGTGGCTAGGTGAACACTAAAGGAGGAATTATTTTGGTGCATAAAAACATCGTTGCTTCAGGGAAACCTTGTTCGGGCATAGTCCCTTAAGAGCCCTGAGACCAAAACATCATTTAACTTCGACGGGTGACTACACGGACTCCGTGGAACCTAAGGACATCTTTTTTAATCCTAAACCTTTGCATACGGATGCTCTATAATATCCTGTCTCATTGTTTTCCTTCTCTAATCGGTGCTCTCGTTGTCCTATTGTTTGCAAACACGTGAAATAGTGCAGTTTGAGACAATGTAAGGATATCAAACAATATATTTTGTAAACAGTGGGTCGTGGCACCAAATCAACTGCACTAAAATGTCTGGGTGGCTAGGTGAGTACTAGATGAGGCATTTTTTGGTACGCAACAATGTTGTTTCTTCCAGGGTACCTCGTTTGGACATTGTCCCTTAAGAGCCCTGAGACCAAAAAATCGTTCAACTTCGATGGGTGACTACGTAGACTCCATGGCACCTAGAGACATCTTGTTTGATCCTACACCTTGGCATAGGGACCCCTTACAATATCTTGTCTCAATTTTTTCCTTCTCTAATCAGTGCTCTCACTGCCCTATTGTTTGTAAACACGCCAAATAGTGCATTTTGAGATAGTGTAAGGCTGTCAAAAAATATATTTTGTCAACGATGGGTCATGGTACCGAACCAACTATGCCAACCCATCCAAGTGGCTAGGTGAATGCTAGAGGAGGCATTATTTCATTGTGAGACAATGTCATTGCTTTTTGGCTACTTCGTTCAGGCATAGTCCGTTAAGAGCACTGAGACCAAAAAATCGTTCAACTTCGACGGGTGACTACGCGGACTCCATGGCACCTAAGGACATCTCATTCGATCCTATACCTTGGTGTAGGGACCCCTTGCAATAATTTTTTTCAATTTTTTCCTTCTCTAAGTGGTGCTCTCACTACCCTATTGTTTGCAATCACGTGAAATAGTGCAGTTTGAGACAGTGTAAGGTTGTCAAACGGTATATTTTGTAAACCGTGGGTCGTGGCATTGAAACGACTGTGCCGACACATCTGGGTGGATAGGTGAATGCTAGAGGAGGTGTTGTTTTGGTTTACAACAACATCGTTACTTCTGGGCTACCTCGTTTGGGCATAGTCTCTTAAGAGCCATGAGACCCAAAAATCTTTCAACTTTGACAGGTGACTACGCACACTCTGTGGCACCTAGAAACATCTCGTCTAATCCTACAACTCAATGTAGGGACCATCTACAATCTCCTGTCTCATTTTTTTCTACTCCAATTGGTGCTGTCGCAACCCTATTTTTTGTAAACGCGCAAAATATTGCAGTTCGAGCCAGTGTAAGGTTGTCAAATGGTATATTTTACAAACGGTGGGTTGTGGTACCAAACCGACTGTGCACACGTGTAGGATGGTCTTGTAAACACTTGGGGAGGTGTCATTTTGGTTCTCTAAGCTCCAGGTCCTTTTGGGCTACCTCCTCTGGAGCCAAGAACCCCCTCCACAGGTACATAAATCATTGTTAATTGCTTCTCTTTTCTTGTAAAACAATGAAAGCATCTTTTAGCTTTGAGAATTTATAATTCTCTACTAACAATGCTAACCACATGAAGGTGGAAGATTTTCTGGCACCACTGATCTACACATAAAAGTGTTAGTCAAAGAAATTTAAGTTTCAAATCAAAACGATACTATATATATACAAAATACACAAATTTAATAAAATATATGAACTTAAATTTATCTAACTAAAATATTTGTATATACCAAAGAAATTATATCAAATAAACTATATATACTAGACATGAACATTATAAATTCATTCCAATGAACCATTAGGATCAGATTTACTCTGAATAGCGGACATGATTGCTTCATGATCTGACTCTCGAACCTTCTAAAGAATCTTGTTATTAGGCCTTCCTTGATATCTATATAGCTAAATATTTGTCACTAGAACTAGATACTATTATGTTTATGGAGCCTATTTTCATGTTAGAGTGTAGTACACCTTCTATGTGTTACACTTGAGTATTTTTACGATGGTCCCGCTCGCCGGTGAGCGGATTAGGGGGGTTCGGGGGTGAAGCCCCCGAAGCAAATTTTCATGGGTGGTTTATTAACCCATGGGTAATGGGTAACTGTTATGGGCTATTTTTGGTCCCATGGTTTTTTGGTACCCATTATTTTGTAAAACCGCCTCTTCAGCTACCCATAGGTTTATGGGATGGTTTTATTTTTTTGCCCATTGTTTGATACCCATGGTTTTCTAAAACTGCTTAAGCAATTATCTATTTATATGGTCTTATGCATATGATAGATGTACAAGCAAAGGTATTGCAGATGTGCTTTGAATTCGGGTGTGAATTCTATAGATTTTGTTGAGCATAGCTCCAAATGGATCTGGGTATTGTATTGAGAGAGTGGAGGCTTGTAATAAAATCTAAGCAAGTGATTCTTGGTGGACGTAGCCCAAATTGGGTGAACCACGTTAAATCTTGTCTCTCTGTGTTGTGTTATTTATTCTGCACTTTTATTTGAGATCTGTAATATTTTCTGTATATTAGTTTCTACTGTTGCGATTTTGTAAGGGATTATTTCACATATTTTATCTCTTATTTCCTAACAGATACAAATATAAGAGTATTTTCATTTGTGTCTCAAAGTCTTCAAACACCGAAACAGTAGTTTTTTAATGGATATCGTTGAAGCCAAGTTCCAGTAACTACCACTGACCCTGTATGGTACTCAATATCTTTGCCATCTATAATAGAAGAAGTCAAATTATTTCTTTCCACAATGCAATGACATAAGAAATAGTATTTTCCTTCTTCATTTTCCTCTGTCGCAATAACTGAAAACACATGTCCTATAAGAAAACAAAGGTTTCAACTCAAATTTAAATTGTACATATTAAAATTTCAACAGATATAACTCAATACAAAAATTGTAAATAACCATAAATACCTTGTCGCACTAAAATCAAAATTTCATCAAAGTCCTTAGATGTTGCAACTTCATCTATAGAAACAAGTTGTAATGCTTATGGAGGTTGATAACTAGAAAGCGGAGTTAGAGGCCTACAAATCCATTCATCCACCCATTCTTGTGAATCACACTCAGTAGTGAAAAATTTGATACAAGATGCACAAAAACATGTCAAATTTCTTGTCCATATGGCCCACAAAGTAGCGTCTGAGATACAAAATGAGTGCATATCACTGGACCCAGTGAGTGTCATAGAATCCTCGTAGTTAGCAATTTGTTGTTCCTCTATCAACCATAAATATCTGTGAACTATGGAATTTTCTTGAGAACCTCAGGCCATGTTGTTAATATACCATTCCACTATGCTCTTTGCATCTTTCAATTAAGCACCATCTTTGTATTTCAACTCTTCTCTTACAGGAGCTCTTTTCACACATGCCCCTGCACTGTCATGCTCTCCTTTTCCATGTCCAGCCTTAGTGAAACTCCAAATATGTTGAACACCCATCTTGACGTGCATCCTACTCATCCAATAAAATATTCGTGCATTCTTAAATTGAGACGTGCAATTATCTGACCATATATAATATTGTTTGAAGTGATGTCCATATCAAACAAGTTTCCTTGAAATAACTAGAACCACCCTTACACAAATTCAGTAGAATGAGTATGATCATCACTGATATAAAAAAGGTACTCTCTTAAAAAATTTGATCATTCTCTATACTGTCAGGAGAATGTATAAATGCTATATGCACAAAAGTGAAAACTTGTATTCAGTTGTAATATTGTGATTGGATCTCTATTTGTCATTGCAATGTGTAATTCTCTACAAAATCAACCATTGAAACAATACTACCAATAGGAAATGTGTCTTTGCATATCTTGAACTATTCATCCAACCATCGAGCTCTGTGTGTATGTCTAGCATACTCATAAACAATTTCATCCTTCAATTTTCTCATAAATTGAAAAATAGGCATATGTTCTGTAACTAGTTCACACCATTTAGACTCTTTTCCATCTTTCAACAGATTTATATTTATCAAACTCAACTAAATTATGTCCTATTACACCTTTAATTTTCTCATGGATGTAACTTTCCAATTTAGGTAATCCACCACATGTACCACAACTTCCATCTAAATAATCCTGACTATAAAAAATATGTCCAACTTCTTTTTCAAAAAATATTGTAGGAAGTAAATCACTGGAAGATATTGGTGGAACTTGAACACCAAATTCCTATAACATAGTTTCAGAATGAAAATTAGAATGAATACATAAAAATTTAGCATAATGCACCAGAAATTCAACATGCTGCCTACAACAAGTGGTGTGAGCATGGTTGATTTTCACACAGAATGGTTTCAAAATTTCAATAATAAGTTGACTAATTTTAATTTCCATATGCTCTTGTTCAAACTTACGAAAAACTTGACTTTCAGTCATATCTAAGAAATGCTTTGGATGTGGTTCGCGATTAGTAGAACCAACTCTCCGTTTTACAATGTCTTTTGTATTAGGTGAAACTCTAGTGTTATCATGCCAAAATCGAATAACAACTTCTCTTATAACATCAAAATTATATTTGTCCTTACGCATTGCTCTAGTAGAAAATGCCCAAAATTTGGTGTTATTGAGTGATTTAAGGATATTACGTCTTTCAATTGGTTTCATTAGACTTTTTCAATTAACTTGCAATATTAGACTTGTTTTTGTAATCAAACGTTGTTTTTTATTGATTTACTTACAACACTAGTAGCAAGTACATGATGCACAATATTACTATCCCTAGTGCATCTCTTGACACCAATAATGTAATATGCATCATGAAGGTTTTCAAAAAATTTAGAGGTTTGACCACGTATATTAGATGTTATCAATCCTAATGTGTTTAATGTAGGTCTCATTTTAATAAACTTCATCAAACTAACCAACAATTGACATATTTGGGAATCATTTAAAATTTTAAAATGATTATCCCAAATTTCAGTGGCTTTTCTTCTGATTTTCCATTTAGAAATTTTGTTAGACATTGGTTTCAAAATGTTTTCATCAATTTCAATAAAATAATAAGGTTTCTTATGGAAAATCCTAGGAGGTGTTTTTGTCAAATTTTTCTTGTCTACAATTTTAAACTAAATTTCCTTATTCACATTTTCATTGTCCCCTTCAATTTCAACATTTGCTACATCGCGAGTGTTTAATTTTTCTTCAACATTGATAATAAAAACATATTCATCATGAGTATTTAATTCAAATTCAACATTGACAGTAGAAACAATACCTGGTTCCTCATTGCTTACAATAGTAGGGTGAAGATGAACCTCTTCCTTATTCACGAAGATTCCGCATTCGCTCAGCATTTTGAAATCTGTTTGCCTCTGATTCGTTTGGTGTTTTTTTACTTAGTGACTTCCTTTTTTGACTTTGTTTCTTGTCTCCCATGATGTTTTGATTCCAGTGATAAGAAAAATGTGTATAAAATAACAAAATTTTGCAATAATTCATATGGTAAAGTCAAACAGTAAAAATTACATGGTAATTATAACATTAGGAAGTGTGTAAATATGATTTATGAACCATTATCATGCTTTAAAAACCGCACTCACAGTTTATAAAGCAAAATCACGGTTCTTGTTTTAAAACCTATGATCGCGGTTTATTAACCGTTATCACAGTTCAATCTTATCATCAAATCTAACCCTAAGGCTCGGGAAATCTTTTTTTTTTCCCAACGAAAGCTATGAAAGGTCATTATGAAGTGTAAAAGGTCAAAAAAATTCAAATTTTCTCTTCCACAGACTTGAACCATGCTGAAAAACTAAAAACATTTCACAAAAATGGTGTCATCGCATAGGGGATACTATTAGCTTCATAGAAATATTGATTTTAAAGTGAATATAATAAGATAAATATCATTTTATAATTTATACTAACAATAGGTCTTTAAGACATTTTTTCCTGTGAATATTCATGTCTACGTTTAAGACTGCAACTTTTGTTTCACTTATCAAAATGTGATAAAACTTATACCATCCCAAGCGTGGAGAAATTCTATACACGTTAAAAAAATATTTGATTTCGATATTTTTTGATACAGTTCTGGTGGGAAAACGGAAAGCACTCCATTTTCTAAATCTTTTCAGACCACTTTCTTGGAAAAAATCATTTAAAACAAATATTGCTTGAAAAAATACAATATGAAATCCATCCCAAGATAGACAACTACATCTAAATTTTTACCAAATGAAAAAAAAAAAAAGATTTGGTCATCCAAATCGCGGGCAAATGGACTACAATCTTATAGGTTTAAAAAAAAAACCAAGTCGTATAATTTTAAGTGTTTATATAGCTAAAATTATCCATTTTTTGAAAAAATTAGTAGTTTCAAAACTAGTTTCCAGATGCTACAATTCATATTTATATTTTTTTCTAATTTTGAGTGCGTGTATTGCTAATAATCCCTACAAGTTGGGATTTTGTTGTTTTTTGCAATATGACGTCCACTTATGACCCCATTTTTGTCCACCAACTTGCTACACTTACCCTATGAAAATAACAAATTAGAAAATTTAAGGGATATTTTCCCCCCTTCCTTGAAAATAGAATGGAATGGATCTCAAGGAGGGAAAACAAAGATCTATGGGTTGGGGTGGAAAGTCTAAATGGTCTCTTTGTTCCTCCTTGCAAAACCTGTGCAAATGAGAACAAAGAAAGAAAAGGAAAATCATAAACTAGATTTAGGTTGCAAAGAATACCTAAGATCTAGGGTGGAAAATAAAATAATCCTATGGTTTGGATTTAACCCTTATAACTTAAAATTGGTGGGAAGATGTTTTAACGGGTTGGGTGAAAATAAATAAGTTGGGGAAACTATTAAGTGGGAACCTAGGTGACTTTTCAAATAACCGTGGTGGGTATGATTTAAAAATGTGGCATATAGGGAATTGGTTAAGAAAAGAAGTATTTATCATAAGTCCATTTGGATTATTTAAAGGCCTATGAAGAAATAAGTTTATAAAAGAAAAACTTAGGAAGATATTTAATTAAATAAACTGGTTTGGGTTAGTATGGTTGGTCTTTGGGACCCCTTTCGAATATAAATTTAATATGGACAAAGGGATATTTAAGGATGGAAATAATAATGGAAAATAAAATAGTATTAATTTACTATTGGTTATAACTTGAACATAGTTGAGGAATTAATAAAATAATCTATTAAAAAAAAATTGTTGGGATTCTTAGGTGTTTGTGTTTGGTTTATGTCATGCCAAATATGGGGCACTACAAAGTCTAGGAAGTGGTTTGCAATGAGCACTTGACCAATACCAACAGAAGTAGAGGTGAAATATTTTCTCATGTTTTGACTTCTAATCCTACACAACATCTTCCATATGCTTAGAACTCTATACAACCACTTCAGCACATTCTTGTTTGTTGTGATACTAGTGACATAAATAGAAGAGTCTAGAAATATTGAATGTTTTATATAATGTAAAACAATTGTAATATAAATATAAGAAAGAGAAGGCAATCGGTTGAATAGCTGCATGACATGCCAAACATAACTTCGCTTGCTAATAAAATGTTGTTGGAAATAGATAATTTCTCCCCACATGCTTTTTCTATTCATAGGAAAAGCAAAAAGGAACTTATTTTTCGATGCATAGGTTAGTAATAATTAGGTGTCCATATTTTTAGGATAAAAGTAAATAAAAGAAATAGCTTTGTTTACCTAAACAAAAGCATGCAATATTTTTAGCTCATAGTTCTATTATTAAGATTTCTCTATTTATCAGAGTTGTGTGTTCTATTGTTAGATGAAAGACCTCTATATATTGGAGGCAATTGTCAATGTTTTTACACATAGATTGTATTGAGCTGAAGCTCTGATAGAGAAGAATATGTACACATAGAATATATTGAGACGAAGCTCTAACATGGAAGAAGATGTATACATACATATTGTATTGAGTTGAAGCTCTTACATGGAAGAATACACACATAGATTGTATTGAGTTGAAGCTCTAACATGGAAGAATACACACACATCTTGTATTGATATGAATCTCTGACATGGAAGAAGATATATATGCACATAAGTGCTGATTTGAGTTTGGAATACTTTGTTTATTCGAAAATTCTTTATTTTATTTTTGTTGTTAGATATTTTATTTTTCTGATTTATACAAGTGTAATACTACATTATTTTATGATAACAAACAACACGGAGTTCCTTTTCTATTTCAACTACATGATCTATAAGAGAAGTATAGCTGATATGTGAATCAGATAAATAGAAAAAAAAAAAAAAAACCAATGATATAACTGAAATAAAATATTCCAATGATAAAAGTGATATATATCATAGTAAAAATGTGCAATGCAATGATAAATAAACTTAATTATGAATACCTATATGCAATCCTTGCATGGCAATAGAGACATGTACACGTGAATGAGATATTTCATGAACTTTGTCAGTTGCATGAAATATATTCATAGTCAGCTCCTCTCTTTGTATTTCACTTCCTTCATGTGAATCTAATGCAAAAATGTTTTTTATAAAATAAATAATATATAAGAATATATTGAACTATGCATCACTTACATTTATGAGAAGTAGCAATCAGTACTATAAATAGATAAGAAAGATCTTGAAAAAAACTACCAAAATTGATAATTATATTTTTAATGCAATATCCCAATCAAAACTCTTTTTCACTCTTTTATAAAATGAAGATAATTTAACTTCTTTGCAATTTCATTGTTTCCTTAATGTCTTTACTTCCACCATAGATTATAAGAATAGGTGAAAAATTTGTACTATATCCTGATAAAATATTCGCCCCAAAATCTAAATATATTTTATATTTAAATGGACATTTGTTTCCCTCTATACCAATATCCATTAGTTGCACTAGAGCCATGGTGGTTTTTCATGACACCAATCCATTTTTACTTTTTTCTCCTCTATCATTTCTTACTAATTATACAGGCCAAATGCAATGTACAAAAGTGGTAGATTGTCACATTCATTAGTTTCATTATATATATTTTAGCATCCTACATTAATTCTCTCACTCAAACATTTTACCTCCATCATGTACCATTTCAAAGGCCTATAAAAATATGGGCATATAAAAAGGAAAAATAAATACATCTAGACAAAATTCATTATGCTCTCACCAACACATGTTAACAAATAAACTATAGCTTATTGATTTAATGATATAGCTCATTGTACAAATCACAGAGGAGGGCCACTATATTTAGTGGTAGTACATGATTTATGATGTTATTTATTTATTTTTAATTGTAAAGGAAATTAACACAAATAAGTGAACTTTGTAGAATATATTAGATGGTTAAAATAGTAAATTAAGAATAAAATATGTAAATAAAAACAAAGAATAAAATCCATAATGAACACAAAATCAGCACTGCTATGCAAAACCAAATATATTTCCTCTTGTATGTCTGAGCTTCATCTCCTGACAATCTATGTATGATGCAATTATAACTACCTCTAATATATAGAGGGATTTCAATTAATAATAGAACACACAACTCTAAAAATAGAGCAATATTAATAATAGAACTAACATCTAAAAACAATGTATTCTTTTTTGCATCCAAACAAAGTTATTGTGTATTTTTTTATATTATAAAAATAGGGAAATATAATTAAAAATAAACTATCCATGGAAAATAATTTATTTATTTTTTCCTAAAAATAGCATGCATGAGGAGAAATCATTCATATTCCAACACCCCCCCTTAATTCCAACATTGAATCTTTTATTATTCTAGACTTGCATGTACATTTCCAAATCTAACATATTCCTGATCACAAACTCCCAAACTACTTCTCAAATGCTCAAAAACATCCTTTCCCAAAGATTTCATATATATATTAGCAAACTAATCTTTGGATCTACAAAATTCAAGAAAAATATCTTTGTTGTTAAACACCTTCTTGATTAAACAATACCTCGTGTCTATATGCTTGTTTCTCTTGTGAAAATCATTATTTTTGGACAATGTTATTTTTGAGTTGTTGTAAAACAAAATATGTGTGGCGTCTGCTTGATTTTGTCTCAAAACTATCAAAATTATTCTCATCCAAACAACTTGACATGCTTCTCCTATTTGTGCTACATACAATTTTTATATTGAAGATAGTTTTACTATGGGTTATGTTGGTACCCAAATTTAACCTCCTTCAAAAGCCAAGCAACATCGTGGATTTGACAGGACACTCAGAGACAAAGAGATAGTCATGTATGTAGTTTTGTAGCCGGGGAAGCAATCTATTTGACTTGTTAGCCCTTAGGTATTGAAAGGAGTGGGTAGCACCTTAAAAGGATTTGATCATATCCTAACTATTTTAGGTTGTGCCTTTCAACCAAGGTAAGAGAACCTATTTTGTAACCTTTTTTTATTGAAGAAAAATGATAAATTCTTCTTTTGCATAAATTTTATAGAGAAGACCTTAGGAAAATATGATCAACACACCAGATTTGACTCTCACGAGTTGTCACTTCCAGATCATGGAGATATTTTCACAACAAAGCAAAGGTTACTAAAGACATTTGGAATCTTGATTATTTCTACATGTTTTAGTAACAGATATTATGCATTTGTATACACACATGACAAACAGGGGTAGTATGGGTGTGATTAATTGTTTTGAATGAATTTTTGTAGGAGGTGAAGCAGGATAGAGTTGATTATACCAAATATTTGAGAAACCCTACAAAATGGAAGGTTAAACCAACAAAATGCCACAAAACAGCTAAAATGTTTCTTTAACCAGAATATGTGCTTCAATGGAGGCCCATATTATCACTCTTTCACACAATATTTGAGATTCTATCATAAAGGCTCGAGTTAGAAAATCCAACAAAGCACCAAGATCTGAGTCAAATCATACATAAGGTACACCCAGAGGCTTACAGACAATCTCTGTCAACATATGAAAGAAAATTTATTTTAAATCATTTATTCCAATCCCAAATGAAAGATCTTCTGAGAAATGAAATTGCAAATGCCACTAAACTATCACAAGGATTGAGGCCTGTGTGATTTAATCAGATTTAATAAAAGATTAAAATAGAAACAAGAAAACCTGCTTCTATACATTCAGAAATAAAACAAACACATCTTGCTCAAGATAACATAGGGTAACTCAAATTTCACTAAGTATATCAGTAGGGGAAAGTTTCTAGAATAGTCTCAGAGCTTATCAATCACTGTACACTTGCAACCACCTTGATATAATAAAACTTAATACAAAAAGAGATAACCAAGTTTCTCAGATGGATTCTCAAAAGACCGGCTTTGTCAAATTTTCCTCGAGGGAATTTTCTTCGACCTATTAACACTCCAAACTCCAACCATTTGCACAAAAAATTTATGCCATTTATAACATTCACAAAAGAGCCCCTTCTCCCCAAAATACAAAAAATGTTTAATGCACTAGTTCTTGCCATGATTTTGATTGTGATTCTCATAATCAGATCTGTAAATATTTTCCAAGTTCTCGAGGGGGTAGATTTCATCAAATACCTCTCACATTTAACTCCTTCCTCTGGTTGATCACTCTTTCTTCAATTTTCTAACCACTTCTGCCCCTAATATGTCAAATCTAGCTCCTTGCATGCTCGGGAGAAAAAAAATGGAAAATCCGATCGGGCACGATAGTAAGACCATTTTAATGGTGAAATACGTCTTCTAGATCTTCCCACCAAACTCAGATATCAACATTAACTCCCCCCTCTACTTGGCATGTAGGAAAGACCAAGAAATCATGGAGACTCACACTTCTAGACTTGTTTAAGAGAAATGGGGGGAAAATAAGATTTCGACTCTCAGCTACCGTTGATCTTTCTTTGAATTTGGGCCATCTACGTGGAAGATTCAAACTTAAAAATAGACTCGAGGGCTTCCTTTGACTTTTTATAACTTTTGAAAAAATGGAAAAAATTTCCATTTTGCTCCACACCTCCACCCTCAGGAAATGAGCTTGACACGTGTCCTAAGGTGGGCCCCAGTGGAACCACGGCCAAATTCTACCATTCAACCCTCTTTTTGAAAAAAGGAAAATTTTCCAAGTTCTCCCCGTAGCTCCGCCCTTCTGTCGTTGACCAGGGAAAAATATTGACTATTTCCCCCATTGAGCTTGCGGGCCATTTTGATGTTTTAACTCCTTTTCTCCCAAAAGGAAATTTTTCCAAATTCCCTCGAGAGTCTGCACCTCTAGCATTGACGGGAGCAAGCATTGACCCTTCCTTTATCGAGCTTGCGGATGATTTTGAGATTTTAATCCTTAAGAGGTAAAAAATCTAATTTACCTTCGATGGTCCACCTCCCCACCCCTTTGAATTTTCAAACTGCCATGTGTCACCATGGCACATCTTGAGGTGGTCCCAAAAAATTTGATACCTTGAATGAGCACGGGCTCGCCACATGTCCTGTTCTGAAAAAAAAAAATGAATGCTTAAAGCTTAGTGGAAGGCGCCACATGTCATGCTCCGAGGTAGTCTTCTTTGGCCGTTGAAAAATCTAAGAAAAATGCAAAGTGAGCGGAGGCCTCTGCATGGCATCTTGGCACTTCTTCAAAATGAAACTCAAGGGATGGTTCCCAAACATACATGGTTCCTCCATGTGTCTTCATGGCGCTATTTCAATATGTTCCCCAAAGTGGAAACCCTGAAGGAGCATGAGCTCACCACGTGTGTTGTTCTACCAAACTGTACCAATTACATAAAAAAAAAATTTAATTCCACCTCCACGTGTCCTCCTGATGCTACTCTAGCGCTAAACCAAAAAGTAAATCCTCAAATGAGTGCCGCTCCTCCACGTGGAAATTTTTTGAGTTGAGGCTTTCCATGAAATTTTTGAAGTACCCAGCTGAGCCGCGTCCAACCAAAAGGTGCCACATCCCTTGTCAATTCAAGGATGCAAATCTGACTAGAAGAAACACCCGTCAAAACTGTAAAATATAGAAAAATGATCCTTCGAGCCCGAAAATGAGACTTTCTGCAAGGACAAAGAATTTAGAAATGTTATAAGGCTCAAATATGCTTCTCAGAGATACATCCATTCATTTTTCATCAAGTATTTAGGGTAGAAGCGACAAGGAAGACAAATCCCGACTGTGGATAACAGAAGACATGGGAGAACCCGAGTTATAGACCTTTTCTAGAGGAACAAAGAAACAAGGAGCAAACCATGGACCCATAAGTGATCTACGACCCAGGAACAGATTAAAAATGGCAACAAAGATTAACCAGGTAAAACACGGGGAAAAAGAAAGTGACAGAGGCTGCAAATCAGTAGATTTTCAAAGGAAAACTAGGGCAAGACTATCTTGAGCACCAACAGGTTGTTTCTTTGATTCCCATAAAACTAAACCTAATCCAAAGTGAAGAGTATAATTGGATGTGATTTTCTTGTCATCTATAGTTCTTAAAAGTATCACTATCTATATAACCTATGAAATGAATTCATCTGAAGTTGAATACAAAATTTCATGATTCTAAGTTCTACATACATACCTCAAAATCATTCTTCTAGTTTTCCAATTTGAATCTTTTGGATATTCCATGAACCTAGAGATGAGTCTCACACCATACATAATATTAGGCCTTTTGGCCATCAAGTACATGAGACTTCCAACTAACCTTTTTTATAATGTTCGATCCATAAATGATTTGTTTTCCTCTTAGCTTAAATTCAAACCTACTGTGATTGGTGTTGGCGCTAGTTTGCAAGTCAACATGTTAAATCTATTCAAAATTTCATTAACATACTTTTCTTGTGAAATAAAAACTGAAGCTTCTGATTTTTGAACTTTAATGCCCAAAAAATAGTGCACGAGACCTAGATTTGTCATCTCAAATTATTTCTTCCTGGATGATTTGGATGAATCTGTATATAGGTCTCCAGTAATGATTAATTCATCCACATATAAACAAAAAATCAAAATATTACCTTATTCGTTTATCTTGATATATAAGATAGACTCATTGTTTCTCCTACTAAAACCATTCTAAATCAAATAAAAATAAATTCTACTCTAGTATGCTTTGCATGCTTGCTTGAGACCATATACCACATTTCTCAACATGTATACCTTTCCTTCATGACCTTCAATCTCCTAACCTTCGAGGTGATTCACATAAAATTCCTCTTCAAGAAATCCATTGAAGAATGCTGATTTTACATTCATATGATAAATAGACCATTTTTTGAGCTACAATTTGTAAAATTATTCTTACCATGTCCAAACATGTTATTAGTGCAAATGTTTCATTATAATCTACTCCATTTACTGTAAAAATATCTCTTGCAACCAGCCTTGCTTTATGTTTATTTACTTTACCATTAACATTATATTTGGTCTTATAGATCCACTTCACTCCTATCACGTCATTTCCTTTTAGAAAATTTATCAATTTCCATATCTGATTCGTCTTTATGGTGTCTACCTTATCATCTATGTCTTGAGCCCAAAATTCAAAATGTTTATAGCATCTTCAAAATATACTGGATCTGCAGCTTGAGAAAACAATGCAAAAATTGAAAAAAGAGTTAGTTGTATTAACATCATAAATCTTAGTAGGAATCCTTGTTTTTTTGTAAAGGGTTATCTAACGATGGACTATTTTTACTTAAGGAGTTACTTTTGGTGTTTTTTATGGTGTCTCTTGCAGGACTAAAGATTAATGAAATTTTAGAGATCTCCTAGTTGTAGATGCAGGTGTAGCTTGTGCTAAAACTTGTGATGCATGTCCAAGATTCAAAGAAGATACAATACCTTGTTGTTCTATAGTTTCGTCCACTATATAATCATGAGGAATATTTGTTGCTATGTTGACCATTCTATCTATACTTCCATCCCATGCCTCATTTTCAACAAACTATACATATCTACTAACTATGACTTTTCTAGTTATTGGATTAAAAAACTTGTAAGATTCCAACAAATACACACTTTTATACTTTGTTGTCTAACTTATTCTTTAGCTAATCAAGAACATGTGTGTATGCCACATAATATAATATTTTCAAATGAGAAACACCATGTTTTATGTGTGTCCAAGTTTGTTGAGGAACCATGTGTCGAACAATTTTCGTTAGACACTTTTTTAAAATGTAAAAAACATTGTCTACTGCTTATTCCCAATAATCATTTGGAAGATGTTTTCCTTCATCATACTTCTCTATATCTCCTTTATGGTTATATTCTTCCTCTCTGCCACATAATTTTGTTGTGGTGTATACCTAGTAGTAAATTGTTTGTGGATTATATGATATTTGTAAAAATTTAGAAATGCATTGGAAATATACTCACCTCCTTTGTTTTTCCTCATGACTTTGATGTAGTATGCACTTTTCATTTCCACTAAGGCCTTAAACTATTGCAGTTGAAATATATCAAACACGTCTTATTTTTGTCTCAACAAATTCACCCATGTATTCATTATATAATCATTAATGAACGTCATAAAATATGAGAAACCTCTAATAGAAGTTATTTGCAGAGGTCCACATAAATCTGAGTGAACAATTTCAAATGGTGCACTTGCTCTTGCTATTTTTCCAACTGGGAAGGAATATCTATGTATCTTTCCCAAATACAACCTTTACAAACTCTCTCTAGTTTTTGAATTGAAGGCAAATATTTTACAATATATTTTCTCTGTAATAAATTCAAGCCAGAAAAATTAAATGACCAAACATGAGATTTTATAGCCACAATTCATCTTGAACAACTGATTGAAGATATGATTCAATTTCTTTAGCTTTAAATTGATCTATAATATGAACTCTGGATTTGGTTGGTTTAATGTTCAAAGGAATCATTCTATTTATTATCATCTTCACTTTAGCAATCAGCCGAGTACTTAGAGCTTTATCCACGATCACACATTCATTGTCTTTAATGTAAACATTGTATCCCTTTTGTACCAATTGACCAATGCTCATAAGATTATGCTCCAGACCCGCAACATAATAAACATCATGCATAATATTTTTCTCCCCATTTTATTTCGAATATTCATTGATACTTTTCCTTTTACAGATATTGTATTATTGTTCCCAAGGGTAACATCTATCTTCACAGAGTCATCCAAACTAGAAAATAAATCTAAGTTACCTGACATGTGATTACTACAACTAAAATCTAAATACCATAAATGATAAAGACTCCCTTGTGATAGATTACAATCAATGGGTGATAAAGAAGGTATTGCTTCAATAATTTTTGTGCATGTAATAAACATCGAACTTGGAGTAGATCTCCCAACCTAATTTTTATTCTACTTGTTTTAATCATAGTTTTTTTCCTACAATCATAAGCATAATGTCCATATTTCTTGTAATAGTGACACTGCACATGCAACTTCCTCTTCCTCTTCCATGAATTCCTGATATCTATGATGAAAAATCTTGATCTACAACTTCATCTAATATATTCAACCTTTGTTCATGATTTGTTAGTGATTCATGCAAATCACCAATTGTAAACTGATGTAGATCCTTAGTTTCTTCAATAGCAACAACCAAAGGATCAAATTTTGCAAGAGAAATTCTAAGCAACTTTTCAATAATCCTTTTGTATTCAATAGTTTCACTATGAGATTTAATTTGATTTACTATGCCAAATACTAAATTAAAGAATGGCTCTACGGAATTTGAATCTTTCATTGACATATTTTCAAAGTAATATTAGTTTTGCGGTTTTTACTTTCTCCTTACCTTGATATGCAACTTGGAGAGTGTCTCATGCTATTTGTGTTTGAATAGTTGCTTCCACTCTAGGAAGAATGCTTTTATGTATGGCTTCTTGAATAAAGAAAAGAGATTTTTCATCTTTCTTTCTTAATTCCTTCAAAATATCTTTCTATGTTTGTGAGAGTACATTATACACTGTTGCATCTACGGACTCTATGTACCCATTCTCTACAATTTTCGAGACATGTTGGGATTTGAATAGCGCCTTCTTGTTTAAGGAGCAATACTCGTAATTCTTTCCTATAAACTATGGTGTTTGCAAACCTGAAAGAGATGCTCTTGATGTGGAATCTATCTAAATTGTTGTCAATTCAAAACATGCTGAAAAAACAATGCTCTAATATCAATTTGTAGAATATATTAGACAATTAAAGAATCAAATTAAGAGTAAAATCTGTAAATAAAAAACAAAGAATAAAATCTATAATCAACACAAAATTATCATTGCTATGCACAACCAAATATATTTCCTCTTGTCTGTTTGAGCTTCGGCTCCTTATAATCTGTGTATGAAGCAATTACAAATGCCTTAAATATATAGAGGGATTTCATGATCTGAATAGAACACACATTTCTAAAAATAGAGCAATATTAATAATAGAACTAACATCTACAAATAGTGCATGTTTTTGTGCATGCAAACAAAGTGATTTATTTATTTTCTTTTGTCCTAAAAATAGAGACGTCAAATTAAAACTAAATTATGCATGGAAAAACAAATTGTTGTTTACTTTTCCTAATAATAACATGCATGAGATGAAATTATTCATATTCCAACAAACTCCCTTGTGTGCTCACATTTAACAAAAACACTATTTGTGAAAGCTTTAATATATATATATATATATAACAATTCTGCTTCCCTTCTTGACATAATCTCCACATCTACACTATTTCTCTTTTTATTACCACCAAAACATGTTCCTTTTGACTTTGATCTTTCATCACTAGGAACAACACATAGTTTATTGAGGTATATAATGGATTTGATAATTTTCAATCACATTGGCTTCATTGTATGAAATTAAAGAGTATCTTTATCCTGAAAACAGTCACACACCTTTCCTTTGTAACTTGCATTAAATAACTATCTTACAGTAGTCATCTACACTATTTGCTACATAACCAAAAGTAACAAATGAGTGAATCCAAATCAAATTGTTTAGTATTTTATCTATAAGTTTTAACGACTCAAGCATAGTCATTGCCCCTTGTCCCCCTGAATTTTTTTTAGTAAATAGATCAAGGGAATTTCTCAGGAAATCGTGATTAAATATTTTATAGGAAAACAATCAAGTGCACCTAATATTTACATTTCAAATGCAAGAATCCACTTTCTCATCTTTCTTCTTGAAGTAAGAGATTCAAATGATGTTAAACCAATAAGAAAAGCCATATTTAAAAAAAATAGTACACATTAAAATTTAAAAGTGTCCATAAATAAGAAAATAGTAATACCTTCAATTATTTTGTCTTTCATGTCCAATTTTGGGTCGGTTGGGTATGTTTTGATCAAGCCATACAAACCTCACTTTGTAATTGTCAATAAAATTGTCACAACCCATGTTTTACTGTATATATTTTGCTACTTTAAGATTTTTATTAATTAGATATTTTCTTCATTCGTGGAAGAAAAATTTGTAGTTCGACAAAAAAAAATTGTGCTTAAATGTTTTGGTTATCATCAAGAATATAAAACTCAATGTATGTATCACTCAGTTCAGTTTCCACTATCAATTCATAGAATTCATCACCTTTTAATTTTCTGTAGAGAAGTAGTATCGCTCCCCCTATGATTAGTCATGCCATTTATTAGCACAAAATGCACTACCTTACCAGCTTGTTTTGATGTTTTATCAGTAGCTGATGACAATATTATATAGAATTATGGAAAGAGTTTTATCAAAAAAAATCCTAAATTTCTGCATTGAAGAAACTCTTGACCTGAGTCATCATTGTCTTCTCCTTTGTTTACTTCTTCAGCTCAACAAATTTAGTGTGTGTCAAATCTATTTTTAAAAGTTTTACGTACTAACACCTATATATTGTGAATACTCAAACATTTTTTGAATATTTATATAGTGGGTGAGGGCATGTTTTTAACTTTACATTTAAGATTCCTATAAATGTAACAATACCTTTATGAATGATTTCACCGTTTCTCATTGCAGTCTTATCTTTGTCTCTCCCATCCATAGGAATGGCATGATTTTCATTGATGAATTTCAAAACATCGCATAACATTCTTCATATTTCAGAATTTTTATTTTTCATTTACACAACACTACAATTTATTATATCTTCTTTTGTGAATTTTGATTTATAATCATATTAATCTTATAATCCTTTCCATCTATAAAATGAAACTACCACAACATGGAACTACCACAAATAATTGTGGAATTTTATGCAAAAAGCATTTCAACAAACCAATCTTCCTCCCATATTAGCTTGTAGGCGCAAATTATAATTAAAATAAATATTTTGTATGAAATAAATACATATAAACAATATATAGTAAGAAAACGAAAAAAAAAACATAATAAGAATCAATTTGATCTTTACATTACATTTAAAACGTTTCAATTTTATAAATTATGCTTTCTAATACTTACTATAGAAAATGAAATGAGAATCAACATATATGCTATTTAATTTACATTACAAGAAACACTATTTCTATAAAATACAAGTATGAATAATTATTATTTTGAGAATAAGGGGCCACAAATTAATTAATTTTGAGAATAGCCTCTGGAAGAGGATCACCCATGTCTTTCCCAACTATCTTAGCAATACAGTTCTGTCTGAGGATCTGGAGAAAGGCTACCATGACCCATTTTTTCCATTGATTATATTCTTCTATGCCTTTTAAATAGGTTCTCGTTGATTACATTATTGTATTTCTTATTGATAAAAAATCTTAGTTACTAGCAATCACATGTGGGTTGTGTGATGAGAACACCATAATGGATGCGAGGGATAATTTAGTAAAATATGAGAAGTTATGGTGGTAGAGTTAGAGCTTAGTAGCAAAAGAATTATCTAGCAGGGGATACACACTAGTCATCACTGATTAGAGGTGCGTGATCCAAATGACCCAATTGTTCAAGGAATTACCTGCGTCCTTGAATGGTAACATCCAAATAATCTCACCTATACCCAACAAGAGGGTTTTCCATAACTAATTGGACATAGATTGATCAACCAATGGCTAGGAGTTCAAGATTCATGAAGTAGTATTGATTCTATATAATATACACAACTAGTATATGTTAATGATGTAGTGGCACTTACAAGCCCTTCTAGTGGTCACCATGATTACAGAGTCTACAACATCATTGGGACAAGAATCCTACAAATTAAAAGCACTGTGACCATAAAAACACAATGTCACAAAATTGACTAGAGCACATTTTTCTTTCAAATTTGAGTTGGTGACGCTCAGGTTTTAAACATGAACCCCGAATCTACAAGATCACTGGGACAAGAAACTAAAAAATTAAAAGCATTATGACCATCAAAACAAAACATCACAAAATTAACTGCAACACATTTTTCTTACAAATTCGAGTTGGTGACGCTCATGTTTTAAACATAAACCCTAAGTCTACAACATCACTGGTACAAGAAACCTAAAATTTAAAATAATTGTGACCATCAAAACACAACGTCGCAAAATTGACTACAACATTTTTTTCTTTCAAATTTGAGTTGGTGACACTCAGGTTTTAAACATGAACCTTGTGCTTACTAGGATGCCCAAGTTAAAAAATAGGTTGCAGAGGAATACTTCAATAGGAGACAAAAATGGGTTTCCATAGGCTACTTGATCCCAATGAATCTATGGTTACACCTAATCACACGGGAAATCACCAAGGGAACCTTTAAAGATGGTCTAAATCAAATTTAAACCCGACGAGGCTGGAATGAATGATTTGACTCCTTAATCTAAGATCCTGAATCAATAAGCCCATATTACAATAGGAAAAAATAGGTGCAAAGAAAACAAAAAAAGGCTAACCTTGAACTCTTAAAACTGATTGAATCCAATATTTCACACCTAGGGTTCTACTCACAAATTGAATCCATACAATTTACATGTCACGTTCAAAATTTAGCATAATTGTAGTTTATGGGCATTGAAAAGGATCATGAAGTGGTAATCACCCACAAACCACTACACAAAACCCACTTTGACCCAATTCTCAAAAGATAAAACCAATTTATGCCTAATTTAACACTACGAATGAAATTTAAGCCGGCTAGCTTTGTACCTAAAATTCAGTTCTTCACCAATATGACAAAAATCTAGCATTGAATTGAACAACAAATTAAAATTTACTTCTCATCTAGCATTATTGGTTTTTCTGATACTTGTAACTAGGTGAAGAAAATTTAGATTTTTTGGGCATGGTTTCCCAAATCCTGTAAACCAGATCCGTAATAACTGTGAACATAACTACAAATTTAATGTTGAGTGTATAATTTATGCTTCTTACCCCTGAACATTTTTGAGAGATTGATTGAGTCCCCAGTCCAAATTTAAGTTTCTTTTTTGCGGTCATCTTCGTTACTTGACTTCATTCTTTCTTTTTCTCCCAAAAATGAAGATATGATGTTATTTTCCTATAAATACAACAACATCCGCTCCCCTCTACGATTGCGCAAAACAAACAAATTGTTCTTCATTACTTTATGCATAATTATTTCTCCACATATTCGAATTACATGAAACCGGTGCCCCTTAACTCTTTCCATGGTCAAGAAATACCTTTATTTTACGGCTAAAAACACAAAAAATTCTAAACACCCATCAAATTTAATCCCTTGATGTGATTGACCAGAGGCTCTTTCTCATAGGGGCAACGCCTTTCAGTGTTATAACTGTCAAGTTTTAAAATAAAATGTGTCTATCTATTTATGATCACAATATTAAAATTATTATATATAATTTACTTGTAAATATAAATAATAGACATTTAATCATTTTAATATTAAGTACATAATATTAAAATTATTAAATGTATATTATGTGTATTTACAAGTAAATTATAAATTGAAAAGTACACACACACATGCATGCATACATACATACATACTGTAGTGCCCACTTCCCTTCGACACTTTTGATATTGATCATGATATTGCTGACTATATTATGGACATTATTATAGTTTTGATTTAGTATGGTGTTAGATTTCAGATCATGGATTATTGTTGACTCTGATTCATATATGATGCATGATGATTGTTAGAGACATTTTATATAGATGTTGACATGTCCTAACAACATTCATATATATATATATATATGGATGTTGTTAGGACATGTGATATTTGGATATATTGAGTAGACCGAGAAAATTAAATTTAAAATTGATGATTATATAGTTGCTAATAAAATTGTAATTGATATTGTTGATTGTCTGGATGTTGTTGTAATTCATATATATATATATATATATATATATATATATTGATGATTTTGAAATTATATTATATTCATTTGGATGTTCTGATATGGCCATGAGGCCAAAGGGATATTTGTATTGTGCAGGTTAAAAATATCACAAAAAACATTGGGGGATTGGAGACCAACCACATTGGAATTCTAGATGAATTCAACAAGGTCACCATAACAACTTGTATTGTTCGTGTGTGTGTGTTTTATTGTTGGGGATTCCAATGCGGGGGATCACCTTTAAATGTGACCAAGGGTTATGTGTATTTATTTATTTGGTTCCTTTTTATTGATGTTTGTATGTGTTTATTAAGTGATGTGTTTACCCATTTCATTATTTATTAATTGTGGTAAATTAATGTGAGTAAACATGTTGTTAAAATTAATTAATCAAATTGGGACATAAGAAAGTAATTATTAGAGTTGTTGGCTTAAAATTAAAGTGTTGTAAGAAATGTGTAAGTGATGTGTAAATTAATTTTGGAGTATGAAACACTCCACCTCCTTTTGAAATTTGAATTTGTCCTTGGAGGCTGATTTTGGAAGCTTATGGGACAAGTTAAACTTGTGCCATACCTCTTAAATGTGCATGCCAACCTTACCTATGGTTGGAAGTTTAAATCTAGCCTTCATTATGCATTTTTTGTAAATCAAGTTGTATGCTTTAATTGCACTTTCTTACATGATTTAAAATTCATTCCTTACGAGGCGTGGGTTTGATTTGAGTGTGTAAGTCAAACTGTCATTTATTCGCCTGCTTATTTATTGTGCCTTGGAGATTGAAGTTGAATTATGAGTTGGAGTTGAGGATGTGTGATGTGGCATCCCACATGGATCCACCTCATCCTCTTCTCTTTCCTCTTCTATATATTTGAATTCCTTGACTTGTTTTTGAGTTTTTTTTTTGCTTCAATTTTCTCACTTTATTTTTGGTGACTTGATTTGGTTTTTTGGAGCTCCGGAAAATTGGGAGAAATTTGGAGATTGTTGCATACTTGTTGATTGTTGATCTCTTGGTTTGTGTAGCATTGGAGAGCTTGTTGTTTTGAACTTGGAAGAAACTCCATCATGGAGAGGTAAGAGCTTAGCTCTTGGAAATACTCTCCTTTTATTTGTATGCATACATGAATGGTTGAATGTTTGAATGTGTTGTTTTATTTGTTGTCTGGTTGGGTAGATGGCCTAAGGATGGTGTAGGAGAAGACTATGGGGCATTTTGTGGGAGGCATAAGTGTGGAGGGAGTTGGGATTTGGGTTCCATCATACAAAGAAATAGCTTGCATTTCTTTACTCATTATGGGGTGCCATAAGAGGTTAGGGAGGCATAAGGAAATGTCAGGAATAAGGGGTACTTGGGGAAGGCATAAGGGCATGTCAGGGATTTAAAATGATATATATTTTTGTGGTTTGTTCTCATGTGGTGATACCCATTTCCCCTTTGGGAGGCATAAGCAGCATCCCCCATAGTTTCTTACTCCTTTGGCTTGCATGATGAAGCATGAGTGTTCTTTGTTGTTTTGTTCTGTGGTGGAAAACTATAGTTTTGTTTTATACTGTGTTTTGAATGTGAAATTTGCATGTGTGTTTGTGGAAGCCTATTGTTGCCATGAGTTGAATCACATCTTCCATTGCTTTATGGTTGGGGCTTGGGGGGAAATGAAGAAGGATGACTTCTCCTTGTCATTGGATGTCTTGGTTGGGTGGAGAGCATTGCCTTTCCCCTGCTCTTGTTGTGATCAAAATTGGAATAATGATAAATCTACATGTTGTTGAATTGGAGCAAAGGAAAATGAAATAAAATAGTTGACAGTCCCTTGTTGAGATAAATCTTATTGTAACCTTCCCACTTGAAGTGGATGAACTTGTATATGTTTGTAATGGAAATATGTTGTATTGAATACAAAAGTTGTAAGATTGAAATGTGAAAGAGATATTCTCCGTTTCTGTTCTTTTAAAAGTAATAATTATATTCTGTATGATGAATTTGAAGAATGAAAGAAAGAAATTGTAAGTTTTCTTTTGGGAACCAATAAATGATTATATTACCTTTCTCTAATTGAATTGTGGTATTGAATCTGACCATTTAAATGTATTCTAAATCTTTGTTGGAAAGAAAAAAATGTTTTGAGGAAAACACAGAGCTCTGTCTTTTGAAATGTGTAAAATTAGAAATCAGAATTGCATTTTGGTTTTGAATAGTTTGTTTTGAATCAGCTAAATGTATTAGATTGGAATTGGAACATATCCTAATACTTGGAAGAAGAGAATGGAAAATAGATCCTTTCAAATTAGATCTCTATTAGACATTTTCAAACTGGAAAATAATTATCAAAAAATGTACAAAATGACCCTGCAGACTAGGAAAGACATTTGAAACATTAATATAAGCTAAGAAAGATCAAAATGATGCCACATAAACTATAATATTTAAGAAATGTATATAATTCAAATACCAATAGTTCATTTGAGAGTTTTTAATGATCTACACATGTTCTTTTTTTCTCTTACATGTTTCAGCCAAGTACATAATTCCATGAAAATTTTTGAATCAGTTTTATAGTTTCAATCAAATCTCTAGTAGGTTGGGGTTTTGAGAGTAATTTCTTCTTCGACTTCATGCGACAATAATCTCACGTCATCGATCAAAAGTATATTGTTTTCACCATAGACATTACCAAATATTTCTACCATTTGTTGACTAGTATCCATTTTGAGCTTACATTGGCGGCATCCCCAAATGAACCTAAAGTGGGTATCTCGCAGCCAAATAAATTTTTTGATGAACATGTAATTCATCATTGTTGAATCCATAAATTAAGATCATAAGGCAGTGTCAAATGTTTTTGATGCAATTCTTATCAACTCAACACTACATTCTTGTTCAAAGTATTCGACTATCCCTCTAGCTAAAATAAGAGCCATAGTTACGAGTATTTTTTCCTAATAAATACCAGAAATTCTGAATAGAAAACCTTCAACTCCCAAAACTAGTAATTTCAAAAGCTTCCCAATTGGCTATATAAAAAACAATTTAGAATTAATGTAAGCCTCCAAAAGTTAGAAAAAAAAAATAGGCCAACATATTATTGTGATGATATTTTATTTGGTTAATTCACACAAACAACATATAAATGTATAATATCAACTTAATAAGAGTGAAGATATAAATACTACCAACAATTAAATTTGTAATCTCAACATATAAAATAAAGAGTGACCATATGAATGTAAAAATGAATATCATTGTAAAAAACATTTTGAAATAATTAATAGTTATTTAATTTTTGTTTGCTACAATTTTTTTATATAAAATAAAGAGTGACCATATGGATGTACGAATGAATATCATTGTAAACAATATTTTGATATAATTAATAGTTATTTAATTTTTGTTTGCTAAAATTTTTTGATGCCTTCTACAACACTCAAACCCTAAGACAACATATGTGATATGTTTGTGTACAAATTCATTATCAACCACATATCTTTGAAACAATTTTCTCCATTGGCTTTCCTCCCCACCATAAAATTTTCCAAAGGGTTTCCCTTTCAACTTATTGTAATACACAATGTGTATGTAGGGCCAAAAAAATATCCTCTCTACTCCAAATCCTTTAGAGGTCTTTTACTATAATTTCATCTTCTATAGAGAAATGTTATTTTCCCCAAAAAAGAACTAGTTTCAATTCAACGACTATTTGTTTTTCAAATCCTTTATCATCTTTTCAACTTCGGCAGAAGAGAGATAACTAGCCAAAATCCCACTTCACATTTTGTTGATAGTAGCTTTAAAATTTCCTTGAGGCCATCTCACAAGTTGATAGTCTCCTTGCCAAACTTGAATGTCACCATCTCCTTATGGAAATATTTTTCTCATATACAAAACCGTTCAAATCTAAAATAATCCTTTTGGCCAACTGTAACGCCTGCTAAGACACCCGCACGAGACTCAAGAACAACCTAGGTTTAGTTAAAAAAATTATGGAATGATTTTTTTTAAAAAGCGTGCCCAAAAAGTTTTCGAAAGTGACAATTACCACAATCAGGTGTCTAAGGTGATGACCCAAATGAAAATGATATTCCATGATAACACTATATTTAAAATCTACATTAAACTTTAATACACTGATTTGATTAGGCAAGTTAAATCTCCCTAAAAATTATTTGAAAATAATAAACTAATTCCTACTAAAGTTGAACACTCCCCCATGCGGGTGTTTAAGGGTAAACGTGGCCAATGAAATTAAATACTAAGGTTATTTAATTTCTACCATGTTGAAAAAATTAGCAAGGTTCTATATTAAAAGTTGGGTTTGGAATAATAAACCCTTCATTACCCCATAAAGTGTCCCCTTAAAAAAGTCAACCCATATTTTGAAATTAAAACTTTTATATTAAAAGAGTAATTTCCACTAACCCACTCTCCACCTACTTTTTGTAGGGATGAATCTCATCCCTTGGGATGGATAAACATTTAGACCCTTGAGTGGGGAAATCAAGCCAGCTCGAACCCCTAAAGCATCCTTAAGAAGTCTCCTTTCTCCTTTCATTTTCATTGTTTTCGATTTTGTTTTGTAGGGTTAGAGGAAGGAGAAGGAAAGGAAGCCATTAGAGGCGCCAGTTAAAGCGTGTGAGGGATTAAATGTCATAGTTATTATCAGTGTATTTTATACCCTACTTTAGGGTTTTATAAATGTATTTATGTATTTTATTAGATATTTCCCTTGTATTTGCCAAATGGGCTTGTGGGGTTTTGGTCTATTTCATTTATATAAAAAATATAGTTGTATTCATTTTCTTTTTTTTAAGGTATATCATACCTAGGTGTATATATACATTAAATCCAGTTGTTCTATTCAATGGAAACGTGTAGATTAGTATTTACTTATTATTTGTTCCTATTTGTATTTTCTCTTTTTTTACCATGAATTTGAACCGGAATAGGAAATGTTGGTGTGTGGTGTTTGTGTGTGTGTGTGTGTGTGTGTGTGTGTGTGTGTTGTGTGTGTGTTGTGCAGGCCGCATATGCGAAAATAAATGCACAGGTTTTTGCCTTGATGTTTGTTTGGTCCCCAAGTGGCATGGTAGCTGGATGGGTATCCCGCCTTTTTCTTGGGGTTTAAAAAAAATTTTAAGGACTTTTGGGAGTGAGGTCACCTACCCCACCCACCCCCATTTATTCCCAAACTTCTGCAGTAAGCTTACATGCATTTTTTTTTTTAAATTTTAAATTTTCCATAAACTTTTATTCCAGCAGGCCATAGCCTTAATTAATGACACATTTTTGTTTTGACTTTTTTTTGTTTTCCCTTTTTTATATACCCATACTTTCGATTATTTTTAACTTTTGAATATATTAATAATATTATATAATGTTGGCAATATATATAAAGTATATAAATTCTAATTTACATATAAATAATAAGTAATTAACCCCTGATTTTAGTATTACTTTTTTTATAGATAAATTGTTTTTTTATAGATAATATTTTAGCATTATAATATTTAACAACCAATAAATTTAATTTTAATACATTGTCTTATTGTTTTTTTTAAGGCATTCTTACGTTTTACTTAAAATTCTAGTATAGTTTTGGATAGTATTATTTATTTATTTTATCAATAATTTTTCTTTCCCTTCTCCTAGTGAAAATAAAGTTAACTATTTTAATAAATCACTCAATATCGATCCACGTTAAAATTTCTTTCCATCCACTTGGGTAAAGTTTAACTTTCCTACATAGAAGCAAGAAGAAATATTTAACTTTTTCAATGCATGCCTTAAGTAACATATGAACTTTGTTACTTCTTCATTCCCATCTCTAATAACATAAATACACAATGAAGACAACTTTCCTTTCCTACAATAGAACCTTCAAACAAGGTAATGAACTTTCTTTTCCATTTCACACCTAATTCACACAAATCTTTCTTTCTCTTTTCAATGTATAATACACTTCCATAGCCACAACGAAATGCAATATGTTTATTTACAATATCAATATAAGAATGAAGTACATTATTACAATTTATTTCACTCTAGGTGGGTAAAAATACAAGAAGTTTCACATGGCCATCAACAAGACTCCAATGCTCCAAACACCAACAAGGTAGATCCTCCTAAAGTTTTCTTGATTCATAACAAAAAAATAGGGTGAGAGGCAACGCTCTCCACCCAACCAAGATAACCAATGGAGAAGAAAAGCCATCCTCACCATTGGCCCCCGAGCCCTAACCACACTCACATGGGACAAAGACTCATCCGGGCCAATTACGTTGCTGTCTCACACTACTTAACGATGAAATTAGTCACCACATTCATTATCTAGGGTATCATGGGTTGTAGAGTCCATTTTCCATACAGCCCAAACAACAACTCAACAAGAATAAAACACAAACAACAATATCACAATGCTTATCAAGGACCAAAACGATAAGACCTATGGGGAGGCCACTTAATGCCTCCCAAACGATGGGTGCCCACCAAAACCTCCAATGGCAAACCACAATTTCCCTTTACAAACTCTTATGGCCTCCCTCAAGTCCCCCCTTATACGCACAATAACTCTTATGCCTTGATCGCCCTCGTTACTCGTTAGGAGGCCCTCCTCATACCAAAATAAAAAAAACATCATCATCCCGCCAAAACAAGGCTGGGTCTGCACCCAGCCCAACTCCCTCAAAAAATAGTTCAACTTCTATTCTCCCTACATAAAATTCCCATAGTCCCTCCCACCTCCAACTTAGTGCTTCTACTAACCACACCAACAAACCTTTCAAAGCGATAAAACATTCAACACAACATATACAACATTAGAAAAACCTGACGAATTAGCTTCCCTCGTGCTCCTCATGCATATGTGAGTACATTAGAATGTTATCAAGGAATATGAGCACAAAGTGATCTAGGAAATTCCTAAATACCCCATTCATCAAACTCATAAACACTGGGGGGCATTCGTCAAACCGAAAGGCACCACTATGAATTCGTAGTGACCATATCTCGTACAGAACTCAGTCTTATGAATATCCGCCTCCGTAATCTTGAGATGATGGAACCCTGACTTAAGATATATCTTGGAGAAAATTGTATCCCTCTTCATCTGATCAAATAAATCATCAATGCATGGAAGGGGGTAATGATTCTTGATCATTACTTTATTCAGCTAATGGTAGTCAATACACAAATGAAGATATCCATCTTTTTTCTTCATGAAGATCACCAACGCACCCCAAGGGGATACACTAGGATGGATTAGGTCCTTCTCCAGAAGGCCCTCAAGTTGTAACTTGAGCTCACATAGCTCAGGAGTAGTCATCTGATAAGGTGCTCATGAGATAGGTTATGTTCCCAGAACTAGATCTATATGGAAATCTATCTCACGTGGGGGAGGTAACCCCGGTAGCTCTCCTGGAAACACATCAAAAAACTCTCTCAAGATAGGATGGTCATCAAGGGATGGTCCACTAGACTCATCCTTCGATCTGTCACTAACCGTAACAACATACAACTGATAACCCCGTCACACACACTGCTTAAGTTGCATAGCGGAGATGGTGCGAATGGAAACAGGTCTCCTAAATCTTGATATCATTGACTCAACTCCAAGATCATCTATGTAAGCAATAGTCTTATGGTAACAGTCCACTCTAGTTCTATGAGCAGACAACTAGTCCATGCCCAAAATAACACTATAAGATCCAGAAGGAAGGATTCGAAGATATGAAGTAGTGGTGAAGGGTACCAAATTGAATACACACTCTTTAACTAAGGATTCTATAGAAATATTAGCTCTAAAAGCCATCTCAATGTCCCAGCTATGACCCTACCTACCTGCCACACGCCTGTAACTCTCTACTAAGGATGGTGCAATAAATGAACAAGATGAACCGGAATCAAATAAAATAGAGGCAGAAATACCACCAATACTACTTGTCGTCTCAATCATGGTACTCTGGTGCTCATCCTGGTGGTTCTTGACCACTGCGTAGATCTGATGACTCTGTGCCATATCACCAATAGTAGGCTTTGATCTCTGTGTCTTACCCTTGTTAGGGTTCTATGGGAAATCTCTCCAATGATGTCCAATAATACCACAATCATAACAGTTGCCTGGTCCTCTCCAGTGGGAAGCAGCTCCAGCTGGTTTTCTATATGTCTGAGCTATGGATCCTGATGATCCAGCTATGGACTACTAGGTCTCTGCTGATGAGCTCCTACTGATTGAGCTCTCACACACCCTGTGTCCTGGTGGGACCCCTAGGAGGAGGACCCATACTCCATCCTCTCTACGCATCAAATCTCTGAGGAGGTCTATAAGGTGGACGGGTCTGCTGCTGCTACTATGGTGTCTTGAATGAAGCCTGTCCTACACTCTATCCACCCCATGGAGGAGGAACTGAACCCTTCGATCTATCGTCCTGCATCTGCTGGATACGGCTTCGAACTCTATCTTTAGTCTGTTGCTTCTTCCCCCGTGTCTCCTCTGCAATATAGGGCTTCTCCAAGGCCTCTGCAAATGTTTATGGACAGTGAATGCACACCACACCACCCAAATCCAAGTTCAGGCCCTAGATGAACCTATGAATCCATACCTACTCATCCTACATATAGTTGATGTACTGGAGTAGGTCCAGAAATCGACTCTCATACTCGGCTATAGTCATCAATGCTTGACAGAGGTTGTGAAACTCGTCTATCTACTGCTATATAAACCTTCTGGGAAAATAACTTCTCTTGAAACACTCCTCAAATAGCTCCCAGGTGACTATCTTTGAATCAACATGGAGCTTTTGTTCCTCGGTCCTCCACCAGACTCTTGCTCCATCCCTCATAATATGGATCGTAACACGAGATTTTGTGTTGCTAGTACAAGGATAGAGCTTGAAGCATCCGCTCAAGCTCACCAACCAGGCATTTTCCTAAAAACCACATGTATCACCCAAATACTGAGATGGTCATAGCTTCAGGATCTCCCTGATATAGTCTGCAGCTAACATCTGACGACCCCTAGGTCTCTTTGTATACTCCTCCCTCTATCTAGGGCTCTGAGACCTATCCCTATGTCCTAAGATCCTATCCCCATGTCCTCTCTGTGGTGACTCTGCCCTAATCAAATCTGCATGGAAGTTATCTGCCCTATGCTCCTCACTGTGTCAAGGGGATACCTGGGCATCTACTGACAGCTCCATACCATGTCTAGCAAATCATCCTCCCAAGGGATCTCAGCATATAGTTGCATTGATGTCCTGAAGCATCTGTAAAATATGAGGTAGAAGGGTGGCTACAGCCTACTCTGGCAGTTCTATATCTAGGTCTATATGAAAATACCCCTCGCCTAATACATGCCTCCTACACAGATCAAGGTGAGAGTCTGTCCATTGTTCTAGGTCTTGTTTTGGTTTTCTAAGTTTTTCATTTCATATAATTATCAAACATTGTGGTTTTCTAGATTTAAAAGAATCAATTTTGCACTAGGTTAAATGTTCATGTTTCATGTTTTCTAGGTGTGCCCAAGGGTCCAAGCTTTAAACCCATGGCTCTGATACTAAGTGTAACACCTATTAAAACATCTGCATGAGACTCAAGAACAACCTAGGTTTAGGTAGAAAAAAAATATGGAATAAATTTTTTTTAAAAGCGTGCCCAAAAAGTTTTCGAAAGTGACAATTGCCACAATCAGGTCTCTAAGGTGATGACCCAAATGAAAATGATATTCCATGATAACACTATATTTAAAATCTACATTAAAATTTAATACTCTAATTTGATTAGGTAGGTTAAATCTCCCTAAGAATTATTTAAATAATAAACTAATTCCTACTAAAGTTGAACACTCCCCCATGGGGTGTCAAGGGTAAAAGTGGCCAATGAAATTCAATACTAAGGTTATTTAATTTCTACCATGTTGAAACAATTAGCAAGGTCCTATATTAAAAGTGGGGTTTGGAAAAATAAACCCTTCGTTACCCCATTAAGTGTCCCCTTAAAAAAGTCAACCCATATTTTGAAATTAAAACTTTTAAATTAAAAGGGTAATTTCCACTCACCCACTCTCCACCTACTTTTTGTAGGGATGAATCTCATCCCTTGGATGGATTAAATTTGGACCCTTGATTGGGAAATAGGCAATCTAATCCTAGAGCATTCTTAAGAAGTCTCATTTCTCCTTTCATTGTCTCATTGTTTCTATTTTTTTTTTGCAGGTTAGAGGAGAAGGAAAGGAAGCCATTAGAGGCCATTACAAGCTTGTGAGGAATTAACATGTCCTATTTATTTTCATTTTATTTATACCCTCCTTAGGGTTTCTAAATGTATTTATGTATTTTATTAGCTTATTTCCCTTGTATTTTCCCAAATGGGCTTGTGGGTTTTGCCTATTTCATTTGTAAAACTATATTTAGTATGCATTTTCATTTTGTTTAAGGTATATATACAACCTATGTGTATATATACATTTAAATCCATTTTGTATTGATTTAATGAAAATGTGTATGTATGTATTTGCTTATTTATTTTTCCTTATTTTTATTTTCCCTCTTTTTTTACCATGAATTTGAACCCGAAATAGGCATATATATAGATATAGATATAGATATAGATATAGATATATATATATATATATATATATATATATATATACATATATATATATATATATATATATATATATATATTTGTGTGCAGGCCGCATATGCAGAAAATGCGTAGGTTTTGCTTGAGGTTTGTTTGGTCCCAAAGTGGCATGGTAGCCGGATGGGTACCCTCCCTTTTTCTTGGGGTTTAAAATTTTTTTAAGGACTTTTGGGAGTGGGGTCACCTACCCCAACCACCCCCCTTTATACCCAAACTTTTGCAACAAACTTACACGGATTTTTTTTGAAAATTTTAATTTTCAATAAACTTTATTCCATGCAGGCCATAGCCTTTAATTTAGGACAGCATTTTTGTTTTGTACTTTTTTTTTTGTTTTCCCCTTTTTTTTATATACATAACTTTTGATTATTTTACTTTTGAATATAATTAATAATACATATAATGTATGTAATATATATAAGGTACATAAAGTCCAATTTATAATATAAATAATAAGTAAAGTAACCCCTTGATTTTAGTATTACTTTTTTTATATATAATTTTCTTTTTATAGATAATATTTTAGCATTATAATATTTAACACCAATAATAATTTGATTTTAATACCATTGTCAATTTAGTGTTTTTTTTTTTAATGGCAATTCTTAACGGTATACTTAAAATTTCTAGTATATTTTGATAGTAGTTTTTTTTTTACAATCAAGTTTTCTTTCCCTTCTGCTAGTGAAAATAAAAGTTAATCTATTTTATAAATCAATCAAATATCGATACAAATCAAATTGCTTTCCATCCTCTTGGGTAAAGTTTAACTTTCCTACAATATTGCAAGAAGATAATTTACTTTTCAATGCATGCCTCAATTAACATATGAACTTTAATATTTCTTCATTCCCATCTCTAATAATATAAATACACAATGAAGACAACTTTCCTTTCCTACAATAGAACCTTCAAACAAGGTAATGAACTTTCTTTTCCATTTCACACCGAATTCACACATATCTTTCTTTCTCTTTTCAATGTATAATACACTTCCATAGCCACAATGAAATGCAATATGTTTCTTTACAATATCAATACAAGAATGAAGTACATTATTACAATTTCTTTCACTCTAGGTGGGTAAAAATACAAGAAGTTTCACATGGCCATCAATAAGACTGTAATTTTCCAAACACCAACAAGGTAGCTCCTCCTAAAGTTTGCTTGATTCATAACAAAAAATAGGGTGAGATGCAACGCTCTCCACCCAACCAAGATACCCAATGGAGAAGAAAATCCATCCTCTCCATTGGCCCTTGATCCCCAACCACATCGCAATGGGAAAAGATCTCAACTCATGGCAACTACTAGCTTCCACACTACTTAACATGAAATTTCACATTCATTCCATTTACATACAAAACACAACAACAACTCAACAATAAAAAACAACAAACAACAAGATCACAAGGCTTATTAAGGAAACCAAAAAGAGTAAGACCTATGGGGAGGCCACTTATGCCTCCCAATGGGAATGGGTGCCCACCCAAAAGCCTCTACAAATCAAATTGCTCTCCATCCTCTTGGGTAAAGTTTAACTTTCCTACAATATTGCAAGAAGATAATTTACTTTTCAATGCATGCCTCAATTAACATATGAACTTTAATATTTCTTCATTCCCATCTCTAATAATATAAATACAATTTAATGCAAACCACAATTTCCTTTTACAACTCTTATGCCTCCCTCAAGTACCCCTTATACCTCCATAACTCTTATGCCTCCCTACATCTCTTATGTCTCCCTCATAGCAAGAATAAAAAAGGAAATGCAAGCATCCCTCAAAACAAGGTGGGGCACCTAACCCAAACTCCCTCCACAAAAGAGTAAACTCTTATGCCTCCCTACATAAAACTCTTCATAGTCTCCTCCCACTCCCAACTTAGGCATTCTACCCACACCCAACAAACATTTCAAAGAGACAACAACATTCAACACAACATATACACACATATAATAAAAAAAATAACATAAATAAAACTAAGGTGAAGCTCATATATCTCCATGGTAGATCTTGTTCCAAGTATCAAGTTCCAAGCTTCTCCAAAGATCAAGCAAGCATCCACAAGGCTCCAAAAATCCACAAACTGTCTCCAAATCCTCTCACTCTCCAAAAATTAAAGAGACTAAAAATGATCATCCAACCTCAAAACAAGCAACAAGAATTCAATAAATAGAGAAAAAAGGGGGAGGGATGATGTGGCTCCAAGTAGGATGCCACCTCATTTCCTCTCCACTCCACATCACTTGGTCAACCTCATATTCCAATGCATAATTAATAAGTGGTTGGAGGAATGACAAGAACCTTACACACTCCATCTAAGCCCACTCTCCTAAAGGACAAAATTAAATATTTCAAAGAAAGTGCAATTAACATTTCACCTTTTTTAACGTCCCAAAACTCCTAAAAGAGCCTAAATTTGACCCTGCAACCCATAAGTAGGGTTGGCATGGGAATTTAAAAGGTGTGGGACGAGTTTGAATTGTCTCACAAGCTTCCAAATTTGGCCTCTAAGGCCAAATTCAAGTTTCCCATGAAGGGTAGAGTGTGCTACAATCAAAAATCAAACACACTTCACTCAACACAAAATCCAAGAGTAAATCAAGCCTAATAAATGAACTCCTTTTGGTCACAGCTTTAATTAGTTTAAGATAAATTTACATTAGCTTAATTTAGACACTACAACCCATGAATAATAAAAGGGTAAACATAAATCCAAAATCTAAATACTAAAACAAGTAAAATTTCACTACTCAAAGAAAACACATACTAACATAATAGAAAGGGAAAATTAAAACAAAACAACACATGACCCCTAAGTCACAATTTTCCCTTAACAAAATAATTCTAACACACACACAATTACATGTTGCCATGGTGACCCTACTTGGATTCTTCTCGAATTCTGATGTGGTTGATCTCCAATCCCACGATGTTGTTGTGAATATAATATACCTACAAAACAGAGAATACCTCATTCAGCCTCATGGCCGCATTAAAACATTCATGCCAAAATATACCATATAAATTTGAAATCAACTATATACGAATTAATAGCATCTATGCAAGATATGATATCACTAAATTTTCTAGCACATTTTATCCACGTCAAAATGATCACAACATTAATCCAATTATCAAAGGTCTACTAAACATGATTAAATATATCACATGTCAGAAATACAGATAAATAATCATGTCAACAGTATATCAAGATTAACATCAAATGTCTCAATGTCCATATGCATCATATAAGAATCAAATAAATAATAATTCAGTATCTCTGATATCTACTAGCATGCTAAATCAAAACTATAATATAACCATAAGTGCATTCAACAGTATCAAAAACAATAATAAAAAATGTGTCGAAGGGAAGTGGGCACTACACCAACTGCAAAGAAGTAACTTTTTCTCAAATTTCCACAATTTGATATTAACCAATCAAAATTGCAGTAGGTTTACACTTACTGATTGAGATTCCGGCTAGGATTACCTCACACTCCCCCTCCATAGGTTCTTGTGATGCATGTTTTACTTAAAAATAATAATCAATTCAAAATAAATATTATGTCGAAGTAAATACATACTTGATATAACTTACTTTTATATAATGTTCTGCTCTTTTTTGGACAATATTTCATAGATATAGTTGTATATTAGCGATTGATATGATAATCCATTAATGCATGGACTATGTTTTGGTTAACAGTCTTTGATGATCTTAACGACCGCTAATGGACAACTGTGCAAAAGTAATTAATTTTTCAATTCTCTAGAATTTAATGTTAACAAATTTGAAAACATTAATCAATTGAAAATAAATAACATGTGGATGTAATTAAATTCATGATACAACTTGCTTCTATACAATGCAGTACCCTTTGCTAGACAATATTATAGAGCTATAAATGTATTTTAGTGATTGCTTGGCTAAGACACTACTGTTTGGACTATGGCTAGCTTTACATTCTTTAATGAGATTAGTGGCTGAAAATGGCCAACTGCATAGAAGTAATTTTTTCCAATTTTCCCTGATTTAATATTAACCAATTTAAAAAAAACAATTCAAAACAAATCAATTTAGTAGATGCATGTTACTGACCGCTAGGCTAATACGCATAACAATTAAACCACTTCATTATAGGTTCCTAAAATTATGTGGGGATTATAAATGGTTATGTTTATAATTGCACACGAATAATGTATCAATTTCCATCTATGAATTCATGCGTGACTTGCCAATAACCTCCCCATTTGGCATCAAAACTAAAAATATTTGAATTTTAATTAAATATATGTAAACAATGAAAATCGAAAACTTATTGCATTGATAAATTTGTAAAACAAGTATTTACCACTCACCTTATATAGATTCATTAGATGGATGGTTATAAACATGTAGCGCAACATGTTGAATGGGCTACAACTTGTTAAGAACAAATTGTCTCCTTTATTTGTATGTGGAGAGGAAGAGACAGTGTCTTCTTTTTTTTTCGGTTATTTGCATAAATATTATATGTATAAATTCAAAGGCATTAAACTAATAGAATTGTTTAATTTGATCTTAATGAACATGCCTTTTATCAAATGAGAATAGTAATGTTTTTAAAACATTTCTTGATCATACGATTTAACAATAAAAACCGTAGATAGACATGAGTTAACCAAATCATGCAATGCAAAACTACCGCCGTAATGCACTATTATTAGAGAATTTTTGGAAGAGATTTGAGTGAACATATGAGACCAAAACTCATAAGATTTCTTGTAAAGAAAATGATCTTTCTTTCCTCGAAGGACGATATCACTTGCAGTCATAACTTACCACAAAAGTTTCTCCATCCAATCCATGATAATTTCTTCTCTATCCCCATTGTCAACATCATAATTGTGCACATCAGTTATTGTGTACATAAGACACAAGCTCTTAAATTTTCCATTGTTGTCAAAAAATCTATAACATCCTTCCGCAACTGATTCACCCTTGTCTTTAATGTTTTCATGTATTTTTTTACTGTCTCTCTTAGCAAATTTGAATAAGAAAAAGGTAAGAGCACAATAATAAAACAATTGAACATACTAGATCCGATAACTATAAGTAGGTCAATTATTTCATTAGAAGTTATTACACAGGACAAATTACAGAAATCTATAACAATACATTATGCATTTAATGGATTAGTCGAGAGAATAGATTATATTGTTGTTTGGATTTGGAAGGGATACGCACATTGACAAGTAAACTCTTCGGTGTCTTCCATCCTTGCTATAATTTTTTATTCTGTTGAAATCAAGCAGTTGTCTATAATTCTTTGAGCTTTCGTTGGGAGAACCTCCACCACTTCAATATCAATTTTTCTTCTTGATGATTTTTCACTTCCTTGAGAATCAACTTTTCTTTTTCCTTTATTCTATTCTCTCAAAGTGCACACAACTAGCAGTAGTGAGATTCATGGAGACCAATTTTTTTAATAATATTGGACTCAATGAATTTTTCCAATACAATATTACCTGGATCTTTATTTTTCAAATATTTTAGAACTTTTCCTCTCATTTTTTGTTATATTTTACTCTTTGGTAGTAATCTTCAAAAGTCTCTGTTATGACACCTGCTTCAATAGAGCCATTTAACCACACTTTCCTTGAGTACACTTTATCTTTTAGTAATGATAATTCCTAATCGATTGTTACTCTTACACCCCTGAAGGACTTTGATGTGAACCTTGTCAATGAATTTGGCTAAAAATTAGGTTGATTATCTTTAAAAAGGAGAGCAGGAAAGCCCACCGGATTTAAAAAATTCAAAGGTTGTTATCCATTTTGTCCATATGTCTGTAGGAGAGAATATAAATATCCATGTGTCAGAAAGACTCTCTGTCCTAGACACTTTGAAAATAACAAGACATTGTTTCTCGAAACTTTTCATTGAAAGAGGAAAAAGTATATTTACTTTTTGCATATTACAAAAAATAAATTTTAAATACAAAATGCATTAAAATTAACTTTCATTACCCTCCACTCCTATGTCTTTTCGTGCCCATTTCGAGCCTCTGAGGACATCTTAGGGATAAAGTTGTATAACCAGATCTACACAAAGATAACAACAATAATAAAAACACTTATATAATATCTTCTCTATTATTTCTCACATTTCATTCATAAGGGACATACAAATATATATGAAATATCACTCCTACAAATGAGGATTTTTTTCAACCTACTAACCCCCCAAATATCTATTTAGATGTGATTATTACTCACGTAACAATGCACAACTCAAATTACATAAGTTGTTAAAACAAATCCAAACTAATATATATTATTGTTAATATAACAATAATATTATGAACTGCTAACCATTTACAAGATAATAATTACTCACATAATTATTATTTACTCATGACATGAGAACACTAACATAGATTTCCTAGCAAGGGATCTCCAAATCGTTCGAGTCTTGTAGAGCACATAAATAAAATTGAATTCAATTCAATTTTTGTTTAGCTCATTTTGCTGCTTGCAAATATCAATAATGTCTTCGCTAGACACTTTTGAAGACATAATGTGATCCTTTATAAACTGCATCTTAGTGTGTAATGACTTGTATTTTCTTTCAGTTAAAAATGTTTTGGACACAAATGGTATGTTGGCCATCAAGAATGTAGAACTACACATCATCCCTTTTCAGGTCATTTAGATAATCTAGTTGCACAAGTTCATTTGTAGAATGTAAAAAGGGAAGAAGAATCGCATCCCTTTTTGTAGGAATAACATTAATCAACATTTAATGGACAAGGAGGTCAACATTCTTATCATGCACATGAAGGTATTGATATTATAGTGGTGCTACATGTCACCTAAAAACTTCAATTGGAAAAACATCACAATTGAACAAAAATAATTTACATTGTTCAGCGGTTGAAGATTATGCTTTCTCAAATATATTGGTCACTTTTTTCAACAATACATCCAATGTATTATTCTTTTTAATCCATTTCCTTTGACTTAGAGGGATCTATCTCTAATTTATAAAAATAATATCACCTTAGCATTGTAAATACATGTGCGTGTTTTGGTGGAGAAAGAAAACTTTTTCTATTCAAATAATAACAGATAGAAGAGGTATTATTGAATCTATACTGGTCATGTTACAGATGACTGTGAACACTCCAAACGTACAATTTTTTGAATAAAAAATTTATGCCATTATGAATTTTAACAGAATTTTCACATCCTATTTTTTCTGAGTGTATGAACATCCCTAAATTCCAACCATATTGCTACATTTTGGCTTATGGCCTGCTACGCAGTTGCTAGGCAGCTGTGTTGTTGTTTTGTTGCTGTTTTGTTGCAGCTGGTTTGCTTTTGTTGGTTCCTTCCTTGTCAGTTTTTGTTGGGCTCTTTTGTGATGATCGTCTGGTTGTTTTCTCCGTTTTGGATCAATAACTCATCTTACTTTCTCTAGAAGCCTTCAAATTTTGTTTCTAAATAATGAAACTTCTAAATCCATGTCAAGAATAAGGCACCTATTCATTTCAACGTTAATTAGTTCAACCTAAATCCATGTCAAGAATAAGGCACCTATTCATTTCAACGTTAATTAGTTCAACCTGAATATGCAATGTTCATTGTTCAATAACTTCTGAAGTTAGAACTAGATTGAATTCATTGACAATATCAACATTAGCAAAAAATAACCACATATCAATGTGATAGTTAACTGGGGAGTGCATTTCTACAAACCATTCATCATCTCTTTTTTTCCAATTATCTTCTCCTTCAATCAAAGGAATTTTCATAAACAGGGTGAGACCAATGGAAGACATATTACCTGAAAAGGGGAATTAATCAAATTAATAATTTGTAAGTAATTAGGAAGCATAAATATTTTTTTTCAATAGTGCAATAGCAAGGATATTTATAGCTTAGAGGTCGCTAAGGAAAATCTCAACATGCTTTAAAATATGAATGGAAAGGAAAATACATTAGATATTAATTAACATCATTCAAGGCTTTTATAGAGTGTAATAATCTAACAACTGGTAATCATAATTTTTTGTAATGTTACGTTAAAGAATTATAATACACCCCATGCTCAGTGGCCGTTAGGCCTAGAATATCATGTCATTATATCTGAACATAATAAAAAAATTCAATTTTAGTTAGGTAGTGTCTTTTATGCAATTAAAATAACAATATGTTAACAATTGGTATTTCTTAGTTTTAAGAATATGTAAAGAAGAGTATCTCAACCTGTCATTGTTTTCATTAATACCACCCACTATGACAAGGAAGGCTAGGTGTTGAATACAAGCATGCATGAGTTATCCACACATTTTCCACCAACTCTCTATTGACTCTCGCACAACATGAATTAAAATGCCCACATAACTCAGTCATGATTGATATTTGTGAGGTTTTCCAAAGTATGAAGCATATGCCTGATGTATTTTGTATCTCAGAAATTGAAATTTCAGTGTTTTCATTTAGGTCATTTTATTGTGGAGGTGGAATGGTTTATTCAAGCAAGTGGTAGAACAAAACAAATCCCATGATAATGAACTAGGAGAAACTTTGGGGAAAAAAATAGTGATGTCAAGAATCAATAATATCAAAATAGCAAAAAATATCATCAATCAAGAAAGTATTTAGGAAAATCATTTCTATTTTTTTCCTCTCTTTAATCTAAAAACTATCGTAAAGGATGCTTACCTCAAATGGCCGTTACGATGCACTACATTCTCTAGAGAGAGACATAGCCTAATGCAATTATCATAATATATATTGTGTATAACACATAATCCATATTGTTTCTTATAAAGGAAAATGCTTGGCGACTACTAATATCCATTACTTTCATTCGGTAGTAGCCTCTATATTTTGTAGGAATCCATTTTAACTTTGAGAATTACAATCGGAACCAAGTGTTGCAATATCCCTAGCGAAGCCAAGTGCATCAATACATACCCTCGAGAAGGATGAAGCCTTATGTATTTCTCATAGGATATATTGTCATATCAAGTAATTCATGTCATTTTGTATGAAGGAAAATTATTAGCGATTGTTAAGCTCCATTACTTTTTGAAATGAGTAGCTTGATACTCACTAGGATCTATTATTTCTGATTTTCAAAAATATCGACATAATATTTTTGAAAACTAGAAACATCTTGGCCCTAGATATTTCTAGAAATTACTAGTTAAAGAAAGTAGTCCTAAATGCATATTACTAATTATTCATTGATGAGAAGGCTAGCGGATGCTAGCCTCTATATTTTAACAATGCAAAAAGAAATCTTAACAACTTTGTTTTCATTATTTGTAATTATATTATATGGGCTAGACTATCCCTGGCAGTGCCAAGTCCTTGAATACATACCATCGAGAAGTCTGATGCCTTATGTAGTTCTCATAGGATATATTGTGCATAAAACCTAATTCATATATTTTCATAGAAATGAAAACGGTTAACAACCAATAAACGTCGTTTGTTATTGAAAGGAAAGGATTTGCTATTTCTAAGTTCAATAGTTTTTGGTTATAAAAATAGCAACATAGTTAGGAAAGGTTATATCATAGTAAGAGAAGTACATCATTTAAACTTGAAGAAGTATCCTATCTATCTCGGCCTTGCATATTTTCTTAAAATCATACTTTAAAGAAAATAGACCTATACGATCTACCAAATATGAAGGGAGAAGATGAACATGATTCTCGCTCAGGATTAAACGATGAACTTATATTGAATTGATATAATATTGCTAGTATAATCTTTATGTAATTCCATTTATATGCTTTCTATTATGAGTAACCCCAATTGTTTTATTGATAAAATCAACAAAATTATGCTAACCTATCTCTAGCAAGGAACAGACAAGACCAAGAGAATACCTATTGTTAAATGGATCGACATTTCACTTCCTAAATATTATGGGGGAGCATGTATGGCAAGAAGGTTGGGGGGAAAAAATGGTGATCCTCTTCCAGAGGTTATTCTCAAAATTAATAACTTGAATAATGAATAGAATTTTAGTAAATTAATAAGTTAATAAAGTAATAAATTAAAGCGTTGGAACATTGTTGGTCTCTTGCTAATGAACTGAATAGTAATGAATTAATTATTGAATGTGACTCTCATATTATTGTTAACGCCACCACCAAAAAGTAGTCCTTGTCAAGGAAAATAAATCTTGTGTGAATAAAATTTCTTTTTATGTTTAAGTCATATTTATAGGGAAGCTAATAAATAGGAAGATTTTATAGAAAATAGAAGGAATGACCAAGCGTTTTGTGATAAGATTTGTAATAAATAATTTGATTAGCTGAAATTCATCACGTTTTCCAATAAAGGTATATATTAAAGCCCATAGCGAGCTTGTATTAATTATAATCATGTGATGGCATAGTCACTCTGGATATATTTATCGAGCTTCTCTCCCTTATTTTCACACCTTTTAGGTTTCTTTCACTAGATTTCATTTAGTTTTTCATGTCCTTTCCAATGTTTCCTTTTATGCAATTCTCTATGTTCGTGCGTGAAATGGAATTTTAAACCAATATTTCACGTCATCCTCTGAAATCCATTTTTAGGATTGAATCAGAGTAAGATATGGTTTCTATTGAGGGAGTTCTTGGAGCTGATTATCTTTCTCTAGAAGTTCATCCAAGGGTTAATGTAGAAGTTACATCAACCTTCATTTGTCATCTATTTATCATACATCCAGCGAAGGATTGGGATTTAGAGATGGTTCATCACTAAAGCAAACCAACTTATATAGTTGGCATGGAAGATGAAATGGATAAAACCTCAAGTTCATCACGCCCCATTATTTCTGAGGCTCGCTATAAATAGGAAGGTTTGGTGGAAATGGCCATTTTTAGAGATTTGTACAATCAGCTTGATGTACTAATGTGTTTCGTGTATGATGTGTCCAATTGGGGCAAGATCCTGACAACAGGACCTAGTTCGCTCCACCTACCTGACCTAGATGCTATGTTTGATCCACTACAAGAAAAACTAGCATGTTGGGATTCTTCACAGGTAAGGGAGTGAGTCATATGATTGGTTAAAGAGTCATGTTGCTGCTCACAAAGAGCATCTTTTTCTAGAATCGCTTGCGGAAACCATTTTCATGCCTATTAAATTGGAGGTTACAGAGGTGTCATCTAATTCATATAAATAAATGATTTTAAAATATGTCATTATGTATCTTTGTTTTGATTGTTATATATCGTTGTTTATTCCATTGTGATCAAGTCATCCTGTCTATTTGATAATGTCTACGGATTTTTTGTATTCCTAACCACTTGTGTTTTTTCATAGACCCTTGCATTATTTAAGCAAAGTATTGTTTGATTGTTCAATTTTTTAGAATGATCCTATTGTTATATCTTAAATTTAAAAGGAAATGGACCCTTGAACCCTCCTTTAATTATATAAAATAAGGAATCATTAATAAAAAAAAATTGTTATGAGTCACACGAAGCAATTTAAACAATTAATCGCTATTGAATTTGGAAAACGTTTCCTAGTCACTAATGTTTCAGTCAAATAATCAATAATTGTCTTTTATGAAATATATTGAATATGTTACAGGCTTTATATCTCATATTTTTGTTAGGTTGGAATACATACACATGAGAGGGATAACGCCTTATGTTGTTCTCATAAGAAATATTATATATAACACATATGTCATTTTGGTTTGTTTCAAGTTATCAATTTGTTGGTAGAAGAGAAGACTAGTGGCTTCTAGCATCTATATATTCTAGGATATCTTTCCATATATGTAAATAAAATTCTATATAGATTTAGGATAGAGGAGATAGTAGTTGATTTATGGATATCTTTCCATTAATGTTAAAAAAAAATTAGTTACACTACATCATGGGGGAAACTAATACTTGAACATGGGAAATAATGGTGAACATTGAGTATTTAATAATAACAAATATTGCATGTTATGATTGATTGGGTGTTTTCATTAGGTAATTTTATAACAAGTACCAAAATTAAATAATCTCTACGTACCATTTTAACAAGTATCAAGTTGTACTATTATAACTATTTAGTGTTGTGTAATAAAGAGTCTATGTCCACAATTGAACCATGTAAAATTATTCGTGGCTCTCCCCTAGATACCCTATCGAGGGATCAAGCCTTTTATATTTGTTATAAGATATATTGTGTATAACACATAATTCAAATCGGGTGGTATAAAGGAAACTGCCTAGCGGCCACTAGGATCAATTACTAATTGAAATGTATGGTTGCATAAAATCAAGGTTAAATAGTTTCTCATTTTTAAATTAGCGATCGAATAACAAATAACTCATAGACTTTCCTAGTATCTTCTAGGATCCTAGTGGTTGGTAATCTCAATTATTTGTTATGTTGCACCATCGAAATATAATAATCTTTGACCTTAGGCACCGCTTAGATTCAAAAATCATGTCAGGTTTCTAATACCTTGTGATATGCTTGGAATATCATGTTCTACCTATCCTCTGCTAGGCTTAAGATTTCATGTTCAAATACATGTATTCTAGAAAATCATTAATATTTGTCTTGTCTTCGAATATTTATTGACTTTTCTTGTATTGGAATATCCAAGAAATGAAGTAAACATCACCCTAGCAGTCACTAGTCTTGGAACATCACATTGTAAAATCTAAATATATTAACGGAGCTTAGTTCAGTTTTCAGTCGAGTCGTTACTAATTGTCATATATGCAATTATTCCCTTGGCGGACGCTAGGATTCAAATATCATGTTATAGACTTTGAAAATCATATTGAACTCTGTGGCCATTAGGTTAAAAATTTCATATTGGAATATGTGTATTCAGTAAAATGGTTAATATTTTTCTTGTCTTGGAATATTTGTTGTCTCGGAACATCAAATAAACAAATTACGCAACCACCCTAGTCGTCACTAGTCTTAGAAGATAGTATTGTATAATCTCAATATAATGATGGAGCTTAGTTAGTTTTTTAGTTGGGTCATTACTAATTGTCATGTATGCAAGGCACCAACTATCCTACTGGGTGTTAATCTCAAGTCTTTGTTATGTTACACCAATGCTATGTAATAATATTTGACCTTAGTGGCCGCTAGGATTCGAATATCATGTTAGGATTCAAATAACATGTGATAGAATTTATATTAGTGTGTTGTACTTAATGGACACTAGGATACAAAAATCGTGTTGGAATATGTGTATTTAGGAAAATTGTTAATATTTCTCTTGTCTTGGAATATTTGTTTTCTTGTCTCATCTTGGAATATCGAAGAAATATAATAAACCTCCATCCTATCAATCGCTAGTTTTTGAACATCGTATTGTAAAATCTAAATATAATAATGGATGTTAATTCAATCATCAGTCAAGTCGTTACTAATCATCTTGAATGTAAGACAACAACTATTCTAACGGTTGCTAATATCAATTCTTTGTTATGTTGCACCAACATAATGTAATAATATTTGACCTTAGTGGCCACTAAGCTTGCGATATAATGCTAGACTTCGGATATCATTATATAAAAATCTAAATATAATAATGGTTATTATCTCGGTTTTCAAGCATGTCATTACTAATTGTATCGTATGCAAGGAAACCAATATCTTAGTAGCTACTAATCTCAATTCTTGTGTGAATACATGTATTCATGAAAATATTTAATATTTGTCTTGTCTTGGATTATTTGTTGCCTTGTGTTGTCTTATAATAACAAAGCAATGTTGTAAACATCTAGCTTAGTGGTCGCTAGTCTTGGAATATAATATTGCAGAATTTAAAAAATGTTACTTAAGCTTGGCTCATTTATCAAGTAAGTTGTTACTAATTGACTTCTACATTTTTTTTTTTTTGAAAAAGAAGAATTATACCTCGATGGAAGCTATTAATATATGAGTACAATCATGTATTAATAGTTTTCACAAACTTCTATATCTCGCTAATGATATGTAGCATAATAGAATTATATGGCATAACATAATGTCTAAAAAAAGGAAATATATGTTTGTAAATAGAATCATTAAAATTTATATGTAATAATATTTACGTGTATATATAATATTCTTAACTTTTATTAAACATAAAAATTTGGCTAAACACATTAGATTTGACTATTTCTACGTGGGAAAACACACACACACACACACACACACACACACACACACACACACACACATATATATCAATGTAGTAATCATATAAACAATGAACATTGAAATAATTAGTCATGACTATTCATTTCATATTAAAAAAATCATTAAAGGAATTCAAAATAATTACCTAAACTATATTAAATCAAACCATTACGATTTTTTTTTAAATGAATATGCGATTCATGTTTTGCAACTAGGGATAGATGTCACCACTTGTGGGAAAGAACAAACACAGGAAGGAGAACAAAAAATCCACAAAAAAATTAACCAGAGAGACACGTAGAAGGGATAAAAAGGGACCTCATTTAACAGACACGAATACAAGAGCTACGATAGAACATAAAAAATGTTTTTTTGAAAGAATAAAAAATTGTAAAGGGATTACATTTTCTTCAGTTAGAGTAGGAAAAAAAATGTGGTTTCAAATAGAGCAACACATTTTCACAAGGGGATGAAATGAAACTACAAATGAGGTGGAGGGAACAATAGGGCTATATTTCCATGCAAAACACAATAACTACGTGAATATAGAGTGACTGAAAGTTCCCACCATCAACTAAGGTACACATAAAATAACATCAATGCTTTTGATAAATACCTGTTTCAGTAGTATCTAAAAGTATTACATGGTTAATAATGTGTGTGAAAGTTGTGTAATATCTCTGAAAAATAATATTTGTGAGACTCTATATGCAACCTCTTTTTCTTTTCTCATTTGATTATGTCCTTTGTGTGCCTTCAACTCTGAAATAGAGATTTAGAAAAAATGGTCAGGATTCCTGCACTCATACCTATGATTTATCCACAATCACTATTTTTTCCTCATTTTTTCTCCCCCAAACGATATTGTAATCACTACCTCAACTTTCCCATCCAAAAAATGGCCAAGATTCGAGCACTCGAACCAGTAAATTAGTGTTTGCACATGTTGTGTTCAGATTTCAAGAGCTACTTTTCTGTGATTTCAAAATAAAAAAGAAACCCTAATGTATATTTCTCCAGGGTATTTAATTTTTTCCCAGTACATTTAACAAAAGAAATTCTCAAAACTGAAAAATTGGGGGGATGGGGGGTAGGAAAATTTCTAAATTTGAATTTCCCTTTCGTAAAGTGAAAGTGCGGGATTTCAAAATTTCAAATATTTGCATTTAATGCAGGGGGTTTCACATATCAAAATTTGAATTTAGGTATCCCTCATTAATATTCACATTTAATTTGGGGGATAGTGTGGGATAAAGGGAAATCAAATTAATTTATTTTACTTTAGAAATGAGTGGGAAAACGATAATTTTTTCTTTGTGAATTCACGGGACAACGATAAATATTAATATATGCATAATAAAAAATAAATTAGAAAAGAGAAGTGAACATTTGTAAACAAAGGTTTAAAGTTTAAGAGAGCGATATACACACATTTATTATTAATTTTAATTGAATTCGATATTTTTTAAAAATATAATGCACGTTAATTTAAAAAATATACTCCAATAAAATGTGACACATGGCAAGTTTGAACCAATTAGTTAGGAAACTATATAATTGACACCTTTATTAAGAAATTTTTAATTAGCAATAGAATTAACAAATACTTTAAGCCTATAAAAATCTGTCATATTAATTTGTAAATGTCATCCACTAAAATGTTGACATGTGGCAATATATCTTGTGGTCATCAAAATTTTGGTGTTAGTCACATTTTACTCTAGGAAAACTAAAACATAATTTTCCGCTTCAAAAAAAAATGAGAGAAACTTATAGATAGGAAAGAAATTAGCGAGCGTTAAGCTCTATTAGAATGATGTTTTTGCAACATCAGATTAAAAATAATAAATGATTAGCTTTTATAGGGCACTAGGCTATTCTTTTCAATAGGTGTTAATGAAAAACTCTGCATGTCTTATGTTTTTGACCTATTTGTCGAGGAGAAGCCTAGTGGCCACTAGCCTCTATAACTCCTAGTTTTCCTTTCAATTTATGTAAACAACTATCTCTACAGCTTTAGATCACTATTATTTTCCTTAATTATAATCGTATCATATTAGCTATACAATCCCTTACACAACTAACTGCGGCACTACATACCCTTAAAAGGGATTGCAACTTCTATATTTCTCATAAAAAAAATTTGTGTCTAATACATAATTTATAAACAGTTTGCATTCAAGAAAATGCTTAGCAACCGCTAAGCTAAACTACTTACAGAAACGAATGATTGTGCTGCAACTAGGCTAAAAATTTCTTATTTTGAACATAGTGCTAAAATAACAAATCATAGTAATAGATATTAGTTGTCACTAGGCATTTTCCATAATATATTTTGATGATAAATATGGGAGAAATGGACAATTTTTATTGTCAAAAGCTATGGAGGTATTTAAATAGTCTGGAAGAAAGATGGTTATTAAAAATATTTAAAGGGTACTCATACAATATCATATTCTAAAACATGTCGTCTTAAATTTCATTAGGGTAAGATGCATTATGTATATAGCATTACATCTTAAAGGATGAATTTAAAGCACAATTATGTTTTTGTCATCGTATAAGCATTTTTTCAGATTAGCGTAAAAAATTTATCTCTACACCTTTGGATCTAGTACTTTTCATTATACACATATCATATTGGCATTAATGCAAAATCGCTTAGTGAAGCCAACTCCGAACTTCTATACTTATATTGATCTAGTAATAGATTCTGCTAGGATCAACTAATTCTTAATTTCAAAAATAGAGATTAAAAAATAGCTCATATTAAAGAAAATGCTTAGTGGTCGCTAAGCTCAAATACTTACGAAAAAGAATGATTGTACAGAAACTAGGCTAAATAATTTCTTATTTTGAAGATAGCGTTAGAATAAAAAATCATAGTAATAGATATTATCGGTTGTTATGCATTTTCCATAATATATTTCGATGATAAATATGTGAGAAATGGACATTTTATTGTTGAAAGCTATGGAGGTCTTTGCATAGTCGAGAAGAAAGATGGTTATTAAAAATGTTTGTAGGGTGCTCATACAACATCATAGTGTAGAGACATGTCATCTTAAATGTCATTGGGGTAAGCTACATTATGTATATAGCATTATGTCCTAAAGGACAAATTTAAAATATAGTTATGTTTTTGACATCATAATTTTTTTTTGTTTAGATTATCGACTATTAGGCTCACACCTTTACATTTTTTTTATACTCATCGGTGGGCATCAATGAAAAATCCTAGCGACCACTAAGCTTTGTTACTTATTACAAGAAATAGATTATCCGATGCTAGGCTCAACTTATTCTTAATTTTGAAAATAGAGATCAAACAACAATTGGTATTATAGAAAATTCTTAGCAACTGCTAAGCTTGAATACTTAAAGAAAGGAATGATTTGGCGGTAACTAGGCTAAACCAATTCTTATTTCGAACATAGCACTCGAAATATCATATCATAGTAATATATATTAGCGGTAACTGATGCATTTTTTCATAATATATTTAGATGATAAATATGTGAGAAATGAACATGTTTTATTGTCAAAAGCTTTTGAGTTCTTTACATAGTTGAGAACAAATATGGTTATTAAAAATGTTTATAGGGTACTCATCCAACATCATAGTGTAGAGACGTAACATATATAAATGCTTTTGGGGTGAGCTGTATTGTGTATAATAGCATTACTTCCCAAAGGATGAATTTAAAGTACAGTTTTGTTTTTTTCATTATAGAAAACATTTGTTCAGATTAATGACTTCTATCTCACACCTTTACATCTATTCTTCATTATAAACATTGGTTGGCATCAAAGAAAAATCTTAACGGTTGCTAAGCTCCTCCACTTATTAAAATAAATAAATTAGTAGGCTAATAAGCTAAACTGTTTCTTAATTTTGAAAAATAGATATCAATAAATAGTTCATATTAAAGAAAATAAGGTTAGCGACCGTTAATTTTAAATACTTAACCAAACAATAGCGCTCAAATAACATATCATAGTAATGGATATTAGTGGTCATTGTGAATTATTAATAATGTATTTTGATTATAAATTTGTGACAAATGGAAATTTTTTATTGTTGAAATCTATGGAGGCCTTCACATAGTCTAGGAAGAAAAATGGTTTTTAAAAATGTTTGCAGGGTTTTGATACAACATCATAGTGTAGAGGGATGTTGTCTTAAATGTTTTTGGGTCAAGGTTTATTTGTATGTAATAGAATTATGTCCTAAAGTATGAATTTAAAGTACAATTATTTTTTATCCATCGTAAGAACATTTTATTGAGATTAGCGATGGTTAGGCCCTCACACCTTTTTAGCATTTGTTCATTTTACACATTTTTGGGAATCAAATAAAAATATGTTATGCACGATAAATTTGGTACTCTTAAATGCTATCAATGGTTTCCATACTAGGTAAAAAATATGATTATTACAAAAAAATCAATGGTGCTCGTACAACATCATGATGTGGAGACACGTTGTATTAAATAATGCTGAGGAAAATGAGATTTGGTATAATAGTAATTTATCGTATAGGCCAAAATTACAGAGTTCAATTTGGATTTTGTGTTTGTTAGCACTCTTTTCTTAGCTTAGGGACCACTAGCGTAGGAATTATGCATCTGATTTTTTAAAATACACATCGGTTCAAATTAAAGAAAATACTTAGAGACCACTAATCTAGATTACTTATTGAAATAAATAGCTTGGGTGGTCGCTAGACCTAAACAATTTTTTACTTTCAAAATAACAATCAAATAGATGAAGAATGTGAATCTATTCTTGAACCACAACGTAAAAAGGGAATTGTTTATGTCTTTCAATTCCATTTTAATGTCGAATATGCATTTGATATCATCTTATATATCCATAGTCAAGTGGGGTGCATAGTGGCATGGAATTGACAATAATAACATGACCAAACTAAACACGCCAATGTTGTTCACCATATTTTCCTAGATATAGAAAGATGATTTGAGGGAGTTAGGGCACCAGGAAATGGGAATGTAAATTTACCTTATTATGGGGTGTAGATTCCTATGAACACAACTTATTCTAGTAAATCAATGGTGTTCAAGGTTATCAATATTGTCATTTTTCTCAAATATTGCACCGTATGATATGAGCATGGTGTGAGACCCCACGTAGACAAATTTAGTAATGGGAAATGGGAAAAAATAGCTACAAATTTTTGTAATCATCCCTTCCTAGTGCAAAAATGCATTTAAGAAACCATTCGGCGACTAATCAAAAACTATATTTGTGGGCAAGGTAATAAGGTTACAAATGGATCTCCGTTTGTGACTTATGGTTTAACCCATAATGGTGCTGATATTAGGATGACTATTAGCGAGAGTTCTGTTTAGCATAATTCACTGTAACATTCTCTGCGGCCAATTTCCCCCATGTACATCTGGTGGTTGAGGGGAAAGTCTCCATTAAATTTGTGTTTTGGAAGATTCAAGAGGAGAAACTTTGTTGGAAATGGGTAAACTCTATCAGTCTTTCTTTTTGGCCTCCATACATAGTTTTAGAGCTCTATTTTTCTTGCGAATATACATGGTTTTACTTTTTAGACACCATTATTAGGATTCAGGAGCTTCTAGGAGCTTGAAAGTTCCCCCATGCACATCAGGTGATTGAGGGGAAAGTATCCATTAAATTTTTGTTTTGAAAGATTCTAGAGAATAAAATCTGTTGTAAATGGGTAAACTATGACATTTTTTCCTTTTGGTGGTTGTACATAGTTGTAGAGCTCTAGTTAGCTTGAAAATTTGTTATTTTTCTTTGCAGAAGAAATTATTAGGCTTCTAGATCTTGACATTTTCTTGTAATGCTCGGGTTTTGGTCCTCAAAGGATTGGCATGGCATTTTTTGAGCTCATGGTTCATATATGTTAACTTGGACACTATTTTTAGTTTGCAATCTTACAAGAATCAAGCTTATGGAGGTCACACTGTGAGTTTAGTTAATTTTTAATTTTTTGTTATACTTCCAATAGGATATTAAAAATTGTGTTTGAAGTGAAATTTACTTTCTAGATGATAGTTTTCAAAGACTTCCAAATGATTTGTTGATCTTTGACTTGGAATGAAATCCTAGGGACCTCTTTGATAATAAACTTTATGGACCCATTTTGGGATCTGTGGGGGCTTTGGAACATATTTCTAAAATTGTAAGTCTTGTACATATAGGATTTTATAGAGCATAAATAAGATGCCTAGTTTCTATGAATTAATATTATATTGACTTGATGATTCATCTCAATTACAAATTCTTCCATAGGGTTTCTACCATAGGAGTTTTGAAATCTAAGGAGTATAGTAGATATGTAAGTTCTTCATACTAATAATCTAATTATTTAACTCACAAGGTCATCTTTTTGGATCTATATGCTATGTATTTTCATTTTAAGGGAAACTATAACTTAGTGTGTTTTTCAATATAGATATCTTTTTGTCAATCGATAAACAATGTCCCATTCCTCAAGAGCTTCATCACTTACATAAACTTAGTTTCAATGTATGTTACATTCAACTATACCTTAAATCTAATTTTTTGGAAGGCTTGTGTTGATGTTCAAATAATATTGGAAATGAATCATATGCAAGATACTAAAAGATAAAAATTTATCAGGGGAAGTGCTATTGTAGTTAGCCAACTATTTTAGCCTTGCTACATTGTGAGGATTCCTTTTTCCACCTATTTCTTTGTGAAGTTTTGAAATATATGATTTGCAAATTTAATTATTTTTCCCTAATAATATATGATACTATAAATGGCCCTATTTTGTATAGAATCCTCTCCTACAAAATCCTTCTCATTAATTTTTTTCAAGTTTTCCTCTAAATAGGTGCAGATAAAACTTTTCTCTATGGACCAATTTAGTTTTGTTTCTTATGGTTTTTGGATATCAGTAATTAACCGATGCAAGAAATAATAGTTGTCTTATAAATAGCTTAGGTTCTAGAGAATTTCTTCTATTGTTATAAAAAAATTAGCTAACTTGGATATGTATGATGTTGCATAACAAAATTATGGCCCAATGCACTGAACAACATCCATATCAAAATCATAAATTATGTGCATTTGTTTGGGTTCAGTACTACTATTTTGCATAATTATAGCTCTGTACTATTCAAAACATCCAAAGGAATTTACAAAAGGCTCTGAAAACAAAATGGAGCAAGGTGATAAAAATAACATGGCTATAAATGATACCGTATTGTATAGATTATCAGAAAACAAATCAAAAAGCAATATATTATTAGATTTTCTTTATTGACACATCTATTTGTTACATTTAGGTTCTCCAAGGTTGGTCATACTTCACGTGAACATGTATTTTCACATGTATAGATGACATAATGACAATCACATAAAATCTAAACGAGAAATATATAATTGGCTATGGTGCTACAAGAATTGTTTATATATGTGTTCTAAAGAATTTTAATCCAATTACAAAAAAAATATTGTACAGTCACTACCCAAAAAGCTTGCATGAATTTAAAATTGATCTAGAAACCGTTAGAAGCATAAAGCATCTGAATATTTTTGTTATGCATGAATATTCACTTTCTCCACATGGAAACCTACTGTTTTATGATTACATGGTAAAGAAAAATCTATGGGACATCCTACATGGTGAGTAAAATGTTTAAGTTATGAATAAATATGAATATGTCCATTGTAGATTCATATTTTGAAATAGAAGAATCCAATCAATCTATAACATTCTCATTAAAATGGATTGTTGGAAAATCAAACAAGTGTTTTAATATTAATTTTTATTTTCATATAGGATCATAAAAGAAGATTAAGATAGATTGGGAAACTTGGATAAAGATTGCTCATGGTACTGCAAAAGGATTATGACATCTTAATCATTATTGTAACTCATGCATAGGTCACATGGATGTGAAGACTTATAAAATTATTTTGGATGATTATTTTGAACAACATTTGTCAAACTCTGGAATTTCCAAGTGCATATCCTTCACCAAAAACCACACCTCTACCTATGTCATGGGTACCATTGGTTACATTGACACATGATATGTAATAACATCAAGGATTAATAGGAAATATGATGTATATAGTTAAGGAATTGTTCTTATGGAGTTGTTGACATGAAGGAAGCTATGGAAAATATCTCAAATTTGCTTTAGTTAGCAAGATTTATGTTTATTAATTTCCTTTTAGAGCTTGCAGTGTACAATGTTTAAGTATTTATAATGTTTTTTGTCTAGACCATGGAGCAATCAAATGTGTATGGAGTAGTCTTTGACATTGGCAAGTGAACCAAGATTCTATAAAAGTAGAAAACAACATAGTCATGGAAATTGTTGATATAGAAGTTATAGAAACCTATAAGGATCTTTGGATTATAATAAAATTCTTCAATTCGGCCTTTCTTTGCACCAAGAAATAGTCCTCTGATCAAATCACCATGCATGAAGTTTCCATAGTTCTAAAGTTGACATCACCAGTGCCTTCTCCTACATAAATTCCCAGTATCCAAATGAATCAACTAACCCCTAGTAATAATTACAAGAGGTATTTGGATGAATATGAATATGGTAAGCACAAAGATGTTACAAGAAGCAAAATTAGTACTTTTGATGGGAATTTGTTTGTGAGATTTAATGAGGTGATTTCAAAAAACACTATTTGACTTGAATGAGACTGGGACCATGTTTTGATGGAAAAAAATGCATCCCCACAAGTCCTCTCTATCCCAGGGCCTACTTTTCTCAACGGATGAAGTGATTTTCAAGTAAAATATGAGCATTTTTTCCTATAACAGCCCATTTTTTTTCCATAATAATTTAAACCACTCGGAACCCTTAAAGAAAATAAAAGTGTGCCCGAATTTATTTTTAAGGGGAAAAATTGGATTCTGGGAATTTTTTTCCTTTTCAATTTTCCCAAGAGGAATGTTTTCCTCAAAGCTAAATTAGTCCACTTCCGATACTATTACTAGTACACTCTTATGTTACTCCCTGCTCATAAATACTAGTCTATACTTTGATAGCACCTCCACTACTACTTTACTCAACACTACTTGTATCCAAAGTGGAAATCCAATTTAAGAGTAATCAAATGTATTCATGTTTTGTTCAAATATAATTTTCCACAAAATGTGACCACTTATAATATAATATTTGTAAATCTATATGTATGAATTTGTAATAAATTTTAAATGTATAGATATAACCTTTCAATGTTTAACACATCCCAATAAATCAAATAAATTATACCATTTGGATTTCATATTGTACTGTACATATGTGATTTCTAGTTGATAACTATTTAAAGTTATCTCAATGTATCTAATACTTGGGAATATTAGATGAATTTCTAGGGGTTAAGATGGTATTAAGGAAACTTGACATATGTTTTTGTGAGATTTTGACATGAAGATTTGTTTTTTTCCTAGGTTTTTGATGTCACTAGTTGATGGTGGTACATGTACTAGATTCCAATCAAAGGGAATGTATTTCTTTGGGTACTTCAATATGCAAATAAAGATGATGAAATACCAGTTGTGCTATTTTGAGTTACATATATCATCACAAAACTCAGAGCATGATGGGTTAGAATTTGATTTTGTAGGCATAAGAAGTTATCCATTCTCCAAACCTACATACTTACTAAAGAGAAAGGATACATGGAACAATGTATATACCTTTGGTTTAAACCTAAAAACATTTTTCAAATTCCTTAAGAAAAAAAAGGTCCTAGTAGTTAGATATCCATTGAATCAACCAAGGAAGATATACTCAACTTTTAAAAGGATAAGATAATGGGCTGCAAGAGGGATACTTGTGAAAAAAAATAGTAGAAAGATGCTATTCCACATTAAGGGGTGTGATGCAAATGTATATCATTCACATGGACCAACACTGGGAAAAATGTGGTGTCATTTCTTGACTCACAAAGAATACAATTGTTGCACAACGAGTCTTTTGATTAATGTAAACTATACAATATTGGTTCAATGTCTCTCTGAGGGCGTATGAATGCATTTCTCATAAAAAAAAATTCTTGTATTGTGTTGAGGATTATTTCATTTTCTTTCTCATTGAAGTAAGTGATTCATCGTTTATATGGAGAATGGAACAATTTACAAGAATAAATTCTATTATATTTCAAAGTAATTGAATTTGTGATAGACATAAGTCAAAATTATGTTGTCCACTTCTAATGATAACTCAGATATATATTTTACAATAATAAATAGTAGTGAGCTTAACGCCATGTAAAATGTAAGAAAAAAATACATGAGTTATTACAATGTTATGACTAAGATAAGAAAACATAACATTATTTCTACCAAAATAAAATTACCCCAAAAAATGGAAATACTACCAGCTGATAGCATATATTATGCTTTCGACCGGCAGCATATTTTATGCTACCGACCGACAACATAATATACTCTAGGTTAGTAGCATAAAATATGCTACCAGCTGGTAGCATTTTTATGCTATCGGCTGAGAACATAATATATGTTTTCATCCGGTAGCATAAAAACATGCTATTGGATGGTAGCCACTTTTATGGTACCATTTGGTAGCATATAGAAAAGCTATTGTCTGGGGAAAAAAATGGGAATTATTTTTGCTTGCACCATATTTTAGGAGGACATATTTCTCATTGAGATTATCATTTTAATTGCTAACATATAAAAGTTTCAAAAAAAATCCCATGCAAAATTAGCAAAATCTATAATTTTTCCACAAAAAATCACTTTTCTGATTTTTTTGTTTGCACCATATTTTGTGAGGACAAATTTCTCGTCATGCTGGTCATTTTAAATACTATTGTCAAAAAATGATTTTTCAAAAAATTATGTATATTTTTGGCCAACATCATATACTATTAGTCGACAACATAATATATGTTGTCGGCCGGTAGCATAAAAACTGCTACCGAATGACAACATATTTATGTTTTCTTCATATTCGCCATCCTCATGAAAGTCAATTTTCCCAAATTCGCCAACCAATTTCTACAAAAAAAAATTTGGGGTGCTATGAGAATATTCCTTGGTGCATAATCAATATTAAAAGTGCGAGCCTCACAACTTTGGAAGTGTGAGGCTCACGATTTCAAAGTTGATAGGCTCACATTTGCAAATTTGTGAGACTCACACTTTCAAAGTTGTGAGCCTCGCACTTTTAAAGTGTGGGGCACACCATTTTAAAATACGAGGCTCATACTTTCAAAGTGTGGGACTCGCACTTTCAAAGTGTGTGTCCCACACTTTCAAACTGCAAGGCTCGCAACTTCGAAAGTGTGAATATCACATTTTTTGCAACTTTGACAATGTGAGGCTCACAATCTGACTTATAATAGTTAACGGTTGTTAACTATACATCGAGTATTTTTAAATTTCATTTAATACAAGAGGCTCATGACTTATAATAGTTAGCGTCTACTAACCGTACATCAAGGCTTTTACACTTTTAAAGTGCGACGAAATTTCTTGCATCGTCTTTTCAAATTGTGAGGCTTACACTTTGAACTTTATTTTGTAGGATGTTATTATTTTTATTTTTATTTTTATAAATCCAACGGGATCATGCCTTATAATAGTTGGCGGCTGCTAACCTTACATACTCCCAACATGAAAATCTAAAAAATAGCAAAATTGGAATCCAATAATATTGAAATTAGAACTCCAATAAGTCCAATAATGACAATATTGGAATCCACTATTATTACTAATGGAATCCAATAATAGTAATAATGGAATCCAGTATAGAAAAAAATGGAATCCAATATAGGCAAAAATGGTGATAGATTTCTTCCAAAACATGTAATACTAGAGTTTAGATTCATTGGAATATGTCCAGATTTAGTGAAATAAGTGTTCTATTTTTTGTTCATCTAGATGGTTTTTCATATCCAAATAATTTTTTGCAATCTACGTTAACTCATTCGAATTTTGATCATGGGTACTGTTGAAGGATATTAATGTCTCTAGATCTAGGATTGTATGGGGATTCATTAGAAGCCCTATCTTTTTCTAAAAGATTATTTGATTTCAATATATATTTTATGTCATTGTTAATTTATCTTCCTTTTTATACCATTGGAAATTTTATGGTGCATTTCATAGGTGATCTCAAACCTGAGGGTTATTTTTCCTTCAATGTCTATTATGACATAGGACTAGCTGCCTATGAGTGTTTGGAAAAAATTTATTTAACATACATTTTAGACATGCAATTTTGATGGGGGAGGAAACTTTATGTTGTAAGGATGTACTAAGGAATTCATAGGTTTAATTGTTAATGAATATGTTTTCTATGTGCTTAGATGTAGAAACTCTTGATCAAATGTTTGAGGATGTATATACACATAAAAATAATGTGGTAGATCCAAATAGATTAACACATTTTATTCATTGTATTTTCAATACATTATGCTTACATATTTATAAGAACGTGTTTCCTATAATATAGGAAGCAAATCACAATATTAATTAGGTTGTTTAAATAATCTACACAACAATCACTTAATAATATTAGATGTATAGACACCAAAATTTGGTATCGCTTCCTTTTCCACCCCCATTTGCTCCCTTTCACCATATTCACTCTTTCAAATTTATTTTTCCCTCCTAAATTCAATTCATCCCATTATTCATTATTCTCTCACCTTTAATCATTTCATTATTTAATCTATGGTTAATTATCCCTAATTAATCCTAATCCTCATATCTTTTTTTATCCTCCCTAACCATCCCCAACTACCCCTAATCAGCATTAATAAATCCTAATCTCTCATTAAGTCATTTCCTATCTCTAAACTCCTCCCTTTTATCCTTTATATGCTCTCAACCACCTCCATTTAATGATTTCATCCCCATTTTTTCTTTATTTACTCATTTTCATCCCTCACTTGTCCATTTATCTTCCCTATGCATCCCTAACCCACCTAAGCATCCTAAAACCCTAATCCCACTCATAACGGGATATTTTCCTTGATTTCATCATGTTCCTATCGTCTAAATAGATGGGTCACCGCAATCGGTGGTGAACCATTTGGGTCTCCGTGGACCCTATAAGTGTGCCCTTTCCCCCTCCTTTCTCAAGGATGCAACATTAAGATTTTTGAGCTATCTTGTGATCTTTTCTTCATCACTAATTTATTTTTCATCTGTCATACCCATATTGCATCATTGGTGCATCAACTTGGGTGATTTAGGGAGACATATTTTTTTATTTGGCATATAGTGTGTTTTAATTTCTATATTGTTGCATATATTTTCTGACACCTTATATAGGTCCAACTACCATCGCGTGTTCTACATCATCCAATTTTAGCCCTTTTTTTCTACATGTCTTCATTCCATCCCATCTCATTTCATTCAAAACCTAACTAGCTCAGGTCATCATTGACCCAACCTAATTGTTGTCGACCCAAACTACATTCTATTTGCCTCTACCATCTAGGTCACTATCCATCTATGTTTTTGTTTCTAGTCATCATGCCACCAAGATTCTTTTATTTTCTTCAGTCTGACACTTGAGATCAAATCTTTCAATCCCCATTTTCCATCAACTCATCCCCCATCTTAAGTATTTTCCCTTCCATTTCCTAATTTTCTTGTATCATTTTTGTTTCTCCCTATTCTAGATCTTTTGAAGGTCTCTGTGCATCAGTTCACCTTTGCTTATCTCAGATCTACCATTAGAAGCTTCATATCTACATTTTCACATTGCTTTAATAGCTTATCTATCCCAGTCGTCATCGATCCTTGTCAGGTTTGCTTTATTTTTTCATATTTAGATCAAATCTGCTTTCTGTCACTTTAGATCCATCTTTCAGTTTCTATTTTGTTTTAGATACTGCATGTGTTTATTAGATCCATCATCAAATTTCCTATTTTTTCTTGTTTACAAGAGGGTTGACATCCATCTAAGGAATTTCATGCTTCTTGGAACCAACTTAGTCATGCAGCCTTCCATCCTATCTATTAATCCATATTTTTCTCTATTGTTCATTGTTGTGTAGGTCATAAAGCTTACAGCTGGGAGGTATTCATCATTTTTTGCCATCTATATTATCATCACTTTGAGGTACCTTAAACCCTCCATTTAATATTTTCTTGTTTCTTTTATTACTAGTTCATTAATTTGGATATGAATAAAGCAACTTTGTCAATGAGATGAATATATAACAATACTATGATCACACTAAATTCCTAACATTCCCCCCTTAGTGTGAACATCAGGCAAGGAGAAACTAAAAATAGAATTGTATGATACCGTATACTTTTATGTCTACATATTGAAATGTTATCTAGATCTTTCTACAAATGATCACCTATATCACCACAGTGAACTTATCACTAATTTATCATACTTCCAAGAAGCACAATAGTCAGAATATCTCTGCAGTCAATTTCCCTACTATACAACTTTCCGTATAGTCTTGCACCTTCCACACATATCACAACACTTTCAAGATATTACATTAGGAATTATCACACATTCAAAGAGAACAGACAAAAAAATTATTCTTATTTTGCACACCATGTGTGCAACATTAAAAAAACACAAAACTGAAAAAATCCACCATAAGAAAATGTAGCCCCATAATTTCTGACTGACAGTAGGTTTTGATTGACCTCATTCATCCATTACCTCCATTCTCCAGTGTGATGATGCTAGCTCATCCGAATGCAATCATAAAGCTCAATTATTTCCACATTGTTTATTATATCCTCCCCCTCAATGTGAAATATTTTATTTTGTAGAGTGTCAGGTTCCACTGAAAATGTGTCCGTGAGGAAAATGTTTTTTAGTTATTATTTTTTAAATTTTAAAACGACATAAAGTTTACAACTCTAACACTATGAAATTTGACTCTTCACATATAATACAATATATGACTTACAATTGAATTTTGACTAACCACATTTAAAAAGTAATTAACTATTACTTTTTACTCACAACGTTGAACTAACATTGACGTTTTTATTGAATTTTATAAAAAAAAAAAAAAAAATTACAATCTATATATAAAAATTCTATTAATTTTTAGATAATACTATAAACAACAATTTTTGTAAACCTATTGACAATAAAATAGGATAACATTGGTCTAGACACCAAGATTCTAAAGTTCAATTAACCTAATTACAATAAAGACACAAAAGCATACAAATTCTAATCTTAGATTTAAGTAAAAATCAAAAGATAGATCAAAATTGCAGGAAATGACAAAATCAATCATCTCCATCTATATTCCATTCACAGCTCATTTGCAAATATATAGGTAAAGTTGTTCCTAAAATTTAGGAAACAACTCACTAACAATACAAATAATAAACTAAATACGTGAAGTTGTTGAAACAAATTCACATTACAACTTATAATAACATGAACACTAATAAATATTTCCTAACATTCCCTCCCTTAGTGTTAACGTGGGGAAGAACTGTGCACCATTTGAACTAGAAATAAAATTGTATTCCTCCACATACTTTTAGGTCTGCATATTGTTGGTTTGGATCTTGTTATTTGAATTTTGCTCCACATGACTAATCTGCTTCACCACAGTGAATCCCATACCGGATGATCACTCTTCCACCAATTCACCTACATACGCAAACTCAATGTGCACAACTGTCTAAAAATGTATCCTTTACAAAAACACGTCCTCTTGAGTCTCTTTTTCAGATTCGGTGATGGAACAATTACATAACCATCAAAGATTAGTAAGCATGGGTGCCTTCATAATAACCCTTTCAAACGATCCTAAACAATAGCAGAATGTGCCTTAATATTTTTTACATGTACAAATCCAGTAACGAGAATATACGTAAAAATTGATTACATGGACGTGGAGTCAATGAATATATCCACACATAATCTCACAAATAATATTATTTTCTCATCTTTAGAGGTGAAGCACAATACTATAGCCTAGGTATAATTTATTTCATAGATCCATACCAACTCTGATACCAAAATCAAAAAATAGATCCGAATTGAAGCAAATGACACAATCAATAATCTCTGTCTATATTCCATCCTGAACTCATTTGCAAATATATAGGTGAAGTTGTTCCTAAAATTTAGGAAACAACTCACTAACAATACAAATAATAAACTAAATACGTGAAGTTGTTTAAAAAATCACATTACAACTTATAATAACATTAACACTAATAAATATTTCCTAACATTCCCTCCCTTAGTGTAAACATGGGGAAGAATTGTGCACCATTTGAACCAAAAACAGAATCATATGCCTCCACATACTTGTAGGGTTGCATATTGCTAGCTTGGATCTTGTTGTCTGAATTTTGCTGCACATGACCAATCCACTCCACCATAGTGAATCCCATACCAGATGATCACACTTCCACCAATTCACCTACATACACGATCTCAACAGTTTCTTCTTTCACTTCCAATTAACACTCTTTCATCGGCGAATCGATGTAAGAAGTACGATGGTCGAAGAATCTTAGCAGTCAAAGAATCACTCTAGTTCAGCTCTCCTTCTAAATAACTGGTCTTAGCATCCGCAATGCATATTCTCCTCTTTTTAATCATAACAGGGGAAGGAAACCATGCACCATTTTATTCTGTACTCACCACACAACTGAAAAATGAGATGCCACCATACCAAAATGCGGCCCCATTTTTTGTGATTGACAAGAGGCGTTGATCACCCTCCATCCTCCATTTCCTAAAACTTCCAGTCAGATGTTGCTAAATCAGTGAATTTGGATTTCAAGGATCAGTAGTTGCAAGGATGTCGGATAACACCGAGAATGCATCCTTAAGGCAATTTTTTTATTTTTTTTACAATATTTTGACTCTTTGAATTATTGATGATGGACCTAAAAAGACTTGATAACAACTTGATAATGGACATGACATTAACGATGATATTTTACAACTTATGTCTTTTGAATCTAATAACACAACAGTTGACTCTTTTACGAACTTGACTATTAAGACTCGATAATCTAATTTGACTCATTTGACCAATTAATACTTTTGGTAACAACTCTAACCTTATAAAAAAATTCAACTTATCAACAATTGATAATAAGAAAATATTTTTAACAATACTAAACGTTGACATAAAAGATTAAATTTTAAACAAAAACAAGACACTTAAAATTACTCACTAAATACAGGACTTTTATAAAAAAACCTACACTTTTCACAAAAAAAGAGAAACAAATAAACTTTTGGACTCTTATCAACAAATCTAAACACAAATAAATGCGAGTAATCTTCCAAAAATGACGGCATCTATTGAATGACTCTGTATATCAATGGAATTGGAGATTGACGTACCAAAATGATGTTGTGGGTGTAGAATGTACCAACGATTTATTTGAATCAATTTTCAACAAAGCATAGGTTCTTTTTTAGAGGTTGAACCTCAGTAAAAATACGCACATGTAGGCGTCAACCATTTGTTGATAGAGGTTACAATGTGAATACACAACAAATTATGACTTGCAAATCCACTCTTCTACTATAATGAGTCTGATCTAGCAGAAGAAATCCAACACAATGCAGAATTAAACAACTATGCTAAATAAAATACAATTGTGTTTTGGAATTTTGAACCCAATGTTGAGAATTCACTGGAGATGCAATACACACAACTATCTATAAGTGTCCCGTTTACAAAAACACGTCCTCGTGAGTCTCCTTGTTAGATTTGGTTATGGAAGGTTTACACAACCATTAAAGATTAGTAATCACGGGTGCCTTCATAACAACCCTTTCAAACGATCCTCCATAACAGCTGAATGTTGGCCTAAATTTTTTTGCATGCACAAATACAATATGGAGAATAAACGTAAAAAATTGATTACAAGGATGTGGAGCTAATGAATCTATCTACACATAATCTCATAGATAATAATATTTTCTCATCTTTAGAGGTGAAGCACAATACTACAGCCCAGGTATAATTTCTTTCACATATCCATACCAGCTCTGATACCGAATCAAAATATGGATCATAATTGCAGAAAATAACACAATCAATAATCTTCCTCTATATTCCATTCATAACTCATTTGAAAATATATCGATCAAGTTGTTCTTAAAATTTAGGAAACAACTCACTAACAATACAAATAATAAACTAAATACGTGAAGTTGTTGAAACACCTTCACATTATAACTTACAATAACGTGAACACTAATAAACATTTCCTAATAAGAATATAACCAAGAGATTGACAACTAAACAAAACTAGTAAATATGTGACTTTAATTACTATTTAATATTATGGGTTATATATCAAAAGAAAAAACACCTTGGAATTGTAAATTGACAGACTACCAACTAGTGAGTGATGAAGGATTAGATGCAAATTGTAATGTCGATGGCACTAGTGTTAGGAAACCACAGACTATGCAGTGATGAATACATAAGAATTAGAATAAAAAAATAATAGTTTCAGGATATAGACATAAATGAAATATATAAAATACCAAATATGCAAGAGACGAACACTAGATTTACGTAAACTCAAGATGAGCGCTTAGGGAAACATCCATGGTGCAACATATCAAGCTTTTATTAACTCAAGATGAACAAATTACAAGCAAAATCATTATGAGAAACTTTAGATCTCCACAAAATTATACACAGCTAATTATAAAAGTACAGTAATGATTCCTCCTCCTAAAATAGAGTGGAAAAAATGCCTTTTCCAATGCTACTGTCCCTTCATCAATAACATGTCTAAAAAAGTGATACTTAATATACTTTGTCTTATTGTGATAATCTGAATTCTTGGCCAAATAAATATCACTTTCATTGTCACACAATACCGTAATCTTGTATTGATCTCTTCCAAAATCATCCAATATGTCTTTTAGAAAAATTTCCTATTGACAAGCATGATAGGTAGCTACATATTCTGCCTCAATAGTTGAAATTGCGGTGATCGTTTGAAGCTTTGATATCCAACTGATAGGTCTACCCGCAAATGTAAAAACATAACAGAAGTTGATCTTATTTTTTCTAAATCACTTGCATGTTAGGAAATTTATGGGAAGATATAATTAAAAAATTATAGATCCACAAAATAAATTTCTAAAGATTATACACTATGATGTGCAGTGATTAAACAAAGATTTATATGTTTTATATTTACATATTACATAATGTAAATAAAATGAATAGAAATTAAATGAAAACAATGACACAAGTTATAAGTGGGAAAACCATGGAAGGTAAAAAATCCACTAAAAATAACTTATCTTTATTGAGAATATACTTTTACCCAACACTCCCACTATTTCACATGTAATTACTCCTTCAATAAGGAATTACGAACTACCTCATATATTTTCTCATGTGACTTACAAATATGCTCGCACATATAGCTTGCATATAATGTTACAACCTATATAACCAATCCCTAAAGGATCACCTTGTTATATACAAAGCGGGTGGTCATGATCCACTCTTTTAAAAGCTAACCTAAGTCATTTGGTGGTTTTATACTAAGCAGTTTCCCACTTAATATTATAAACCCCAACACTCCCCCTTAATGTTAAGCAAGGAAACATGCCAAGTTACCTTTTGGTACAAAAGGATTTATTATCCATAAATAAACATGTGATTTAGGCTAGCATCCAAAAAACTTGTTCCGCGGGTTTCCAATTCCACAGTGCACTACAACAGAGTTTTACAAGTTTTTCAACTCCATTGTATACTACTACAGTGTCTTAAGGACTTATACAAACCACGAACAACGTATTGTGGATTTTAGAGAAGCCATGAGACACTATTTTTCCATGGTTCAAAACAGTGCTCTACGGATTCTATTAAAAACTACAATACAAAGGAACATATATAAATTCTCAAGATAAAGTTCTTACGGATGAAGACTTACATCATCTTATGGAGCCTTTTATAAAACAAGGTATACCCATAACTAATGTTTTGCTGGGAAATACAAGTAAACTTCATATACATGACAATTTACTTAAAAACGTAGAAATAGTCATGGGATTATCCACTTTAACACATTCAAGTCGTTAAGAGATGACATTAGCTAAGAAAAAACTGCAACGTGCTCATTTCTTGTTTCCCCCGTCAAGGGTAGATCTGAAAGGCCAAAAAACATATGCTTTGTTGATTTAGAGGTGGAGATCAATGTCATCCATATGATCACAAGAGCTAATATTTGAAATGTTCGGCATGCACGGAACTATTAGAACTTTGTAGCACCCAATGGCTTAGAAAAAAACAAGGCACGAAACTTGGAAAAACTTCACAGCACACAGTGAATTTGTAAAAATATTTTCAACTTGATCTTCATTCGAACAAAACTTGAGATCAATATCATCATCCAAGACTTTTTCTTAAATAAAGTTCATATGAAATTCTATATGATTTTTTCTCTGATGTTGAACTGAATTATTTTCAAGAGCAAATGCAACTCTGGTTGTCACATAGAAGAGTAGTGCTTCCTTTGATTCCCATATGGAGTTCATCTAATAGTATTTTCATCCATATAACTTCCTTTGTAGCTTCCATAGTACTTTTATACTCTACTTTAGTAGAAGAGATAAAAACTATTGGTTGTTTCTTAATACTTCAAGTGATGGCACCTACACCAAACAACACTTGAACAAAAATTTAGATGTATATTCAATACAACATCAACATGGTTAGAGTATATACATCATATAAATCATATGATTTCACTTTTAACCAACTGTACAAGTTTAAACCATAGTTATATAACAACTATCACAACAATATGCTTAGCAACGAACTATGTTAGGACATTTAAGGAATGTTCTATCAAAAACATATTCAGAAGTAGATTTTATATCCACAATATCATTCACATGGTCAGGATCACAATAACCACATAATTATGCATTATCACAAGAATAATAACACAAAACATAATTGATTGTACACATAAGCATGAACTACATGAATCTAGAAATAATTTCATTTGAATATGATATATCATGCCTAGTTATAGTTAAATAAATCAAACTGCCATAGGAATAGAGACATACTTACAATCAATCATATTAAACCTTTCAAGAAGATTGGTAACATACTGAGCTTGCAATGCAACAATAGATTTGTGATTTAGACAAATAAATATGCCCAAAAAATTATTTAACAATGTTAAATCAGTTATTTCAAAAACATTTTCTTAACTTCTCTATGATTCTTAGAATTAGATTTTTGTTACAACTAGAAATCAAGAGATCATCAATCATATAAGACATTAAAGATATCATGATTTTTTTCATATTTGGAAAATAGATAATTATCAACAAAACAGTTAGAGAAACCAATCTCATTTAAGAAAATATTTACTTAGCATACCAAGCTCTACGGTCTTTCTTAATACCATACAAATATTTCTTAAGTTTACTCAAAAACAATTTTTCCAAGTTCTTCAAAGATTTTAGGTTGATAGTTTGAAACCTGATTTCTGGCCCATTATGGAATCCTAGTATGAGACAAGGATTGAGAGATCTTCTCCTCAATGTCTACATCCATCATATCAAAAAGAGAGTGAAAATATTCTTCCAAAACAATTTCAGATATAGGACACTCAAAAGAGGGAAGAGAGGTAGATTTACAAAAGAGGTTTCTTAAGAACATGCACAGATTCATTAATTATCTTGTAACCTCATAACTTTGGAACACTTTACATGATGTGTAAATCTACTTGATATACTTAAAAACATTATATCAACTTTTACTCTACCTCTATGAAAATCCTTTCTTGCTTTTTGATACATAACCCTTATTCATGATTGAACATTACTCAAAATTACTTTATCACTTTTTATATAAGTTCGTGACGTCTGATTACTATCAAATAACTTATATAATTCATCATAAATCAACATAAATTATATGACTAAGATAGAGACTAACTGTTTAATATATTAATCTCTTGAAAATCATATCAATAAGGCCTCTAAACCTCATGAAAAACACTTGATGGACCTTAGAATTCATATTGAACTAATAACCAGATATCAGAGGACTCCTAGGCTTAGATCTCTCAAACTTTAGAAGATATTACCTCGATCTTGGCCTTCAGGATTGTCACGACACCTATTTGTAACATTTATGAATGTGACCTTATCAGTAATACCTTATTCAATCTTTATTTGACTTTTGAGTATACTGACAAAAAAACCACCTTTATGATGCACATATATAGAACTCACAAATTTTTGTAATACTTATAGACCTGTAGATCATACTTATATAGTATAAATCAAGGACTAAGACATACTTTTATTTTGAACAATCCTTCAAGTATTCTTAGGTCACTTGAAGCCAACTAGCTCCCTCTCAATAAGAACAATAACTTCTATTTGATTTTGGAGCAACACAACATATTTGTAAAGAAAATAAAACCTTGATTTCATTATGAAATTCACATGTCCAAGCCTTTCATGCCAAATATGAATATCATTTCTAGATGAAGAATAAAAAAATCCATCAAAAAGATATAAACCATTTTTTTGTATACCAGATGCAACACAATTACTAATATCATGTTTCACATACCATTTATCTTGCAAAAAAAACAACTTTATAGTCTTCTTTAGTTAACTGATAGAAAGATAAAAGATTCTTTTTCAGCTAAGGAACATACAAGACAATCCTAATTATTCCATTCATTATCATTTGAAGTTGAGAGTGTAGTTTACAGGGCAATATAATGCTCAACATAATTGGTTTGGTTATTATCATGACCCTAATTTTTATTGGTCTTCCTTTTATTATTTTCGTTCTTATTCTTAGGATTTTTATGAGACAAGAGAGCATGAAAAACATATTCTTTATGCCCAAATTTACCACACTTTATAAAACAGTCGAGATTGAGCTCATCTGTAGAGAAAACATAACCATGGGATCCATGTAATTTTTATGAGGTAAACCATCATATAGGATTATACCTACTCACATAAAAACTCTCCCCAGCCATGAAATTAGAGAAATCCCAATAGCAATAAGATGGTTTTTCTTATTAAATTGGAGATCTACTAAAAGAATCAAGGGTGCAAATTTAGACTAAGGGTGAAAAATGTTCTGTTAACAGTGTATATGTCTTCATTATCTATTTAATCCTTTTTTAAAACAAATATGACATATAACATATCCAAATAGATAATCAAATCATATAAGAATAATCACAGTGTTTACTAAAAAAACATGATTATTACTTGTTCCATAAGAAAAAAAACCATAAAATTTAGTCCCTATTAGAGAATTAAAGTTAATTATATTAATATTCTTATAAAAAAATTAAAAACCTTATATAAAACAAAAAAATGGAGTTAAGCTCCTATTGCTATGGGGATATTTATTAGCTCAAACGAGTTCACAACCATCACAAGTTCATAGCACAAAGAGATCATTTTGCAACATAGTTATAATTTACAACTTGTCAGCTAAACAACTAACTCACATTGACCGAGAAGATCACTGAGTTCAATAGTCAGGAAATACAACAAGCTCACAAAGCTTCAAAAAAACATTTACAATGTGGCCTACACCACAAAATTGAAAAAAAAAATTAAAAAGAAGAAATAAAATCCTTGCGGGAGAGCCAACCCAAGTCAAGAACGATTTATCTAAACATAGGCTACAGACTAACTCAAAAAATTTCAAGCATAGCTCGGAATATATTAAAAACAACATGCTTCAGTCAAGTTTACAAGCAAGCCAACCGAGCTTGAACCGAGTCGAGCTACAAAACCAAAGCCACAAAAAAAAATCAATTAAACAAAATTAAAGGACACATAGCTAAATCAAAATGTAACATGCAACATAGATCTAGCCAAAGCAACTTGGCACATGTCAGCTTTCTGGAAAATCTCCACACATATTAGCCTAGCAGACATGAAGTCCATGAAATTAACCAAAACATATAGCTTTTTCGGGTCTGGAATGTTAAACAGAAAAAAGATACAGACACGTGGAATTATTTCGTCACACCTTTTTGACAGATGACTTCAGCAGAAGCAAAGGACGTGAAATAATAAGAATTAATATATTTTCAGGTCCATGATAGGGTTTGAAATTCAACAAGGACACATGGAGGAATTACAACACTCTCCAAAGGAAAAAAAGCTACGGAACTCAAACCAAAGGAATAAAGTAAATAAGATGACATATTCAAGTCCGCAATGAAAAAATGAAGATGAGGGACCTATTTGCGACTAAATAAAATGAAAACAAATATCGTAGAGACAACAACTAATAGAGAAAACATGAACCTTGCGAAATAAGCCAAAAAAACAAGAAATTTGAAGTCCACACAATAATAAAATGGCTATAAATGGTGCTAAAAATTTAAGAAATAGTTGCAGATGACTGATAAGCTACAAAATATCATGAACAAGGTCGCAGAAGGAAGAATAAATGCATATATATGCACACAAGATGTATAAGCAAGATATAATCAATAAACCAATCAATTTTTAAAATATTTTTACAGGAATTTGAATTTTGAACATGTTTTAGCTCAAAGTCAAGGAAGAACAGCTAGGGTTCCACAGATATTGAAAAAACTTCAAGTTTCTTTCCACATGTGAATCAAAAAATCCATATCTACCTTTGCACAAGCATAAACACTCACTCTGATACTATGTTAGGAGATATACATGAAGATATAATTAACAAATTATATATCCATAGAATAAATTATAGAAGATTATAGATTATGATGTGTAGTGATTAAACAAAGATTAAGATGTTTTATATTTGCATATTACAAAATTTAAATAACATAAAAATAAATATGAACATGGTGACACGAGATATAAGTGGGATAACCATGGAAGGTAAAAACCCCACTGAAAATCACTTATCTTTATTGAGAATATACTTTTACCTAACATTCCCACTATTTCACATGCAGTTACTCCTTCAATAAGGAATTACGAACTACATCATACATTTTATCATGAGACTTACAAATATTCTCGCACATATAGGATTATAGCTTGCATACAATTTTACAACTTGTGTAACCAATTCCTAAAGGATCACCTTGTTATAGACAAGACAGGTGGTCATCATCCACTCTTTTAAAATCCAGCTTGGGTCATTTGGTGGTTTTATAATAAGAAGTTTTTCGCTTCATATCCATTGCAAAATCTAAATCAACATATCCACAAATAGAGTTGTCAGTATTATTACAAGTGATGAAATAATCAATTGTGCCTCATAAGTAGTGAAACACCCACTTCAACTAACTAGTGTTCTCTACATAAATCTACTGACAACTCAAACTACATGTGAAATTTCAAGCCTTGTACATGTCATAACATACATTAAACTTCCTACTGCACTAGCATATGGTATATGAGACATATACCCCTTTTCTTCTTCTTCTCTAGGACATAAATTTGAAGAAAGTTTGAAATGGGAAGAAAAAGAGATCCTAACTGGTTTCACATATTTCATACCAAATCTTGTTAGTATATTTTCCAGATACCTATGTTGTGATAACCAAAGCTTACCATTGATATTATCTCTAGGCATCTCCATGACTAAGATTTTTTTTGTAGCTACTAGATATTTCATATCGAATTTCCTAGCTAAATGAGCCTTTAAATTTTTTATTTCTACCATGTTTTTTCTTGCAACAAGCATATCATCAACATATAATACTAATATAATGAATAAGCCATTGTCTAAAACCTTGAAATATACACATTGGTCATACTCACTCTTTAGAAAATTATGGCTCAACATGAAAGCATCAAACTTCTTATACCATTTTCTGGGTGACTATTTTAGGCCACACAATGATTTTCTGAGATTGCAAACAAATCCTTTTTCTATTTTATACAAATCCTTTAGGTTTTTCCGTATAAATCCTCTTCCAAACGTCCATATAAGAATGTTGTTTTAACATATAATTGCTCCAACTCCAAATCAAGTAAAGCAACTAGTGCTGAGACTACTCGAATTGAAACAAGTTTAATAAAAGGTGAAAAAGTTTCATGGAAATCAATACCTTCTATCTATACAAATAATTTTTCTACCAGTATAGCCCTGAACATTTTAACTTTTTCATCAATTGTTGGCCATTGTGGGTGTGTTTTGTCATTGATGTCAACCCTTATTTATGGAAAAGGGTTTCATGGTTATGTATAAGTCTCCCTATGATGTTTTTTAGGTGTCAAGCATTAAGAGTGAGTGGTTGTGTCATGAGTTGGTGTGATCTAGGAGGTTTTGGTGTATGGTCTAGTGAGTTGAGTCATTGTATGAGCTATATTAAGGTAATTGGAGGTTTTTATGAGTTCATACATGGTCCATTTGATGTTTCACGAGTGTCTATGGGTCTGCATGATGTCAGCATGGTCATTTCATGGGTTGTCATGGTTGAGTTAAGTCATGAACATGAATAATGAGGTATAGATGTGAGATTTGGACCATATAATTCATGTTGGAGAATGGTTACAGCATTGTTATAGTGTACCTGAGATGTGTGATGAGTTCCAAGCCATAATTCAGATGTATGATGCATATTTGAGGTCTTTGGGAAGCAAACATTTGAGAATAATAAGTTTTACATAGGCAAGTCACTGTGGTTGGAGAGTTTGAGAAGCTATAGGATGTTGTCATGGTTCTTTATGACAAGTTTCAGGTAATTCTGATGAATGAATTGCAAGCTATGCAAGTTTTGGAAAATCGGGTAAGAAACAGTGTATTTCGTGACAAAAGTTGACCTTCTGGTGCTCGTTGTGAATCATATGATTTTCATGGGGACCTAAGCTCTTATTCATATAATTTTAGGTCATTTATTAAGGTTTTCAAAAAATAATGAGTTATTTTGATGATCATGTTTTTTATGAACGATCGTTAAGAAAATCAACTAGTTTAAAACCCTAGTTACACCCTAGCTAGGAGCATCTTGCAGAAAAGTGAGTATACTGATCTTGTTTTGAATCCTTTTGAAAAATTTATTATTTGATTTTGTATAGGAAACTTACATATTTCCATAAATGTAGGATAGAGCATGTGGTGATATGTGGGTCCCACCTAAAAATGGAAGTTTCTGAAGAGTTTCAGTTTGACAAAAAGTTCTCCAAATAAGGTAACGTATAAATTTGTATTCATGATATCTTAGAGTTTTCCTAGATGTATATGAAGTTTTCAAATCATTATTTTGATGAAAGAGTGCAATTTATTCCCTATTTAGGTTGACTGGTCAAAGGGTAGTTTTGAGGCAATAAAAATGAGGATTTGGTAAAATTGGTGTAAAAGAAGATACATGAGGATTTAGGAGATTATTCAAGTTTTTTTGGAAATAAAATTCATAGTTATTTCCATTTATATAATTCTTGTCTCATGATGATGAATTTTGCTAAGGTTTCCAGGTTAGTTGTTGGACAGGAAGATTTATGTTAGTGCAAGACACGACAAGATCTACTAAATGTTTTGAGTTGATTGGAGCATGATATGTATTAGATGATAATTTCTATCACCTAGAGATTTAATGTGGATTAAGTTTTCATTGAATGAATAAATTTATATGTCTTGATTGTTGCAGGAAAGGTGTTAAATAACTGATCTATGAAAACAGGTTTTTGGGCAGGTTGATTTGGTAAAGACAAAATTGGATGAGGTTTGAGAAGGTGATTGTTTCATGACTTATAACTTTCTTAGAAGTGTGCTACAGGTTCTTACCTTTCCATTTATTTGTCACATGACATATTTTGTATGTTTTGGAGTGATCTAGTGTTATAAAGATGTTTTCATAGTCCTAAAGGGTGTAGGAAACAATTGTTTTGAGAAGTGCAAAGAGTAGTGGTCCCATTAAATAAAATAATTTGATTATTTAATGTAAATTATGACCATGGATGATTTTTAAATGTTATTTTAAACATGTGTGATGAAATTTAGAGATTTAATAAAAATATTTTTGGCATGAGGGGATTTTTTTCATCCCAATGCAAGGGTTTTAAGGATTTTTAGTGCATGGAATGTTATTTTTTTCTAGGAAGACCTATTTGGGTCATATTTTACCATTGTTATTGGTTTTATTGAATTTTCCTAAGGTTTATTGGTCGAATTTATCATGAGGGACTGACTTATCTCATGTTTGGAAGAATAATTTCATATAAAAGTGTTGTTTTAATTCATTTAGAGAGCTAGTCATCCATGGGTGAAAAGTGAGACCCATAGGTGAGTAAATTCCATGTATGTGTGCATAATTTTAAGGATGAGGAAGATCAGAGAGAATTTTTACAATGTTTTAGAGCCAATATAGGTTAGGAAAGTAGAAGGTAGAGAAAGTTAGATGCCCTAGGGTATAAGCTATGGTTTTTGAGATGAATATGTGATCTCCATCAGTTGTGGCATTAGAATAATTAGAGATCAAACTTATATAGGTGTTTGAGTTTGGGCTTGGTCATCCTAGGAGGTTTTGGACTCCTTGTGGATTTGGTGCTTCAATAAATTAGGTGTTAGTGCTCCTTGTAGGGTTGGTGCTCTACTAAAATAGGGTTTGGTGCTCCTTATGGGGTTAGTGCCTCACTAAATCAGGGGTTGGTACTACTTGTGAAGTTTTTTATTTACTAAATTTCTTTTGTTTATGTAATATAAGCATAGTTTCAGTGGTTTTTCTCCCCCATGATGGTTCCCCCCTTATATCTTGTGTTCATGTGTATGCTCTCTTGGTTGTACTTATGTGGTTGATTATTTCATGTTGTTAATTAGACATTGATGGATGGATAAATGTTAATGGTACATGTATTATAATCTAATTTTTTTTTACAGGTTTAAGAACTAATTCAACCCTCCTCAATTTATTGTTCTTCCAACATCAGCACCTATCTTTTGTTTGTAAACCTATTTGTAGTCAACAGTTGTGTTTTGGAAGTTCAACTAGGTCCCATGACCTATTATTTTTCAAGGAATCCATATCCTCTTGCATTTCCCTTTTCCATTTGGCACTATCCACATATTCTAATGCTTCCTAATAACACTTATGTTCCCCATCATTAGAAATCAAATCAATTTATGTATTGGGAGTGTATGTACTAGGAGGATGCCTAACACATGTAGATCTCCAAACTAGTTGTTGTGGTGTTTCCTCATGTTGCTGTGACCTCCATATTGAATGCTCGGTTTTTTCCTCAAGATGTTGTGAATATTCAACGTCTTCAACATCTACAAATGATATTTTTCTTCCTTTTTAGTATCTTAAGATGGTTGAACTTCAACCTTCACATGTTCATGTTTAGGTTCTTGTTCTTGTTTGATTTCAACATCTGATTTTAGGAGAGGAGATTCCTCAAACTCTACATCTCTAGTAATGATGGATTTTTTAGGTAGTACGGTCCAACACTTTGTTTCCCTTAACACCAGCTACTTCACCATACCCAAGAAATGTGAAGTTCTTCGATTTTGGGTCTAACTTTGAATGCTTATTTTTATTAGTAAGAGAATAAACACTAAAACCAATAAAAAATCAAGTTTTAATAATCACATGGATGACCTATCCATACCTCTTGAAGAATCTTGTAGTCTATTGCAACTGATGGTGAGAAATTTATTAGATAATGAGCTATAAAAATTACTTCTACCCATAAACATTAATCCAAATTTTCATTACTTAGCATGCTCCTTGTTCTCTTTAAATGAGTCATATTCATCCATTCAACAACCCCATTTTGTTGTGGAGTATAGCTAGTGTTTTAATGCCTTTCAATCCTGAATTCCTTGTAATAGTTCTAAAAATCCAAGGATGTGAACTCACCTACATTATCTATTCTTAAACATTTCATAAACCTACCAGTGTGCTTTTTGACCAAATCTCTAAAGTTCTTAAATGTACTGAAAAGATCATATTTTCTCTTAAGAAATTAGACCCATACTTTCCTAGAGTAATCATCTATAAAAGTAACAAAACACAATGTTCCACCATATGAAATTAAATGTGTTAGATCCAAAAGATAAGAATGAATATAATCAATAATACCTTTACTTATATGACTTACAGCTTTAACCTTTTGTCTACATTGTTTCCCAAATACACATTACTTGCAAAATTTATGTCTAGAAACTATAAATCAAGGAGTAGCTTACGATCTTTTAGAACCTTTAATCCTTTCTCGCTCATATTCCCCAAACGTAAATTCTATAAACAAGTAGAATATTTTGTCGTATTACATACCAAAGATGGTTGAATGATATATGTAATCCTTTGTAATATGTAAAGATTCCCTACTTATGGATCCTTCATTACAACTAAGGTACCATTAGACACCTTTAGAGCTCTACCTTGACCTATGAACTTATAACCACTAGAGTCTAATTAACTCAAGGAAATAAAATTTCTTTGTAGTTCTAGTACATGTCATACTTCTGTTACATTCTTCCTATACCATCAAACATTTTTATCGTAATGCTACCAATCCCTTCAGTTTTACAATAAACATTAATTCCCAAAAGAACGAAACTATTGTCAAGGGGTTGGTAAGAATAAAAAAAATTCTTTGTGGACACATGTAATGTGTAACACTAGAACTTAACAACCTCTCGTGATGATAAGAGGAAACATTAAATAAAGATAAAACTTCACCAATCATACCTTCACTTGTTTCTACTCGATTTGCTGCCTTGGTGACATCTTCCTTCTTTTCTGATTCTTTCCTCTTCGAGTAATCCTTCTTAATATGCCCTAATTTTCCATAGTTCCAACACATTGCCTTACTCTTCCCACCTAGTGACTTAGATCTAGATGTACCTCCTGAGCTTTGACCTCTTTCTTTAGATTTTCCTTTAGTAAACATGGCTTCAAGTGTAAAGATTTCTCCAGTATATTTTCTTCTCATTTCCTCAGCCAATAATTCTCCACTAATAGAATCATATTCAATGTCATCAGAAGTAATAAAACTAATAGAAGTTACTATATGATCCCAAGAATCTGGAAAAGTACATAACAAGGTGAATGCCTTGTCTTCACCATCCACTTTCACATCAGTACTAGTCAACTAGCATAATTGAAAATTGAAAATATCTAAATGATCAAAAAAATTCATATCTTCTTTCATCTGCAATGTATACAAATGCCTTTTCAGGAAAATATAATTTCTTACAAATTTTGTCATGTAAAGACTTTCTAATCTGGTCCATAAACTTGTTGTTGTATTTTTCCAACTATATTGAAGAGAACCTCATTTAGTAAACATAATGATATTACACTGAGAGATTTCAAATCCAGCTCTTCCCAGTCATCTTCATCCATCGGTACAAGTTTCTTTGTATTTCCATCTGGATATTTTGTAACCCTTATTGCACCAGTACATCGCGTGCTTTGATTTTCCACATCTCAAAGTTTTTCTTTCCATTAAAATTCTCCACCTCAAACTTTGCACTCAACACTTTTTCTATTTAATGTAATAGCAACACCAAATACAAAACAATTACTACAATTCTAAAATTGATGCTCTGATACCACTTGTTTGAAAACCACATATTATGTAGCAAAGAATACGTAGAAATTAGAATAACAAAATAAAAATTTAAAGAGATAGAGATAAATTAAATATATAAACTACTTAACATGCAAGATACGAACACCATATTTACATGGTAAAACCCCATCTGAGTTCTTAGGAAAACGTCCATGGTGTAAGATATCAAGATTTTATCAACTCAAGATGAACAAATAACATGTGAACTCATTATGAGTAACTTTATATCTACACAAAAATATATACACCTAATTTTCAAAGTATAATTAGGATTCTTCCTCTTAAAAATAGAGTGGAAAAATGCCATCAGGATTTTCTTTCCTAAAAATAGAATTCAGTTGAATTCGTCTTTCTAGAAACAAGGGATTGACTCCTTAATTTTTACTTCAAAGTCTCTTCCCTTGAACCCCCACCATAAGGGGTTCCTTAACATATTTCTCTCCCCCTGGACCCCCTGCGACATGAGTAGGGGGCAAGCCCATGTACACCCCCCACCCCCTTGAGAAGTTAGGTATAAATAGTGTCGCAAAGGGATCCAAAATTTAACTTTGTTGGCACATATCTAACAGCTAAAACATATTATAAGTATCAAAAAATCTTTTTATTGTTTGTATGATTGAATCCATGTCCATATTCCATGTTGGCACTTTGTTTTAAACTCTAAACTTTTTTTTTTCCTCCCTTGATGTCGCAAATATTTCAAATAAATGAAATCCTCTGCATAGAATATGCAGGTGATTAGGAGTGTTTATGTTATGCCCCGAGGGAGGTTACTAATGAGAATTATGAGTTGTATGTCACTGATGAGCACTCAAATCAAATATATAAAAAATTGAGCCCTAACCAATAATTGATGTAGATTAGTGGTGGTGGGTATCTTAATAGTGCTAAGGGGAGACATTTACAAAATGAAGACTGCATATTTGAAGACTTCGAAGAGATATTTACAAAACCATGGAGTTGAAATTAAATATTTACTCAATTGCAATATATTACATGGAAGTAAACCAAATGAACAAGATTATACATACACACAATCCAATCTGCATTAATTTATTAGTTAGTGGAACTAGTTTTTATAGAGGTTGATCGCTTGTACACAAGAAGGTACATGAAAGAATTATAATCCAATAATATCAATGAATACTATGCAAATCCATTGATATATCGATATCAATGGTAATTCACATGAAGATTGTTAGTAATAAAAATCATGGAGATGCATGAAATGGTCAATAGGTGATGAAAAGATAAAACATATGCACAAATAAGTTCAGTGTGGAAATCTTTTTAGGAAACTGTTGTGATGCAGAAGCATCAATAAACATGTAATCATCAAGTTCTGGTTCTAATTTAAATTTTGGTTATGATTAGCTTAAAATGTCAATTCTAGTGTTTTTGTATGGATCCCAGCTTATTTGGATACCTCCATGTGTATGAAATAAGGCCAGTTGGAGTTTCCCTCTAAGAAGGACCATTTTCAAATATATGAATTTTTATGTTTTTGGTAGGTGGTTTAGGGGTGAGAAATGCATTATTCTGCTATTGTAAAAGTGGTCAAAAGCTAAAATTAATATAATCAAGTGTCTAAACTCACCAACTTATGTAATTCATGTGGATAGTTAGACATGAACTCTAGTTAGGTATTTATGTGGATTTAAATCATCATTCTTGAGGGGAATTTAAAAGAAAAAAGTGGATAGAAGAGAATAGAAAGAGGTGTAACAAGTTATAGGTATTAAATAAGAGGAAAGAACCTCAAGAAGGTAGAGAACTTTTAGGACTATTTTGGAGCACTTTCAAATTAGGATTCTTTATTAATAAGATGTGAATTTCTTGTAAATGAAATTGGAAATGGAAATGTTGTAGTTTTCACGTATAAAATTGTTTGGTTTAGTTTGGTTTGGTATTGATATATTAAGTTTGAGAATATTTATCTTCATCAGTAATAACCCTTATTTTGGTAATGGTGAAATGACTTGAGAATGATGCACTCATTTTGCATGTTAACTGGTTTGTTACATATCTAATTTTTGGTGTAAGTGTAGTTTGATTGTGTAGGTATGAGAAGTATGTGGATGAGGTGCTCAAAGGTGTTAAGGAATAATATAATCCAGGAGTCATATAAGGAGCAAGGGGAATGATACCTATGTGAGGTCAATAGTGGTTTTACAAATATATGTGAAAGGTGGTAAAGACATTTAAGGTGTTCTATAGATTAAAGGACGTTTATTAATATGGTTCTAAGGGACTAAAAATGGTGTGTCAAGGGTATAAGGGTTCTAGAATAACAATCCAATACATAATTTATTGAAAACTAAGTGAATCTTTCATCCTTGAACTATATGTAGTGGGTTTATAGGTTTTTATATAGTCGTGAGATAAAATATAATGTTAGACATTAGATAGGACTAGTGGAACTCTGTAGAGAGAAACCGTTGATAAGGTTTTTAGATGAAGGAAAATAAAAATAAGTGAAAATGTATTCTCTGGGTATAATATATATTATTGTCATGGTTTACTAAAAAAATATATATAATGTCATTTTCCTCAATTATAAATTATTGAAACCTTGGGGATATATGTGTGCATGTCTTGAGTAAGTGCATATGAAGTTTCAAGGTAGAGGGTGGTGTTTTGATGAGTCAAGTTGAAGAGTTTCAATGAGTTCTTCTTGGAGTTACCATTATGTGTGAAAATTATGGGTTCTAAATCATCTAAGAACCTAATTACATGAAGTTTGGCTTATGTAAGGATTTTATTATGATGATGTGTTAAGGTGCAAGGTTTGTGTAAGTACAAATATGATCTAGGGAGTCATAAGGACCATTTACCTTGTGACAGAGATGTTATAGTTCTTACCAGTCATTAAGGTGTAACAAATTTTGTGTCTTATTAAATTTTAGAATGCTGCATGGTGGTTAATGAAGGACTATCCCCTAGAAAGTTATATGTGTATGTTGATTTTCACTCAAAGAGAGAGTAAAGTAAGTATCTTAGTATCGTATATTGTTATCAATCCATATGTTAATATGAATGAAATAGTCTAGGGAACAGGGTAGAGTATCCCATATTATTCGTTGTTTTATTAAGTATGAAACTTAGAATATTGAGCCTTAAGTTAAATTTTTATAACATTGGGAATGTTGGATGACTAGTTAAAGTGATCTATTTCTAAGACAAGTGACGAGTCAAGATGATGTGAATCCAGCTGCAAGAGGTTGAAATACCTCCAAAAACACACATAAACACCTTTGCAAATAAAACCAGGAGTTTCACAATAGCTTACTTCTCATTCTGGAATTCACACTGATCTATTACATCATTACCATTCTCCTTTTATTTCAAGACTACTCTAAAACCCTAAAATGCCAAAAACCCTAAAATGCCAAAAAACCCTAAAATGCAAAACAACTCGGATTGACCCCAAAATTTGCGTGCCAAATATGCATTCATAAATTAGGGCTCACGCGAAATTTGGACTTATTCTGAAAAGCACAACAAAAGTTATTAAAGTTCTAAGACCTAGAGAAAAGCAGAAAAAACATTCGGAGCCAATTTTAGACCACTAGATGACGGAATCCGAGCCCGAAAACGTGCCAAAATGAGCACAACCTTGCAGGAAAAGTTGTCCCCAGCATAGTACTAATGTATATCTACCACCCTGTAAAATTTCAGGACGATCCAACGGTCGGATCAAAAGTTATGGCCTCTGCAAGTTATGCTCCCGCATCATTCTCCCCTGGTTGAAAAGAATTCAGCTCCTGCAAATTCTGTTGACGGAACTCATCTAATTTTGCACTGTCAATTTTCCTCAGCTCCCACTCAGGAATCCAAGTGTTTTCTTCTTGTTGCAAACCTTCCCACTGTACCAAATATCTGTTGTAGCTCCCATGTCTAGTAGTGATTGTCTTTTGGTCCAAGACACGCATTACCCTCTCCTTTTTCTCCTTCGGCATCTGTTTCTTCCAGTTTATTTCTTCCTCCTCTGCAACATTTTCATCATGACCTGGAAACTTATATAAATCAGAAACATTAAAAACTGGTGAGATAGCAAAGTTTTCAGGTAACTCCACCTTGTAGGCATTATCACTCATTTTCTTCAGAATCCTACATGGCCCAATCTTCTTATACTTGAGTTTATTATATGTTCCCTTTGGAAACCTCTCTTTTCTAAGATGAACCATCACCATATCTCCTTCTTCAAATACACTTACTCTCCTACTGGCATCTGCAGCCATTTTATATTGTGCATTACTCACTTTCAGCTTTTCCCTCACTTCATCTTGTAGCTGTAGAATGTGTTCTGCAAATGCTTCTGCATCATCACTAGTTTCATCTTCACCTGGTAGAACAATTAGATCAAGGACCCCCTTTGGATTCCTACCATATACAATCTGGAAAGGAGACCTCCCTGTTGACCTGTTTATCGAGCTATTATATGCAAACTCAGCTTGAGGTAAAGCTAAGTCCCATTGTTTTGGCTTTTCTCCAACTATACAACGTAGGAGATTTCCCAAGCTTCTGTTCACTACTTCAGTCTGCCCATCAGTCTGGGGGTGATATGCACTACTGAACTGTAGTTGTGTCCCCAATTTCTTCCACAGAGTCCTCCAAAAGTGACTCAAAAACTTCGTGTCCCGATCTGAAGTGATCGTTTTTGGAATTCCATGCAATCGAACCACTTCTGAAAAAAACAAATCTGCAATTCTGGAAGCATCATTAGTTTTTTTACAAGAAATAAAATGTGCCATCTTAGAGAATCTATCAACCACAACAAAGATAGAATCATTCCCTCGCTGTGTGTTAGGAAGCCCTAACACAAAATCCATACTCAGATCAACCCATGGCCCTTTAAGGATAGGCAATGGCATATACAACCCAGTATTCTGTGCATGATCCTTAGCCATTTGACACACTCTACATCTTGCTACAACCCTACTGATGTCCCTCTTTACCTTTGGCCAATAATACTTTTCTACGACAAGAGAAATTGTCTTACTTATACCAAAGTGTCCAGCCAACCCTCCACTATGCAATTCTCTTATAATATTTTCTCTCATTGAACCAGCAGGGATGCACAATTGTTTCCCCCTAAACAAATAACCATCCTGTATCAAATAATCAAAAGAATCACTACCTACTGTAGGCTCCTTAAGCTTTCTGACAACATCACCAAAATCAGGATCACCTTCATACAATTCCTTAACTGCCTCAAACCCTAGGACTTTATTTTCCATTGTTGTCAAAAGGGCTACACGCCTACTCAAGGCATCAGCAACTTGATTCTGCTTACCTGACTTATGCTTTAAAACAAAAGTGTATTCTTGCAAAAATGAAACCCATTTTGCATGCCTACTATTTAGTTTCTTCTGTGTGTTTACATACCTCAAGGCTTCATGGTCAGTGAAGAGTACAAATTCCTTTGCTACCAAGTAATGTCTCCAGTTCCTTAGTGCCTGAACAATAGCATAAAATTCCACATCATAAGTAGAATATTTCCTCCTGACTTCATTTAGCTTTTCACTGAAGAATGCCACTGGTCGTCCTTCTTGACTCAACACAGCTCCAATCCCAACATGTGAGGCATCACAGTCAACCTCAAAGACCTTGCTAAAATCTGGCAATACCAAAACAGGTGCTTCTGATACTTTCTTCTTCAACAATTCAAAACTATCTGTTGCTGCCTTAGTCCATACAAACTCCCTCCCTTTTGTACACTCTGTTATGGGTGCAACAATGCTACTGAAATTCCTGATGAACTTCCTATAAAAAGTTGCCAATCCATGAAAACTACGAACCTCTGTCACATTCCTTGGAATAGGCCATTCCAGAATTGCCTTTACTTTTTCCTCATCCATCCTCACTCCATCCCCTGATATGACAAATCCCAAAAAAACAAGACTCTTCTGAAGGAATCTACACTTCTTTAAGTTTGCATATAGACTCTCTTTACGTAACAAGTCTAGCACCAATTTCAGATGTAACAAGTGTTCTTCCACTGTCTTACTAAATATCAAAATATCATCAAAATAGACAACAACAAACTTACCATTGTATTCTCGGAGTACTCTGTTCATCAACCTCATGAATGTACTGGGTGCATTAGATAGCCCAAATGGCATCACCATCCACTCGTATAATCCATCTTTTGTTTTAAAAGCAGTTTTCCATTCATCCCCTTCACGGATTCGGATCTGGTAGTAGCCACTCCGTAGGTCAATCTTGCTAAAATATCGGGCTCCCGCTAGCACATCCATCATATCATCCAATCGCGGAATTGGAAACCGATACTTAATCGTGATCTTGTTTATGGCTCTACTGTCTACACACATTCTCCAGTCTCCATCTTTTTTGGGAGTCAATAATGCTGGAGTTGCACATGGACTCATGCTTTCTCTCACTAACCCTTTCTGTATTAGATCTGTCACTTGTCTGTTCAACTCTTCACTCTGTGTCGGACTCATCCGATAGGCTGCCTGGTTTGGAAGGGCCGATCCTGGGATCAAATCAATATGGTGTTGAATATCTCGCTTTGGGGGTAACCCATCTGGTAGCTCATCTGGTATGACATCTTTGTATTCTTTTAGTATCTTTTCTGCTGCAATAGGTATATTAAAGCCTTCTTTCTCCAGCTTCTTTGACATTAGTGCATAACAACATCCAGCTTCTTCCATTTCTGTAACAAACTCTTTTGTAGCCAACAAGCCCTCACTCTTCTCTTCTTCCTTGAAGGGTAATAAGACCACCTTTACACCATCCTTCCAAAAGGTATATGTATTTTTCCCTCCATCATGTGTAACCTTTCTATCGTATTGCCAAGGCCTACCCAGTAATATATGACATGCATCCATTGGGATAACATCACACCACACCTCATCCCTGTAGGTATTCCCAATTGAAAACTTTATAAGGCATCTTTTATCTATGGTTACTTCATTTCCTTTCTTGAACCATGATATACGATAGGGATATGGGTGCTTGTCACAGCTCAGATTCAGTTTATCAACCATTACAGTTGAAACCATATTTTCACAACTACCACCATCAATAATAATTTTACATACCTTTCCTCCAGAGGTGCATCTTGTTCGAAATATATTTGTTCGAAGCCATGAATCAGCTCCAGCAACATCACGTTCTTTCTCCTTCCTTGGGACAATCATCGTCCTCCTTATCATGAGGGTTTCACCCAAGTCTGCAGCAACCTCCATTTCTTCTTCCTCTTCAGCCTCAACCAGATTTACTCGTGGTTTTTCTCCTTGCCATCTATCTTGTGTAGGATAGTGCGGACACTCAAAAGCTCTGTGCCCCTCTTCACCACATCTGTAACATGTATATTGCCTTTGGGGGCTATTCCAGCCCCGTCCTCCATTATAACCTCTTCCCCTCTGAAATCCCCTACCTCTTTGGTAGTTACCATGGCTTTGACCAGAATCTTCATGCCCTTCTGTATTAGAGGATTCACCTTTTGTAGATTCAAATCTACCCCTACCCCTCATTGGAGATGATGATGGACCTCTCTTCACACCTCTTCTAAAATTACTCCTCTTGTTCTTTTCCTTTGCCTTTAATGCAAGTTGATAAGCATCATCTAGGCTATGGATCCGGAGCATACTCAGCTCATCTTGTATGGTGTAACTCAACCCATTTATGTACCGTGTAGCCTTTTGTTCTTCAGACTCTCCCTGTTCCACCCTGATTGATAACTTGTAAAATTCATTAGTATACTCCTCAATGCTGAGATCCTTCTGCCTTAGGTTTTGGAACCTTCGAAAGAGTGTCTGAGCATAATCTACAGGAAGAAACTTTTCTTTCAGCTTCTTTACCATTTTATTCCAGTTTTGGATCTTGCCCTTTCCATTCCTTTGTCTTTCATTTTGTAGGTGATCCCACCAGATCAATGCATGTCCAGCTAACTTAGTGCATGCAAACTTAACCTTCTTCTCCTCTGAAAGGGTTTTCCACTCAAAGAATTTTTCCATGCGATTTAACCAGTCAATCAACTCCTCTGGTCGTAACCCTCCACCATAATCAGGAACATTAATCTTGATGTCGTCATTCTTTCCCTCTAAAGCCTTGATCAATCTCTCCTCAAATGGTCTCTCATTCAAGGTTTCTTCGTCTCTCTCATTTTCTTCTTCATCTCCTCCTTCATTCATTAATGGAGTCTCTTCTTCAATATCACTATCTGGGTTTGCATCCCCATTTGCATGTCTCCTTCTAAGGCGGGTAACTTCCCCCGTGAGCTCAGCAATTTGTCTCTGTAGCTCCTGCATATGCCTATTCATCTGGGCATAACCTCCCCTCCCGCGTCTAGCCATGGTTATATAAAACAGAGGTAAAAACTACACATAAAAATGTAATATGTTACCTTAATTATTTCCGCAAGATCAAAATCCAGCTCTGATACCAATTGATGTGAATCCAGCTGCAAGAGGTTGAAATACCTCCAAAAACACACATAAACACCTTTGCAAATAAAACCAGGAGTTTCACAATAGCTTACTTCTCATTCTGGAATTCACACTAATCTATTACATCATTACCATTCTCCTTTTAGTTCAAGACTACTCTAAAACCCTAAAATGCCAAAAACCCTAAAATGCCAAAAAACCCTAAAATGCAAAACAACTCGGATTGACCCCAAAATTTGCGTGCCAAATATGAATTCATAAATTAGGGCTCACGCAAAATTTGGACTTATTCTGAAAAGCACAACAAAAGTTATTAAAGTTCTAAGACCTAGAGAAAAGCAGAAAAAACATTCGGAGCCAATTTTAGACCACTAGATGACGGAATCCGAGCCCGAAAACGTGCCAAAATGAGCACAACCTTGCAAGCAAAGTTGTCCCCAGCATAGTACTAATGTATATCTACCAACCTGTAAAATTTCAGGACGATCCAACGGTCGGATCAAAAGTTATGGCCTCTGCAAGTTATGCTCCCGCATCACAAGACCAAGGGTTAGTGTAGAATTTTCAATACAAAGCTTGATAACAAAGTTGGTTCATTTGTAAAGGAATACACCCTTCTTATAACCTAAATGGAATAATTAATTTCATTTGTATAGTGAATTTAAGGTTTGATATGGTCTTAAGGAATAAAAAGGACAAGATATGATTTTGAAGTAAAAAGAGAAGACCCTGAACTAGGGAAAGTCGATAAAACCTTGAGATGTGGGTTATGAATGTGATAACTAAGTGTTGTAGGAAGGATTATAATAATATTAAAAATATTATAATAATAGAGAGGGAACATTGAAGTATATTTGAATATATAAACATATCATCTTAATTGACAAACCTAAAAGTAACTGTAAAACATTGTTTTACTATTAACAAGTATTCAACATTATCAAATTTGAATGGCATAGTAGAGTAAGGGATGAAATGTTGAACCTAAAAATTAATTGAGGTATGAGAAGATGGTTGGAAACATAAACCAAATGTTTTGAAGTTTTCATTTTACTTAAGAATTATAGAAAGTAAAAATCAAGTGGATGGGACCAAAGTGAAATATTATTACATGTTCAACATATAATTGTTTTTCTAATCTATTTGTTGAGTGTGTTGATCTACATCAAATGATATCAAAGAAATTTTATCTCCTTTAAAGAAAGAAAGAAATATTAAAGTGAAGGAAATTATATGTTTTTCAATAAGTGGTATGTGAAGAACCCTTAACCACTGAGGCTTAAGAGGACAAAAGGAAAAGTTGAGAAGAAGAATTAAAAGGTGAAAAAAAATTAGAGGTTAAAGGGAAGGTGATTTAGTGTAAAAATACCAGGTGAGACCTAGGGTGAGGTACTAAGAAAGAGAAAGGTGAAAAATTCTTCCTTGAAAGAAGAAAAGAGATAAAGATAGAGTGAATAAAGATAAAGGGTTTCTTTTTGGATGGATACCTCAAAAATATGAAAGAAAGTATAAGGAAGAAAAAGGTGAAAAATAATATATGATTGCTTAGTTGAGAGAGATAAGGGAAGAGTTGTAGTTGATATAGAGAGAAGAGAGAAATAAAACCAAACTATTGGTTGGAGTGTGAGGAAAAGAGTGAAGTGGCCTATATAAATTCTTGTAGAGATAAGGAGGAAGCAATTGATTACTTGGAAAAGAGAGGAAAGGAGAAGTAAGAAAATATGAAAGTTAATATATTATATCCCGAAGAGGGAGTGATGCTAGGAGAATAAGAAGAGGAAACTAGTGAAGAAGAATACCAACAAAAAGAAGGAGAATATCTATTGCAAGGAACTTCTAAAGGGGTTGTGTGGCCTCAAAATTTTCATTCTAAGATTACATTATATGTGTGAATATAGGTGAACACACTAAATACATAAATATGTTGAAAATTTCCTTTAATGAGGACCTAAAAAACCAAAATACTAAAGAAGAGAGAAGATATGAAGAAGAGTTTGAACTTATAGATGAATAAGGATTGGTTTGATAGTAAAACTTGTAGGGACCATAGATACTATACCTTCTATAAAGTGAATAATAGTTCAAACAAGATGATGTTGAACTTATAAATATTTTTGATGATTAATAAGATATCAAAGAAGTTGAAGATCAAATTGAACCAATTGACAGAAATCCATGGGAAGATGAAACTGAGTAAGAACATGATTTTATGATGTATTTGAGAGGTGAAGATAGATCAAAGGAGAAAGATATAAAAAGAGTCAAATAAGATGAAGAGAAAAAAGGAAAACCATAAATTTAGTAAGAGAAACAAAGTTATGGATTAACCATTACAAATGAAATTGAGTACAAGAGGAAGAAAATAATGTCAAATAAACAAACTAGAAAAAGAGAGAAGAAGCACATTTGATTTGGACTTCAAATTCTCCCACTTGAGGAGTCTAATACATGAGCATCAAGAAACAAGTAAATATCAAGTTTTGGTTCTAATGTAAATTTTGGTTGTGAGTAGCTTCAGAGGAAAATTCTATTGTTTTTGTATGGATTCCAACTTATCTGGATCCCTTCATGTGCGTTTAATAATGCCAATTGGAGTTTCCCTCCAAAATGGATCATTTTCAAATATTTAAATTATTAATTTGGTAGTAGTTGGCTTAGGGGTGAGAAATGCATTAGTCTCTTATTGTAAAATTGGGGAGAAGAAAAATTAATATAATGAAGTGTCTACACTCACCAAATCATGTAACTCATGTGGATTATTATCCATTTAGTTAGGTAGTTATGTGGATGTAACTCTTCATTCTTGAGGGGAGATTAAAAGATAAAATAGGATGGAAGATGATGGACATAGGTGTAGCTAGTGAAAATTCATTTTTAGATATTAGATAAGAGGTAAGAGCCTTAGGAAGGCATATAACCTGTAGCATTGTCATGGATCACTTTTCAAAGTATGATTCTTTGTAAATAAGATGTGAATTTCTTGTAAATACAAATGGGAATGGAAATATGGAAGTTTTCTTGAATAATCTTGTGTAGATTAGTTTGGTATTGATATATTAAGTGTGATAAGATTTATATTGATTAGTAATAATAACCCTTATTTTCGTAATGGTGAAATGACTTGAGAATGATGCACTCATTTTGAATGCTAACTAGTTTGTTACATATATAATTTTTGGTACAAGTGTATTTTGATTTTGCAAGCATGAGAAGTATGTGGATAAGGTATTTAGAGGTGTTATGGCATCATCTAAGCCAAGATTCATATAAAGAGCAATGGTTGCGATACCTATGTAAGGTGAGTAGCGGTTTTAAAAATATATGTGAAAGACCTGGTAAATACATTTGAGGTGTGGTGGAGATTAAAGAAGGTTTATTAATATATTTTTAAGGGACTAATAAGGGTTCTATAATAACGATCTAATACATAATTTCTTGAATATTGGGTGAATCTGTCATCCTTGACCTGTAGGTGGTGGTTTTATAGACTTTAATATAGTCATGAGATTAAAAAATGATGGTAGACATTAGAGAACACTAGGGGAACTCTGCAGAGAGTATAGCAGCTATAGACAAGGTTTTTAGATGAAGGGAAACAAAAATAAGTGAAAATGTTTATTTTCAAGTCTAATAAATATTTTAGTTAGGGTTTCTAAAAAATACAAAGATATTTCCATTTTTCTCAATTATAAATTATTGAAACCTTTGGGATAGGTTTGTAGAGGTATTTATAAAGTGACTAAAACGTTTTGAGGAAAAGGGTAGTGTTTTGATGAGTCAACTTGAATATTGTTAGTCGGTCCTTCCTGGATTTACCACTATGTGTGCAAATTATGGGTTCTAACTCATCTGATAACCTAATTCCATGAAGGGTAGCTTATGTAAGGATTTTATTATAATGAGTTTTTAATGTGTAAGGTATTTATAAGTAAGGATATCATCCATGGAATCATAAATACCAATTACCTTGTGACAAAGATGTTCACGTTCCTGTCAGTCATATAGGTATGATAAACTTTGTGTCTTATTGAATTTTGGAATGATGCATGGTGGTTAAGGAAGGAATATCCCCTATAAAGGGATATGTATATGTTGATTTTTCTCAAGGGATAGTAAAGGAAGTATCTCAGTAGCATATTTTTTTACCAGTTCATTTGTTACTGTAGATGAATCAGACTAGGGAACAAAGGAAGAGTATCCCATCTTATTCATTATTTTATAATGGAGTGCACTTATGATATTAATCCTTAAGGGGAATTGTGATACATTTGGAATGTTGGATGATAAGTTAAGTTGACCTATTATTAGGCCAAGTGGCAATTAAAGACCAGGGGTCAATGCAGAGTTGTCAATAAAAAGCTTTAAAATAGAGTAGGGTCATTTATCAATGAAGACACCCTCTTGTAACCTGAATGGAATAATGAATTTCATGATAGTGTTATAATGAATTCAAGGTTTTATGGGGTCTTAAATAATAAAATGAAAAATATATGATCTTTAAGTAAGAAGAGAAGACCTTGAACTAGGGAAAGCCAATAAAAACATGAGACTTGAGTCATGAATGTGAGAACTAAGTGTTATAGGAAGGAAGGTAAGAATATTTAAAATTTATAATAATAGAGAGGGAACATTGAATTTTATTCGAATTTCTAAACCAAGAATCCTAATTTAAAAAACCTAGAAGCAAGTTGAAAATATTGTTGTACTCCTAACAAGTATTATGGATTTTCAGTTCTGAATGGTACGATAGAGAAAGGGATGTAGTGTTGAGACTTAAAAAATATTTTAAGGTACGATAATATGATTGGAAAAATCAATCAAATGTTTTGAAGTTTTCATTGTATTTAAAAACTCTATAAAATACAAATCAAGTAGAGGAGACCAAAGTGAAATGTTGTTGCATGTTTACCATTTAATTGTATTTCTAATTTGTGTGTTTAGTGTATTGATCTTCATCACATTATACTCAAAATCAAATGTACTTTGACACCAAATGATAAATAATTTGGTAGATCCAAACATATTAACGCTCTATATACATTATATTTTCATTAAATTTGGGGATTACATATTTATTGGAATATGTTTCCTATAATATAAGAAATAACTTGTAATATTAAGTAGGTTATTTAATCAACCTACGCAAAAATCACTTAATAATATTATAGGAATATATAACAATATTATGATCACACTAAATTCCTAACACATTTTTTTAACCGTAATAGCTTAAAATGCTATGGGAATATACAACACTAAAAATGAAAGTAATGTTAGGAAACTAAGATATATTCTGATTAATTAACTTCCAACATTAATTATACATTATCAAAATAATGTAATAGTTGTTTCAACTAATGATTACAATGTGCTACAAGAAATAAAAAATAGGAGAATTAAAACTTAGCTATACATGATTTTATTAGAGATATCTAGGTGTACAAACTAAAGAAACTAGGAGTGCGGAGACTAAAGATGCTTTACTTATATTATTGTGATCTATAATTTCCCTGATGTAGGACCATACAACTCATTTTGGATGTACAATATATTCTTTGCCCTATGGTATGGTCTTCGACTCTTTTTGAATGGAGATATGTAACTTCCTAGGTCCTTTAGTGGCCTAGAAATGTGTCTTCCTATCAAATCCTAGTAGTCGCACAATCCCAAAACCATATGTAATTAGTTAAATCACACCAAAACCTTAACCATGGGTGAAATATCCTATAATAAGGTTATTTTTTGGGTTGAATTATAATCTATTCACCTCCTACATCAGCACTATTGTGAATATGCCTCAAACCACACGTAGTTCTCCACCTAACATGTAACATATATACGAATGCAACTAGTTGGAAACTTAAACCACTTTGAACATGTTTTATAGGATTGTGCTCTTACTATGCTTTTGAAGCAAAGAACTTGGTGTACTTGGAATTGAGGGAATATATACTCTTTGACCTAGTTGAGATCTTTAGAGTTATATTAGTGACTACCCTAATAGATTTGCACTATCTTTAGGAAGAGTTGGGGAGCCTTGAGTGCCTTTTTTAATTACACCAATTGATTTTTTATGTGTTTTTCATGTTAGTAAATGAGGTTAGATTAACTTTATTACATGGGGTTTTGAAGGTAAACTATCATGATAAGGTTTCCCCAGGAAGATGAAAATACCCAAAAAATGATATCGCATCGAAAGTAGATTTGGAAAGTGTATAAGTGTAGGACCACACATGTTAGCTAGAACATAATTATACAACCTAACCAATCTATATGATTTTTAATATGGAAGAGGTGAATCAAATCTGAAATTTTCACAGTGGAAATATTTTAAGAATTGTTATTATGTGTTCATATTTAAAATTTGTGGCCACATTAGTGTGTTCTAATAAGAAAGTAAGAAAGAGATAGAAATATGCACTAACTATGGGTAGAATGTGGGTATATGTCTTAGCCAGGAAGTATGATCATAATTAGTGGTATCAAGGGGTAAATTTCTAAATTTTCGTGTCTTTATTTTCCCCCCTTCAAGTATGAAATTAAGTTTACATATTTAAAAGAAAATAAACATGATTTTGTAAGCACAATTTTTCTTCACTTGGAATTTTTTTGTACATATGTATTGGTGTTGGAACACTCTATAATGAAACCTATAACACATAGTATGGTTAATGTCCATAATAGAAATTGAAATATAAATAAATTATAAATGTAATATTTTGAACTTGCATATAGTGAAATGAGGAGATTTAAAACATGGAAATAATGCACATGTTTGTCTTCTAGATGGAATAACTTCCTATTCCTTACTTTGATTTAGATATTTAGATTGTGTTGTTAAACTTTGTTAAAGGATTGGGGGTGACCACACCCCAATTTTGTCAAAGGATAAACTATATTATTGATTACATGCACTCTGTAATATTAAATAGAAGGTAGAGAGATAAGAATAATGAGGTACTAATGCACAACGTGAAGGAATAATTCCATGTATCAAGTCCTTTTGAAACTATAATATATTTCCCTTTGAAATGAGGAGAGGAAATATTTTGCATGAAAAAATTTTCCACTTCAATAATTTGTATAACCTCATGGACCACATCACTACAAATAGTTCTAGGCCCAACTCCTAGATATATAGACATAAGGTACAAAAGAAAATGAGTTCCCATATTCTCTTCTTGTATGATTTATTATAGAGTAAGAATGTTTAGTATGTGTAAATATTAATGGAAAAGGATACCTATGCCCCTAAAATACATACATTTAGTGACCAAAATTGACTAGCTGAAGTGAATTACGAGTGAAATATTCATGTCCCTTATAAACTTATATGAAAGGTGTCAATTGAATCTGAGATTATGCCAAAAACGTGTATCCATAAGCGAAAATCATAAAATAAACAAAAATATGAGGTTTCTTCCCTAAGAAAAATGTATGGTGGGGTGAGGAATGTCTCTATGCTCTTTACCTTTCTATATGGTCTTGCACCTATGTATTTTCTACCAAATGTTTTATATCTAGAGTTATTTTTTGAGGACATATTCCCTATTAAATCATGTTCCTTAGCCTATAATTATAGTTGTAAGTGTATAATATATCTCAATGAATTCCCCCTATTTTAAGGCACACATGATAAATTATTTTAGCACATGGTTCAAAATAATATTCATGTTCCCATGCATTGTATATATGAGAGTCCTTAAGAGAATATAGGATGTTGAAATGTTGTCCACCTTATATAACATGTACCTGCAAAATGGTTTGTGTATGGTGGATAACATGGTGCACAAAGAGACAAACAACCATAGAAAAAATAGAAACAATATTAATGATAGAAATAATAACAATAGTAGTAGCAACGACGTATATGTAATAGAGCTTGTATAGAGATAAAATAGCAATCAAGTGAGAAAACAAAATCAATATCATGTAGAGTAGAGTCACATCAAGGTACCCACATTGTCACAAGACAATAAATGCACTCAAAATGCATACAAGAGAAACAATTTCATGCAATAATGCATAAAGACACAAACATGGTATAATCACGGTATCAAAAGACAAGAAAGGAACTTGGGTTGCATCTAATTAAATAGAAAAGTATAAAAACATATATTTAGCAAACTTGTTGGAGAAAATAGTGATTTAAAATAATGATAAAAATAATAATTAGTAAGAGAGAACATAGTACAATATATTTCAGCATTGTACAATATATGTGTTACTTCTATTAGGCCAAAAAATATCATGTACACAATATATGTAATCAATCATAAAGATGAATTAGGAAGGGAATATAATGAAACAATAGCACATATATGATGAAAATGGATTCTCCCAAGAGATGTAATATAAGGAACCAAGGTAGATTTTATTTCATGTAATGATCTATGTGTCTTGCATCAAGCTCAATATACCACATGGATGCATGTTTCTAAAGAGTAGAAAAGATATGTTATCAATCAAACTATAGTGAAAAACAACATATGTATTGTAAATTGATAAAAATGTAAGCTATGTGTATAAATCCTAGTTTTGTATTTTTACAATTATGTGAATATTTTATATTATTAAATATATATATGCATAAGAAGAGGGGTAACAGAGGATATAGCCAATGATATCATCATGAGGAGGTGGAGATGATCTAGAAGAAATGAGAGACATGGGAATCAATTGTTCCCAAGAAGAGTACTCATATATAAGTGGTATAAAAATAAGAACATGTGTCATAGAATCATTGGGAGGAGAACAAGATGGACTATATCCATGAGAGGTAGTTTATGATAAAGTATATCAATTACGAGGGTTGGAAGAGTGAGATTCATAATAAATAAGATCTGAATTAGAATACTTAAGAGGAATCCTAGGAGGGAGACAGAGACTATGTAGAACATGTGTCTCAAAATTCCTACAGGATACCTATGATATAACCACTAGATATAATATGTGTGTTATAAGGTCTATCAACATACTAAGAAGAGATAGATAAACTATATAGAACATGTGTTCTAGAAGGGATATTAGGAGACATATAAATAGGAATTGTAGAATTATGAAAAGGAAACGTTGATAGAGGAGCCTCAAAAGGTACACCTTGAATTATGACAACTTGTTGCTGGTGAATGAAATTAACACTTAAATGTAGAATATATGGGATATACCTAAGATCATGTAACCAAGGGAGGCCTAAATGCATGTGACTTGAGCTAATATAAAAATGCACTAGAAATGGGGCATATGTAGTAAAAATTCCAGAAATTATAGCTAGAATACTTTTACCATAGGAAAAATTATAATTTTGTGTGATTCGCCTTTTAGAATAACCAAGATAAAAATGTAGCTTTAGAGTATATAGATTATCCTTATTATGTAGATCAACCAAAATACTATGTATAATGACTTGATTGATAGATGTGTGATGACACATAGTATTAGAGACAATAGTATCATATATATCAAATTCATCAAAGTAATAAGTGATGTAGAGGGTGGCATAGGAACAACAATACCAATCATTACGTCTGATAGGTGAGCATAATAAGGATGATACGATATTGCATGATAAGAATTATTTATTTAATAGGTAGATTTATTTGTGGTATGATTACGTAACATATTATTCAATATATTCATCTATGAATTATCATTGGTTATCTTAGAAGATTCGGTGGGATCATAAAATTTCATTGCATTTACATCAATAAGATCTTATATAACATGTTTAATCTTGATACATAGATTAGTGAGGTGATTGATGCATCTCTTATACTCTTAATAAGTATTAACATCAAAAATATTACTATGAGGCTTGTCTCATCAACCTTAAGTGGTGGATGTTGGAGAGACATAAGATTGTAATCAACTAATTGTTTTGATATAATGTGGGGAGTACATAGTAAATATGTAAATTTTCTTTTTTTTTATGTTTTAATTGTAGCTTATTAGGTTGGATAGGGCATTAACAATTTCGTTAGTAGTATCCTTATTATCAACAACCTTTTATTTAAATGCATATTTTCTTGAGAAATTGACATTAGGTGTAGGAGAAGATCTAACAATATACTTAAGCTTATTCATATTTAGTAAATTGGCATATTTTAATTTTAGAGTATGACATAGATTATCAAATGAGGGTAACTTAACAAAGATATCATAGTATTACAAAGGAGTAAGTAGGATTTATGTGAAGAGATCTTGAATTTTGATATCAACTAGAATATTATTCATGTAAAACATAGTCATTGATTCACTCATTAGAATCTTGGTAGAATTTGGACATTTGAGCATAAGAAACATTTTTTCCAATTTTGATAGAGAATTGTTCAAAAAATTATTATCTAAAGTGGTGCAATACCACATATAATGTGTAGGAAGATCATAGAATCATTGTAAGGAAAAATCCTTTATATTTTGAGGGAAAATATTTATATGTAAGATGTTGTGAGATACATAGTCTAAAAAGTACACATGAAATGATTGAATACGTTTTGTACGGTCACTCTAACCCTCATAAATAGGAATATTAGGAGCGAAAGAAAATAAAGGGATATGAATCCACATCTATGAAAAGTGGGCTATGAATTAATTGAGTAGAATCCATAGTGTGATAAGTAGCAGATGTACCGTGTTATAATTGTAATATTTGAGATTGTAAAGCATGAATAAGAATTTAAATGGAATATGTGCCCAAATAAGAATAATGTGAAGCACTATTATTGTAAGAAGTAATAGAAGATGACATAGGAATAGGAACAAAAATATGATGCATTACAAGATTAGGTTTAGGCACAATAGAAGTAGAAATAGTATATGCCCCTATATTAGATTGAGTAGTATGCTTAAGTTGTTCTTGATCATATATAAAGATGTTGATATGAGAGGGATTATCTTGTAAGAAATGTTAGATATGATTTGCATCATCCTTGATAAGGGAACATGAGTGATTTATAGAGTTAGCATTAGACCCTTCACCTTGCAAATGTTTAATGATGATATTAAAAACACAATTGGAAAATGTATTACCAATGCAATAAGAGCCAATAGCATGGAACTTAGTACCATGGTGTGTACCAACATAAGGGGAATAATATAATATTAACATAATATCAAAAACCTCTACGATTAAGGAAAATATTGTAGGAACGACGTGATTAATCCTAATGATATTTATAAAGACAAGAATGGCACCAAGAATGAATGGTAAGAACATACAAAAATGAACCCTAGGGAAGCTAGGGTTTGACCAACAAATATTTGATTCAAAAATTAGGTTTTTACACCCTTTAAAACTTAATATATTAAAATTTTATGGATATACACAACACTAAAAGGAATGTAAGGTTATGAAACTAGGAACTATTATAATTAATTAACTTCTAACATTAATTGTGAAATATCATAATAACATATTGGTTCTTTCAACTAATTATTACAATATGATAAAAGTAAGAAAAACACAAGGGGAAGATAAAATTATTGATATATTACTAGACAAGAGAGACTTATGGTGTACATAATAGAGAATTTGGGAGTGCATATACTGAATATGCTTCACTTTCGATATTATGATTTACAATTTCCTTGGCGTAGGACTGTACATCTCGGTTAGGATGTAGAATATGGTAAATACCCTATGGTATTGGACCCACTTGAAATGGAATGTTGTAAATTTTTGGGTCATTTAGTGGCCTAGAAATGTGTCTCACTATCAAACCCTTGTTTTCACATAAACCAAAAACAATATATAATCACTTGAATCATGCCAAAACCCTAACCATAGGTAAAATACCTTACAAGAAGGTTAAATTTTGGGTTGAAATTTAATCCATGTACCATTTGTGTCAGTATTACTCTAAAGAGGCCTCAAACCACACATAGTTTTCCACCCAACATGTATTATCTATATGAATGCAACTAGTTGGAAACTTGAACCCCTTTGAAGATGTTTGATAGGACTATGCTCTTACTACTACTTTGAAGTTGAGAAGTTAGTGTGCTTGGAAAAGAGGGAAGATAGACTCCTTGACTAGTTCAGTTCTTCAAAACTGTAGTGGCCGCTTCCCTTATGGATGTGTATCATCTTTAGGAAGATTTAGGGGGCCTTGATTTCCTTTCATGATTGTTACAAATTATTGTACTAGGATATTTTTTATGTTCTTTCCAGGTTAGTAAATGAGGTGATGTTAACTTTCTTATATAGGGTTTTGAAGGTAAAATGTCATGATAAGGCTTACCCAGGAAGACGAAAATACCAAAAAAAGATATTACATTAAAATCAGATTTGGAAAGTGTGTCATTGTAGGACCATATAGGTCAACTAGGATCAGATTATACAACCTAAACAATCTATAAAAAATTTAATAAGGAAGAGGTGAATTGAATCTAAAAGTTTCATAATGGAAATTAGTTTTTTTGCATTGGCCTTATGTCTTTATATTAAGAATTTTTTAATACATCAATGTGTGGGAATAAGTAAATTAGAAAACATATAACAACATGCACTAAGTAGGAGTAGAATGTCGGTGTTTTTCATAGCCAAGAAGCAAGATCAAAATTGGTAGTATCAAAGGGTTAATTTCCAAATTTGAGTGTCTAAAGAGCATTCTTTGGTTACGAAAGATAGATCTCCCTTTTTATTCTAAACATTTTTGTTCTTTGTTGTGGAAGACATACTTGTTATTGTATAAGATATTTTGGGTTGTAGAATACTTTTTCTAGATGTTATGTATCTAGTATTAATTGTGATTTTATATCTAACCTAAAAAAACTAGATATTATTTAATACCACTAGATATTTTGGATTTTTTCTAATTTCTCTTCCTTTTGTTCTACCACTGGGCATTAGATGGTGCATTTTCTAAGAGATGAAATGCTAGGATTATGTTTTCCTTCAATGCATGTTTTCCTATGTCTCCTTTTCCCAAAACTTTATGCCATATAATTAGGTTCCTATGAGGGTTTGGTATGGATTCCTTTGTTATAAATTTTAGATATATGGATATGATAAGGGAGAAGAAATTTGATGCAGTATGGGTATGTTGAGGAATTTATGGGCTTGATTTTTAAAGAATATTTTTTCATGCTTTTGGTTGTGGAATCTCTTGGTAATATGTTTGGGTATGTATGGGATTTAGAAGATAGGTATCCTTTATTATTCTACATAATTTTTATCTATACTATATAAGTCTTATTTATTGTTGTAGAATATAGTTTTGGGATCTATAGTACTAGTTTTTATGTATTACATATATAACCTTATTTGGTAATTTTATGTTTTATCTAGGATTTATTTGGAGATTATTTTATGACATTAGATATTTTTTGTTCATTTATCTTCCTTTTATTCTACCACACGACATTAGATGATGCATTTTCTAGGTGATCTCAAACCTTATGGTAATTTTTCCTTTGAGTCATGCTACCTTATGTATACTTTTCCCAACAACTTCCACAATATGACTAGCTTCCTATGAGGGTTTGGGATTAATTCCATTGGTATAAATTTTAAAGATGTGGATTTGATAGGGATGATGCATTTTATGTATTATGGATGTGATGACAAACATATGGGTTTGATTGTTAAAGAATATTATTTCCATTTGTTTGCATGTATAAACTCTTAGTCAGATGCTTGTGTTGCAAAATACATCTCTCCCTTGTTTTTTTTCTACATTGTGGAAGACTTATTCTTTTTTGGAAAATAGTTTTTGGCTAATAAGACTATTTTATGGGTAAAAGTTATAACGAATATAGAAGACTATGTTTTTCTTATGAAATAATATTTTAACTACAAAATATTTTTATGGATGCGAATGACTCGAGCTTTGATTGTAGAAGATGGATTTTGGGATATTTAAGTCAGTAATATTTTTTGAATTGACTCTTTTTCTATAATCATGTTAAATACCATTTTGTAAACTTCTATGAAGCTTAAGATATCATTTTCTTGTTAACCATGTGGAAAATTTGATATTGTGATTATTTTTTATGATTAATATATCAAGTTCATACCTCCAATAAAAATTATTTATGAATTAAAAAATTATAATAATAATAATTAAAAACATGACTTGTACACACACACACACACACACACACACACACACACACACACACACACACACACAACACACACACACACACACACACACACACACACACACACACACACACACACACACACACACACACACACACACACACACACACACACACACACACACGTAGTTGTATATATCCTCAAAACCTCAAGTGTATATAAATGTATATGTACACCTAAGGTTTCCAAAGAAGGTTTTATATTGATATAAACTATGGAAATATAATATTAAAAATATAGGTATATCTATGTGGGTATATATACATATGTATATACACCCATACCAAAAATAAAGTGAAATCGTCCATGAAAGTTCTAAGCCAGCCACAAGGAACAAAAAAGAATATGAGAAGCCAAAAAGTAGGAAATAAATTGTTATTAAATTTCATAAAGAAGTTAGGGAAAAAGATAACCCTAAGATCCTAAGGTGGACTGTATTTTGATCCAATGGCCAAAATTGAACCCTACACTTTTTTTAAATAATTTATCTTTTCTTAAATAAATTTAGTAAGCCAACATAAGACCATCCTAATGGTTTAAGTAATGATTATGTACACATTATTTAAGTAGGGTGTTTTCAATTAGTTATAGGGGTATTACTTTATTATGTTACTGCATTAAGTGTTGATTAATTATTAGTTATTTTTAATGGATAACCATATGGGTATAGAAAACCATTTTTGTAAATGAGATATAATAAATGGTAATTAAATAAACCAATGGGATACCTAGTTAACATGAATGTTGGAAGCACAAGGGAATAAGAAGGGGGGGGTTGAATCAATCCATTAAAAATTTATTCCATTTCCATTCATCATTCATTAACATTCACACAACCATTATATCAAACATTAACCATATGTGTTCTTACTTAAACATTGAATTGACCATACACAAGAGTAAGAGGAAGAGAGTAAACAAGAACACCAAATTAAAGTGGGAAACCCTCAAGGGTAAGAAAAACCATTGAACCTTTTCTTATATTACTCAAGACAAATGAATTTAGTGAAGCACCAACTTCACAAGGAGCACCAAACCCTGATTTAGTGAGGAACCAGCCCCACAAGGAGCACTAACCCCTATTTTAGTAGAGAACCAACCCTAGAAGGAACACCAACCCCTAATTTAGTGAGACACTAACCCCACAAGGAGACTACAACCCCCTAATGTGATCAAGAACTAACTCAACCACCTGGAAATAGATGATCACTGATGAAATTTTTCTCACACAACTGATAGTAATCCAAGTTTAGTTCACACTTATTCAAACCCTAATCAAAACAATCACTTCTCTAACTTTCTCAAATATATCCTCTCATAGGCTGAATATATCAAATTTCCTTGTACACCTGATCCTAAAACTTTATTAAATCTCCACATGTCTTCTTAGATATATTATTAACCCTTTAACACACTCCTTGCTTCCTCTTTGGGTCACTCATAACCCCCCTTTCTCAATTCTTAACAAGTGACCCAATACACATGTTTCTTCTTTACACAAAATCTTCCTCTCCTTCAAGCTCATCTCATGCATTCCCTAGCTCTCCATTACCTACTCTCAATATGTAATATTACTACATATAATTATCCTCCTCATAATGGTCACTAAGACCTCCTTTAAGCTCCAAAATCTAGTCTCTAGGTTGCACTTTTCACTACTTCAACAACTAGTCACAAATGACTACACACACTAGCTTATATTCCCAATACTTAATTAAAACACCCCCTAGGTTGGCCATGACCAAGTAATTCAATCATAAAAACTAAAAAATATAACAAAAAAATCATAGAAACATCATTAAATGACCCATATAGGTTGAAATGGGTTAAGACGTCTCCAATAAGCACCAATACACACACACAAGCTCATAATGCACTCTCTAATCATTAGTGAATGGATCATGAACTTAAAATACATTAAAAAACCTTTTCATGGCTCCAAAATATCCACACCAGTCAGGAACATCATGTCATCATCATAAACAATCACAAGAAGATTTGAAACATCCATCTCCATCATCAATGTCACCAAGAAGTAGGAAAACACTTAGAAACTCTTGACACATCATACTAACAATGATGGACCTCATAAAAACCTTCAAATAGATTAGGAGAGCTCAAAATATGATGATTCATATTAGACCATGCTACAGGACCTCATAAAACATCACCAAAACATAACACTACTAACCAACCTTCAGGTTTGACCTTGACTAACACCTCATGGAGACTCACATGACCTCTACACATCCTTTACCATCAATGGCTTTGACATCAATGATAACACCTAGAAACAATGGCCAACAATATCCCCTTTTGTCATTTATGGAAACCAAATTCAAAAACATTGATGGCAACCTCAAGACAAAACACACCAACTTGACCTATTTTTCATGTTTTTGATGTTACTCCCCCTTTAAAACATATGACAAAGTATATAATGATGACACTACATGAAAAGTGACAAAAATGAAATGGAAACAAATTACTTGCACACAAACTCCCTCTTAGACTGTACTTTCTCTTTTTCTTGTCTTCTTCGGAAGCACTAAATGATCCGTGGACCTGTAAAGATCCTCCTCATGACTCCCCTTGATATTATCCACCACATTTTGGCTCTAAATTTATTAGACATTACCATTTATGGCTGTAGCATGCCACAAACACTAATTCTGCCTCCAAAATTTGACATATCATCTTTTAGGACCATTATTCTTAAAGCTCATCTTTATTCCAATGATATCAAATTTCTCCTTACTTCTGCAACCAACCATTGTACATGGAATTCCAAATAGATGTTCCTCTTGACTAGATATTGTCATCCTTTAGCTAAAGATGCAATCAAGAGATCACATACCTTTATTTAATGCATTAGAGATAGATCAAACCAAATAATATAGTTTAGAAGTGTTTTCTCATTATATTCTACCTTATTCCATGTTATCACGCCTATTGGGGAAAATAACAAACTCTCTTGCAACAATATTTGAAATAAATCTGCCACGCTACTTCTCTTAGCACCTAGTAAGCTTGTTAGAGGAATATTGTCTTCTCCCCCTACTTCCTTGAACATGTAGCTTCAACATTAGAGTGCAATAACAATCTTCATTACCCTAAAATATCTTTCATACATGTACAATCATACTTCTTTCCACTTTAATCTTACCTTGCATACTTCTTAACTCTTAAGGAAAAATAACAAGGCATCCTTCCTACTTAGCCCTCCATGGAAGAGATTAGACTCACCACATAATTTTTCAATCATAGAACTTGAATGAAATATCATACTCTATTTTTTAATGTCATTATAGGCATCATGCTTAACAACTAGAGTACTTGTTTCGTTTATCTTCCATGGACCTAACCATTGCTATATACACTTCCATACTACAAACGTATCATCTTTAGCATCATTGTTTTGGACTTATAGGTAATTGATACATTATTTATAATAATATTAATTTATAACATAATCAAGAAGACTCATACAACATCACATACCTTCTTATTCATCAATGATATTTTACAGATTTACCTCAATACTTATCAATTTTAACTCTTCATTCTATGTCATTATGGCCTAATAAACTATCAAGAATACCTATACACATGTCTTTGATACCTCATAAATACTCAAGTCACCATACTCTTCCTTCTTGGAGAAGACCTAGATATCACAAAGTTCTCACATAAAAATTGTTGCAAAACTGTAGAAAAATTGTAGCAAAAGAGCAAGAGCACCCTGCAATAATTCAAACTTGATTTATTTATACATTTTTTCCCTAGTCATCATGGGACTTGTATCCCCTACTTCAATAATCCTTTATTGACCTATAACACACCATTTTAGCATACGCAATTCATTTGTACCTTTTCATGTGCTATACTCCATTTGTACTTGACCTAAATTCCATTCTTCAATTAGATATTCTTAGTTTGAAAAAACTAGCTCCATCTTAGGCCATCCTTGCATCATTTGAGACCTCATAACAGAAAACAATATTTTACATTGATATACTCAGAGCTCAAACCTTCCTTTCTTCAATTTAAACAACTTTGACGTTGTCATGTTTGTATGCCTCTTCACACTACTTTGAAGTTACATAATCATATTTGAGCCATCACATACTATGAATCAAAAGGAATACTTGACATTATACAACTATCTCAGAATAATTTTCCAACTTCAAAACTCCATTTTCACTAATCAAATGGCACTGCCCAGTTTTGATAACCACACACAGAGATGACACTACTTTGAACTTCTTCATATGAACATGAAGCTATAGATCCTTTAAGGTATATTTCAAAAATTATGGATGAAGACACAAACAAGGATCATTTACACACTATTGATGCAAAATCACAGCACCCCCGAATGGCCTCAGATTTGAGTGGGGCATTTAGTGTGACTGCATAACATGGGACCATCTCTCAAGCTGTGGGACTTGCGGACTTAAGATGGCCCTCTGGAGAAATCCAAATTCTTCTTCCTAAACTATCTACCACAAGCTACTCTAGTGCGGGAAAACTATCTAATCCTAATCTAACCTTCCAAGGAGACAAGGAGAGATAGAAATACATAAAAACAGAGACTACACTAAGTAGTGATACACCAAAAAAGGAAGTGGGGTGGCTGATCACAAATCCAACTACTTGGAATGGAGAGAGGTGAGCAAAGGAGAGGGTGGACAAGATGCACCATAGACCAGTGATAGAGTTCACAGAGAACATCACTTCAAACCCATTAAACACAGCTCCCAGAACCTACAATAGACGTCAAGATATGCACAATATACCCTGCAATGATGAGAGGCAAGAAGAGACAAAAAAATAAGCAAAGGATGGACAAAATTCATCAAAAAATTGATTTTATTGCTCCATGAGTTCACACAGTACATCATCAATGGGCAAGAGGCAAGAAAATTCCATTACAGAGCCATGAGAGGAGTCTCAAGCTCCACATTCTACCCTAAGGAAGAAAGAGAGAGGGTGGAAGGAGAGAAAATATGACCAAACTTTTAGAAAATACCCCTTCTTTACAATATATAGGAAGAATAAGAGAAGGAGAGAGGGAAAATTTGAATCCTACTTCAACCACCCCAAGATATGCATTGAATTCACCTACTCTAACCACCCTAAGAAGCATTGAAATCCGCCTGCAACAATGATGAGCTCTACTGCAAGACCCATGCATGCATGTGTTGTTCTTTGCTAGGCAAAAAGGAGGCCCATTCTTCATCATAGCAGCGGGTGGGAGAATTGACAACCTCAAAAATGACGGGCCTAAATATTAATGGTGGTAGGTGAGGAGCAGGTGTCGAGACAATTCCAAAAATTCCTCTCCCGCTCAAATCTGAGCCTCCAGTTAAAAGATATGGTTGTTTGAAGATTAGGGTCGTAAGCTCACAATAGTTAAAATATTCCATCCATACAAGACCCACATGACAGCCTCGCATGTCTTGAATATTTATCCCCATCATCTCGCTCTTGAAATTACACCGAAGAGACACGTGGTGTTGTAAGCCGGCCTACCCTTTTTCCTTTATATTCTACCTGAGTCCCTCCAATTGGCGGAGACACTACGTCTGACCCTAGACACATGGAGGCTTCACGCTCATTTAGAAACTGCCCCCAAGTTTTTATTTTGAAGTTTCCTGGATGAGACATGTGGAGGCCTCCACAGGTTTTAGGACTTTTTAATGGCTGACCTTACCTTTTCGAACTCTGACCACGTGGTGGGTTAGCACTCATTTGGGGACTACATTTTGGGTCGTGCCTTTGAAGTTATGCCAAAGAGACACATGGGGGATTCTTCCATTCCTTTTTACTTAGCCAATTTGGGGTGAGTTTTATCCCTTTTCAGACCTTGGACACGTGGAGGGCTGGCACTAGTTCAAGGTCTTTTTTTGGGCCGCACATTTTGAATTTTTGTCGATGAGGCACGTGGAAGCTCCGCACTCATTTGGGGTGTGCCTTTGGATTTTAACTCTGAAGTTACATCGATGAGACATTTGGAGGCTTCCTTCGGCCTATCCCAAGCTTGTACTTTTCAACAGTCGGTGTCCCCATTTTCAGACCTGGGACACATGGAGGGTTGGCACTTATTCAAAGTTTCTCTTTGGGTCGCGCCTTTGAAGATTCGTCGATGATACACGTGGCATTGTCTGCTGGCCTGAGAATTTTCAACTACTGACTCTATTTTCTTTTTGGACATGGGAAAAATGGAAGCTATGTGTTGATTTAAGGGACCACTTTTGGCTTCGACCCTTAAAGGTGTGCCATTTAGACATGTGGAGACTTCTTCTGGTTCTTTTATACTTAGTCAATTAAACAGCCAGCTCTGTCCCCTTTTTGACTCTGACCACGTGGCGAGCCTATGCTCATTTGGGAACCCACTCTTTGGACCCAGCCTTGGTGTTGTACTGATGAGGCACGTGGAGGCTTCCGTTGGCACTTGGGATTTTCAATGGTCGGTTCCCTTTCTGATACTTTGGACACATGGAGGGCATGTGCACATTTGGGGTCTCCGTTTTGATGTGCCCTTTGGAATTCCACTGAGATGACACATGGCACCTCCCATAAGTCAGTTGCTTTGCCCCAAGTCAACTCATATGCGGTAAAGTCCAAAAACTTTGAGCCTTTCCCTGTTTTCTTTCCTATCAAACTCTTGACTTCTTTGGCATTGTTGTCCTCCTTCAACAACCTTGCTCCTCCATTTTCAAGCCCACTTGTCCCTTGATTGTTGGATTAATATGTGAGCTTGCTGGACCGAAACGACCTGTCTAATTTTCTTATGCAAGGTCATGTTTGACCAATTTTGCCGGGGGAAAAAATTGGGATAACACACACCTTGATTCATATAAAATACAGACCTCTTGTGACTAGGGCATTATTGACTTAACATTGAATTCAGAATAAGACACAACTTACTTTGACAAACTTAGAGACATATAAGGGTTTCTGAATTATCAAAACAACATAACTTCACTTTTTCACAAAGCAGCAGACACCTTAGACATGTCACAACACAGACTTGGACTCAAGACACTTTAAGAATGAACACAGACCATACTTTCTCTAAGCTTATGAAAATAAATATTGTTTTGTATGTCTCCCCCCAGGTAAATATAGACAAACAGAAGAATATGGGAATCAAAGAAAACTCAAAACGTGGCATTTAGACATGCCAAAAGTTGTGCCCTAGCATAGGTTGGAGGCGCACATCAGAAGATGTCGACATGGAAAAATTTGTGCCCTTGCGCAGGTTGGAGGTGCACATCAGAAGATGTCGACATGTAAAAAGTTACGCCCTGGCGCAGGTTAGAGGCACACATCAGAAGATGTCGACATGGAAAAATTTGCACCCTGGTGCAGGTTGGAGGCGCACATCAGAAGATGTCGACATGGAAAAATTTGCACCCTGGCGTAGCTTAGAGGTGCATGTCAGAAGATGTCGACATGTAAAAAGTACTGCCCTGGTGCAGGTTGGAGGCACACATCAGAAGATGTCGACATGTAAAAAATTGTGCCCTGGCGCAGGTTGGAGGCGGACATCAGAAGATGTCGACATGTAAAAAGTTACACCCTAGCGAAGGTTAGAGGCGCACATCAGAAGATGATGACATGTAAAAATTTACGCCCTGGCGCAGGTTAGAGGCACACATCAGAAGATGTCGACATGGAAAAATTTGGGCCCTGGCGCAGGTTGGAGGCACACATCAGAAGATTTCGACATGGAAAAAGTTATGCCTGGCACAGGTTGGAGGCACACATCAGAAGATTTTGACATGTAAAAATTTGTGCCCTAGCACAAGTTGGAGGCACACATAAGAAGATGTCGACATGGAAAAAGCTACACCCTGGCACAGGTTGGAGGCACAGATCAGAAGATGTCGACATGGAAAAAGTTGCACCTTGGCACAGGTTGGAGGCGCAGATCAAAAGGTGTCAACACCACATTTTTAGTGCCTATGGTGCACTTAAGATTATGTTGACATGAGGATGGTTGCACCAAGACGCATCTTCAGGAGGTGCAACATTTTGAGCGTTGACACCCCGAACCTGACAAAAAGTAAACCCTAACACAAATATTCAAATGGCCATAACTTTTCACAGGGAGCTCAGATTCATGCAAGGTTTGACTTTTTAGAAAGCTTACAAGGTCCTCTATCCAACTACAACTAGATATATTTAATTAGGTGAGAAAAATTTCTTCAAAAATGCAAAATACAATTCGCCACTTTTTGGGTTTGCTAGGGTTCTCACCTACCGCCATAATGAGATGAATTAAATACAACCTAGAGGTGGTTGGGGTAGATTTGGAATTCCTCTCTCTTCCCTATCTCATTCTTCCTATAAATTGTAAGGAGGGGCTTCTTTCTAATGGTTGGAAATTCTTGTTTTTCCCCTCCCTTCTTCTCTTTAGCAGGTGAATTTGTGGAGTTCAAACCTCCCATCTAAAACTATAATGCAACTTTTCCTCTTAGCATTTTGTAGTGTATTGTATCAATATTTGGAGAAAAAAATGCATGTCTGTGGATGATTCTAAACCCTCTCTGTTTTCATTTGCATCCTCCTAATCTTTCACTGCAAATTTGGTTATCTGTGCATGATCTTGTATTGCATTTTAATGGTTTGTGTTTATTGGCAAGACAGGTGTTCTTCATTCCTTAGTGCATTACCTTTGTTAGTTTAGGTTTATTTTTATGCATCTTCTTACCCTGTCACCTTGACAAGTTAGATTAGGTTTTTAAGCAAACCCTCTGCATTTTTATGTGTGCATCTGAACAGAGGAATAGGAACCGGCCTTCATCTAGAGAGCTTTCCCAATTCACAAGGTCCCACACTTGGGGAAAAGCTCCATGTTATGCAATCATACTAAGAGTCTCAACCCATTGAGTTGCAGACATTCATGGGTGTTGTGATTCACCATCAAAAAATACATTGACACAACAATTTCTAGAGACAAACACAAACTTCACATCAAGAATACTATTAGACATCTTTGAATCTTCATACATTGGGGATATCAAGGCATAATACTCAACTATATTATACCTTGGAACAACATTAAGATCAAGACTCCTATTTACTACAAAAAGATGATAGAGTGATTGATAAAACATACCTTAACAAGACTGAAAACAACTTATAGGAGCCCACAACTAGCACCAATGCTTCCTTTTTCATTTGAATGTCTTCTAGAATCCTACAGAATCCATTCAAGGCTCATTAGGTCACTTAAAACAATATATAAGCATCATAAGGTCTCAAGGATTATATCCTTCCCCTTTCTTCCTTTGAGATATTTTGACTTTTAGGTAAAATAATTTCATCCCCAATATATTCATCATCTGATTGAAGACATGTTAAGCACATGTGGATGTCCTCATTAGAAACAATATCCAACAAACCTCTATGACTTGTGTTATGTTTTCCATGCTTTATCACATCTTTCTTGACCTTTTTAACACATTTTGGCACCTTGATTGAGCATGGATCTCCCTTGACTATACCTATTTATTTTCCCTTCAAACCATCTTCATTTTTTCCCTCTTATCATGTCTTGGATCTTCAAATTTCATATTCTACATATCATACAAAGAATTTTTTATTTTTTCATCATTTTCTTGCTCAACAACCTTGACTGCCATAGATGTAATTGAATCTTCATTAGCATACCTCTTGATTAGCTTGATTGTTTTAATCCCTTATTTTGATTCCTTTTCTTTATTTGTAGTGTCTACAGGATCAAATTCCTTAGTCTCTTTGGATGAGAATGATTTCTCCTTGACATTCCTCTTGGTGAACATATTTTTTCCTTGAACATCCTTTCCTTTATCACCCCTCTTGCTTTTAAAAAACATTTCTTTATGACCTAATTCATGACAAGTGTAGAAAACAACATTCTTCTTTCCTCTTGGCTGAAATGAACTCAAATTCCAACTACAATCAACAACCTTATGACCATATCCATAACATGAGAAACACTAAACTTTTAAAGAGCTTTCATCATTCCATAAGAACTCGCTCTTTGAGAACTTCATTTTGTAATTCCTAACTCTATGACCAAATACATTGCATGAATAACAATATTCATTGAAGGAATGGCCATACCTCATTGTGTTGGATTGTATAATAGGGTTATACTTTTTTGAATCAACCTTCTTGGTCACCTTCATGTTTTTTTGAGTGTTTGTGTTGGGGTGTGGAGCCTATTTTTTGTCTTCTCAAATTAGTATTGAAGTGTGGAGTTCAAATTGGGAAGATGAAAGGTCATGACCATTTTTTTTCCAACCATGGGAAGATGAAAGGTCATGATAGTTTCTTTTCCAGCCGTGGGAAGATGAAAGATCGTGAATTTCAAACTTCTACGGTTGGCTTTGGAATTCTTAAAGGATTTTAATCCTATAAATAGAGGTGTTAGGGTATCTTGAATATATCTTGTGTGTTCAATAGTTATTGAGAAAGGTTAAGTAATTGGGTGTCAATTGTGGTTTAGATGTGGTTTAGCATCTTTGGAATTTTGTTGTGAGTTCATAACTGAGAGAAGACTATGAGAGTTTTTTTACTCCTATTGATAATAAAATATGAGCAAGTTCTTGGTGGACGTAGCCCACATTGGGTGAACTGCGTTAAATCTTGTCTTGTCTTCTTTTGTGCATTATTTATTTATGATGTTATATTTTTGCATGTATACTTCTGCTATATAGTTTCCTACTACTATGATTTGAGGAATTATTTCCGCATATTTGTTCTCTAGTTCCTAATATTCTGGACCTACTTTTTCATCATTCTCCACTTTCTTTACTTTGAAACCTAGGCATTTCTTGTCACTAACACCCTTTTTCTTTCCAATATCTCATCAAGATATTTAGAACTCTTCTCCAACCCATCATACATCTTCAATATATTATATGCATCCTATAAATCATATTCGAAAGATCTCGGCCTTTTTTATACCTAGAATAAGATTCTTCTTTGAATTTTAAAGCCTTAGACACAATCTCTACTTGAGATCAAAGCACTTTGATTACTTGACCATGCTCTAACTCCGTGCAACCGATATGATATTTTAGATTATGAATCAAGGATTCAACAACTTCATAATTCTTCCTTAAAGAAGCTTCAACATCTGAAGATTTACCCATTTCTTTTGCTTCAAAAGGATCTCCTTCAAGTTGTCAAACTTGATTCACAAATACTAGCTCTGATACCAAATGTTGGAAGCATAAGGGACTGAGTGGGGAGGTAAATCATTCCATTAAAAAAATATTCCATTTCCATTCATCATTCATTAAAATTCACAAAACCATTCTATCAATCATTAACCATATGTATGTTTTCTTAAACATTGAATCAACCATACATAAGAGCAAGAGCAAGAGAGTAAAAAATAGTACCAAATTTAAGTGGGAAACCCTCAAGGGGAAGAAAACCCATTGAACCTTTTCTTATATTACTCAATAAAAATGAATTTAGTGAAGCACCCACTTCACAAGGAGCACTAACCCCGTATTTAATTAGGCTACAACCACACAAGGAGCACCAACCCTATAATGAGCACCAACCCCTAATTTAGTGAGGCACCAACCTGATAAGGAGGCTCTAGCCCCCTAAGGTGATCAAGGACTAACTCAACCACCTAGAAATAGATGATCACTGATGAAATTATTTTCACACAACTAATAGTGATCCAATTTCATCTCACACTTCTTCAAACCCTCATCAAATAAATCACTCCTCTAACTGCTCAAATTTCCTTACACAACTGATCCTAAAACTTTATCAGATCTTCATAGCTCTTATTATATTTTTTCTTAACCATTTAACACTCTCCTTACTTTCTCTTTGGGTCACTCACAGGCCCCCCTTCTCAACTCTTCACAAGTGACCCAATACACATGCTTCTTCTTTACTCAAAATATTCCTTTCCTGTAATCTGATCTCATACCTAGCCATTATCTTCTCTCAATATGGAATATTACAACATCAAATTATCCTCCTCGTGATGGTCACTAAGACCTCCTTCAAGCTCTAAACTCTACCCTCTATGTCACACTTCACACACTAGCTTATATACCCAATACTTGATTAAAACATGCCTATATTGGCCATAACCAAGTAGGTTGGTCATCCCAACTCATAAATATAACAAGAACATCATATAAACATTATGAAATGACCCAAGTATGTCGGAAGGGGTCAAGACATCTCCAATAAGCACCAAGACACACATAAAATCTTATAATACACTCTCCAAGCACTAGCAAATGGATCATGCTCTTAAAATACATCAAAAAAAATAAAATTCACAGCTCTAAAAGCTCCACATAGTTCAGAAACATCATTTCAACATCACAAAAAATCACAAGAAGCTCTAAAACATCCATATCCATCATCAAACTCACCAATAAGCATGAAAACACTTGGACACTCTTAACACATCATACCAACAATGATATACCACATAACAACCTTAAACTAACTTTGGAGAGCTCAAACTATTACCATGCACACTAGACCATGCTTGAATACCTCATAAAACATCACCAAAACATGACACTATCAATCAATTTTCAGGTTTTCACCTTAACTAACACCTCATGGAGACTCACGTGACCTCTACACATCCTTTGCCATCAATGGATTTGAAATTAATGACAACACCTAGACATAATGGCCAAAAATGAAGAGGTCATTGTAGTGTTAATAAATGTGTATACCTTAGTTATACACTGACATTAAATGTTATATATGATTAAAAACCTCAAAAAATGTTTTGAAAGAATTAATGATAATATTATTAGTGATAATATTAGGTTTTAAACTGATTAATTTGGGTGTAAAATTTTAGAAATTACATTTAGTATCAGATAACAATTTCAACATTAGGTGCTCTAGGAATAAAATATTAAATTTTAAATCAACCCATTTCAACATCAACCTAACATGCGTCATCTTCTAATGTAGTATTTTTGACCACAAAGGTAGATGTGCACCCCGAGTTAGGAGTGAGAAATTACCACTCATAGAGTATTAATTTGCACTTGTATGCCTTGCACCAGATATTTAATAGTTATTACAACAGATGATGCGGGTATTATAGGACATGTTACTAGTTCATAAGGAGTGTTCAGATATAAACTTACATGTACCTTCTCATAAGGCATCTTATCATATATATGTGGGTATTATAGTACCACATAATAGTTATCTGAGTAGCAATCACCATCACATAAATAGACCCTACATTCCTCTTTCATGGCATGCAATAAGATATATTTCATAACATAGGTTAAGATTACATGGTGATGTCAAAGGTGTCATCCATGACTTTTGATAACCTAACCACTAACCTTGGGGGAACTAAAGATGGATTTGGAGAATATTCTTAGTTATTTAGTTTGTATAGTTATTTCAGTATTCACTCCTATGAGATAAATATTAGGGTGTGGTTGGATACCTTATTCATGATGTTGTGAGCATTTGTTTGAGTAATAAGGACTATAATCTCTGTTTGAATAGAGACACCATGATGTGGGATTAATTTGAGGAGATATTTAGGGCTTACTACATGTCATATAATTTTTTGGAAAGGAGGATATACAAGTTTCATGACCTTAGGAAGGGTAGTGGGATAGTGGCATAGTATGAGAACCACTTTATGGACCTACTACAATATATGGATTACCTCCAAGATAATATATTTAATGTGAAAAGGTTTATATGGATTTGAATATAGATTTTTTAGGTTATGTTCATGTATTATCTCCTCGTATTATAGAGAAGGTGGTGCAGAAATCATATTTAGTAGAGTAAAACTGAGGTAAGTGATATGAGTCTAGAGAGATGTTATGGGATTAACTACATGAGAGAATTTATTTACAAGAAAATCATAGATGTAGAGGTCATGGATTAGATGGTTTACAAAAATATAGGAGACATGTTGGAAAAAATACATAGAAGGCTCATACTCAATATTCTAGTAGAGTAGGTCTTACCGGTTCATTGTATCATAGTAATGTTGGGACTCCATCTTATATCTTACTAGTTTTAGGTGTTATATATGTAGGGATTTGGATCATTATGCTTGCACTTTCATACAAAGGAATTAGTCTTTTTATTGGAAGAAGGAACCAATTTTATAGTATAGTATATAAGATGTAGGAATCACTCACGATGTTTATTTAACACTAGAGAACCATATGGTCAAATACCAGGCCACAATTATTGAGAGTACAAGTATTTTTATGGGTATCTTTATATCTACACTGTTTGAATATGGGAATTTAGACTCTTTAATTACACCTTATCTTGTGTGTTATTGTAGGTTGGTGAATCCTAGGGAGACTGTATTTTGGTAGGTAAAGTTAACCATTAGGGCCAAAATGTGAGTAGATTATTATATTAATGTGTGTGTGTGTGTGTTGGACATTTGGTGTGTTACCATACACTCTTGATCTTTAAATTACGCCATTAAGACCTTATGATTTTTTCAGCGTATGGAATACCTCAATATCCATTGATTTTTAAAATAAGTTGATTGAGTGTTTAGATGTTCTGCAAAAAGAGGTAGTTATTTCAGGAGTAAAAATACCTATTTCTCTTCACATGATCTCTATTATGCATCTTAATAAAATTACATGTAAGTGATACTAGATGGACTCTATCATAGTTAGTGAAAAATATTAGGAGGTTGTGGTTGGGACTTCTCTTTATTAAATTCCTATTTTGTGTGAGTTTATATATGATTTTCCTAGTAAACTTCCTAGTTTTACACCATAATGAGAGATAGCCTTTAAGATTGATATTGTTCCAAGAGCTACACCATTTTCTAGATTACCATGTAGGATAAATAATCATAATATTTATGAGCTCAATATTTAGTGTTTTCCCTTGGGGAGAGCTAATTAATTTTGTGAAAAATAAATATGGGTCTCTTCATTTGCATATTGACTATAGGAAATTGAATAAGGTAACACTAAAAGAATTGTTTCCCCTTTCCTAGGATCAATGATATCTTTCACTAAATAAAAATACCTATATTGTTCTCTAATATTAACCTCAAGCTAGGGTACCACAACCTTTGAATTATAGAGGAATACATACATGAGAAAAAAATCATACTCATTATGAACATTACAAGTTCATGGTGGTTGGTTTCGGTTTGACTCATGCCCTTACATTGTTCATGAGTCTCATGAACAGGGTATTTAGGACATTCATAGACCTCTTTTTATTGATATTCCTTGATGATATCTTATTTAATCCCTCTCAATTAAGGATAACAAGGATTATTTGAGGTCTGTTGTACAAGTGTTGAGAGAGAAGAAGTTATATGAAAACATAGAAAATAGTTATGTATTTTATATAAATGTTCATTGCTTGGATAATATAATTTTAGGTGAGGGTATTTTTCCAATCCCTAAAACATGTTTGTTATCATTGAGTGGGTTTATTGTAGTCTTTTATTTCCACACATAGGCTATGCATGTTGGCACTTCATTCAAACAGATATGAATGCTCACCCAAAGTGTGTGCAACTACTAGGTCCCTCCTTTGTTATGTTTGATACGAAGATATCATGTAGGTTCATCATATTGTTAACTAATAAACCATTCATGTACAGATAACCATTATATTCATACCATTTTGGAAACACATATAATAAAGGAAGCACGTAATCCATGTAAATTAGAATTAATACCAATTGCATTGTTAATTTACCATATTCAGAACCATGAACAATTAATATCCAACCACCAATATTAATTGATAACCACAAGCAATTACATAATAGGAAGTTAAAATCAGTCATTACATCAGTGTTTAGGGCCATGCACGCAACCATCACACTGAATCATAACAACATAACACTATATACATACATGAATACTAGAAAAATCATACATCAAGTATATATATAGTGGTGTGTACTTTCCCTCCACCGTCCATGCACTCTCCCAATAATAGGCGTGCTCATAAAATAGCTTGAATGCTTTCTTTCATAAAAATAGCCATGTGTATAAATATTGCATGATTTCACAACTTCTACTAATAATAGATTAATCATAAATATAATACTTGCTTTAATCCTATTGTTAACCTACTCCATGCATGTTTTGCATGTGCTTTTTCCGCTTAATTGGTCGGCACTCTGAGTCTATTTTTAGCCTGATTTGGAAAATTGTCTAAATCCCTTATTTGTTCCTTGTGTACGCACAATCCCACACGCTATCTTGTCTAACATCTACACATGACCTCATGTGCAATATCCTTATCCATCTGCACAAGTTTTCTTTCCATAATCATTTAAGCCTCTTTGGTATGTAGATTTTATAACCAACATTTCTCCCACTACAAGTACTAAGGTCAAGAGTTTTATAGGTTTAACATGATATTATCATAGATTTGATCAAGATTTATTCTATATTTCTCATCACATTACTATGATTTAGTGAAAATGGAAGAAGCTTTATTGGTCACAAAAGTCTGAGAGAGCCTTACGATTTCTCAAGAGGTGCTTTACTAGTGCATTAATCTTATTACTTCTAGACGCACTTTTAGATTTTTTAATTTCATCAATGTTTATTTATAGTGTCTTGGGGAAATTATTATGCACGAGTATCACATGATCACTTTTGAATAATACAAGCTCAAATATTATGATCTTAAATACCATACTCATGAACTTAATCTTGTTGTAGTTATCCATGCACTTATGCATTGGAGGAATTTTCTCGTTGGTTGACCTTTTGTGTTGAGGATTGGTCATTTGAGTTTGTAGCATGTATTCTCTTAGCCTAAACTCAACTCCTATAAAAGGAATTCAATGGATTTTCTTTGTGAATATGACATGGATATTTAGTAGATTAAGGGAAAGGATAATGTGGTTATTTACGGCTTTAGTAGGAGGCATCATGAGATTATAGCTTTGGCCTTGAGGATATATCTACAGATTCATATTCTTCAACATCTTCGAGGAGATGGTCTGTGTGAGGCATTTAGACATAATATTCAGTCTCAAAGGTCCTTAAATGGATTTTTTTTCAAATATTCATTAGAGCTAGATGGTATTCTTTGTCATAGGAATCATATTTATGTCCCTAAGGTCAGTGGTTTGAGAAGCTAAGTTCCTTTATAGGCTCATCAATAACCATATGCAACACATCCTTGGATTAAAAAGATACATGTAGATATTCAATAGTTATACCATTGGCCTAGATTGTGTTGGGATATTACATAATTTTTTTTTTATTCACTAGAGTGTGAGAAGGTAAAACACTCTCATCAAGTTGTTCTTTTATATCCACATAATATTGTAGAGTGGAAGTGGTATGTGATTTATATGGAATTCAATTTGGTATCCACACCTCATCCTATCATCTTGATGAAATCATGGTGATAGTGGAAAAATTTAATGAGGTTTCCCACTTCTTGCTAATAAATAGCACCTAAAATCTAGTTGTTATAACCCAAGTTTTTTTATTCACATCGTGATACTGCATGGAATTATAAATAAAATTATTTCATATAGGGATCTATTGTACACTTTTGATTATTGGACAACTTTTCAGGAGGTTTTGGGCTCTCATCTCAGATTCATTGGAACCTATCACCCGAAGAAATATTGCTAGTTAGATACGTTTAACCACGTGGTAGAGGATATGTTGATGGCATACGTTATGAATTAGTAGACCAGATGGAAGCATTATATGTATCTTATAGAGTTTTCATATAACAACAGACATCATAAATTTATTAACATACCACCATTTCAGGACTTGTACAAGAGGTCGTGAATGATACCCTTGAGTTGGGATAGTTTATATGATTGGGTTATCATTGGTCCTAGTCTTTTGCATGACACGGAGTAGAAAGTAGTTTTGATTAGGTAGCATCTTGAATAGGAGTATGAGCATAAGAATAAGTATACAGAAACCAATAGGGTTGATCACCACTCTACATTGGGTGAGAATGTTTTCTCGAAAGTGTGTTCACATAAGAATTTGATTCATTATGGAGAAGTCTCTAATATTTCTCCTCACTTTTTGGGTCCTTTTGATATTTAAGAGAAGGTTGGGCTTGTTGAGTATCATCTAGACTTGCCACCATGACTATCCCATACCCACAATGTTTTCCATGTTTCACTTTTGAGGACATAATTACTTGACACGTCTCATGTATTAGACCGATTGGCATTACAGATGGAGGAATATGGGAAGTGGACACTACATCACGTAGGTATGTTGGAGCACATGAGGTTAGCCCTTACGGGGTATGAACTGGACCAAGTTAGAGTGTAATGGGATAGATTTGATGAGGTAGTTTCAACTTGGGAGGATATGACACCATTGAGGGTCTGATATATTTATCTCTTCTAGTGACTTCCAAAAGGAAGTATATTCCTAGTGGAGGGGGATATAGTGTCCACCTTATTATCCCTTAGTTTTAGTAGTTTATTTTCTCACGTATCTAATTAGTAACAGTTTTATTGATGCTTTGGATGCCAATTTTATACGTAGTATATGGATCTAGGTATTTCAACAATACTTTCTTATGCATATGATGCATTCGATATTTTATTTGGGGGCATGAGGTGTCATGCTTTATATGTAATCATGGATATTGCACTAAGTTATATGTATTACTTTCAATATTTTTTTATATAAGATGATTAGAGTATTAATAATTAGTTTATTTTATTATTTATTTATAATGTGGATGTTGATATCATTGATTTATTTAGTTGGTTTCGTTACTTTGAATTTGAAAGGAATTTTTGGATGACATGTATCATGTATTGGATTATCAATTTGTATATATTATATATGTTGCTTTTAATGTATTTAATAGGTGTATTGATTGTGCAAGAAATATGTGAGACAGAGGTGGTATCTGAAGGAATCAGTCATAACACGACCATTACATAACCAACCTAGCCATGACCTTTATTTATCCCTTTTTTATACGTGTTATTTTAAATGTGTTGTGCAAAATTACCACTTGTAAATGTGTTTGGATATATGCATTTTTCCTTTTTTTTGGTTATTCATCCACTTTAGTTTTGATTTCTAATCACCCAATTATCCTAAACACCTTCTAGAAACCTCTAATAATGATTAGTTAGCTCCTACCCCAAGTACACACTCCTCTTTTCTATCAAAACTTGAATTTGCACTTTCGACCACTATTTGGAGAAGTTTTTGACAATTTATATGACATTTTTCTATTCAAAAGAGGTCCTTTGTCCTATACCAATAGGATGGGGAGATTTTCCCAATGTATTTTGGGAATTTTAAGGCTTATTGAGCCTCTAAAAGGGCTTTAAAATGGCACCTTGAGTAGGCACTTATGATCGGGTGTGAGAACCTAGGAAGCTTGAATTTTCAAACCAAGCTCATGTGACTTGTAAGAGGGAGTAATTGCATGTGTAAGAGGAAATTTTCCTTGGGATGTGAGTGGAAACCTTCACAATTCCATTGGGATTTGTTTTTTCTTTCTCTTCTAACTTATTCTCAAAATTTTTGCTTCGATATGGGTTGTTGATTCTATTTTTGGAGAGAGTTATTGTTAGTGTGAGAGATTCTTTTGAGAGTGAAGTTCCTCTTGCATTGATAGATTATATTTGATCTTGGGTAATAGTTTATTTTAGCTTAATAAATAAGGGGAGCTAACTTGGAGGTACGCTCTTTAATATCCCTCTTTTACACTTTTGTATGGATGTGGAATATCATATGAAGTTTAAGAATAGATTTTTTCTCTTCTCATTGTTTTGTTGATTTCTTTTGGTTGTTTAGTCTTTCTAATTATATTTTTCTTTTTTGGGTTACTTGGTGTCTCCTTTGCAGATCTTTTTTTACTCTCATCTCACCCATTACATTGAATTTTGGAGTATGTACATGAAGAGGGGATGAACTAACCATTTTCACTTGTCTTATTGGTCAAGCCCCTTCATTTTTGTATGCTTTCATATTGTTCTCCTCATAAAATTGATGTTATTGATCTTGTAGTTTTTAAAATGGAACCTCCTTATAGGTTGAAAACCCATTTTCACTTGGTGTTTAGAAATATAAGAGAGTTAGTTGCTTAGGTTGAAATTTTGAACTTATGGAGGAAGAAAAAAAATATCGTATTTTAGAAAAAGGGTTTGTGTTTACCTCATATTCCCTTATTAGATACATTGGTTACATTTGTGTGTTGTTTAATGTTATTGTGATTGGTGTATTTATAGGTGATAAATTTCCCTTTTCCTATTCCCCTACCTTGTTGTGCAAATGGTTTTGGTATGCCTCTTTACTTTGGACTGGGTGGGAGGTTATAAAAGTGTTTCATTTTGGTGGAATGATTTTGGTGATGTCAACATATTGGGTAGACAGTATTTGTGTTTTATTGGTCTCTTGTAAGTGGATTTTTCTTGGACCATGGATTCATGTGTTGTTGTCGGTTATAATTTACCTTGGGAACTTGGAGAAAAGGAGTTTCATTGAAATATAGTCCTCATATTTTTATTAAGTGTATCTCATATTTTTTTTACTCTTATTTTGATAAAATAATGTAAAGGAAAATGAATTGTTTCTTAACTTGTTGTAATTAATTTAAATTAAATATTTTGGTAATTACAAAAAAGAATGATAATTAATTAAATGGAGATCTTAATACTCTTATCTCGCACTTCCCTACCCTCTTAATATGTTATCTTGAAAACTCTTAAATTTAAAATATGATTTTAGTGATCATAGGGAATAAATTGTAAAGTTATTTCTCTCCATATCTCCTAATATTATCATTAGTTTAAATGGATTATCCTTGATTATACTCATGTATATATTCTTGAAATTAAGTCTTAGTTATAATTATCATGTTTTAAAAGAAAATGTGTTTATTTGATTATGGATGTATTTAAATATTTGTGTGTGTGGGTGTGTAAATGTGTGTGTATATGTATATGTATATGTACGTATGTATATATATATTTATAATGATTAAATTAACATTTACAATTAAAATATAAGTTGAAATTTACATAATAAAATGTGTGTGTGTGTGTATGTTCATAATCATGGGCTTGTAACCATGGGCTTGAAGATAGATTTTTAGATTCATATTTTGCAATATCTTACAAGGGATTATTTGTATGAGGTAGTTAGACATGAGATTCAATCTCAAAGGTCCCTAAAAGTAAAATATGTGGGATGTTATTTAGAGATAGATGGTATTATTTGTCATACAGGCATATTTATGCATCTAAGCTATGTGATTTTCATATCTTAGTTCTTTTTAATGCTCATCGAGAACCATATACAACACATCTTGAGGTGAAGAAAATGCATGTGGATATTTGGCAGTTATATTATTTCCATTGGTTTTCATAGGATATAGAAATTTGTTTTTGTTCATTTCCTTGAGTTTCATATGGTCAAGGTAGAGTAATATCATCCAGCAAGTCGTTTCTATCCACACAAGATTCCAACATGGAAGTGAGATACAATGTCAATGGATTTTATAGAAGGTCTCCCCACTTCATCTTATCATCATGACATGATGATGGTGATAGTAAACAAGTTGACAAAGTTTCCACACTTATCACTAATAAAGGCCACCTATAATTTCATTTATATAATGAGAGTTTTTATATATGACATTATGAGATTGCATGGTATTCCAAACAATATTATTTATCATATCATATAATTATAATTTAAGAACCAATTTCTAGGAGTTGTTGGGAAATAATCTCAACTTCAGCACATCCTATTACCCAATGAAAAATAACTAGATAGTGAGGGTAAACCAAGTGCTAGAGGATACGTTAAGAATGTGAATTATGGATCAACATACTCATTAAGAGGATTATTTGTATCTTTTATAGTTTTATCATCATTACATTCATAAAATATTTTATCAATATTTATACAAGAGGTTATACAAGACACCCTTGAGTTGGAAAAAATTGGATTATTGGGTTATCATTTCTCTTATACTTTTGTAAAACATGGAGCAACAAGTAGTTATGATTATGTAACACCTTAAACACATATGTAAGCATAAAAATAATAATATATACAAAAAGTGGGTTGATCATCACTTTTAAATTAGTGATAAAATTTTCTTGAGAGTTCAACTACATAATACCCTGATCTTCTATGGAAAATTCTTTAAGCTCTCTCTTAAATTTTTGGGTCCCTTTAATATTTAGAAAAGGTTGGCAATGTTGTGTATTATCTAGCCTTACCATCATTCCTATCTTGTACCCATGATGTTTTCCATGTTTAAATTTTGAGATAAAATATACCTGATACTTCTCATGTATTAGATTGGTCTGCATTATAGGTGGAGGAATACATTTAATAGACACTATAGCCCGTAAGTATACTTGAGCATAGGTTATCCATTTGAGAGGCATGAGATGGACTAGGTTAGAGTCTAATGGGACAAATATGATGACATAGCTAATTTAGGAGGATGTAACACCATTTAAATATCAATATACATATATCTTCTAGTGAATTCTAGGATAAATTCTATTCCTAGGGTAGGGGAATGTATTTCTCACCTTCTTATCTCAACAATTATAATAGTTCATTTCTTGCATATATGGATGTTAATAGTTATATTGGGTCATTGGATGAAAATATTGTATTCATTATATTGATCTAGGAATTTTTGTACTACTTTCACGTGAAAATTATACATTCTCTATTTTATTTTGGGGCGCGGGTGCATAGCTTTATTTGTGACCTTGGACATTGGACTAGTTATAGATGTTGTATATAGTATTTTTTATCCACAGGATAATTAAAGTATTAATAATTAGTTGATATTATATTTGTATAGTTAGATTATAGATGTTGAATTTTTTGATCTAATCAGTTTGAAGTTGTTATTTTGAATGAAAACGTATTTAATTGATGACATGTATCTTATATTAGATTATTAGATTTGTATGTGTTATATATGTTTTTTTGGATGTATTTAATGGGTGTATTGAGTGTATGGGGGATTTTTATGGAGCCTAATTTTATTACCCTTAATATTAGTCTTATATACGCAATCTTATCTCGCCATTATGTATTGTAAATTTTTGTAATGCCTTGTGACAACATATCAAATTAGTCATATCCTTAGTGCACTCACCCAAGGTGTGAGTGTAGATTGATTCACATTAGTTTTTTTTATTTCATTATTTACATTTTAATCCTCTACCACTCTTTATCTTAACCAATCATATGCATTCAATAAGACTAATGTGTGAAAATATAGCTATTCATTATTTACATATCCTTCACATAAAGAAACATAGAATAATCATAAGATCTGTGTATTCCTTCAACATAATATCCCATTATTCTCTATTACAATGAAATATCATAAATTAAATCCTTTAAAAAATCATACATCAATATCTCTCTAACAATGAAACTCCTACTATACTCTTATACTATGTCAAATCCTTTACATCATTCTTGTTTGCGGATAATTGTGTGCACCCTTTTAATTTAATAAGTTATTCAAGTTTTTGAAGGACTTTACAACAAAAATGGGAGTATCTCTAAGGTTTGGGACATTAAAAATTTGCGATAAACCTCAACAATAAGGCTCACTCCTATCCTTAAAATATAAATATTAACCACTACTCTAATCTAATTAATACTCTGCAAAGTTAAAGGCGAAAGAGTGCTGAAATTTGAAAAGAATGGTGATACACCAGAGTATGAATGGATCAGTCTCCCTAAGGTCAAGTAAATTTGAGAAAATACAATTTTAAAGGGGAAGATATGAACCACAATCCATACTACACTCTATCAGCATCTAATCTTATGTATAAATGACACAATAAACTAAAATTATGCATATATAGTTCATACACATCATAAAATAATATAAGAGAAAGGTAATATGTAATAACATAAGCCAAATTATCGATATTAATCACAATCAACTAGATAATATTGCTTAAGGAATACACAATATCTCACAATCATTGAGAAGGTGGTGAGTCCATTGCACAATTCAACAAAATGGTTTATGTAGACGTGAAACACTTAAAAACTAATTAATGAAAGTTTCTTTACATTTAAGAGAGGATGGTTTATTTTATCTTAATAAACCATACCAACTCAGAAGGTAATCCCCCAGTCTCCTGATGGTCCACATCCATGGGGGTGCTTTAACTTGCAATAGAACCTTTAGATATTTTATCTTTGGATGATCTCTAACTTAAATTAATGAATGCCCATGAGATTAGGGGAGAGAAAAAAATTAAACTACTGATTTTCTATTTTTTTCATAGTCATACTTTGGACCACTGATAATAGTTCATTTCTTGTCTAATAAAAAATTAAAATCTTTGTCTTCATTTTTTGAGGGCATGAGGATAATATACCATCCAAGAAGCATCATAAGACAAAAATAATTAACCAAAAACATCTGTAACTAATTTCAGCATCAATTGATTGAGAAAACATCGTAGCCCAAAAATATGCCATCAAAATCTCACAAGTATCTCCACTATTTCCTCTTAAATTGATCTATAAGTGAATCCCTCTAAAAAAATTCCAATAGTACTGATCTCATGTCAAATGGATATTTGTATCAAAATATATGAGAAAAAAATAGTCTCATGTTTGTGTCACAAAATCATATCCAAAAATAGATATGGGCCCTCAAATTGATTATTTGATCACAACACAAGCCTAATAATGACCAAAACCCATTCAAATGTTCAATTAATTTCAAGACCTTTCCAATGATCTACCAAGTTTCTTTAATTCAATGGTACTAATCAAAATTTATTGCCATTTGAAAAAACTTGGGTAGTACAATGTAGTTAAAGGAAACATGGTCATCATTTTTAACCTCAAGGTATATTTTATCATGTGTACATATCTGGTTTGATCTTATGATGTCCTCTTATTTTCATGGACTTTCTTCCTTTCACAGAATTTTCCATCTTTCACAGATTTCTTTCCTTCTGCAGCTTTTCTTCCTTCCAAGGCTTTTCTTCCTTCCATGTCTTTTCTTCCTTCTACATATTTCTTATATTACATGGATTTCTTTCCTTCTACATTCTTTCTTCCTTCCACATATTTTATTCCTTTCATGGGTTTCCTTCCTCCCTTCCATATCTTTCCTTCCTTACGTTGTTTTCTTGACTTCTACGGCTTTCCTAGATTTTGTAGATTTTATCCCTTTTTTTAATTTTCTACCTTCTACATATTTTCTTCTTTCCATATATTTCCTTCCTTACTTCCCCATATTTCCTTCCTTCTACATATTTTCTTCCTTCTATGGATTTCTTTCCTTATATGGATTTTTTTACTTATGCGGCTTTCCAGGATTCTACGCCTTTCCTTCCTTCTAAAAATTCCTTTCCTTCTATGGATTTTATTCCTTCCATGGATTTTTATTCCTCTCATGGATTTCCTTCCTTCTGTGGATTTCTTATCATTCATAGTTTTCCTTCCCTCCACATCCTTCCTTATCAAGGACAAAATAATATATAAAAAGTTTAAGTCCCTCTATTTTATAGAAAATTTAGGAGGGAAGAAACTAAGAAAGACTGAAATAATTTGAGACCACCTAATTCTAAAACTTGAATCAATTTTTTGAAATGGATCATAGGTTCTTATTTGAAAACAATTTTGCAACCTCTATGGGATATCTTCCTACTATATGAGTGAATTAGTTATCTTTTGTATAGATTGGCTACGAATTCACTGTAAAAACTCTAATAACTTCTCTGATACATTTCAAAACACTAGTGTGCTCTATAAAATAATTGTGATGGCCCATAATCTACTTAATGCTCCGAGATTATTTATTACTTACTTTAATCCTAGGTTCTACTCTCCAAAATGCCTTAAGTGATTCCCAAATATGTGTCTTGGATACCTAGAACTCTTAACCATTCTACAACTAATTCAATATTTAATCAAAATATAAATGGTCAGCATATGAGGAAACTAGTTTTTCTCAGTAGATGGATAGGTTGATCATAAGACTGAAAGTGCATATCCAAAAAATAGATGAACTAAAATATTAACATTGCAATCACTTAAACTTGAGATCTATGACTATGGTGACCCAAAGGTGGCTACACAACCTCCACCAAAAAAATTATTAGCAGTTTAGACTCAAAATGGGCAATACGCAGGAGTAGTAAGTACCCGTGGTCTAAAATTGAGGTCAAGAAGACACAAAAAAATGAAAACAAGGAAACAAAAAAGAGATAAAGATGGAAAATATTTACAGATATATACAAGGGGGAATAAATCTTTAGAAATAAGGCTTAAGGAAGATCCCATTTAATAGGATAGGAAATATTTCACCATCAAGAGTTTCCACTTCATAATCATTAATCTTCTTAATCTCTACAATTTGATAAGGAACACTCCAAATAGCGTCAAAATTATTATGTTTTCCTATATTGGAGTGATGTTCATCCCATTTTAGTACCAACTCTCCTTATCTTAATTATTGAGGGTGGGATTTCTTCTTAAACCAATTTTCATAGCTTGTTGGTGGTCTTGGAGTTTCTCACTAGCTCCTTCACTGATTTATTGTAATTTAACCAACTTAGAAATATTTATGGTTATTTCATCATGATGGTATAATAATAATTGATGAGCCAACTTCAGGGCTAGAAGTTCAAGTTAGATGAGAAACCTATCCTCTCTCCCATATACAAGCATGAATGGAGAGTTCTCAATAGACGTCTTAGGTGTGATTCAATCACCCCAAAGTGCCATTATTACGTTAATATGTCACTACCTCTAATTGTGTTCAATTTTCCTCTTCATGATTATAATAATATTTTTATTGGAAGATTCAACAAGGTCATTTCCTTGAGGATAATAGTTTGAAGGTGTTTTCAATCAAAAAACATACCTCAAGGAAATATCAATCACTTTTTATCTAATGAAATCCTTGGAATTGTCACATATAACTATGTGAAGGACCCCATATTTGGTCATAATGTCCTTTAGCAAGTCTGTGATGACATTATCGATTGTTTATTTTAGTGGAAAAAATTCCACCCACCTTATAAAGTAGTCAGTAATAGTCAAAACCTAATGATGATCAACAGATGAAGGAGGGTTCACCATAATAATGAAGTCCAAACACCATTAATAGAAAGGTTAATCAACAGTGATGGGTTGAAGTGGAAGGGTTGTGTTTTATTTTCTACTAGTGAAAAGAAAACATTCCTTGCAACTCCTTACCTATTTGTAATAATCTAAAAAATAAGGTGGGCTAAAAATAATCATCCCTTAAGATCTTAGTCATAGTAGTTTGAGGAGTGAAATGATCACTAGAAAATCCTACATTAAAATATTTGAGTTACTTATCAAATTTTTCAGGTTTCACACATCTCAACATCAAACCATAAATGTTTCTCTTAAAAATAAAACCTTCAATAATTTTATAATTAAGGGAATGTAATTTGAAATGCCTTCTCTATGTTTTGTTGAAATAATTTGAAAGTATTCTAGTGTAAAAGTATTCAACCATATTATGAAACGTGTCATTTTTAAAATTTGTCTTGATTACAACTTCTAATGATTGGACATAAATTGATTATTGTAAAATCCACACAAATTCATCCAAGTGTTAACACTACTCTACTTATAATCATATTAGTAGACTTGATTTTAATGTTAACAAACTCCATGATCTTATTAATCCAAGTGGATTTTTTTTCACTTAATTCAATGTTCATAATGTATTGCTTAATACTTAGATGAGTAACTAAGACTCTGGTATTATTTTTGGAAAACAAGTGTTTAAGACTTTAAAGAATTCTTAAAATTGAAAAAAAAAATCAACAAGTTTGCATCTTGACCTCATAATATTTAAGTGCATGGATTGTAAAATCTATTGGATGTTTTAGGTCTTGCTTATTTTCCAGCATTAATATAGCAGTGGTACTATTTTCTCCTCCAATGAAATATAGGATGAAATATTTTGTCAAAATTGGGATTGATGAGAGTGGGATCCTGAGATACATCCTATTTGATATCATCAAAACAACTCTTTGCCTCTTATTTCCATTGAAAATTACATCTTTTATTAAGAATCAATGTCATGGATCTTACCAACTCAGCAAAGTTGGTGATGAACTTCCTCACAAAATTGATCTTCCCAAGGAATTACAACAATTCTTTTGTGTGTTAGGGAAGAGACAGTGTAATATTATCTAGATCAATAGTCAAACCATACTTAGACAAAACATGGCCCAAGCGTTTACCCTCGAGGAAATCAAAGATACATTTTTTTTAGATTTAAAGATATACCAAATTCTCTACATCTACTAAAAATATTCTCAAGCTATGTCAAGTGATATTATTCTCTTTTATAAAAACTAATAATATCATACAAATAGATTAAAGCAATATCACTATTTGGTCCCTTAAAATATAAATGCATTTCCCTTTGAAAGGTATCACTAGCCTTGGACATCCCAAAATTAATATTTTGATAGAAACACATCCCCCACATGGTTGTGAAATTTGTTTTAAATTTGTCAGACTCTTTAACAAGAATCTGATTATAACCTGAGAACTCATTTAGAATTGAAAACCTATCATCCCATGCTATTGATTGTAATATTTGTTAAATATAATATAAATTTTAATGGTCCTTGAGAGAGGTTTTATTGAGAAATATAAAATATACACCCATCCTTATCTCTCCAATATTTTTCCTAATAGAGAATAGGTTTTCAACCTAAGTAGAGTGTTTGATGGGAAGATAATTTTAGCTTCAATCAGTTTTTTCAATCCCTTCCTCATTAAAGTTTCAATCTTAGGATTAGTTAACCTTTACTTTTTCTCACTAGTTTTATCTTAGGGGTAATTCAATGGGTTACTAAATGATATTGGGATCATATCCTTAAGGTCATCATAAGACCATACAAAAATGTCATCATCTCCTTGGAACAACTGGATGGAGTTAAACTATTTCTCAGATGTACATACCTTGCTAAGCAAGTTGTTTTCCATTGAAAATATCCGCATCATGACATTCCTCTTTATTTATTTTATAATTCATCTTCTCCTTTTTATATTTATCATATAGGGTAAACATGATTTTTGAAGTGATTAAACCTTTGGGTAACTTTTTAAGCTTTAGCTGAATGATTTTGTCACCATAAATTTTTTGTAACCTTTGCTACAAAACTGAAGAAAACTCAAATTCTTGATGATTGAAGAGGGAAATCTACTCATCATTGTTAAAAATATTCCAATGGTAATCATTGTTAGGCATTTTTGGTCTAATTACTAGGTTAACATGTTGGTCTATAACATTTATTATATCTTTGGAAGGATTAAATTGACATTTATTATATCTTTGGAAGGATTAAATTGATCTCCAATAAAATCCATCCTATCTGCATCTTCATTTTTTTTACTCTTGAGACATCTTGAAAATTGATGGTATAAAAATCTTCTAGGATGTCCCAAACTCTATGTCTTTAGGCTCTAAGGATAGATTTCTTTGCTAAGAATTATGACCGAACGTGTTGAATAACTAAATTTGCATCTTCAAAGATCATAAGATTATTGAGCGTTTTGATTTTATCAATTATTATCCCTTGAAATAGATCTGCATATTAAGCAAAATTGTTGGTACAATTAAACTGAATCTTGTGAGAAAATAAAAAACTTCTCTTACTTTGGGGAAAACAAACAACTCCTGCACCAGCTCCAACATTATACTTTGAACCATCAAAAAACATTTTTTCCATAACCTATTTGATTTATTCTCTTATTTCATTAGGCTATGGATGAAACTACCCTCATCATGTAGACAATATGTGCCAAGTCCAGTCTCCTCAAATGTCTCATAAAGATCATAATTCCACATTTATTGGGTCTAGTCAGGCACTCGCTTAAAAAGGTTCGGGGTCTGCTTCTACTCGCTCAAATTTAGAGGTTATAGCACAATTTAGCTCAGTGGTCTTTGTATCATATATTTCCACATGGAGTTAGGCAATTGGCTTAGTTTTTTATTTTAATTCTAGTGTCATATCTATTCTTAAGGTATGTGTGATACCAATCATATGATAAATATCCCTCTATTGTAGCAATAAAATCTCTAGAAAAGCACACACCAAAGATAAAGAGAAGGTCTATTACTAATAAATCTTGAGGAATATTGATATTAGGGAAAGCATGTAGGGTTATATTAAGGCTTTTTAGACACCCATAATATTTATAGTAGTACTATATAGCTAGATAACACCTTTATTGACATGGTTATAACATAAGCCAATTATATCAGCAACTTGATTGGGCATGAGTTGCTACTAGCCCCATAATCAATCACACAATCATAACTCATATATTTCCCAACAATAAATGATATTTAAAATGGAGTGGATTTAGGAGTAAAAATTGCATTACTAACATTGGATTGATATATATTTAATGGGGTTGGACCCTCCTTATGAGTTTTGGGGAAAATCTTGAAATTCCTTAATCCTTCTTGTAGCAAATCCATCTACCCTATATTTTCCAAAGCATCCTATAGGGAGATGTGAATATGTATTTTATTTATTTTCTCAATAATATCAAGGTGTTATCTTGCATGTATTTTTCAATTTTGAGTATCCATAAATTTCTTCAATTTATCAATGGTGGGCTGATGTGAAACTATAGGAACATTGTTCATCTCATCTAGGTAAGGTGAAACCTCTACTAATTTTGATATTTCTCTTCTTGAAACATTTTTCACCTGATTTCTAGATGCCTAAATTTCTTGTATTATAACCATATCACGCTTGTGGTTTTTGAGTTCCCTCAACTTGATTGGTAGTATAGAAATATTCCTCTTTCCAATAGACAAAAAACTCATGAGTTTTTGAAGTAGATGGTTCTGATGGATCATTAATTTGATTAGGCTACAAACAATAATTATAAACTACTAAGGATTGTTTCATTTCTCCATGATGGAAAATGTTATAATCATGTGGTTGGGATCAAGGATAATACGATATAAAATATTCACGCATGTGTTTTTTTACATAGGGATAGTTTCTATATTAGGATTAGCAGGAGTTAGGTATGTATTATTTATAGGCCTTGTAGGGTTGATCTAGTTTTGAGGTTATGCGCTACTGGGTTAGTAAGCTAGGTTATATAGATTCCAAGAAATTTGAGTTCGTTGATATTGTTTTTTCTTCATCGTAGTTACTTCATTTTCCACATACCTTAACATGACCTTAAACTCATCCAACTCATTAGTTGAGGTACTGGGGACAATTTCCAATGACTATACAATAATGAGTTGGGGATAAATTTTAGGAGTAGGGGTTTTCTCTAGAAATAACAGAATAAATGGCCTTGGATCTAGCTTACTAACTTGAATCAAACTATTCTCAGTTGAGATTACAATATCAAATATGTTATGAATGTCTACACCTCCCATGGATTATATCATAACAAAAATATCAAAATTCATATCCCTTATATAGTATAAAAGAGTTTAATATGAAGAAATCATTACCAAAAATGGAATTCTACCCCAAAAATTATTAAATTTATATTTAAAATCATATAGATATTTAGTAAATTCCCTCTTTGTTGTTGTTAGTTGCTCCATAAGTGGCAGGTAGTCACTCTTGTCTAAAAATTGTTTCACTAATATTTCTCCAAATGCATCCCATGTGTAAAAGAATTGGGATGAAGGATCTCATACCATGTTAGGTATTTTCCTTTTAATGAAGCTGCCAAGAGTCTTATTGCAACATCTATTTGGGTTATGTGGTGAAATAATCACAATTGGGTGATTTCCTAAGAAAATCAGAGGGATTATCATGTTTCTCAGTTATGAAATAGGGAATTCCTTTAAGTGTAGACCATGGGAGGTCATTCCACACATTTAAATCTAATGGACTATAATAATTGAATCTTGGAAATGCATGATTCCTTGGTTGATCCATGGTATTAAAGAGCTAAAGGTTCTTTTACAGGATTTGTGAATGAAAACCATGCAGGGAATGGAGAATAATATCTTAGACTTAGGGATTCCCTCATATGTCTATAGAGACCTACTCCTAATATTTTATTAATCAACAACACTAATTCTTATGTTGATCTATATCATAATATTTGAGCGTCAAAAACTTCTAAATAGATACATTAGAGTAGTCAGGTGTTTAAAAGAATAGGTTTAGTTCTAAATAAAATATAAGAAACCACCAAAAAAATAGCTACATTTCACAAGAACATATGGGAAAACACTAAAAAACCTCACAAGATATAAACAAAAATGGAAAATATCTCTCATAGGGCGTGCCAAAAAATATTGGCAGAGAATTATGTTCACCCTTCTAATTTAGGAATCTATTCAACTAAAGGTCTTTACAACAACAATGGGAGTTTCTCTAAGGTTTGGTAGCTTATCCCTTGAGATAAACCTCCAAAATAATGTTGGCACGTGTCTTTAAAATCTCTATATTAACCACTACTCTAATCTAACTAAAACTCTACAAATTTAAAGGGGAAAGAGTGTAGAAATTTGACAAGTATGGTGATACACCAAAGTATGAAATGATCACTCTCCTTGAAGTCAAGGAAAAGGGGTAGGCATATATGAGCCACAATACACAATACATCTATCATCCTTTAATCCTATGTATAAATGACACAATGGATTGAAATTTTTTTAACAAAAAAATTTGTAAAACCCTAGTTATTTCAGAGTCACAATGAAATAAATAAATCAATAACGTACATATATGACCTAAGAAATAAGAAAATGGAAACTAAAACCCTAAGTGTAATGGAAGGGATAAAATACTTACTTTATTTCTCAATAAATCACGAAGAGTGATGGACTAGATCAGTGGTGAAAAGGAGGAGGAAAGTGTCGTAGATGAGCCCATAAATTTGTGTGAATGTTGGATCTTCCTAGACTGGTGCACCTAGATCAGGTCAGGGGCACCTAAGGCACAGGTGATTTCTTGTAGGTGCTAGTGACTGTGAAAGAACTCGTAAACTAGTTTTTGATGTATCACAATATGTTCACCAACATTTTTTGTTGATCACCTATGTGTCACATTATGTCATCTGAATTCTCTTGTAATCTGCTAATAGAAAGAACACCTGTAAAACACCAAAACACATCAAATACTAAAAAACATATGAAAACGGTGAGTTAGATTGACCTGACTGAGTGAACTTACAACTGATCATTGCACTACATTTCAAACTCCATGTAGTTCTTGAATATGTGTAAGGTGTAGCCCACATCAAAATGTTTCTAAATGGTGAAGAATCGTTAGGCATTGAATTTTCACTCGACACGTTGCAGGTCACCTGATACTTCCCCTAAACTTTGTGCATGTGTCATGTAAACACTTTTCCATTTATCCAAATTGAATGAAGCTAGATGGATTCTTTGATGTTCTTGAAATTCCTTTGAATGCAACCTTTTAAATGCCTTTAATTTAATTTCACAATTAACAACTAAATGTTCAACCCATAATAAAACAATATTCCAAAAAGATAAAATATCCCAAAATGTGTGAATAAGATACAAAGAGGTTGGAGGAACCCATAAGAACAGGGTTGTTTGGGCTCTAGTGTCTTGACTGGGTGCTGGTGTCCAGAGTTATAAAATATGAAATAATGAAGCATTGATTGGGGTGTAGGGTGTAAGAGGCCAGGAAGAATACATGAACAAAGAAAAATATACCAAAGACATCAAAGCTAGGTGCATGATCTTGTGATAAGATGTGCACAACAACCATTGAAACCTAGTGGATACACAAGGAATGCATGTAAGAAGGAGAGAATCTAGATTGTTGATGGAGAATCCTACAGCTACCCTAGCTGCAATGTAAGTATATAATCATGGAGATTTTCCCAAGTGTAGGACCTGCGAGAGATCATGAGAAGCTCTCTGGATGAACAGCAAAAGTTCCTATTCACTAAAACGGTTTAGATGGAAAAATGTAGGAACTACTCAAAACTGCCCTCAATGGGTAAGAAGATGCTATGTGCAAAGGATATGCACCATAGAAAACACAATCCATTGCAATGAACATTCAGATCATGCACAGATAACCAGGTGCAATGAAGCAGGAGGACAACAAATGAACAACAAGATGGATTCTTTGACAGATACATCATGTTCTTACAGAAAGGTTCCTTTGAACTTCCAACCTTTTCAACCCTGCCAGAAGAGAAAGAAGGGAGGGGCCAAAGCTGAAAAATGCCAACCTTTAGAAAGAAGCCCCTCCTTACAATTTATAGGAAGAATGAGAGAGGGAGAGAGAGAGGAAATCACAATCTACCCCAACCACCTCCAGACTGCATTTAATTCATCTCATTATGGTGGTAGGTGAGAACCCTAGCGAATAAAAGTGGTGAACTATATTTTGACATTTTTAAGAATTTTTTCTCACCTAATTAAAGATATCTAGTCGTAGTTGGATAGAGGACCTCGTAAGCTTTCTAAAAAGTCCTAACCTTGCATGAATCCGAGCTCCTAGTCAAAAGTTATGGCCATTTGAATATCTGCGCCAGGTTGCTTCCTGTCAGTGCTCAAAATGTTGTGCCTCCTGAAGGTGCGCCATAGGTGCATCCATATTTGTGTCGACATCCTCTTAGGGTGCAACTTTTTCCATGTTTCTGTGTCATGCGCTCTAGTGTTACTTGCACCTTGGCGCATCCATTTTTTCATGTCAACACTCACTTCTATGCGCCACTGCCTGCGCCTTGGTACATAGAGTTTAGTGTCAACAATATGAAATAATGAAGCATTGATTGGGGTGTAGGGTGTAAGAGGCAGGAAGAATACATGAACAAAGAAAAATATACCAAAGGGGGGACATCTGCTAATTGATAGTTTTATCACTTAGGAATCATATGAATAGTAGTATGTGGTTAGGACCTAGAAATGTACCCAAAATGCATGTTTTAGTGTATACATTTGGCCCCACTTTAAATTGTTAATTTAATACTCAATAACATAAAGTAGATAAGAGATTTGTTCCTGATAACTATGTGGATTGATGGAAAAAGTGTGTCGAGGAGACAAGAAAAATTGTGGAGTGATAAAAATGAAGTGCAAAAGCTAAGATAGGATATAGGAAGTGACCCTAGGGGTGAAGAGTGTATGAGTTATGTCATGTTGTACCTATTGTTGTTTTCTCTTTCATTGTGCTTGATATTTTTGCTTCTTATAAGGATGAACCTACAAAAAGAAGAGAAAAAGAGTATTCAAAGTTGTGTATGTAAAAAATTTGAGCCAAATGCGTAAAAAGAATGTAAAAGTGTGTAAAAGTGTGAAAGGGAACATGTATACCTGATCTGTGATGAGTGAAGAGGATAGAAAGTATCATGAAAATGTTGTATAAGAAGGATTTTTTTGGGTGACCTCATGTCAAGAACAAATTATTTGGGTGATCACATGCCAAGTTCGAGTTTTTTGGGCAATATCACGCCATGACACAAGAGTTTTGGGGAGAAAGGTCTAGTTTTATTATCCATCCTTGACTGCTTCTTGTTGATTTATACACCACTGCAGATGGTGTTATCCTATTTTGTTCAAGTTTGATCCATTTCGATCTAGTTCAATCTAACGCAATTAGAAGAAAAAGGAGATAACATTCATGTTGATTGTTAGAGGATTGTGGTTCTTCTATGAAATATGTTATGTAACTAGTGGAAATTTTTCCAATATGATAAAATAATTGTGACTGCCCCTAGTCATAAGCACCCAGGAAAGGTCAGCAACACCTAGGAAATAGTGTCTAAAGTTGGGTGCTAGTGTCTGTGCTAAACTGAAGACCCAAGCCAGATACCTGGCCATTTCTGAAATTGTATACTATGTTGATCATGTACTAAAATGTGTTATACTGTGACTGTGAACTATTTTATGGGGTGACCGATTCACCCAATGAATTCCCCCCTCATTTGGGGTGCATGCAACGTCGCTAGGATAATGCAACCCTAAGAAGGATAGGATGCTGATTTGAAATTGATGCCCTACAAGGGAGGAGGGAATTTGCATGGTAGAAACCAAGGCACATGCAAACAAAGTGGCTAAAAACATGTGTTAATGAAAACAAGATAAATACGCATATAGAAAAAAAATGTGTAAACTACCATGCGAGAAGACAATGTAGACTATGAAAATAGGGTTTCAAACATTAGACATTACTCATAATGTCGCAAGACAATCAAGGATGAAACAATCAAAATCATATAGTGTGCACACAGGAAAAAGGGCATAGGCCACAAACAATGGCATACAATGGAAGAAAAAGGAAAATAGGAGCAAGAAATGTATTAAAGAACCATGGTGGAAAATAGACCTTGCAAGAAAATTATTACACATGAAGCACTCATTAGCATGTTAGAAAGATATAAAGTATGTCAATAGGTATATATATTGATGAATTATTGTGCTAAGAAAGATAGGAAATAGTAAAAATTGTAACAATAGCACCTGTAGTGTGTACGGAAGTAGATGCCCCCAAGAGCCTCGATGGGACTAGTAATAGGTACAGTACCAAGAATCCATAAATCATGTAATGGTGTATAGAAATCTTCATTCACAACTAGATAAAAAGTTAACGTGCATATGTATATAGAAATATAATGACATACAATGTATTTGTCTATAATGTGTAACAAAATATACATGTAAAAGGTATAAGCAAGCAAGAGTACGTGCAACCAAGATATGTAGTATGTTGTGAGTGTGAATGGAATGGAATGCAAATTTAATGCAATAGGACAATTGTGCTCCCTAATTGGATGTGTATACATGAGATGAGGTTCATTTATAAAATACCCCTCGGTAGTCAATAATGAACCATAGAACAAGAGTGTGTCATCAAGAAATGGTTTTAATTGTGCACTAGAAAGATATGATCAATGAATCATAGAGAGTAGAAAGTGTGAATGAGATGAGATTCATTTTAGATTTAGACCCTCAATAGTCAAGTATGAACCTTAGAACTAGAGTTTGTCATCAGGTAATGTGATGTGTTGAGAATGTGATGTTAGAAATATGTGTTGTGAATGTGCAGAGTGTGAAATGTGTAGTGTGTGAGGTTCATGAATGTAGCATGCCCTCAACAGTCAAGTGTGAACCATAGCAAAAGATTTCATCATAGGGTAATGATGATACAAGATTTTATCAAGATGTATAAGATGTGTGAGAAAGATTAGATGCAAAGATCAAGGCATAATAGTAGAGATGCATGACACGTGATAATGCTAAGAGGGGGAAGGAATAAGCATGTTTCCCCTAAGTGTATTATGTAGAAAAGACTCAAGTGACATCATCTGAGAGATCATCATTTTCATGGTCAAAGTCAAATGGAAATGCATCAGATACTTTATAATCGATAATATGCGGTTAGTCATATAACAAGCCATTGTGAAGTAAGTTGTACATTCCCATTGTGTATTCTTCATCAGTGAAATGTGGCAAGGTAAAACCATGTGCATACCAATGAGAAAGAGTTTTTGAATAGCAGAGGAATGAATCATTGCAAATAGAAACACGTCCAAAGAGCATGGTGAATGAAATGTCGATATGACTAGGATCCAAAGTTCCCACAATGTAGTTAAGCCAAGACTTCCCTAGTATAAGTGGAGATGTGCAAGGAGCGTACACAACAAAGACAAATAAAAGGAAGAAACAAAGGCCATAACTAGTAGTGATGCAAATGAATCCATGATAGAGATGAGGTGAATGAGGTGGACATAACAGGTCATCAAGTGTGAACCCAAGATTATTCAAGCCGTCATATGTGCAAACAATATCAGAACTAGTAGGATCAAATGGAATGTGTGGCCAATATGCAATATTAATGAAAAGAGTGCATGTGAAAGATAGAATCACTATTGTTGGTTACTTATGAGAGGGTGAGGAAGATGGCACAACTTATAATGTATGGGCAGACCCCTGATAAAGTACGATATCATTAGTAGAATGGGGGTTGCTTAAACTGATATTCCCTAGGACCAATAGTAACAAAAGTATCATTGAAATATAACTTGTAAATCTCAATAGGAGTGAAGTTAAGATCATGTAATGTGTCATCATTAATCTATATGACATTGACCTCATCATTATAATTTTCAGTGTTGAATTCTTTGATTAAGATAACATCATCAAGGATATTAGCAGGAGTGGTGCTAGAGGTAGGAGTGAGAGAGGTCTGGGTAGGTCGAAAGGTGGTAGTGACTGAAGTAGACACAGTATGTGAAATGAGATCATTAGTGTGAATGAGAATGGAAGATATGCTTATAAAGGCAGAAGAACGCTATGAAGCACTAGATTGACCAATATCATATGGGTAAGTGCAACAAGTTGGTGGACGATTAAGTAGACATAAAAACTTGAAATTTAGGTACCGCAATTGCAGTTTCTAAACCACACTCACGTAATTATTTTTTATAGGTTTGGTGATTTCCAAACCTAAAACTGCGATCACGGTCCTCTGAGATAAAAAAACAGACCTCATCATTTTCCCCCATTGTTCCTTTCCAACTGTAATTTCTCCTAGACCTTTGGCACTCGTGCTTTGAATACCCCCTAAAAATTGCTCTTCAAACTTCTGGATCGCGATAGTTTCAACCATGCCACCAAGACAAAGAGGTAAGCCCTCGATTTTGATCAATTTTTTTGCATTTTAGGTTATTTTTGTGATTTTCATGGGTTTTTCAATTTTTTGTTTATGTATACAATTTTTTTGTTTTGTCAGTTGCTTGACAAGCTCGTAATCCTACAAACTGTCGAAATATTCCTCAAAACCCTCCAAACATTCCTCAAAACTCTCATCCAAACATAGATCCACCTCTTGTGGCTCCTTCTGTCCCCACAGAACCAGTAGGAACACAAGTTGATATCATTGGAATAATATGACAAAATAAAATTATCATTGAGAACCTTATTCAGACTATAAGACAAAATCATGCCACAAATCCGTCCTACGTGACTTTAGCCAACACATTACAAACATTGATTGGAGAATTCGACTCCATAACCAACCAAATAGAAAGATCGAATACTTTTATAGGTGATTGTAGGTGGTGGTATGTAGATAAATTATCCCATGTGGCCGTAAAAGACAAAAAAAATAGAAAATATCACATTTGTGCATTATTTACTGACCTAAGAACCAATGCCCCCCGTAGCTACTTGCAAACGGTTCCCAATCCATTGGTGCCACGATGACCAAATCAAGAACAATTTTTAGGACCGATGGTGGATGGTTTTTGATTATCCACCATGCAACAACAATGAGGTTCCTCTCTATTTTTTGAAGAAATTATATTGCGAGTTTGTGCTTAATGAGGTCCCAAATTATTTTAACTTTTCTAAGTTTTATGGGCGAGGAGGTGGCTCTGCACAAATTAGACCTGGTGCATGTGTAGGTTAACCAAGGATCCCCCATGCCCCAAAAACCCCCACTACCTTTAGTTATCCCTCCTGCAGTGAAGGAGGTTGTGGAGATTGACACACTATATGCATTAAGGGAGGTCATTGACACTCTAACCCAGCATAGTGACCAGATTGCATCTGGTGATGTTGGTGGAGGTGTCAGTTCTAGCACACCACACCACTATGGATCATGTGGTGCCATATACACTATGGGAAAGACATCATTTGTCGGATCACATGATTTCTTTTCTCTAGATGAGATGATGGCAGATGTTTTTGGAACTGGTGCAAAGGATCTTGGTCTTTCACGGGTAAATGTCAAATAAATATGTAATATATATATATGTGTGTGTGTGTGTGTGTGTAATATATATATATATATATATATATATATATATATATATATATAAATACAATAGTTTAATTCATGTTTGAGATTTTAATATATATGTATTTGATTATACATCTTGTACATACATGTAAAAACTATTTTTTTATTTTATTTTAAATAGAAAGATCCGGTGAAGGAAACATCCAGCGTTGACATGCTAGCTACTACAACTAGGCGTGTTACAAATGTAGGTTTCAAGTTGTACTTAAATTTCAAATTTCATTTAATTGTGAACTTTTATTATTATAATGTTTCTCTTGTACATGTACATATTAATATATGTTTGTCTTTTATACGCAGGATCCTGATGGGTCATCATCTGCTCTAGGAACTGAGGCTACTGGCATGCCTCACGTGACTTTTACGCAGGTTAATTTCTCTTTACACTTTGTTTCTAATTGTGGAAGTTCATGTGGATTATGCTTTAGGTCTGTTATGTGGAAATCATGTAGATTAATATTTATTTGTACATGTTTTTTGTATAGCTTATGACTGCCAAAGAGACCCCTCCATCTATGCAAACTATGGAGGTTGTTGTAGATACTACCATAGCATTTATAGATCCACTAACTGAGGTAAAAAATTTCAAATTTGTTAAATTTTGGAGGAATTATTTCTTATTACTTAAATCTACAATATCAAATTTTGTACATGAAATATTTAATTTGAAATTTAATTATTTGTATGTAGCTTACCCCTTATGAGTCTACTATTTTCCCTGCGACGCGTCAACAAGAAATTGATAGGAATCATGACATTGCAGTAAGATTTCACATGCATTTTAAATAAATTCTAAGTTTCTAAATTTTGAATGTATTTTAAAAATTTGGGTGTTAAAAACTTGTTGTTTATGAATGTGCAGGTTAGGTTACAGGCCTGCTTAGAGATGCCTAGGACCACACAGATGAAATTCGTAGTGGCATCTCCCTCCACTACATCCCCAGGTCATGGACATGCTACTTCTATCAGGGCGAAGAGAGGGAAGATGTTTCATGATTAGATTCATAGGACCTGGATGTACATACATATATATATGAGCCATCCGGTCCTAGTTCATGATTCTTCATATAGTCCATTGTATATATAGCCTTATGCGACCACATGTGGTCCTATATATGACATACTTAATTCGAGATGTACGCATGCTATGAACTTATATTTTTAGAGACCTACATCCAGCACACTTAGTTCGAGATGTACACATGTTATGAACTTATATTTTCAAAGGCGTGTGTCCAACACACTTAGTTTGATACATTATATATCCGTGTGTTGGTTTTCATAACAATATTACTTCTATGTTTGATTCCATTTCATTACACATGATATCCTTCTATGTATATTAATTCTATATGTATGTTTTATTTAAAATTTAAAAACTACGTCTCGGAACACTACATGGTACAATTGTTAAGCAAACTTATTCCATTAAGTAAAACCTATGATAACCATGCTAGGTGAACTACAAAAGGGAAATACGTAATTACTTTTTTCATAGTAATTACATAGGGTGTATGTGTAACTCTAATTATTTTCCCGCCTCCTAACAATGTGCACATCTTTGAAAGAATGGTTGTGGTGAAATAGTGCAGTTTGAGCCAGTGTAAGACTGTTAAACGCTATATTTTGTAAATGGTGGATCATGGCACCAAACTGACTACACTGACACATCCGGATGGCTAGGTGAATGCTAGATGAGGAATTTTTTTGGTGTGCGACAATGTCGTTGCTTCCGGGCTACTTCATTCGGGTGTAGTCCCTTAAGAGCCCTAAGACCAAACAATTGTTCAACTTCGACGGGTGACTACGTGCACTCCGTGGCACCTAGAGACATCTCATCTGATCCTACACCTTAGCATAGGGACCCTCTACAATATCCTATATCAATTTGTTCCTTCTCCAATCGGTTCTCATGGTGTCGTATTGTTTGCAAACGTGTGAAATAGTGCAGTTTGAGCCAGTGTAAGGTTGTCAAAAACTATATTTTGCAAACAGTGGGTCATGGCATTAAACTGGATGTGCCAACACATCTAAGTGGCTAGGTGAACACTATAGGAGGTGTTGTTTTGGTGCATGACAATGTCGTTGCTTCTGGGCTACTTCGTTCGGGCATAGTCCCTTAAGAGCCCTTAAAACCAAAAAATCATTCAACTTTGATGGGTGACTATACGGACTTCGTGGAACCTAAGGACATCTCGTCTAATCCTACACCTTGGCGTAGGGAGCCTCTACAATATCATATCTTAGTTTTTTCCTTCTCTAATCGATGCTCTCGCTGCCCTATTGTTTTCAAACGTGTGAAATAGTTTAGTTTGATCCAGTATAAGGCTATCAAATGCTATATTTTGCAAACGGTGAGTTATGGCACCAAACTTACTACGCTAACACATCCGAGTGGCCAAAGGAATGCTAGGGAGGTGTCATTCCGATGCACGACAACGTCGTTGCTTCTAGGCTACTTCGTTCGGGTGTAGTCCCTTAAGACCCCTAAGACCAAAAAATTGTTCAACTTTGATGGATGACTACGCAGACTCCGTGGCACCTAGAGATGTCTGATCTAATCTTACACCTTAGCGTAGGGACCCTCTATAATATCTTTTCTCAGTTTTTTCATTCTCCAATTGGTACTCTCACTGCCCTATTGTTTTCAAACACACGAAATAGTGCAGTTTGAGACAGTGTAAGTCTATCAAATGATATAGTTTGCAAATGGTGGATCATGGCACCAAAATGACTGTGCTGACATGTCTGGGTGCCCATGTGGACACTAGATGAGGTGTTTTGGTGTGTGACAACATCGTTGCTTCTGGGCTACTTCGTTCAGGCATAGTCCCTTAAGATCCCTGAGACCAAACAATTGTTCAACTTTGATGGGTGACTATGTGGACTCCGTGGCACCAAGAGATGTCTTGTCTAATCCTACACCTTAGAATAGGAACCATCTACAATAGTCTATCTCAGTTTTTTGTTCTCCAATCGGTGTTCTCGCTGCCCTATTATTTGTAAACGCACAAAATAGTACAGTTTAAGACAGTGTAAGGCTATCAAATGCTATATTTTGCAAACGGTGGATCATGGCACCAAATCAAATGCATTGACATGTCTAGGTGGCTAGGTGAACACTAGAGGAGGTTTTTTTTCTGTGCACGACAACATCGTTGCTTCCAAGCTACTTCGTTCAAGTGTAGTCGCTTAAGAACCTTGAGACCAAAAAATTGTTCAGCTTCGACAGGTGACTATGCACACTTCGTGGCACCTAGAGACGTCTCGTCTCATCCTACACCTTGGCATAGGGACCCTCTACAATAACCTGTCTTGGTTTCTTCCTTCTCTAATGAGTGCTCTCTCTGCCCTATTGTTTGTAAACACGTGAAATAGTGCAGTTTGAGCCAGTTTAAGGTTTTCAAATGCTATATTTTGCAAACGGTGGGTCGTGGCACCAAACTGAATATATACACACATAGGGATGGTCTTTTAAACACTTGGGGAGGCATCATTTTAGTGCGTGATAACTTCATTGCTTCCAAGCTACTTTTTTCGGGCATAGTCCCTTAAGAGCCTGAAGACCATAAAATCGTTCAACTTGGATGGGTGTCTACGCGAACTCCATAGCACCTAGATATGTCTCATCTAATCCTACACCTTGGCTTAGGGAGCCTCTACAATATCATGTCTTTGGTTTTTCCTTCTCCAATCAGTACTCTCGTTGCTCTATTGTTTGCAAACGCGCTAAATAGTGCAATTTGAGTCAGTGTAAGACTGTTAAATGCTATATTTTGTAAACGATGGGTCGTGGCACTGAACCAACTATACACACATGTAGGGATGGTCTTGTAAACACTTGGGGAGGTGTCGTTTTGTTTCTCTAAGCTTCAGGTGCTTTTGGGCTACCTCCTCTAGAGATAAGAACCCCCTCCACAAGTACATAAATTGTTGTTAATTGCTTTTCTTTTCTTGCAAAACAATGAAATCTTCTCTTAGCTTTGAGAATTTACAATTCTCTACTAAAAATGTCAACTACGTGAAGGTGGAAGCGTTTTTGGCACCACTAACTTGCACATAAAAGTGTTAGTCAAATAAATTTAATTTTAAAATCAAAACCATACTAGATATATACAAAATACACAAATTTAATAAAATATATGAACTTAAATTTATCTAAATAACAAATTTATACATACCAAAGAAATTATATATACCAAACATGAGCATTGTAAATTCATTCCAATGAATCATCAGGATTGGATCTACTATGAATAGCAGACATGATTTCTTTATGATCTGACTCTTGAACCTTCCAAAGAATCTTGTTATTAGGCCTTCCTCGATATCTATACAGCTGAATATTTTTCGCTAGAACTAGATGTGAATATAAGAGTATTTTCCTGTGTGTCTCAAAGTCTTCAAACACCCAAAAAAGGAGTTTTTAAATGGATACCGTCAAAGCCAAGTTCTAATAACTACCACTGACCCTGTAGGGTACTCAATATATTTGCCATCTATAACAAGAGAAGTAAAATTATTTCTTTCCTCGATGCAATGACATAATAAATAGTATGTTTCTTCTTCATTGTCTTCTTTCATAATAACTGCAAACACATGTCCTACAAAAAAATAAAGGTTTCAACTCAAATTTAAATTGTACATATTAAAATTTCAATGGACATAACTCAATACAAAAATTGTAAATAACCATAAATACCTTGTCACACCAAAATAAAAATTTCATCAAATTCCCTGGATGTTACAACTTCATCTACAGAAACAAGTTGTAATGCTTATGGAGGTTGATAACTAGGAAGCAGAGTTAGAATCCTACAAATCCATCCATCCACCCATTCTTGTGAATCACACTCAGCAGTGAAAAAATTGATACAAGATGCACAAAAACATGTCAAATTTCTTGCCCATGTGGCCCACGAAGTAGTGTATAAGGTACAAAATGAGTGCATATCACTGGACTTAGTGAGTGTCATACAATCCTTATAGTTAGCAATTTTTTGTTCCTCTATCAACCAAAAATATTTGTGAACTGTAAAATTTTATTGAGAACCTCAAGCCATGTTGTTAATACTCCATTTCACTATAATCTTTGCATCTTTCAACTTAGAACCATCTTTGTACTTCAACTCTTCTCTTGTAGTAGATCTTTTCACACATGCCCCTGTACCATCATGCTCTCCTTTTTCATGTCCATTCTCAGTGAAACTCTAAATATGTTGCACACCCATCTTGACGTGCATCTTTCTCATCCAATAAAACATTCATGCATTCTTAAACTGAGACTTTCAATTATCTGACCATATATAATGTTGTTTGAAGTGGGTGTCCCTATCAGATAAGTTTCCATAAAATAACTGGAAACACCCTTACACAAATTCAGTAGAATGAGTACGATCATCATTGATATAAAAGTGGTACTCTCTTAAAAAATCGATCATTCTTTGTATTGTCAGGAGAATGTATAAATGTTATATGCACAAAAATAGCAACTTGTACTGAGTTGTAATATTGTGATTGAGCCTCCATTTGTGGTTGCAATGTGTAATTCTCTACAAAATCAACCACTGAAATAATAGTACTAATAGGAAATGTGTCCTTATATATCTTGAACTGTTCATCTAACCATCAAGCTCTGTGTGTATGCGTAGCATACTCATAAACAATTTCATCCTTAAATTTTCTCATAAATTGAAAAACATGCATATGTTATGTAAGTAGCTCACAATGTTTAGACTCTTTTCCATCTTTCAACTGGTATGAAATTTATTTATATTTATCAAGTTCAACTAAATTATTTCCTATTGCACCTTCAATTTGCTCATGGATACAACTTTCCAATTTAGGTAATCTGCCGCATGTACCACAACTTCCATCTAAACAATCCTGACTATAATAAAAATTGTCCAACTTATTTTTCACAAAATATAGCAGGAATGAAATCCCTAGAAGATATTGGTGGAACTTGAACACCACATTTCGATAACATAGTTTTAGAATGAAAATTAGAACGAATACGTAAAAATTTAGCATAATGCATCACAAATTCAACATGTTACCTACAACCACAAGTGCGAGCGTGGTTGATTTTCACATAGAATGGTTTCAACATTTCAAAAAAATGTTGACTAATATTGATTTCCAGATGCTCTTGTTCAAACTTACAAAAAAATTGAGTTTGAGTCATATCTAAGAAATGCTTTGGATGTGGTTTATGATTAGTAGAACCAACTCTCCATTTTACAACATCTCTTGTATTAGGTGAAACTCTAGTGTTATCATGCCAAAATTGAATAACAACTTCTCTTATAGAATCAGAATTATCTTTGTTCTTACGTGGTGCTCTAGCAAAAAATGCCTAAAAATCGGTGTTATTGAGTGATTGAAGGATATTACATCTTTCAATTGCTTTCATTAGAGTTTTTTTATTAACTTGCAACATTCGACTTGTTTGTGTAATCAAACGTCATTTTTTTATTGATTCACTTACAACACTAGTAGCAAGTACATGATGCACAATATTACTATCCCTAGTTCGTCTCTTGACACGAACAATGTGATATGCATCATGAAGGTTTTCATTAATTGTAGAGGTTTGACCACGTATATTAGATGTTGTCAATTCGAAGGTTTTTAATGTAGGTCTCATTTTAATCAAACTAACCAAAAACTGACATCTTTGGGAATCATTTAAAATTTCAAAATGATTATCCCAAATTTCAGTGGCTTTTCTTCTGATTTTCCGTTCAAAATTTTTTCAGACATTGGTTTCAAAATGTTTTTATCAATTTCAATAAAATAATTAGGTTTCTTATGGAAAATCTTGGGAGTTGTTTTTGTCAAATTTTACTTGTCTACAGTTTCAACCTGAATTTCCTTATTCACATTTTCATTGTCTCCTTCAATTTCAACATTTGCTACATCATGAGTATTTAATTCTTCTTCAACATTGACAGTAAAAACATCTTCATCACAAGTATTTAATTCAACTTCAACATTGACAGTAGAAACATTACTTGGTTCCTCATTGCTTACAATAGTAGGGGTTGAAGATGAACCTCTTCTTGATTCACGAAGATTCCACATTCGCTCAGCATTTTGAAATTTGTTTGCCTCTAATTCGTTTGGTTTTTTTTACTTAATGACTTATTTTTTTACTTCGTTTCTTATCTCCCATGTTGTTTTGCTTCCGGTGATAAGAAAAATGTATAGAAAATGACAAAAATTCGTAGTAATTTGTATGGTAAAGTCAAATAGTAAAAATCACATGGTAATTAGAACATTGGGATATGTGTAAATATGATTTAAGAACCACGATGGCACTTTACAAATTGCACTCACGGTTTATAAAGTGCGATCGCGGTTCTTGTTATAAAACCCATGATTGTGGTTCTATCTATATCATAAAATCTAACCCTAAGGCTCGAGAAATCTTTTTTTTCCCAACCAAAGCTATGGAAGGTCATTATGAAGTGTAAAAGGCCAAAAAAATTCAAATGTTCTCTTCCACAGACCTGAACCATGCTGAAAAACTAAAAACATTTTACAAAAATGGTGCCATCGTGTAGGGGAGACTATTAGCTTCGTAGAAATATTGATTTTAAAGTGAATAGAATAAGATAAATATCATTTTATAATTTTTTACTAACAATAGTTCTTTAAGACATTTTTTCCCGTGAATGTTCATGTCTACGTTTAAGACTACAACTTTTGTTTCACTTATCAAAATGTGATAAAAAATTATACCATCCCAAGCGTGGAGAAATTCTATACACGTTAAAAAATATATATATTTGATTTCGATATTTTTTGATATAGTTATGGTGGGCAAACGGAAGGCGCTCCGTTTTCTAAATATTTTCAGACCACTTTCACGGAAAAAATCATTAAAAAAAATTTGCTCGAAAAAATACAAAATAAAATCCATCCCAAGATAGAAAACTACATCTAAATTTTCACCAAATGAAAAAAAAACTACAATCTTATAGGTTTTTTCAAAAAAAAAACCAACTCATATAATTTTAAGTGTTTAATATAGCTAAACTTGACTTTTTTTTAAAAAACTAGTAGTTTAGAAACTAGATTCCAAATGCTACGATTCATATTTATATAATTTTTTCTAATTTTGAGTGCGCGTATTGCTAATAATCCCTACAAGTTGATATTTTTTTATTTTTTGCAATATGACGTCCACTTATGACCCCTTTTTTGTCCACCAACTTGTTGCACTTACCCATATGTGTGGATATTGTTATATGGAATAGCTTGTAATGGACGAATGTACATAGCAGTGATAGGGTCTATGCAATAGAATTTAAATGGATCAAGGTTGGCTGTAATATTATGTTCATAGCCACCATGTATGAATTTAACGCTCTAATGAATAATAGATGGGACAACATGCATTGCATGAATCTAGGGTCTGCCGAGAAAGATATTAAACTGTAATGATGCATCGATAACGAATAATTCCATAGGAAAAATATTAGGCCCAACTTGTATGGGTAATGTGATAGTGCCAAGGGATGCGTGTATAGTGGAGTCATAGCCATGAATGAGATTGGAATTATTAGTAATGAGTTTTGTAGTAATACCAATTTTCTTTAATAGGAAGTAAGCACATATATTAATTTTGGATCCATTCTTAATGAGCACGCGCTTGATACAAGTAGTTCTAATGATAGCAGTAATAATAAGATGTGCACATGGATTATCAACAACTGATGGTGATATTTCCTCATCACTAAATGATATAGCGCGTGGTAAATTTTTGAGGAGAATGAATAAGATGGGTGAAGGCCACCAAATAATTATCACTTTCAATGTGAATAGAGCAAAAGGAAGCTTCTAATGCTTTATGATAATCGGGTTCACTATGTAATAAATCATAAAGGGAGATCTTGGTTGGTGTATTCTTAAGCAGTTATATGATATCATAACCCTTACAAGTAGTAGTGGGAGCTATAGAAGTTATAGGTTGCGGGATAGAAATGGGTTGAGCCGTAAGAAGAAAAGTGCGGTGAATGGTTACTACATGTATAGTTGGATCAATACTTGGCATGATCAAATAAGGAGGATGATGATTATGAACTTGCATAAAATCAACAACAATAATAACCATGCCAAAAATCTTGGCCAGGGTGAAGGTAAGAAGATTGATCCAGGAATTATGAAGAAGAGAAATTTTGATACATGCTCAGAAGGTATGATTTGAATGGATAGGTTCACTAAATGATTTTAAAAAATAAACATTTTTTAAAACCCTAGATATTTCAGAGTCACAATGTAATAAATCAATCAATAAAGTACATATTTGACATAAGAAATAAGAAAATGGAAGCTAAAACCCTAAGTGCAATGGAAGGGATAAAATACTTAGTTGATTTTGCAATAAATCCCAAAGAGTGTTAGACTAGAGGACTGATGAACAGTAGGAGGAGGTGTCACAAGTGTGTCCAAAAAATTGTGTGACTATTGTATCTTCTTGGACTAGGGTGTTTGGATCAGGTTTGGGGTGCTTGTGACTGCTTCTAGGTTCACATGACTATGAAAGAACTCATAAACCAGTTTTCATTGTATCACAAGATGTTTACTAACCTTTTTTTATCACCTTTATGTCGCACTATGTCCATGGAATTTTCCTGTAATGTGTAAATAGAAAGAGAACCTACAAAACCCCAAAACATATGAAATTATAAAAATAAAAAAGATGCAAATGGGGAGTCATACTGACCCCAGTGGTCACCCAGCTGAGTGAAATTATGATAGAGCACTGCACTACATTTCATACTCCATGTAGTTCTCATGTGTGTGTACAAGCATCCTAATCTAGGTGGCTCTTGTGCAAGATGCGCTTGATAATAAAAAATAACTAGATGTAGTAATGTAAGTAAATGTGTGGATGGAAAAATGAACTTCCCCTCTTATGTGTGTATGTACAAAATACATTCCCTTGTCCCTTGAATGAATCTAGATGGATTTTTTTATGCTCTTGAAATTCCTTTAGATATAACCTTAGGTGATAGTAATATATGCTTAGATTTTGGTCCTTTATTATGGTCACATAGCTTTATATTTATATGATTTTCTTGATTTAATATCACAATTAACAACTAAAAGGATGACCCATAAGAAAACAAGATCCCCAAAAGGGGAAATTAATATACAAAGAGGTCGGGGTGCCCAGAATAATGAGGACACCTGGGCGCTAATGTTCTAGCTGGGCGCTGGTGTCTAGATTAATAAAAGATGAAACAGTGAAGCATCGACTGGGTTGTGTGGTGTAAGAGGCCAAGAAGAAGAATTGAACAAAGATAAAGAGGCCAAAATAAGTTGTTAATTGCTACTTTGCTCACTTAGTAATAACATGAATAGTAGTATATGATTAGGACCTAGAAAAGTACCCAAAGTGTGTGATTTAGTGTCTACAAAATTATGTAGATATAGTTCATACACATCATACAATAAAGGTAGAGATGTAATATGTAATAATGCAAGACAAAGGATAGATACACAATCTCTCATAATCATTGAGAAGGAATTGAATTCATTACATAGCTCAACACAAACTCAAAACACTCAAAAACCAAATGGGTAGAGTTTTCTTGCATTCAATATAGGATGGTTTCATTTATGAAAATTGTTACATTTATATAAGGAGAGGAAGGGAAAATGGATATGAAGATGTCATGGGAGATGCTTAACATGCTTTATCCTTCCAAACTACTCCAAAATTAGCTTAGAAATTGATCCCCCAGTCTCATGATGATCCACACCCATGGAGGTCTCCTTCACTTACAAGAAAAGATTCATATATTTGTTATATGGATGAGCTCTAACATAGAAAAATAAATTCCCACTAGATTAGGGGAGATAGATAAAAAGTGAGCTTCCAAATGCTTATTTTTTATCATAATGATGTCTTGGACCACTGATAATATATTGTTTCTTGTTAAATATTACATTCAACTCCTTCTCTTAATTTGTTTTGGGGGAATGAACAGAATATACGATCAAATAAGCATCATTAGACAAAAAAAATCAACCCAATGTATTTGGAACTGATTTCAACATCAATTGATTTATAAAGCTTAAAACGACCCAAAACTTTGTTATTTAAATCACTCAATTATCTCCACTATTTCCTATAAAGTCTATCTTTGAGTGAATACCTCTAAAAATACTTCCAAAGGGACTATTATCATGTCAAACAAATCTCTAAATCAAAATATATGAGAAAACAATAGTCCCACATTTGTACCACAAACTTGTATCCAAAAAAAGGATATGGTCATTTAAATCGATTATTTGATCACAAGATGATCCTTATCATAACCCAAAACTAATTTGAATGTGTATTTCATTTCAATACCTTTCCATCAAATTTAATTTTTCTCAATTTTTGGTCCCAATCACAATTTATGGCCATTTGAAGATTATTGGGTCATTTTACATAGTTGACGGAAACGAGACCATCAAATTTAACCTCAAGGTCTCCTTTTCCACATGTCCATTTATGGTTCGATATTAGTATATCCTCTTTTTTCTATGGACTTTCTTCCTTCTACATATATTTCTACATTATGCAGTTTTCCTTCTTTTTGTGGTTTTCCTTCCTTTTGTATCTTTCCTTCATTCAACAAAATTTCTTCCATCCACAACTTTTCTAGCTTTTGTATATTTCTTTCCTTCCATATATTTTCTTCCTTTCATGGATTTCCTTTCTTGTATGAATTTCCTAGCTTCCATGGATTTTTTGGCTTATGTGGCTTTTCTTCCTTCCACATATTTCCTTCCTTATGAAGATGTCCTTCCTCCTATATATTTAGTTCCTTCTGCATCTTTTCTCCTTCCACATCTTTCTTAGCTTCCACGTAGTTTATTCCTTCAAATCCTTTCCTTCTTTTCACATATTTTCTACCTTCCGTGGCTTTAGACTGCCTTCTACGGCTTTCCTTTCTTCCACATCTTTCCTTCCTTCAACATATTTCCTTCCTTCCATGACCATCCTTGTCAAGGACAAAATAAGACAGAAAATGGTTATGTTAATTTTATTTTATAGAAGAGATAACTGGAAATAAACTAAGTATGTCTGGAATAATTTGAGGTCACCTAAGTCTAAAATTTTAATCAAGTTGTCCAAATGAAGCAAAAATGATTATTTGATAACTACCTTATAGGGTATATATTGGTGGGGAGTTTCCCTCTAAACAAAAGTTCCATTGGCTCTTCATCCAAGTTTACTTAGAGTTAAATACAAGTCAAGAAGAAATAAATAATGTCAAATAGAACCATTCCCTATCCTTGGAATTTTATTGGTTTTTCTATATCTTTGGAGACTCTTCTCCACAAGAGAATTGCACATACCTTATTATGACACACCACAAATCCTTTCTTTACATGCACAAGGTCCAAAATAGGTTTTTATGTCTCTATTTTATTTCCCTTAATTGGAGTTCCCAATAAAATATTGCATGTATGCTCTACTAGTGTAACCATATTTATTTGTATATGTGAACATAGAAATCCTTGCTGAAATCCCTACGTGCCAAAATTTATATCTACTTAAATATTTTGTATGCATAGGCCTAGGACCCTCAGTGATTGAGAGCATGCATTTTATCAAAATATATCTAGTAACAAAAGGTGTGTGCACCAGATTAAAAGTGCCTTATTAACTCAAAGAAAATGAATACTAAGAAAAAAAAAAAAATTTGATAAAATTGGGTTCCAACATTAGTTTGCACTAGCTTTGTTTTCTACCCTTGGGTAACCCTTTATCAATATCAAAAAACACTTCTCGCACCTCTTCGATTAGATGTTCATTTTACCCTTTTTATATATCAAGCATGGTTTGTATGAGTTATCGTAGCCTTTTAATTCACATGCTCAAGTCCTTTAAGGCCTTAGTGGTATCTTGGGGATGCTAGGCCTCTTCCTACATTGTTTTTAATGCCTCTCCCACCACAACATTGGCATTATCAAGTGTTCTCTCCTTCTTGGATGTTTTTTTTTCAACTGTGCAAGGCACTACTTGATTTTATCTTTTTTGTGTTAATATCTTCCTCCATATCTTCAATGTATTGTAGGATATTATATCACCCAACCTTGTCAATTTTGTATACCTAAAAACCCAAGGAATTATTTCATTTTTATGGAAATATGTGTGCTTCAATAATCTTATTCTATTTGTAAAATCCCCTGAAAACCCTATCTACAAAAGTGGTCGTCTTACTTAGCTTAGATGTTAAGTCTACACATTCTTTCAATTTTTCTATGCAGTGTTCCGTTTATTGCTCAATTTGTTTTTTTACAAATGTTCCTCCTTCTTCCTCCCTTTTCTTAATAATAGTGTTGTCATATAAATGTCCAACAAGAAAATTGATAATTTTCAAGCATGACAACTATACCACTATGTCAAAACTTTCAAGTTTTACCCTTTCGAGGTTCCTTAGGTCTACCCAGTCAGTCCAGTGACCTACCAATTGATGTCAACTTACCCCTAGGTGATTTAGGAAATCTAATTCAAAACTCCTAGGTTATTTTAGGAGTTCATTGAAAAATGCAAACGTCAAGCAGTTGTGGGAAGGGTTATCACTAGCCTTCCTAGGACTGGAGCAACCCCATCGAAAGGAATGGAGAAGCAAAAATAGATGTAGATATAAATTGAAGGTATAGGAACATCATGGAAGTGATTTAGGAATATTCAGGAAGGATTTGGAAGAGTTTAGGTAGTTTCACCAAAATTAGGGCTCACAAGACTAGGTCGTGTAGAGGATCAAAAGAGTTGTTGAGCTTCAGGAGGTGATTTAGAGAACTCCAGATGAAGTTAGGATCTAAGAAAACATCGTCAGAAAGGGAATTACAAGCCCTACAATATGGTGAAATTATATTTTTCACAACACTTTAGCAAAATATGCCTACAAGTAGTTTTCTCCATGCACAACTAAGGATCCATATCAAAACACCTCTTTTTTAAGGCTCAAATAGAGGAATAAATACCTGATACCCCCACCATTGGATTCAGAAGGAAATTTTTGGTTAAAATAATATACAATTTCATCAAAAAATTCCATCATGAGCTCAAGTTATCATCGTTTTAAATTACCCTCTAGGAGTGAGTTTGGGAGTTAGTCAAATTTGATGAGAACACGTGTCAACTCTAGGAGCCTGATGCAATTTAATTTACCTTTCATCCCTAAAAAAAATTTACATGAGGGACATAAAAATTCAACCATCCCCTATAAGCCCTTTGGTCACCCATGTAACCTCCAGGATCGCCATTTCAGCCCCCAGGTTTTTGAAGGAGCTCAAACCCTCAACTGTCAGATCGCTGATAAGTGGCGGCTTCTAGTGCATTGTGTAATTGGATGACCCTCATGTTAATTTTTTATAGGGAATATGAGGGAAATAAAAATTTTCCCAGCCCCAAGATGTGTTCTGGTTACCCATGTGACCCTTCCAGTTCAATTTCTCAGCCCCCAGGAGTTAGTGGAGCTAAAACGAAAGACCATCGGATTGGTGATAAGTGGTGGCTTCTAGCACACTGTGCAAATTGATGTGCCTCATATCCCTTTGCACTGGGGTAAATGAGTAACATATAAATTCACCCAACCCAAGTAATCTCTCTTGGTCCATACGACCAGTTTCAAGCCCCCTAGTGCTTCTAACTTACTTTTTTGCTCAAACCCTTAGCTATTGAATTTTCACCACATGTCACAACCAGGAACCGCGTGAAAATTTATGTCCATATCATCCCTTAATTCTTAAGGTAAATGAGGTAAATGAAAATATACATCACTCCTTGTTGTATAGTTTTTGAAATTTAAAAAAAAATCCTTCCTACCACTTTCTTTCCCGCTTCTAACTTCTAACTTTTTCACTACTTCACCCTACCATTACCCTGCAACTTGCTCACACTTGCAACCAGTCTATAATTATTGAACCTCAAACTAGTTTTACTAAAGAAAAAACATCCTCAAAATCATAAAAACACAGAGGTCTCAGAAGGAATATTGATCAAGAGAGTTCAAGGATCGATGAACGGAAAAGAGAAATGGAGAAATCATTTGAAAATCCTCACTACTGTAAAATGAAGATTCAAAGATATATTACAAACCAGTGCACGAAAAAAAACCATTTTTTGTTGTGTTCTTAATTATTGAAGGTCATAAAAAACTCATCTTAAAATCTCCCTTCAACTACATAAAATTCTCATAGCAAACAAATCTTACTCTCAGCTCAACGAAGGTGAAAACTTGATTTCCCGTCAAATCGGTAGTCAGTTTGAAGAGAAATTTCACCTGAAGAATAAGAAACAAAAAAACACAAAAAAAAAATCAGTTTCTTCATGAATGGAGAAGAAAACCAGACCTACAACTTCAAGCTCCATTAAGGGTTTCCGTGTTCAGAGCAGCTGTAAGGTGAAAAATTTGAAGTTTTAAAATCTAACCAATCGTTAATCAAGTAAGTCCGAGATTTCAAAGGGTTGATATTGGGGAAAAACCCATATTGGAAAACTTCATTCCATAGTGATCTAACCACCAAAATCCCACTTTCTAAAAATAGTATGTTTTCTACATGGGAGACTGTTATTTTGGGAAAGTCACCAACTAAAGCAGCTGCGAAGGAGGCGATGAACACAAAAGGTGTATTGCAGGGAGAAATCATCAAAATGGTCGTCTTGGTCCAAAATTGACACTCACTAAAAATAGTAAGTGGTCCCATGAAAACCTTCCAAAAATAGAATATTGGTCGATAAAATGAGGAGAGCACAAAGGGAAGGAGGATTTCTAGTTACCACAGTGATTCAAGGTTTGAAGGAGCTGATTTTTTGTACTTGCTAAAAATAGTAAGTTGCCTTTTGACACTTACTAAAAATAGTAAGTCATTCCAAAGGGTAAATTTCACAAGAGGAGCATTCTAAGAGTGGAGAAATCAATCTGAAAGTCCCAGTTAGAGTTTGAAGAATAATTTGCTCACTTACTAAAATTAGTAAGTTGCTCGTTCCAGAAATAGTAGGTGTCAAGTGAAATTCGTATTCGTAGGGGCAAAAATAGCACAGTCTCTATCATCAGACTATGAGGGAGTAAATGACAGTGAGGTTATTTATATGTATCTCAATAGTGTCTTTCGACACTCATTTCATACCTCAATCAGTATATGCAAGGTAGAATTTGCAATCAACACTGTTAGACCATTCATAAGATTCTTCATCATGATCATGTCTGAATCAGCTGGGTAGTATGGCAGCATTGTAGGGAGTCAGGGAAATATTTGTTTCAAGGCTTCAATCTCTTCAGAGGGAATCTTTATGAGTGATGATCATGGTCACCAAATGAGTCATTCAACAATGTTTTTAAACACTTATTTCACGGTGTTCAGGTGCCATCCAAAGGAAGTTTCTCATTGTGCACAAGAGTTAGGGAGATTCAAAATCCAATGCATCAAATCATTTCATCGAATCATTTGGAAGGATCAGTGGGATTTATCAGATGTGGAATCTATCATCATTGAAATAATTCTTCCTTCTTATTATTTCTTCTCTCTTTCCCTCTCTTCTTCCCCCACTCTCTCTCTCTTCTCTTCATTTTAATTATTCGTTGGGATTGCAATTTTTCTTATTGCCTTAAGTAATTAAAAATGACTTTATTTTACCCTTAAGTTATAAAAGGGGACTTAATTTTTTCTTGGGAATATGAAAAGTTTCAAGGCATATGAAGTGTCAAGGGGGGGGGGGGGGGGGGGGGTGGGGGTATATGAAGAATCATCAGGAATATGGAGAGTTGTTGTTCTTCTATAAATTGTAATGCACTCCTCATTGGAGGGTATTCTTAGCTAGTGATACTTTGTGCTCATTAAATATTAGTTGGTCTTGTTGCTATTATGCAGATTTTTTTTCTTCTGAATTTTAGTGCATGTGATGTAGTTTCTAACTGTTATATCCAAGTCTTTGATTTTCTACTTACAACATTAATTCCTTTTATCTGATATTATCACTACCTTTTCCTCTCTCCTAGAAATTTCCTCTCTCCTAGAATACTCCTCTCTTGCAGGTATCTGAAATATTTACCATAGGGTCAGTGGAGTGCCCCTATTAGATCCCGACCGTAAGGCCAACCTCAAGAAAACTCACTTCACTCGCACATGCATATACGACATCTTCACTGGTTAAGTAGAGGGATTTATATTCCTAAAGGGTTGGCAAGAAATCCACAAGTTTGTTCTCTGAAAAATTTTCTTTCCAACATATGTTGGCACCTAGCGTGGGGTAGATTTAGTAGCATGTGCACCCAAACTACGACTGCAAGGTATCAAAATACAAACAAATCAAATTTTGAAAAAACAAAAAAAAAGAGTTCATGGAAATCCATTGATGAAAGATACATTGTTAATTCATACACGTGACCTTTCATATTCCACATTGTGCTTTCACATTCCCACTGCAAGAATTTTCAAAATCTATCTAAAAGTAGATACACTAGGTTGACTAGATCAAGAGGAATTGTTGACCCCGCTTTCAAGGCTTTGGAAAACCAACAAGAACGAGTTAGAGACAATCCCTACTACTTTTTCAAGTCTCATCCCCATCCGGGTCATCAAGTAGTTCACCTGGAAATCCCATCCAAGCTCCTGTTGATACTCTCCCTTCAAATTATCCCATTTTTTAACTATTTATAGTGAATCATAGCACCCCTAAATGTCTGGAACTCGATGGGTTGAGACTCTCAGTGCGATTGCATAACATGGAGCTTTTCCCAAGTGTGGGACCTTGTGAATCGGGAAAGCTCTCCGGATGAAGGCCGGTTCCTATTCATCTGTTCAGATGCACACATAAAAATGCAGAGGGTTTACTCAAAAAACCTAATCTAACTTGCCAAGGAGACAAGGTAAGAAAATGCATAAAAATAAACCTAAACTAACAAAGGTAATGCACCGAGGAATGAAGAAACACCTGTCTTGCCAATAAACACAAACCATTAAAATGCAATGCAAGATCATGCACAGATAACCAGATTTGCAGTGAAAGATCAGGAGGATGCAAATAAACATAGAGAGGGTTGAGAATCATCTACAGACATGCATTATTTTCTCCAAAGATTGATACAATACATTGAAAAATGCCAAGAGGAAAAGTTGCATTACAGTTTTAGATGGGAGGTTTGAGCTCCACAAATTCACTTTCCAAAGAGAAGAAGGGAGGGGCAAAACAAGAATGTCCAACCTTTAGAAAGAAGCCCCTCCTTTGAATTTATAGGAAGAATGAGAGAGGGAAGAGAGAGGAACTCCAAATCTACCCCAACCACCTCCAGGTTGTATTTAATTCATCTCATAATGGTGGTAGGTAAGAACCCTAGCAAACCCAAAAAGTGGCGAACTGTATTTTTTATTTTTAAGAATTTGTTCTCACCCAATTAAAAGTCCAACCTTGCGTGAATCCGAGCTCCCTGTGAAAATTTATGGCCATCTGAATATCTAGGTCAGGGTCTACTTCTTGTCAGCGCTCAAAATGTTGCGCCTCCTAAAGGTGCACCCCAGCGCATCCATCCTTTATGTCGACATACTCTTATTTGCGCCAAGGCGTGAATTATTTCGTGTCTACACCTTATGTCATGCACCCTTTACCTGCGCCAAGGCACGAATTTCTTCGTGTCGACACCTTATGTCGTGCGGCCTTTACCTACACCAAGTCGCGAATTTATTCATGTCGACACCTTATGTCGTGTGCCCTTTACCTATGCCAAGGTGCGAATTTCTTCATGTCGACACCTTATGTCATGTGCCCTTTACCTGTACCAAGGTACAAATTTCTTCATGTCGACACCTTATGTCATGCACCCTTTACCTGCGCCAAGGCGTGAATTTCTTCGTGTCGACACCTTATGTCGTGCGCCCTTTACCTGCGCCAAGGCACGAATTTCTTCGTGTCGACACCTTATGTCGTGCACCCTTTACCTGCGCCAAGGTGCAAATTTCTTCGTGTCGACACCTTATGTCGTGCACTCTTTACCTATGCCAAGGTGTGATTTTTTGTTATTCCCATAGCTACCCGAGGGAGAAGATATATACAACATTAACCACCATTGATCATTGATTTCCTAGTCGAAGAAGAATTTTTATAAGCAAGAGTAGAAATAGAAATAACAATGGAAGACGAAGCAAAAAGACCTCAACCCATTGTTCTATGGGGAAGAAATACAGACCCACTCGCTCTTGAACCATCTCTTCACAACCTACCAATAGGTTCCAGCAAAAAATTTCCAAATTTCAAACGTGATGGCACATAGATACCTGAATAAAACATCACCACTTTCACCACATCATGCGGGATCCTTGGAGTTGAACATGAAGGCATTTCCATAAGATTGTTCATGGAATCTCTCCAAGAAAAAGTAGTAGAATGGTTCTACCTCCTGCCTACTTGATCCATCACTTGTTGGAACAACATCAAGACTTCCTTCAAGGAAATATTTAAATCAATTGAAGACTGTTAGGACCTACTGGTGCAGTTGGCTCAAATGAAAATAGGAGAAAGTGAAACTATTAGAGACTTCGTGTCTCATTTTGACTGGTTGTTTCGTAAGATACCAGGAGAAGATTCACCATCTGAAAACAACATTAAGATGTTCTTCATAAATTCTCAATCACTGGAGGTAGAATTTTTCCTATGAATATTTCAACCAAGGAATATTGTAGAAGTAAAAAGAATGGCCATTGAACTTGATGATTATCTAATCCTCTCTGGAAATATAAAAAATCCATCAAAGGGTAAAGCCCAAAATCCTAGAGATGAGAGAATATATCCATTGCTGAAAAATTTGGCAAATGAGATGGCATCATTGAAGAGGGAATTTTTTGAATGAGTTTCTTCTCAAAGAAACAACAAAAATAAAATTATAGGAGTGCCTTGAAGGCTTTCCTTGGAGGCCCCACTTGTTTTAATGAAAGTTGTAGGATTCAATAAAATGAAGAGGAGCTTGAATAAGAAAATGAAGGTGGTAGTTTCCTAGAAGTTGAAGAACTTGAGGATGATACATAAGTCATATTCTATGAGTATTCTGGAGGTGACAAAGATGTTGAATAAGATGCTCCCTGTTTCTCATGTGCAGTATTAACTCGTTCTTAGTCTGAGAAAGGAGCTTCTTCCTCCAAAGTTGTAAATAAAAATAAGACTAAAGGTCCTCCTGTGGTGACTCCGTAAAACAAAATCATCAATCAAGGATCCCCACTCCCACCTTATATGGATTCCACACTAGAGAAACCTAATCCTATAGCAAACATGAGGTCACTTACTTTTCCAAGTAATTCTTCCAATGTTTCTTCCAATTATAAATCTAAATATACTCCTGTAAAATCTAGTGCTTAAAAATTTCCTAGTGTGCCTTATAAAATACCTTATGTTCCCCAAACATCTACCACTTCTTCAAAACCTATCCCGAATCCAAAAGAATTCCCTTCATCCCCCTTTTCCACATCTTCTCCCTTTGAATTTGTAGAATATGCAAACAAATCCAAGGTGCAGATCATTGAAACTGAATATTTATGGACTCACCTCAAACAATTCAAAAATATTTTTTCAATATATCAGGAGTTGTAGTTTAACAACCAATGTTGTAACTCCTAGTTCTAAAGAAATAATACTAAACCCACCTACACCTCCATCACAGGACATGATTTCTTTGAGCACATACAAGACTGATAAGATTGAACCTTTCTATGTCTCCCTTCTCATTGGAGAATACATATTGAACAACTGCATAATAGATTTTGGTGCCTCTGAAAATGTAATACATGTAAAGGTCACCAAGTCTCTCAAACTCACCATGACTCCACCTAGTGGCTCTTGTTACTCCTTGGAGTCAAAAGAGGTCCCACTTATATAGAAGGTTAAAGATGCAGAGGTGGCTCTTGCCAAATTTCTAAACAAGAAGATTTCACTGATGATTTTGGTAGTAGAAATTCTGACTTCATTTGGAATGTTTCTAAGTAGGAGTTTGTGTCAATAGTTGAGGGGTAAGATCCAGATGAACTGGTCTTCCACAATCATTCTAGTTAAGGGAGACATGCAAAATTTTCTTCCAGAGAAGAAGATGACGTACACAGTGCAAAAAGAAGGAAATTTGAAAGCCAAATTTTTTTACTAAGACAGCAAGAGAATGAATCTTTTCGTAACAAGTGAAGAAGAAGAGGATAATCCCATCTTGATAGAGCCATACATTTCTTCTCGGAGAGGTATGGACCTTGAAGAAGCATTAAGGAGATTTGAGTTACAATATGGTAGCCTTGAATTGCCAGATGATGAGAGCCGAATTAAATGTGAGGAGCGCCCTAGGCATTAATTGGAGTGGACTCCCTTCTCACAATTTTAATTAATATTTTTTCCCATCAAGTACATAAGGAATAATTGTCTACATTCTCACAAAAAAAAATTACTAGGATCATAATTAATCATGAGAGGAACTCAAAATGTAACAAATAAAATTTATTATGCAAGGATACCTAGAAATTATATTCACTGATGGGACTCAAACATGAGAAAAATACCATCTTTTCATAAAACAAGAAAAATATGTATGTATCTCCAACAGTTTTGTGAATAGTGGTATTTGGACTAAGCCTAGAGATTCCTCCACAAAATATAATATGCATTTCTTGGGCCAAAAATATGAATAGAGAATTAAATACTTATTTCCTTCATTATACTTGCCTCTAATAGCTACATTGGTAACAATTTTCAAAAATACAATAACCTTTTCCTAGAAAATATTACACACCTTCATAATTTGAAGCTATACTAGAGAATGGGTAACAATGCCAAAAAATCATATGAGCTTCGAAATATATTATATTTGTTTTTACTTGAAAAATTATTGTAGTATCTTTATATGTGTATGAGTGAAATTTATGTTACCATATATTAATATCAATAAGTGGGTCAATTACTATTGAATCTTCAAGTAATTTTTTTTAATTATAAGTTATTAAAATAACCTACAATAAGTGAAATAGTTGGATTCAAGCGCCCCCTTAGTGTTGGCGCTCTAGGAAGTTACCTAGTTTTCCTAGGGATTAATCCCCCCTTGTGGATGATGCAAACCATGAAGAAGAGGAAATGGTTCTTGGCGAATCTAAAATGGAGAAACCAGATTATATGCTTACCCACGAAGAGGATATGTTTTCATTCCAATTTGGAGATGAAGATGATCTCATCCATACCATCCACAGAGGGATAAGACCAAATTTTGATGAGCCTGTGAAAGGTTTGAAAGAAATATTTGTATAATAACTACTTAGAGTCATGGAAGAAAGAGAAGACCCTGAGCTAAGTATTGAACTCCCATTGCAAGCCATGAATCTACAAGACAAGTGTGAATCTAATTTGGAAGCCTCAGCCAGTGTGAAAATTGGTCATGTTGAAATAAAGTAAGAGGAGAAATATGATTTCCCTTTTGAGCTAATGGTTGATGGATACAATGATGAAAGGGAGGTATTTTATTTCCCATTTGAGAAGGAAGACTCTTTCTATGATGAAGAAATTTAAGCAATGATTTTTTAGGCCCTTGATGCCAAGTCTCCCCTTGACAAAAGAGTGATAGAATGCAGCAATTCCTAATATGATGAAGTAATCCCTCCATACAATTGTCTTGAGCTTCAGAATGAAGATTCTTCGAAGGTGTAAAATGATGAACTACAAGAAGTAACCAAGGAGAAATCTGTATAATAAATCTTGGATGCGGTAAAAAGTGTACAAGATCTTGAGCTAATTCTTGATCTCTTATCTCGTGTCATGGCCATACAAGACATGTATGAAGCTACTTCTGATCCTCCATTCAATCTTCGAGAACCTCATAGTGGAGTAGAGAAAAAGGATAGGTCTGAGGTTTCTTATGGAAAATAGGTCAATGAGCATAGACTTGGGAAAGAAAAGAATCTATAATATCCAAGTAATTTGAATGAAAATCAGCCCTAGAGTAGTAATGATATGATAGAAGAAAAAGTAACATTGTGGATAAGACCAGAAGGCAACTAGAACTATGAAACTAATTTCAAAGGAAATGAGGGAAATGGAATCTCTAAATGAGATCAAGCATCAAAAATCTCATGTAGGATCACTCCTACAAAATTTACATACAAATGTGAAATCACCTGGCTTTCATAAGTAGCTAAGGAGAGGAGGCTACTTTCTGGAACTAGTCAACAGCTTCACAGAACATCATCATTCAGTGTTGTCTCTTCAGGGGTGACTCCTGAAAAGGAAAGTGCTTCAGTGAAATCAGGTTGTCCCCTGACTTATACCATAGGTTATTTTTAGGTGTGTTTCCCTTTCTATTGTGTGTTTCCCTTTCCATGTGTGTTGTGTGTTGCATTCTTCTCTCTATCTCTCTCTTGTAAATTATACATGACTCTGCATGGCCCAATGGATAAGGCACTGGTCAATGAATTATATGGTCTAAAGTTGAGATTATGGATTCTCCATATCAAGTCTTTGTTGTGATCAGTCTGGATGTCATGTCCCCAAGCTAGAGCCAGTTGTTTTCATGTAAATGTGTAACAAGAAAATTGACAATTTTCAAGCATGACAACTATACACTGTGTCGAAACTTTCCATTTTTACCATTCTGAGGCTCCTCACATCTACCCGATCATTCCAGTGACCTCCTATTTGATGTTAACTCAACCCCCTAGGTGATTTAGGAAAGCCAATTCAAAACTCCTAGGTGATTTTAGGATTTCATTGAAAAATGTAAACTTCGAGCAGTTGTGGGAAGGGCTGTCACTGGCCTTCCTAGGACTTGAGCAGCCCTATGGAGTAGAAATGAGAATCCAAACCAACAGAGGTAATTGAAGGCCTAGGAACATCATGGAAGTGATTTAGGTATATTCGGGAAGGATTTGGAAGAGTTGGGGTAGTTTCCCCAAAATTAGGGTTCATAAGCCTAAGCAATACATAGGATCAAAAGAGCTGCTGAGCTTCAGGAAGTGATTTCAGGAGCTCCGGATGGAGTTAGGATCCAAAAAAAAAAGATTTGGAAACATAATTACAAGCTCTACAATATGGTGAAATTATATTTTTCACAACACTTAGGTGAAATGGGCCTAAAACTAATTTTCTCCATGCACAACTAAGGTGCCAGATCCAAAATCTTATTTTTGAGGGCTCAAATGGAGGAGTAAATACCTGATAATCACACCATTGGATTTATAAGGCCATTTATAGTCAAATAATATAACATTTCATCAAAAACTTCCATCAGAAGCTCCAGCTAAAATTATGTTAAAAAAAAGGACACCGCAAGGTACCCAAAACTAGTAACAACAAAGTAAAGAGAGTAAAGACCCACTCCAAGGCATCCCAAGAAGATCGGATCAAAAAAACATACAATGTTGAATAATTTTGGTGTGCATTGTGGTCTGAATCCACTACTCGATCACAAAACTCAAAAACAAATGACACTGCGTTTGACCATAATAGCTCCATACGAGGAGACTGTCAACAGAGTGATGTTGAAAGTGCAAAAAAAAACATTAAACATAATTCGATCAAGTGTTGCAAATAGGTGTGCCACGATCCAAGAACAATAACCAAAGCAACAAGGCAAGGACACAAATTCTAGAGTGTCATGATCTAAGAAAAGCCAAGGTAACAAGGCAAGGACACGAAACTCAAAGAAGTAGGATCAACACCACACCCTCCCATACTGCTGAATGGGTGGAGTGACGCTACAAATCTGCATGAGTTCTCAAAATAACTACTTGAACATTAGACAAAATAACACTAGGAATGCACCAAAATAGATCCCCTACAAGAGATAATGTCAACATGTCAAAAGTGTCGAAAATATAGATACAAAATCTCTCAACAAACAAGAGAGATACGCTATACCTACTAAAGAAAAATACTTAAAATAAGGAGCATCACAATACAAAAGGTATAGAAAGTTGGAGCAAGAGGGCCGAATGGTTGAAGAGCCATGCCTATAGAGTCCTTTCAACGAATGCCTATGTCACTGCCATGAAGTGTGATCAGATATCCACCCCCAAATCAACACGGATGGATGAAGAAGATGTCCTGCATATGACTTGGTGCAAAATGCACAATGGGTGCATGCAAAAGAACATCAGAATGTGTGTTAGGTTTGATCATGTCTGACAGATGAAATCTTAGGTTTCTCAATCCTGAAGTGAAGGTGCAGAACTCATGTGTTGCTCATGATCCTCAGAAAGAGTCGAGTGAACAAAAAAATGAGCTCTGGCAATGTGTGATCCCCAATGAAGTATCTGCTCGAAAACCAATGTCATGACGAGAATTCCACTTAACATGTGGGAATAGAGGGAAACAATACCCTGTGAATGTCTGCTCAATGACTCCGCTAGTGAGACCCATAGAACGGAGCATGCGAGAACTGATTGCACTAGTATGCTTCTCAAAAAAATCCATGCAGCTGAGTAGAAGTAGGATACACAACATGTGGTTAACTATAATAGGTATAGATGTGGAAGAGCATGCAAGTAACAAGCCTCACATAGGTGTAATGAGCATCAAGAGCAGGAACAAGACTCAAATATTGACAGATCAATGCCAGTGGGGTTCAGAGGAGCAATAGCTGCAAGTGGACTAGGGAGCATGGATATGGCTGTTCTACAATATGATGGTGATGTTGTAGGCTAGCAAGTTTGTTCTGCAGGAAGTGTATTATTGTATCTTTATCGTGAATGAGTGATTGTAAAAAGAGAATTTCACTTCTTGAGCAATCTATTTTCTTCCACAAATCTTACATTATCCTCTTGAAGTCCACACACTACAGAGAAAAGCATATCATTCTCAGAATCCACGAGAGATACAAAATGCAACTCCCAGAAGTTTAGGACGTCGAGGGGCTTAGCCGAAATTGCATTCACAATTGATTACAACACTCCATATTTTGACACTTTATAATTATAGTGGCACTTTATAATTATAGTGCAAGTCTCAAAATAAATATTTTCCAATGGAAAGAGCATGAAAAAACAAGCACTTTTGCAAAAAACGGCACTCATAACCGAGTTATTGATCAAAAGTTACAAGCTTTTTTAATATTTTGCTCTGTTATTTATTTTAGTTGCCACTAAAACAAAATAAAATGTTGTTGCTCTTAACCATGCAAGTAAACTTACCTGTGGATCAAGTCTAAGCAATCTCAAAAAGTTACCGAGGGCAATGGTTCATAGATAGCATTCAGCTTTCATACAACCATGGTATTATTTATCAAGGGCTAAGACATTATAATGGGTGATCGCTGATAAGTTTTTTGGCGCACTCTATGAGATTTTTTTGACCCTCATGTCCCTTTTTTTTTGGGGTACATGAGGGACATAAAAATGTTCCCAACCCCAAGATTTCTTCTGGTCACCCATGTGACCCCTTCCAGTTCAATTTCTCATCCCCCAAGATCTAGTGGAACTAAAACAAAAGACTGTTGAATTGCTGACAAGTGGTAGCTTATGGTGTGCCATGAAAATTGATGTCCCTCATGTCCATTTGTGTTGTAAAATATCATGGAAATAGTTTTTCACCCAGCCTAAGAAATGGATCCTGGTCCTTCATACGACTAGTTTCCAGCCCCCCAGTGCTTCCAGCTTGCTTTTTTCTCAAACCCCCAGCCGTTGGATTTCCACCACATGGCGTAACCACACATTGCATGAAAATTGATGTCCCTCTCATCCCTTAATACTTAAGGGAAATGAGGTAAATGAAAATTCACCTCACTCCATGTTGTGTAATTTTTGAAATTTTTTAAAAAATCCTTCCTGTCACTTTCTTTCCTGCTTCTAACTTTTAACCTTTTCACGGCTTCACCTTGTCATTGCTCTGCAACCTATTCACACTTGCACCCAGTCCACCATTGATGCACATCAAAATAGCTTCACTACAGAAATCAAATCCTCAAAATAATGAAAACACATAGGTCTCAGAAGGAAGATTAATCGAGAGAGCTCAAGAATCGAAGAATGGAAGAGAGAAATGGAGAAATCATTTGAAAATCCTCATTGTCGTAAAATGAAGATTCGAAGATATCTTACAAACCAGTACATGAAATGAAGAACCATTTTATTTTGTGTTATTCATTATCAAATTCCATAAAAACATCATCTTCAAATCTCCCTTCCACTACATAAACTTCTCGTACTGAAGAAGTCTTTCTCTCGGCTTAACGAAGATAAAAACTTGATTTCCCGTCAAACCGGCAGTCGGTTTGAAGAGAAATTTCACCTAAAGAATAAGAAACAAAAACTCACAAAAAATGTGACTTTCATCATGAATGGATAACAAAACCATTCCTGTAACTTCAAAATCCATTAATGGGTGTCATGTTTAGAGCGATCGCTAGGCGAAAAATTGAAGTTTTAAAATTTCACCAATCGTTGACCGAGTAAGTGTGAGATTTCAAAGCATTGATATTGGGAAAAACCCCATATCAGAAAACTTCATTCCATAGCAATCCAACCACCACAAACCCACTTTCTAAAAATAGCATTTTTTCTACATGGGAGACTATTATTTTGGGAAAGTCACCAAATAAAGCAGTTGTGAAGGAGGTTGTGAACACAGAAGGTGTATTGCAAGGAGAAATCAATGAAATGGTTGTCTTGGTCCAAAATTGACACTTACTAAAAATAGTAAGTGTTCCCATGAACACCTTCCAAAAATAGAAGATTGGTCCAAAACGTAAGGAGAGCACAAAGGGAAGGAGGATTTCCAGTTACCACAACCATTTAAGGTTTGAAGGAGCTGATTTTTCGTACTTGCTAAAAAATAGTAAGTTGCCTTTTTGGAACTTACTAAAAATAGTAAGTCATTATAGAGGGTAAATTTCACAAGAGGAGCATTCTAAGAGTGGAGAAATAAATCTGAAAATATTAGTTGGGATTAAGAGAAGAATTTTCTCACTTACTAAAAGTAATAAGTTGCCCATTCCAGAAATAGTAGGTATCAAGTGAAGTTCACATTCGCAGGGGCAAAAACAGTGCAGTCTCTATCATCAGACTATGTGGGAGTAAATGATAGTGAGGTTATTTATATGGATCACAACAGTGTCTTTTGACACTCATTTCATACCTCAATCAATATATGCGAGGTAGACTTTTCAATCAACACCATCATACCATTCATAAGATTCTTCATCAGGATCATGTCAAATCAATCGAGTAGTGTGGCAGTGTTATAGGGAGTCAAGGCAAGATTTGTTTCAAGGCTTCAGTCCCTTCAGAGGGAATTTTCATGATTTATGCTCATGGTCACCAAATGATTCATTTGATAGTGTTTTTAAACACTTAGTTTGCGGTGTTCACACATCATCCAAAGGAATTTTCTTGTTGTGCACAAGAGTTAGAGGATTCAGAATTCATCGCATTGGAGTGTTTCATCAAGTCATCTGGAAGGATCAGAAGGCTTTATTAGAGGCATAATTTTTCATTGTCGACATTGTTCTTCCTTCTTATTCTTTCTTCTCTCTCTCTTTCCCTCTCTTCTTCCCCCACTCTCTCTCCTCTTCATTCTAATTATTTGTTGGTATTGCACTTTTTCATATTACCTCAAGTAATTAAAAATGACTTAAATTTCAATGTAACAAGTGACCCTTAAGTTATAAACAGGGACTTAATTTTTTCCTAGGAATATGAAAATTTTCAAGTCATATGAAGCATCATTGGGGGGTTATATGAAGAATCATCAGGAAGATGGAGATTTGTTCTTATTCTATAAATTGTAATGCATTCCTCATTAGAGGGTCTTCTTAGCTATTCTTGTGAATTCATATGAGAGAGAGAGATCCTTGTGAAAGATCAAAGAGAAAGCAAAATTCTTCCATTGCCCCACTCTCAATTTTCTTCCATTTCTTATGTTATGTACAATTTCTTATTTAGCATCAATACAAGAAGAAGGAATTTTAGCCTTTTTTATACTAAGGATTTTAGTGATACTTTGTGCTCATTAAATGCTATTTGGTCTTGTTTTTGTTATGCAGATTTGTTTTATTTTAAATTTTAGTTCATGTGATGTAGTTTCTAACTGGTGTATGCAAGTCTATGATCTTCTACATGCAGAAATACTTCCTCTTGTCTAATATTCTCACTCCCTTTCCCTCTCTCTTAGCAAGTTCCTCTCTTGTAGGTATCAGAAATATTTGCCCCAGGGTCATTGGAGTGCCCTTGTTGGATCCCTAGCTGCAAGGAAAACTTGGAGGAAACTCACTTCACTCATGCATGCATATACAGAAGCTACGGAGGTTAAGTAAAGGAACTTAGATTTCCAGAGTGTTGGCAATAAATCCACAAGTTTTTCCTCTCACAAATTTTCTCACCAAAAAATAGTATTAAAAAAACCTCAAGCTTGAAAATTCAATACATTTTTTAGCAATATTCATGTCAAAATGTTGGAGTCCTCTTAAAGTATTATTTTGCATAATTTCAAGGCCTTGAGATGTGTAGATGTATACTTCTTGATAAAATATTTTTTCACCTTTTCCTTTATTTCTATCTTTCTCTTCACATCACTTAGTTCTCAAATTAACTCCTACACGTGGGATTTTTGAGCTCGCAGGTTAGCAGTATTTCAACATTTATAGCACATGACCTCTACATCTATCTTTAGGAGCACTTAACCACATTTTGTCTCCATAAATGGATGGGTATCCACAAAGGCCACATTCATTTCTCATGTGAATGGCATGTATAGGATACAAGTCATAAATTAAAATTAAGGCTTTTCCATGAATATTTCTATAGTAAAGGACACCAAGTTTCTTGTCTTGGATTTTATACTACTTTCCTCCATATGATTCCAACAGAATTGAGTTTTTCTTTCCTTTCTAGAATTAATAATAAAGAATTTTTTTTTCATGTCATCTCTTGATGGATAATCCTCCTCCCGCATCTTATTCATCTCTTGATCTTCTATTCAGCATGTGTTTCACACAATATAATAACCTAATATATAAGCATTAGAATATAGGAAACAAATTAACTATAAATCTTCCTAAACCTATTTACGTGAGTTTGGTTTAACAACCAAAACTCACACAACCAATACTTAACAACTCATAATATGAGTTGTTATTACAATGAAATTTATAGTATCCTTGATAATATAAATTATACACACATTAATAATGTAAACACTAATATTTTTTTTAATATTCACCCCCTTGTTGTGAACATTATTAATAGCTAAGCTTCACCCCCTTAATGTGAACATAGAAAAAAATGCACCATAGAACTGTAACAAGAATCATATGCCTCTGCATACTTTTAGGTCTGCATACTGTTGGCTTAGATCTTGTTGTTTGGATCTTTCTACACATGACCAATCCACTTCACCACAGTGAACCCCATACTGGATGATCACACTTCCACCGATTCACCTACATACGTGAACTCAATTGTTCTCGCTTTCACTTCCAGTGAAGGATAGATTTCACTAACTGATTGATGTTAGAAGTACGAAAATCGAAGGATCTCTATAGTTAGAGGATCACTCTAGTTCATATGCCCTCCTATACAACTATTCTTAGGATCCAAAATGCACATCTTCCTCATTTGAATCAAAATACGGGAAGGAAACCAAACACCATTGTATTCAGCACACACCACACAACTGAAATAATAGAAAATACTGCCACCAAATTTGAATGTGACCTCACCATTGGTGACTGACAAGAGGCATTGATTTCCATCCATCCTCCACTGCCTCCGACCTCCAATTTCATGATGCTAACTTAGAAAATTTGGCTTTGAGGCTCAATAGTTACATACCTTACCTGAATGTCAGATTCCACTGAAAATGCGTTTGTTAGGAAATTTTTTTTATAATTTTTTTGGACTTTTGACAAAGACACTTTTTTTTTACAATGACATTGACCGACAATACAAAATGGACAAGAATATTACTTATAAAAATTTCATGTAGACATAAACCAACTCTGAAAACATTATACTAATAATGACTATTGACTATAGTCATATCTTATTGAAGGACATGATGACTCTTTTGCAAAGACTCCTTTTTTCTTTTAATAAAATATAAAATGACTCTAAAAACCTATTGACTAGGTATGATACAATATGGTGACAAGACTTATATTATAAGTAACAATACGTATGACTCAACAATGAACCAAATGTTAACATACATATCAAACATTGAAACTTATTTCCAACGTATGAGACCCTTTATAAAAACAAACAATCTTTGACGGAAGAAAATGGAATAAATACCCAAAAAAATGGCACGCGGGACTACTAGCTTGAGTGGAGAAATGAAATAAAATAAGTTGATTTGAACTCAATGCATGCATGACTGGCTTCCAGCTGGAGAGAGATTGTTAGAATTGTTTTTGGACAGCTAATATCTACAGTATTCTTGGATGGGGGAGTTGATTGTTTTTGTATATGATTTCAAAATCATAACCCAACATTTTTTTTACCCACTTTTGTTGTTCCCCAGATGATAAATTTTTCTCGAAAAATTATTTGAGACTATCATGATTAGTTTTTACCTTGAAGTGTATCCCCATGAGATAGGGCCTCCATTGCTTGACCGCATGAAGAATAGCCATCATTTCTTTCTCATAGACAGGTTTGAGAAGATATTTTCCTTTGAATTAGTGACTCTCAAATGCAATTTGTCTTCCTTCCTACATTAGAACTACTCCCAATATTGATCCTAAAGTGTCAAATTCAATAATGAAGGTTTTTGAGAAGTTGGGAGTATCCAAAACTGGCGTGCTACACATGGCTTCCTTCAGCTGCTCAAAGGATTTAGTGGCTACGTCTGCCTAATGGAAAGCATACTTCTTTAGCAATGTAGTGAGTGGGGTTGTTATTCTACCATATCCCTACACAAATCTTCTGTAGTACCCTATTATTCCTAGGAACCCACAAATATTTTTGAGAGTTTTGGGCCTTGGCCACCATAGCTTTGATCTTTTGAGGATCAACTTTGATGCCTTCATGGGATATAATGTGACCCAAGTACTCTACCTCTTGTACACCAAAAGAACATTTGGATGACTTTGCATAGAGAGTATGTTTCTCCAAAACTTCCAACACTTTATTTACATGTTGTAAGTGTTCTTCCCATGTCTTACTGTAAATCAATATGTCATCAAAGAAAACTAATACAAATTTCCTTTAAAATGGCCTAAAAACAGTGTTCATCAAGCTTTGAAAGGTTGAGGGCACATTTTTTAATACCAAAAGGCATTAGCCAAAAACTCATAATGGCCCTCATGAGTCCTAAAAATCATTTTATGAACATCTTCCTGTTTTATTCTAATTTGATGGTACCCCCGAAATAAAGATCTAATTTTGTGAAATAAATAACACCATGCAATTCATCAAGTAAATAATCAATTATTGGAATAGGAAACTTATCTTTGATGGTGCACTTGTTGAGTTCTCGGTACTCTGGACACATCCTCCATGTTTTATCCTTCTTATGTACCATGACCACTGGTGAAGAATATGCACTCTAGCTATGCCTAATGATACCTACCTTCAACATTTCCTGAACCATTTTCTAAATCTCACTTTTCTAGGAATATGGGTATTTGTACTGGTCTGAGGTTAGGTATTTGGCTCCCTAAAATCAGCTGAATGGCATGATCATGATCCCTAACTGGTGGTAGTCCCTTTGGAATTGCTATCAAAAATAGATGAGTAAGCATCAAAAAAATTATGAAGATCAAGGTGGCATTGAAGACTCTATATTTTTTACTTCTATGGAAAATAAATTTGCTATAAATCCATCTACTCCTTTTCTGAGAATCTTCTGCATCTGATGAGAGCTAATAATTTGTGGAGACTTAGCTACCATCCCATTTAATTGCATTGTCCTTCCATCTAAATGAAATCATATGAACAATTATTGGAAATTCATCTTTATAGTACCTAAGGTTGTGAGTCATTGGACACCCAAAACAATATCTGCCCCTCCCATAGAAATAGGGAACATAGGTGAGTCTAACATGTAGTCTCCCATGGAAAGCTTGATACTATGGCACTTTCCTGTGCACTTGACTATCCCACCATCCGCAATCATAACTTGCATTTCTAGAGCTGGGTAAATAAAACAATTGAGGCGGGCAACTAACTTACTATTTATGAAGTTATGAGTACTCCCCGAGTCAATCAACACCGTCACCTTCTATTTTTTGAGATAACCAATAACCTTGAGTGTTTGAGGAGTACTAATACCTGACAATGCATGGTAAGAAATTTTAGTTTGGGGATCCTCTATTTCATCTTCTACTGGTTCCTCACCCTCTCCTATAATTTCATCTTCCTCATCATTCTCATTACCTCCGTCGATATATAAAAACTTCTTCTCAGCACATTTTTGTCCCGGTCCATATTTTCTATCACTATTAAAACATAACCCTTTTGCTCTCTTTTCTTCCATTTGTTGAGGAGTCATTCTAATTGGCCTAGCAAATGAAAGGGAAGAGATACTATGGTATCTGGTGTTAATGAAAGGTGGCCTCCTACTACAAATAACATTTTCCTCTACTCGACATGCCATGATAATAGAATCAGAAAGCTTGAGTGGATTAAACATACGTACCTCATGCTCGATGTGGTCCTTAAGACCCCCTAAGAAATAGGTCATTCAAATTCTCTTCTAGAATATTCTCCACCCTTAAGGATAGGTTCTGGAATTGATGCACATAATCTTTGACTGATCCTATTTTCTGTAACTTTGCTAATTGACTAAATTAATTCTTTGAAACACTGGAACTATTGTGCAATTGCAACTCCTCAGTAAAAACTGTCCAAGTGACACTAAGACCATTCTTTTGCCTCTGAGCACATAACCATCGATACCAAATGAATTGGTCTAGTTCAAGATACAGGGATGCCAATGTCACCTTTTGTCCTGATGGTGTTTGATGTAACTCAAATAAGTTCTCCATTTGATTTATCCAATTCAGGGGATCCTTACCATCAAATTTGTGCATATCCACTTTCAGCATCATGTTCCGTGGTTGTGAATAAGTTAGATTCTGATTGGGCTGGAAAAGTGATCCAACATGGTTATTTTGTCCATGATTTTGAATTTAAGATTCTCCTTGGTTGATATGGGCCATATTGTTTACCCTTTACATGTTGCATGATATCATCTAACCGATGATTGATTTGGTCTATGTCTCCTTTAGAGGCCATCTCAAATTGTACATTGCATAGCTCACACTCAAGTTGGCCAACCTTATGATCAACTGAGCTAAAACCTAGTGCTAAGGAATTTGTATTCACCCCTTATGACTCCATATCTTTTATCAATACCCCATCTTTATCTAGGGTTTTACCCAAAGTAACTAGATTCTTTTTTTCTCTTGTGGAAGGCCTTGCCATGATGTCAAACCTTAGGGTTTAGGGTTTTGATACAAATTCGACCGAACAGGAAAAAACACAGAGAATATACTAATACTATTTTTTGATAGCTTTCTGAAAATGTAAAGAACTTGAAAATATTACACAATTTGCACCCTAGGGAGTGATTTTATGAAAAACCCTAAATTTGTAATAAATTTTACAAAATAAATCAAAAAAGTCTGAAATTTTCAGGGAACCTTACTTGAAATATTTTTTAACTCTGGTAAAACTATCTCCCACCAATCCACTTTGGTTCGTAATATAGGATGGAAACAAAAAATTAGGGTTTTTGCCCTAATTTTGGCACAGATCGCAGCTCTGATACCACTTGTAATGAAATTACTTGTATAATTTAGATTATGAGCAGCAATAGAACACCAAATAACACAATATTTCAGAATAATGATCTCAATATGCAATTAGAATAGCTTCACCACTTCGAGGGAGTAACCTCCAAACCATATAATATGACTCAAATGCTCAAATGATAATGAAATACTACCTACAATCCCCTATATACACTATTCATATGCTATGGACATCACCAAGGCCGACCTATTAAGCATGAGAAAATATAAATGATATAATAAAATGATATGGTAAGCCATAAGTTGGCTACTCATATCATAATACAAGCAATAGGTTAAGGGCTTAGCAATCATCTTACTCATCCATGTTATCCATGTAGGAAATGGCTCCACCTTTTTTTTCCCTGGGGAAAGTGGGGTATTGAATTCTCCTCCAAAAATCTAATCACCGTCTTTAAAAAGGGACCTTCCCTTAGAAATTTCACTCCAAATATTCCTTCTACTAATCACAGAGTTGGGAGAATAGATATTAGAAGCAATCTAGGACTTGTTTGAAGTTAAATCAGTAAAACCCATGGTTAGGTGGTTGAACAAAGACAGGAGCACCATGCCTTTAACCAAGAGGGGATTCCAAAGGGTGACTATGCCTCCCGAAGCCCCTTAAACTTACCCTAGCCCAAAGGCCATCGCTCTAGACCAACTTTCCCACTTCTTTGAATCTTTCCGTACTCATCTTTATTTCTTGTATCATCAGTATATCAAATTTTTTTTCCTAAAATATTTTAGGATTATTTGCTTACTAGGGTTATTCAACCCTATAATATTCTAAGAGAGTAAGATCATTTATTATTTGAATGATGAAACCTAAGTTGTTTCTGTAACCCTTTATCCAAATCTTTCTTAACCAAGGTCTCCCTCTTCTCCTTGTTATATTTTCTCCCTTTAGGAGTTAAATATTTGCCCACATCAGCTCTAAAATTACTTCTAGTTATAGGTTTGGACCCTGTTGCAAGAGTAACAGGGGAGGACACTAGATCAAAAAAATCCAGAACAATACCTCCCATCAAGTGGTCAAAATCATTAGAAGTAGAGATTCCTTCCTCTTGTCTTTGGCCAAAAGAGATTTGTCCAATCATGGATATATATTATAGAGAAAGACCTTGAGCCACTTTCAACACATAGTTCCCTTCTAAATCAGATAGATACTCAACTTCCGTATGTTTTAGATTTGGGGAAAATTCCTCTTCATGCATCTTCTCATTTTCTTATTTACCCCATTCAACCTTGTTATTTGGATCATCTTCTTCAGCTTGAGCTTCAGCCTCATAATTTTGGTCAACCACAATTTGTGTTTCAGCCACTATAGTCTCATTTGGAAACTCTTAATCCCTTCCTAGGTCCTGCCTAGAAATTCTTCCATTTTTCCCCACTTTCCTCCATTCTGTGTTACCTTTATTAGGACCCATAGAAAGAGATCTTGGACCTGATTCATGCTTATTCTTTTGTTTGGTCACTTTCGAGGATCATGCTCTAAATATTTTCATTTGTAACAAACAAAAGGGGACAAAGCATACTAAAATCTTTGCACCAATCCCCAAAATTTGAGATCAAAGTGATAATTTATTCTAGCACAACTTTTTCTTTCATATTAACACAAAACCTCGCATGCGTAAGCCTAGTTATAGATTTAGTAATAGGATCAATCGCTATTGGGGTTCCTAGACTTTTGGCTATACCAATCAAGACCTCAGGTTCCCATAACTCAAGAGGTAATCCAAGGAGGTTCACTAAGATAGGATATTCAGAGATGGTTTTTACAAAGGCATTGAAGGTCGGTTCCCATTGTTACACCACCACATGGGATTTACCAATGAAACAAGGCCCTTCAGACAGAATTCTTAAGACATGATCTTTACTAGGAAGAGAAATTAAGAAAAAACCATTCGCATATGTAGTTACCTCAATAGATCCATTTTACGCCCATACTCTCTTAGCCCAATTGTGGAAGAAATCAATGTTGGGGCGAGATCTTGAGAATTTGGTGAATAAATCTCCTTCTATATTTTCCTTTGCTTGATCCAAGAGAGAATCTGGTATTTTAAGAGCCAGAAGGCCCTTATCTTTAGAAGGCTCCAATCCTTCAGGAATTTTTGTCCAGCTTTTTCCTGACCAATCTTTCCACCCACATGGATTCCATTGTAGGCTCCACCCTATTGTCCGTACCTAGTTCAGGCACGTGCTCCTGCAATAGCCCATAAGGCTTCAAAGATTCTGTAGAATCCATAGAAAGGCTTCCATCGCTCCTGCTTCCACTATTCAAACCAGGATTTCCCACCTCCACTGCATTCAAAATTCTACTTTCCGCTCCTACTTCAATCGCCCCCAAAATATAAAAGGTTTATAATAATTTTCTTACAATCATGATCTGATGTAAGTCCACATTATAGGAAAATTATTATATTACTCAATCCAATTGTCACACTTTTAATCCATAGACATTATACATATTGAATTCATTTTTCAATATAATGTTTATTTTCACTAGTTTAAATTCCCAAGAGGTGGTCTGGTCTAGCATTATTTTTACCTATCTTAACCATCATGGAGAATTTAAACTCTTCAAACAATATCATCCAATGACATATGCACCTGTATAAACTTACTTTGTTTAATAAATAATTTAGTGCCATATGATAAGTACAGATATTTAAGTGAGTTTCTGAAAAACATTACCTAATTTAATACAGTACATAGACCATAGAGAGTCTAGCATGCTCTGCTGTATAGTTTCTATGTGTGGGTTATTTTACGCACCCAAAATTTCATCTGCTACATTGTTAGAAAAATGGTTACAAAATTATCCAATGATGATGTCGGCCCTTTCAAGAAGGTGTTCGAGCTCCAAATTCCATTCGCAGTGTATATTTGTTGCCTAGATGTCTTTACTTAGCCTTCCCATGCTTTTTTCAACTTCTTTCCTCTTTCTGCGCATGTTTTGACCTTTAGTGCCAAGATCGCCACCCTGTGCAGGGCAGTGGTCCTGACCACTTTTTCCATAATCCCTCACGCATGTTTTAAAATGTGATGGTTCACTTAATTTTTCTTTTTGCATGCATTTCTGTCGTTTAGCCAAATTGTCTAAAATTGAGCTGTTCATTGCTTGGTTCTCCTTCCTCCTATTTTTAAATATATTTAAGTAGTTGGAACTACTTCTTCTTGCCTTGTGCATGAAGGCACCTCCCATCCTCCATTCTTATATATTCCATGCTTGTATTCAAGCAAAAGGATCTAAGAAGTTTTTTATATCTTGCATTTTATTGATGTTATGATCTTTCTACGAATTGCATAGCCAAGCTCATATCTCTTGTGTTATCACTCTTCTACTTGCATTGCATCTAGACTTCCTTCAGGTTACCATTGCTTAAGCACCATCCTCCTGCTGATGTTCTTGCATCCTTGATCCCTTGGAATCATATGAAAACTCAGAGAAAGAAAGGAACAAACTGAGGGGAAAAATTGCTACATAGTTGGATTTACCTCTGTTCTTTGAATTCCAGGTTGGATTTGTTGTTTGATTTCCATCATTATTACAATTTATCATTTTTACACCATATCAAATAGAGTAGAAATCAATTTCCTTTTATTTGCAAGTAATTAGTTAATTTCCAATAGGGTTTGAATATTTCATATAAACCCCCGGTGATAGATCCCTTTCTTCCTATCCCTGTGGATCTGAAGGAGATAATATCTATAGGAGGTTGTCTACATATCATAAATCACTTGGAAAATTTCTTGTTTTAAGTTATTTTAGTTTCAATACACTTAACATAGGTGAATAACCACACTGGTTTATTTTCATTGTTTAGTTTTAGTGTAGATGTATTTTAATTAATTAGAATAGAATCAAATTGTTGTTTGTGATTGTAATATTTCAATCTTGTGATTTGTTTAAATTATTTTCCTTTCAGCAGTAGCATAGATTTTCAGTTTCAGCTTAGTTAATTTGGACACTTCAAACTAGATCAACACTTAGATCCAAGTTAGGAAAACAAACCAGAGTGAATTAATGCTACTCGTTCATAGCCTCTGAATCTCCCCTTTTCCAACTCAGCTACTAGGAGATCACACTACCATATCTTAATCAATGATCCTCCTATAGTTAGCCACACATATTCAACATCGACTAATCCACAAATACCTCAGGGGGTTGAGTGTAGTTAAAGGTTGCATGTCAATTTTCATCCGTACAAATTGGTGAACCCAACATGAAGGATTAATTCCTTCTTGTTTCCTTTCTTTCATTGCTATTACCTCATCTTTCCATTTCTTCCCCTATTTTGGTAGGTATTTTATACTTTTTAAAATATGTTTGGAAGAGATTTTGGTTGGCTCTAATAGATATTACACCAACATGCAACCACAACAATCCCCTTCTCTTTCAAGGTGGGGTGACAATTACAAAAGCAACATCCAAACCTCCCCTAGTTACACATCAAACCCTAGTATCTATGTAAGGATGGAGGAGGTTGATCAACTACTAGACATGCAATACGGTCAACCCAATGCAAACCGCATTGTTATCACAAATGGAACAAGTTCTTACCATAGGGTCTTGTCAATACCTCACATTGTCACGAAATCAACAGAGGATGATCTATTTACACAAATAGATAATCCTCTTCGTGGGATAGATGAGTCTTTGGATAGAATGAAGGCTTCAACCTCTGAGATTTCAAATACCTATCCTATGATTCTTACTTTTGAGGAAGACAAGAATTATAACACTGAACAATTCATGACAAGGTATCATGAGCCTGCTCAATCAAACACTACACCACATGCACCCCAACAAGGGACTCAATCCTCTCCCAATGATCTCATTTCTACTTTATTAGGGAGGATTAGAGAACTAGAAATTTCCTAGACTTCACTACCAACATTTGTAGTAGGGAAAAACATGGGGCATTCAGTTGAAAACAAAGGATACATCCCTTCCAATGAGAGAAACCAATGTAATTTAATGTACAACAAGGTTATCCAACTCATTCAAATCCAAGTGATCTTATCACAAGGTTAGACACACTAGGGATGGGTCCTCATCCTTCTCAAGCTTATGCTATACAAGGTCTTGCCAAAAGTACATTCTCGAATGTTGCCACAACATGCAATGCGCGTTCCCTAGTTTTATGCCCACTAGTCCATATCCTAGTACTATCCCACCTTACATGCATATGTATTCAAAAACTCCCTAGATGAACCCATATACCATTACTTCTCCCTACATGCCATATCAAGGGACCCCATACGCTCTCGTCAATGCTTATAATGCAGCATATCCAAATCCTCCCCCTCCACCTCCTCATCAAGGATTTTCAATCATGGAATCTTACGTAATGGGTACATATACTGAGTACTTAAAGGAGCCTCTTGAATTCACCATACGTGGTGTCATGATTCCATGCCCATTTTCATATCTTCCAAAATTCAAGGGAGAATGAGACCCAAACGCTCATATCAAGGCTTACGCTACTGCTATCAAGGAATTACTTCCTCGGGATGCTGTAGTGGCTAAGATATTTCCAAATACTCTCAAAGGAATCACATTGGATTGGTACTATAGGATACTAGAAGCTTCTATACATTCCTTCAAACAACTTGTTTCTAAGTTCATCAAAGCATTTGACATGAACAAGTTGTTGTGTATAGGGATTAGGGAGTTCCCACATATTAGATAGGAGAAAAATGAATCTTTTTCCCATTTCATCTAGATATGGCACCAAGTTCTTTATTCTTCTGTAAGTGCACCCAACATGGACCAAATGGAACTTTGTGATCTTTTCCTTCACTCGCTCAATTGAGAGACTAAGGAAGAGGTCCAAAAGTTTCCTTTCCATAGTTATGAGGAAGTTTTAGAAGGTGTGCTTTGGATTGACCAAGCCACTATCGATAATGGGCGTAAGATCTATGGTCTCAATGGGAAATTGGTATCCCCAAATCAAAGTAATGCAAGTTATAAAAACAATGGTGCCAACTAAGGACCTAAATGTTTGAATCGCAATTATGGTGATACCACGAACAATGCTACTGATCAAGCCAAGAATGTTGGTTTTCTAAACTACGAAAACACTAACAATAACAACAACTCGGGTAATCAAAGAGGCCCTAACACTATATCTTCTGTCAACACAGTTGATGTAAATCATCCACCGTAAAAACAAAATCAAACCCAAGGCCCAAACCAGTATCAAAACTCTTGTCCAAGGGGCAAGTGAATCATGGTTATAACAACCAATTTCAAAACTACAACTAAGGTTATAATAAAAAACAACAAAACAATTATCAAAGGCCAAGAGATTATGACCCTAACCTATACTATGGTTTTCATAAGGTTCAAGGTAATGAAGATAGTACTTGAAGAAATTGCACCAAGTTTCAATAAATACTTCCCAAAAACCTAAATGACAACTCTTTGTAGACATGTTCTTAGCAAATCCCGAAACAAACTCACAATCTGCCTAGTACAAGACCTTTAGCTTCTTAGAATCCTAATGTCAGCACCTTTCAAGATGTGAACCCTACACAACCTGTCATAGGGATTCCTTAGGTGAATTCTTGAAAATATCACACAAGGGTATTCCTATAGGAAACAATGAGCCATGAAGCCTCAACTTACTGACAACTCTTGGGTTGCTCCTAACCTTGGTTCAAATGACAACATGCCAAAATCTTAGGGTTAGTCGAGCTAGAGCGTTAGGCCAGAAATTAATGCAACAACTCAGATGAAGGAGTATGTTTAACAACCACTTCCCACTCTTTCCTTCCCACATAGATGATATTATTACAATCTCAAAACTAGTAGGATCCTATGGTTTAATATTGGATTTGAACAAGACCTTTTCTCACATTTTGGTTCTAGATTTGCTAAATAATTTACATGTGCACATCGTTATGCATTACTTAATGCACTAGTTCTTGGTGATATAATCCATGTTATGCCACCTCCTAGCACTAAAATAAATCACATTGAATTTGACATACATTCCCCTGGGACAGAATGACTAAGGATACTGGGTTTTTTTTTTGACATAGACAATATGCCATCTGACACTAAAATTTCCCGAAGAGGTGATGCTGCCTTGTTTTTACAAGTCTGGGTTTATAATAACTTGCATTAAGAGAGCCATGATTGATGAAGGGGATATCTATAAATGCAGTTCCGTTCTCTTTCTTGTAGAAGCTGGGATATGGAGAGACAAATTGGTCCTCTAAAAGAAACATGTTACGAGGGTATGATAGTATTAAAGTGACCTCAATTGGAACAATAGTTCTTCCAGTCATGCTTGGTCCAAAAACCATCTTGATGGATTTTTACATTATCTATTGGTAAACAAGTTATAACATGATCCTTAGGAGATCCTAGATTCATCGAATGAAGGATATCCCCTCTACCCTATTCAAAGAGAATAGATTCCTCCATTTGGGGATGGTATTCATCACTCAACAGGATCCTAATCCCTTCAATATAGATTTAGAAATCCTCAAGAATAAGAAAGGATTCCATAGGGAGTATGAACTTCCCATGAATCAATTGAACAAACCACATCCATCAAAAGAGTTGTTATCTAAAATTCACCCCTCAAGATAATTTTGATAACATGCATCAGATTCTTCAGTCCCGAGTAAGTAGAATTGATTCAAGGCCAAAAATCATGTTTTAGGGTCCCTTTGGTTTCTCTCTAACTTCCCCATCCAAAGAAAAAATCCAACAAGTTAGAAAAAATTGAAAAAATCCAAAAATTGAAGTCACAGGCTTGTTTTAATGCATTACAGGTCTAGAGGTTGCGGATCATACCAAGGTTCGTCGTACCAAGTTTGGAGCTGAAATACAAAGGAATAAGCTAAATCAGATTTCTGTGTCCCAGACCACACAAGTTTGACAGGGACAAAAGTACGTGCAGGATGCGTAAATCTGAAATGGCCGTAGGTAGTAAAAATCAGAGAAAGTGGAAGTTTTTGTCCCGCGCGGTCCACGGGACATCTGGAACACACGTACGCATGGGACACAAAAATCTGATTTTTCCACAAGTTAGTGCATTGTAGCCGATGCAAAGAAATGTTTCTGGGACATTCGGGACAAAAGTACACATGGGATGCGCAAAGGCGAAAAGGCCGCAAAAAGAACAATCCATTGCGGCGAATGCGGAGGTCAACGACCCTCAGGGCCCGGTCAACGGCGGACGCATGGGGATAAGGAAGCATAAATCAGGTGATGTAGATATTTTTTTCCGAGACAGCTAGGATATGCGGACCCAATTTTGTCGAAATAGCTGCAGTGAAGAGAAAATTCAATGTTTGACCTCCCAAACTTCAAACGGCCATAACTTTTGACTCTAAGCTCTGATTTTCATAAAATTAGACTTTTTGGAACAAGAAGGACATCCTCTGCATCACAAAAACTATATTTATTAATTTTTATGAGGGAAAATATATTAAAATATAAGAAATGTATTCAGCTCCAACCAATTAATGCACATTCATGTCAAATGACAGAAAATGCCTGGTAGACCCAAAATAGCTACCCGCACTCAGAAGGTCATAACTTTTGCATTTCTCAATGAAATCATATGAAAGTAGTACCGTTGTAATCATGCCTCTAATCCTGACACACAAAAATCAAGAAATTTGGGATTTTATGAGAAATAGATGGATATTTTTCATAAAACGTGGCCGGGTTTATGACAGTGTTTTATTTGGTAGTTAGGGGTGCAATTAAGAGGTGTGGTCATCATTCTTTCTCTGTTGCAGCACCTGAGACAGTATGGGGAGCCTTTTGAAAGAAACATACAATCATTTCACTCCATTTAATTCCTCTTACAAGTGGTTGAAGGAAATATTTTGGGATTTCCATTTTCCCCTCCTCTCTCTATTCTCATTCTTCTATAAATTGGAGTATTAGGCTCATTGTAAAGGAGGTAGTTTTATAGTAGTAGAGCTCTGTCAAAATTACTTTGTGAAGCTAATGTGCTATAGGCCCTTGTAGTGGACTCCTTGTATGGTGATCCAGGCCCTTATCTTGTAATAGATTGAAGTGTGCATATCATGAAGCAATAAAATACAAGTTTTTTTATGCATCTTCCCCTACTGTGTTTGTTTGCACTCTTCTTGCCCTTTCAACCTTCATTACAAGAATATTGTGTCTATTTTTATGCTCTTGCAAGGACTCATTATTATTTTTCATGTATGAAATATTGTTGTGAAAGCATTTTCCAGATTATGCAGAATTGTTATCACCCATTCCAGTATGCATGTTGCATCTATTTTTCACACGTTGGAAGACTACTCTCACACCCCTCCTTTTCTGGTGTATCACCATTGTAGTGTAGGATTTCATTTTTATGCATTCTCTCTCCTTAGTCCCTTGGAAGGTTAGATTAGGACAGTTAGTTTTTCCAGTAGTAGAGTAGATTATGGCAGGTAGTTTAGGAGTAAGAACCAGCTTTCTCTGGAGGTCTATCTCAAGTAGCAAGTCCCATATCTTGGAGATAATACCCATGTTGTCCAATCACACCGTGAGCTCAAGTATATGCACTTGTGTAAACATAAGGGTGTTGTTATTTTGTGATAACAAGATTTATCCCTAATCACCCCCGGTATGCCGAAGGTTGAAGTCGTTGACCCACAAACATTTGAGGTAGCAAAAACAGATAAGGGTAAATCAATATCTATGGAAATAGTGTCCACTAAAACCACAGTGGGAATTACGAAACTCTTAGAGAGTGATGATCCAATTTTCCTTCCATTTGAACCATAAGGGATGCGTAGTCTTATTGGTTTATCATCTCTTCCCTCTTATGACCTAGGTCTAGGTGTAAACATGATAGAATTAACAAACAAAGAAGGGAAATTTGAGATTGAAACAATTCCCATCAAAACCATCTCTTCTAAGGTTTGTTCTATTCTAAACCTCGGTTTCAACCCATGTGCATCTAAAACTAAGATTTCCAAATCTATGGGGAAAGGCCTCATCGTTCAGTAAGTGTTCACAAGTAAACACAACACTCTGCATAGGAAATAAGGGTGAGTAGTATATTCATGCTCACCCACACATCATGTCTCAAGAATGTGACAAAGAGGTGTAAAAACACCTCTTTCATAACAAATGATTTTAATGATTGGACATATACACTTCTTAGCAAGGGTTATAAGTTTAAACCCAGAATGGTAGGCCCTTGTTAGGAGAACATAAAGTTTGAGGATCATGGTTCTCCCTTGTGTACTTTTAGGGGCATGAATAATTTGATATTCATTAACTATTCTTCACCTTAGCCATCATGACATGTAGTTTCATCTGCATTTCCATATGTATATTATTGCATCTGCATTACATTTTCATATGTCCAGTTCATTCTGTATAAATTTCTGATCAAGGGACTTATTCTTATAGTAATTCTTTAAAAAATTCTTTAAAATATTGGAAAAAAATTCAAATCATATCTCTTCAAATCCTCATGGTATCATCAATTGTTTCCAAATCATTTCATCAGTTCTAAATAAGATAAGAGAATAGCTTTGACGGTAACCATACCAAGGCATGCATACTTGGTTCTATTTGTAGTTTCTTTCTAGATTAGGTTTCTTTGCCTACGGTCTGCTTCTAGAATCTTTATGGTGTCACATCTATCCCATATATGTCTCTTTGGAAAATAAAAACATTCTATACATTCTTCCTAGATAAACCAGTCAAATGCAAATCCACCAAAAAAAAATTATTTTACACATTTATTTGCCCTACCAACCTTTGGTGTTAAGCCTATGTCTCTTACTAGTGATGTAGTGTTGGGAAAAGAGAGCAGTTCCCTTACTCACCTGCCTATGTGGTTTCCATGGTGATTAGCCCATAATTAATACTTGGTAGCATGGGGCAAGGTATACGGGGTCTCTTTGATAAATTTTAAAGTTAGAAGATAGTTCATTCAAATGTTGTGAAATCATAAATCAGAACAAAATGAGTTAGATGTCCAGATTTCGAAAAGAGTTTAAAACCTTAAAACTAGATTTTGTCAACCAAGTGGTCATCTATGGATCTAAGTCTAGATAAACTAGATAGATCAATTCACATTTTAAACTATGAAGAAAACTTGAGTAGAATGAGTTTTATAGGTGTCTCAATTCGGTTTTTGCCAAAATCCTTTTCTTTCTCTCATCATTACCATTCAACAAATTCTTATAACTTGTGCCCCTTCTGAATCTTGGTGTTGAGCCCTCGCATCTTACCAGTTGTGTGGATTTAGGAGTGGGGAAAGTTCAGTTCACTTATCATATCACTCTTTCATCATGTCTTTCCAAAATAATACAAAGTATTGAAATTGCTTAGAGAAACTAAATTTTAGCACTACAGTGTATTTGCATTATCATGGATCAATATTACAAAACACAAAAAAGATGATTCTTTTAGCATTCATATCCATTGCATACATTCTAAAAATCATATAAAAATGGAAATTCTAAACATCTAAGAGTACACACTTAAATCAAATCATAAATGCAAGTCAACTCTATACAAGGAATAACTAAGCCAAAAAGATATATTTGTACATATCATGGTGTGTCATATTTTTGTACAATGCCATCGCACACTAGGTGCAGTCAAAATGCTCACAATGAGCACAAAGTATCAAAACATTGTATATGCCTCACAAAATAGAGACTATGCAATAAAGGCACTCTACCTATCCACCTCTTTGAGGCCCCTTATGACCACTCTAGTTATGAGTTTCTTAGGAATTCTTATCAAAATAATTCAAACAAGAAAGGGCCAAGCCTAACGTAACATACCATTCCCAAATCCATTCCAATTCAACCATGCTTAAAAACTAAAAATGGTCAACGTGGGCCCAAAGCTCAAAAATCAACAAGTCGATATGCACAAATGAATTGAAAAGTGAGTTTGTTTTGATATATATATATATATATATATATATATATATATATATATATATATCTATATATATATATATCTATATATATATATATATATATATATATATATGTTATTTTTAATCTTGTTTTGAGTGTATGTATTCACAGGGATGGAGCGTTGGTGCAGGTATATTTTTATATCCCCGCACAAATGGTAAGTCCTCTTGTCATTTTGATTTATTGTTTATTTTTCAATATTTTATCTATTTGCACTTGAGTCTTCTTTTGCATTTTGCAGGTAGCAGGAGTTTAGACGACAACATTTCAACATACGGGCGTGTCAAGTATAGCTTCTAACTCCCCATTTTGGGAATACCATACTCGAACTTTACATTTTATGTATTTTCATGGCTAAGACACTTCTCTGAGGGGGCAATATGTACCCACCCAAAATTGCATGTGCTAAATTGTCAGGAAAATGGTTACAAAATTCCCCAATGATGATTCATGTATTTTTAGAAGGTGTTTGAGATACTAAACCTATTCGCAATGTATATTTGTAGCCTAGATATCCTTACTTAGATTTTCCATGCTTTCTTATAGCTTCTCACTTCATTATGTGCCCATGTTTTGGCCTTTAGTGTCTGGACCGGCTCCCAGGTAGGGTGGCGGTCCTGGGATCACCTCCCAGGCTTGGGAGGTGGTCCTAAGACTACCTCCCTAGGCTTGGGCAGTGGTCCTGACCACATCCCTGCGCATGGCTTTGGTCCTGAATGATTTTTTCAGAACTCTTCATGCGTGTTTTTGACATGCAACACTTCACTTAACTTCAACTTTTAGGGTGTGTTTGTGAACCATATTTCCTTAAAATAGTCTTTTATTTACATGGTATACCTTCCCTCTTCTATTTTTAAATAGATTTAATTAATTTAACTACCTCTTATTTCCTTGTGCATGAAGGCACATTGTAGCCCCAATTCCTATATATTCCATGCTTGTATTCAAGAAAAAGTCCTTCTTGAGAATTTTGTGTATCTTGTATTATATTACTGCCACAATCTTGCTAGGAAATTACATATCCAAGCTCAAATCTCTTGTGTTATCTATCTTCTACTTGCATTGCATCCAGACTAACTTCAAGTTATCATTTCTCAAGCACCATTCTCTTGTTGTTGTTCTTTGCATTCCTAATCCCTTGGACTCATATAGACACACAGAGAAAGAAAGGAACATACTGAGTGCACAAATTACTACACAACTAGATTTACCTCTGTTCTATGAATTTCAGGTTGGATTTGTTGTTTGATTTCCTTCATTGCTTACAATTTATCATTGTTACGTCATATCAAATAGAGTAGAAATCAATTTCCTTTCATTTGCAAGTAATTAGTTAATTTCCAAGAGGGTTTGAATCATTTCATAGAAACCCCTGATGATGGATCCCTTTCTTCCTATCCCTTTGGATCTGAAGGAGAGAATATCTGTAGGAGGTTGTCTACATATCATAAATCACTTGGAAAATTTCTTGTTTTAAGTTAGTTTAGTTTCAATACACTCAACACAGGTGAATAACCACACCAGGTTATTTTTCTTGTTTAGTTTTAGTGTAGAAATATTTTAATTATTTAGAATAGAAGCAAATTGTTGTTTGTGATTGTAATATTTCAGTTTTGTGATTTGTTTAGATTACTTTCCCTTTCAGCAGTAACATAGATTTTTATTTTCATCTTAGTTAATTTGGACACTTAAAACTAGATCAACACTTAGATCCAAGTTAGGAAAACAAACCATAGGGAATTTACACTACCCGTTCATAGCCTCTAAATCTCCCCTTTTCCAACTCATCTACCAAGAGATCACACTACCAGATCTTAGTCACTGATCCTCCTATAGTTAGCCACACACATTCAACATCATTGGCTCCCCAGAAATGACCTCAAGGGGTTGAGTGTGGTTGAAGGTTGGATGTCAATTTTCATCTGTACAGGCACCATATGAGTTTCAAGGATACAAGTTGGTGACTCTGATAGTGTACCCTCTTTAGACCAGATTGGTTGATAGAATCCATAAGGATCCGTTGTGGAGATATAAGCTCTCATGGATGCATATAGGTAGATGTATTTCATCCTGTACCAATCTATGTTATGACTATTTTAGAGAGTTTTCATGATGTTTTAAAGGTTGTTTCAATTTACCCTAGCATATACAAGAAGAAAAACTCCTAAGGGCTAGATGCAAACATGAAAAAGTGGGGAGAGATGGAAATATTAGTGAACAATGGTGGTACCTTCTATTTATGTACCACCACCTAGTGTTGTGGAAAAAAAATTTAAGGTTACCATGATGATTATTTTGCGTATTATGTCAATTTTGGTGACCAGCCACCTAGATAGGGTCATTTTCAGCGTCGACCACTGGTCTTACTGATGGGTCACAGTCCTAATTGATGTGTGATCCAAACACCCTTTTGGACCCTAAAGGATGTTTTCAAATTTAATCTATAATGTTTCACAAAAGGAATGATGTTAATAAAAGCATGCCCTTGGGCACCCCACCTATGAACTCATTTAAAAAGGTAAACAACTTTTTTAATAGTCCCCCTGAAAATTCTAGCATCAAAAGCATTTAGGAGTATAAATTGCTCATAAGTAGATAAATTAACCAACCTTTGCACCACGATGATTCAATCTCCCACACATGTAGAGGAATCATTAATCACTATATCATGTAATGGGGCATTATCATGAGTGTACTCTCATCAAAAAGTCAATTTCTAAAGAATTTCATTTTGGGACAAGGTTGCTCCAAAGCAGTTGTTTCCAAACAAAATGCACATTATGTGATTGAATGTGAGTTTTTTTTATTTGTGATGTATGTGTGTAGTGTCATGTGTGTGTATGTAGTGTAAATGTGTCAAGTATGCTTCATTTATGTTGACTAGTCAAAGGGAATTTTTGTAGAAGTTTTCGTAAGTTTACAAAGATCAACGTTGGTTTAAGGCCTTCCATTTATATTTCTATATCCCCACACAATAGAAAGGTAATTCAGAGATATTTCCAAAGTTTTAATTTAGAGTTTCATTGAGTTGATTGGATATTGGCTTATCTATTTGTGATGGGTCTTCTTTTCTCTTCATAGGTACGGAACTACTTGGGAAAAAGCAATGAGCTTTCGACACATGATATTGCATGTCAAGTATGAAGCTTCTACCACTTAGAATGTTCGGGAACACCATGACTTTGGCATTCTAATTTTTATACATTTTAGGTCAAATGGTATTAACACTTAATCTTGGATTTGTAAAATAGGGTTGTGTGCACCCAAAATGTACATTGCTACATTATCAGAAAAAGTATTTGTTTGAGAATGTGAATGTTTCCTGATTTATATTCACTCCTTCTTAAGAAGTTGTTCTGCTCTAATTTTGGGTATTTACATTGAGTGGTTCACTATGCATATTTACTTAGCCTTCCCTTAATTTTTCCATCTTCCTTGAGGCCTCAAATGTAAAATGTAGGGTGTTTAGTGAAAGACTGCCGCACTTTAGTGAAGTTTGAAACCAGTGGACCCAATTAATATGGCGGCGGTCCTAAAACCACCGCCCTGCATATTGGTTCCTGCCAAGTTTTTCCGTGGATGATTTTAAATGACATATTAATGTTTGGTATTTTTAGATCTTGACTTAATAATTTTTTGCATCCGTGAGGGGATTTTTAAAATTATCTTTGATTGCTGGTTTTCTTTGCTATTTTGAATGAATAGTTTTAATCATTGGCCAACCTATCTGGTTCCTTATTGAGCTTGAAGTCATACAAATGCTCCATTCCTGTATATTCCATGTTTTTATGGTCAAGCTAAAGTCCTGAGGTAATTTTTTTGTACCTCTTTTGCAATTTTAGTCTGCTACGATCTTATCTAAAGTGAATTACATAGGTAAGCTATGATTGTAATGTTTATCTATCCTTTTATCTGCATTGCATCCAGACTAGAAAGTTACCATTGTTGCAAAGATCCCTTAGAATTCTATTCTAGGTTCCCATCTTGTGGTATCTCACAAGGTGGATTTGGAGCAAAGAAAGGTGCATAGTAAGTTTAGATACTTGATGTCAAGTGGATGATTTGCCAAATTGGTGTCATGTGCTTGTCTTGTTGGAATTGATCCCATGTTGATGTCATTGCCTCATTTTTGAGTTGTCATTTTCAAATCACTTGTGAGCTGAAGTTATTATGCAAATAGAGAAGAATATATTCTTTCAATAAATTATTAATCACATAGTAGATTACAAAATCATTAATTGTATCGTTTTTCATATCTTAATGTTAGGCATCAAGTTGTTGGATCTGATTTTAATATCCCCTTTCAGGTTTTTGTGTATATCTTTTGTTCTTCACATATGAGGTAGGGTTGATCCTGGTTTTTGGGAGTATTGGATTCAGGTTATTTATATTTAGATTGTGATTCAAGACATTCACATGTATTAGCTACATGAGGATAATTGTCTTGATATTTGAAATATAAAAAATAAAGGTTTTATTGGTGATTGAGAACGCATTGCTTAAAAATTAGTCAAAGAAATTTCTTGGCATTTCCATCAGGTAGATTCCTTTTGCACCCCATTTTATTGCTCACAAGTAATGTAAGGTCATAGTTCCATCATGTTGAAAACTTGTAATGGGATAGATAGAATAAGCCATTGTGCTTCCTTCAGTAATTGGTAGTGGTTGACTTTCACAATTCTCAAATTTATTTCTTGGATTTTTGTTTCAGGTTATGAATTATTCAATGGTCCAAATTAGGAATAATACATGCTAGAATTGTTTTTGATTCCTTTTATTCCACAACTTTGTATGGCCCATGTATTTTGGGTAATGTGTAGACACTAAAATTAGGTCACACTCCCCTTTTGTCCCTCGACATATAAGCACCCTTTATTACATTTACCTAGCCATGACCCCCCTTCACCCCACTAATATTAATTTAATTAAATTAATGCATTATCCTCACTATATTTATTATTTTAATATTTTATTTAAATAATATCCACACATACACTTCACTTAGACACCTCACCAAGCCAACTCAACCTAAGACCTATTCTTAGTAAGTTACCATAACTAACTAAGACTTACCCAAACCCTAAAAATCAATGCCTACATTCCCTCTAACCACATTCCCACATGCTCACAAGAAGCTCCCAGTCTAATCCATGGGATAACGACATGAGATCCAAGGAAATCAGGAGGATCTCCCTAGTTTAGTAAACCTAGGAAATCCCACCTTGACCGACGTCGGTTACCCCTAACCGTCGCCAGTTAAGCCAGACCGCCATCGGTTACCCCTTTTAACCCCTAAAATACCTTATTCTCAAGGTTGGAAAAACATTGGGAGAAAGTTGATGAGCAAGAACACATCTCAGAGAGATAACGCATCTTCAGAGAGCAAATTCCAGTGAAAAAACTCACATCCAAGGAAGGAGATTGAGCATCTTCTCCTGCACAGCCATCCCAGCCATGATCTGATCTATCCAAGCAAAGAGGAGTGTACATGTAGCCCATGCAGAAGCTTTTCTTTAGTTGGTGATCACTTGCAACCTTCAAACCCATCATCATCACCTCCATCCCTCACACACAGGCCTTCAAGAACAAAATCCAAGTAAGTATAACATCATACTTTCCTGGTTATTTCATTTCATCATCATTTTATCATCCATTGTTTATCTTGCTCCCTATTGACCTTCTCCAACATTTTCACCTCCATATACCCATTAAAACCTCACAAAATCCTACTCCAGTCACCCAATATCTCTTCCCGACCAACCAAAGTCCTTTGTGCAATCACAAAGGAAACCAAAACCCTGTTCTGTGACATTTCCAGATCTCACAGTAACTGGAACTGGTTATATCTAACCACCGTCGGTCACCCCTGACCGACACCGGTCTCTGTGTTTTCCCACACAACCTTAAATAGAGACCTACCCACCTAATTTTATCTCACCCTCATTCACCTGTGATCTACCCGAGACCTTTATCAGACCTACAGAGACCCAGAACCAATCATTTGACCTTTGGATTCTATTCTAGCTTAGCCTGTTAGATTAGATCTATTTCTTATTGTGTTTTTAAGTGAGATACCTAAATCATTTTAAAATAACAATAGGATTTACTTTGTTTACAACATTAATTTGTTTAAAACAGTGGACTGACAGCCATCTAGGAAGTATCATACTTCCTGGATCTAGCTTACGCTAGGCAGTTCACTGCCCATATTGTTTAATTCCTTCTGGTGGTCTTGTTTTCATTATAGGTAGTTCCTCCTAGCCAAAAGGAAGCTCTCATGATCAGCTGTGGATTCGGAAGTCATACGCGTGCAACAACCCATCAACTAACATTTGAACAGGTATTCCTCCTACACCCATTACCCTATCTGTTTCGTCAACAATTCAAAGAAACAATCTAAGAAAAAGGTGAAACATTTTGGCACGCCCGGTGGGACCCATCCGGGGTTCCTTGCATTTCATTCATTCCTAGGAAAAAATTGTGTGTTTTTTTCCCTTCTAAAAGCGTACACACTAATTTTCTTCCCTGGTAATCCACTTCTCCTTTCTATTTACTCTAAAGGAAACTTTTATTTTGGTGTAATTAAAAAGAATCATTTCTTCATGTTTTCTGCATTGTAGTGAAAGAGCATCCCTCTTCCTCTTCATCTTATTGTGTCATCCAATTTCACATTTTTGATTTGGGTTTAAAAACAATTGCATTCCATTCTGATTTATTGCATTAGCTCACATTAATTGAGGGCAACCTATACGCTGGAAGTCATGACCAGCTGATGGTTGACAAATGAATCGTAGAAAAGCACTTCTATCCTTTCTCTTTCTATGAGTCTTACCAAACCACACAAAAATGAAAAATACATACATTCTTAAACAACATCCTACTTGGAAGAAGTTGTAGGTGATCACATGATCATGACACAGTGGGCACCCAGCTCGCTACTCTATCAAGTCATACTTCAGAGTGAAGCCCGCCCCCACCATAACATACCTGAAACCTCACCTTTTAGATCTCCTTCTTTGTAGGAAGCCATCCTCACCAAAAAATCTATTTCACAATTCATGTGTCAGTCCCTAAATAGCATAAGCTAAACAAACATAATAGAAAAGGCACTCCTAGGATCACATTTTCTTAGTGTTTCTACTTGGCTTACGTTTTGAGGTGAGAGATCACGTTCATCACTTTTTTTTGTTCATCCTTACACACTCCTCATCATAGCTAGTGTATTCCAGCTTCATTTGAGTGTGCATGGGTCATATCATCATCATTCCCATAATTTTGGGTCTGATTCTACATCAGATTTTAATTCATAACCACTTTTCTTTCATCACTGTTTCAATTTCACAGTAACCATCATCACTTACCTTTGACCGCCATCGGTTATACCCAACAGATGTCAGTTCTAGGTCCTTTTGCTAACATACTCAAAAGAAAATTTTACTTCACTTTCTTCCACTTTTCACAATCTCTGTCACTGTCATTTTTCCCATTGATGTTTTAAACATCTTAGATTTGGCATACCCCAGATTTTACCTTCTGTCGTTGTTTACTTTGTCCATTTTCCACAGTGACCGGCAGTTTACCCCTGACCAACGTCGGTTTTCCCTAACTGGTATCGGCACCGTTACCCTTCCTGTTGTTCTCTACCACATTATAGCATTGTGTTCCACTATCCATTTTTTATCACCAGATCATGTTTCATACCATTATCTGTTGATGCCGCCTCATTTACAGGAAGCAGCCCTATTTCACTACCTTCTTCTCCACCACCTTACATAGCAGCCCTATCACTAGAACTGGTTCACCCCATGGTGATAGTGACCCGAAAACCAAAGTGCTACTAGGAGACATCCAATCATGTTTCACAACCCACCAATGACCTAATTAAACCTTACGTATTTTATCACAAGATGCATGGAGGCCCATCGAGCAACCTTGTACCACTACCTAATTAAATTGAGATGAGGAGTTTTCCGTAACACTCTCACCTACGAATAGATTTGCAATGACCTATTCACCCATCCATACCTATCCATTCATACCCTATGCAATTGGGAAATGCCTAAATTCAATCACTTCAATAGCAAAGAAGACCCCCAACAACATTTGCTTTCAAACACATGTGTTAGACCTCCCCTCACTCCTGTCCACTCAATGCCTTTCTCTATCAATATCGTGTCATAAATGTTGTCATTACGAATCTATTGCAAATGATCACTGCGTATGATGATGCCTTGCTTTTGAGAACTTTTCCCATGGGTTCAAACTTTCTGAAACTAAAGTTATAGCATTTGTCCCTTTCACTCTTCTTCTTCCAAACCACCAACCAATTATTCAAAGGCTACCTGCAACGCAGTTACTCAAGGCCCCAACTAGTATAGTGGGTTATTTAGACAAGAGCTATACCCCAATTGGGGAACACTCTATATTCTGTGGTACCCATTACATTCAATCACTGCTACCCCAAACCCGTTGGTATAAAGAGCATTTGTATATCAACTATCATCAAGTGAAGGTTACCATGAGTGATCTATATTCCACATCAGTTTGAGGATGAATCTATTACAGATTTTGCTCAGAAAGCTAGCGTTAACTTTGATCAATCCCAATTACCCCCAACTGCCACAAAATGAACTATCGATATCTTCAAAATGACCTTGTCCTAGACATATCTCCCCGACCTTACCAATCAAACCTTCTGAGACATCCACTCAATAGGCATTCCCTATGGGTTCATGCAATCTTTAGACGATTACAGTTGCCATCTCAAGAGACCTCACATCCCTTCCATAGAGGAATTTGGCCCAAAATCATCCTTCCACATTGGAAACCTCCACCATTCTTCACAAACCACAGAACACCAATCATCTCAATCACCAACAGAGGCACCTAATGTAACATCGAGCCCCTCTCAGCCCTAGCTTCATCCACTTGAATTAGGCTTTACCCTCATCAACCTCTCCACCTCTCCAGACACCCGATTACCCGCAGAGGAGCACCCATCATACCTCCTCCAGCGGTGAAAGGAGCACCTATCTGTACCTCCACTTATTGGGGAGCTCCCATCATCTCCATTCACCCTTCATAGACTTGGTTAGAAATACCTTTGCCTCTCAGCTAGAGCATTCTCCATTGGCTACCCAACATCCAACAGACCTGGTTTTGACTCTCTTACCCACATCATGCTCAAGCTGGCCAATTCCCCATCTCTAAGATGCATTTTACGGGAACTTCCCATTAGTCCTCACCAACTCCACCCACAGATGATAGAAATTACTCACTTTGGCCGATCATTTAGATTATGTCAAGATAGGTGAGTTAACTATGGATAATGCCTCTTACTCCCTATCTCAACACAAATGCAGAGATCCCTCAATGACACCTCCACTATCTACCCAAACACATTTCCACCCATCAAACCAAATACAACCACTGTTATCGCAACCCCTTCCATGATACCCGTTAGCACTCACACCACACCCTTACCCATAACCCGACCTACATCTAAACCCAAACCCATACCCACAACATTTTCCTCCACTAAACCTATTACCACTTTAGGGGTCACCCCGACCACCAGCCTTACTCATCCACCTATTAAACTAGATTTAGCTACATCCTCCAATGTCAATACCACACCTACTCTGACACCCAAACCAAAGAAACAAACTCATCAACCTCATACCCCAACTGCACCAATCACACCCACACTTGTCCCATCTGCCTTAAGACCTCAACTACCCAACATGGTCAAGCACCCTTCACCCATCCATAAACCAATAACACAACAACCCATTCCTTCCTCACAAACCTCTAACCTACCCAGGCACACAACATGACTTATACCCACACCTGCAGTCTCTTTACCACCAATACCTCCAATACCTTCAGCTATTGCTTCACTACCCACTACACTTCAGTCATTGTCCCTCACACCCCAAGTATGACCCGTCATCTACCTTCACAGCACCCCCGTTATCCCCATGGGTAACTCACCCTCTTCCTCCATCTGCTTTTCCTTCTAGACCTCGTACACCCACATCACCTTTACCCAAGAAGGTGCAACCCAAAAACAAAACCCCACTACCCCACAACAAGGTAGTCAAAACAACCCCACACCCTCCTACCCGTCCATCTACTGTACCCCTACCCAAACGAACCCAACCGATACCTCAAACCACACCAGCACCTAAACCCATAGCTCGACCCGTTCCTACACTTCCAAAAACAATTCCCCGACAACCAACCACACCTACACCCAAACCCACATTCACTTCCCATTGTGATCCACTAGCAGGGTCCTATGCCAAAATTTTAACCAACCTCCTCGAGACTTCTATTATCACATTACCGCCACTCCGACCTTACGACCCCCTCAAACCCAAGCCAAAAGGGTTTGATGATACTAAAATTTATGCATACCATCGTGTGCCAGGGCATGATGTGGAGAACTGCAAGGCCTTGAAAACCATCCTTATCCAATTGTGTCCACCAGAAACCAACTTTGACAACGATGACCTTCTCGATGAGGATCCTGCTTCACCAACACCCATTCCCACACTGCCCACTCAACAACCACAACCTCCACCCTCACAGCTCCTAGAGCCACCCTCAAGATTTGAAATTAACATGGTTCACATCAGAGAACTTGCCACGCCACCACCCAAATGTCGTTGCGCCCAACTGACCTCACAGGGATTTTCTCCTCCAGTAGGTTTTTTCCCTTCATGTCATTATACCACTCACCCTACACCTTCTCCATTTTCCAACTTCCCTCGAATCAACATGATACACATCACTACACGTGCGTAGAAGGGAAAAGAAAAGGCAACTGACCCACCAACCAATCCTATACCCAACATACCATCTGCACCCATACCTAAAATAACTATCTGCGGCCCCACATACCCCATTTCTAATGGCATCACACATCACACCATGCTCAAACAACTACACCAATCTCCCCTCAAAATGTCCTTATACGACCTCATCCAAACCTCAGAATCCCATCGTCAAGCCCTCATGGAGGTTCTTCAATCTATTGAGGTTTTACCCAATGACCCTACACCCGTAGCCTCCATTATCACACCCCATCATGTAGCCTCTCTCACCAAATTACCACCTTCATCCTCACCTCACCTTGTTCACCAAGTGGCCTCCCTTAGCTTCTCAGAGGAGGAGATCGCACCACACCAAAATGATGACCCAGACCCAACCCTCTTCATCTCTGTCCACATTGATGACATATGGGTATGCCATGTGATGATTGATGGAGGCACTAGCATTAACATCATTTCATCCCATGCATTTTCTCAAATGTGCATACCTGACAATTGCATGCATAAACATCCGGTCATGTTGCGTTCATTCAATGATGCTATCACCTCCACACTAGGCATTGTCATCCTTCACATTCACATGGGCCCCCGCACTGTTCCAAAATTGTTTTATGTTTTGGAGGGGGAATTCCAATATAACTTGTTGCTTGGTAGACCCTAGATCCATGTCATGGGTTGCGTTCCTTCCACTTTGCATCATTGTGTAAAGTTTGAACACGAAGGACACACTTATACCATTCCAGCTGACCCATCACCTTTCAAAACATGCAACATGCTTTACCGACCCAATGATGTGCTCATACCTGTCAAGCCATCTACCTCCGCAACCAATACCACTTCACCTACACCTCCACCTACCAGTACAGCCGCTGCTTTCACCACACATACCTCCTCCATTCCTACCACTGCTATAACCTCCATGGCTGACCCATTAGCTTCCCAATCTGTTAACTCCACCTCCGCATCGACCTCCGACACATCATCCATACCAGCTACCTACATACCAACCACTGATCCCTTGGAAGGTGTTTTTCAACACCTCACTCTGGGGGAGTACCACCTATATAGTGTCAACACATTCCTTACTCCGCACGAGTATGGAAGCCTTCACCAACACCCTCGCTATGATCACCGTATAGGAGAACACCTCCTTTATGGTCCTCCTCATCTTCGTACTAGTCTCACCTATGGGGGACTTGATACTACCACTTACACACCTGAACCACCATCACAACCCCACCCATTTTCCACTGACTTCCAATCACTTACCAATCACCATTTCACCCACACCTTCCTGCACCACTGTGCATGGAAGGGTTTTGGTTTTGGCTTTTACGAGCAAGGCCACCATACCATTATTCCATGTACCACCCACAAACATAATGACCATAGTGGTATCAGCTTCCCCGAACCTCCTACCAAACAAGCCCGCATTGAACTCATTGAGGACCCTAGCCCTTCTCCACCTTCATCACCACCCTCACCGACACCTTCGATGGATCCTGAATCTATCCCTCCTAACTTTTTTCTTCTTCATAAACACCATTTCCTTGGGGCCTTTGACTTATCAACGCGAAGGCGAGGCCCCTTCCACTCTTCCATTCCTGTATCCTGAGATGATCGATGATGACACACCTACCATTAATGTCATTCAATGTCAGGATGATGAATCCATACTCACCTACCTTGGTGCAGAAGACTCATATATTCATCAGTCGTTACCCTCTGACACAAACCATGTTGAATGAATCGAACTATCGAGATCAACATTCATACTCAGGATGACCCACACATCCTAAAGATCAGACAATCTTTAGATGCTGCTGAACAGGAAGCCATCACTTCTTTTCTCTGAGATCATAACCACGCTTTCACTTGGTCTTACGCAGACATGCCCAGTATTGACCCCACCATAGTGGTCCACAATATCGTAACCATTCCCGATGCCAAACCTATCAAACAAAAGCTGAGGAAAATGCACCCTCGCATTGCTCTTCTCGTCAAAGAAGAACTTCAGTGCCTTCTTTCTGTTTCCTTCATCTTACCCATTGATTATCCTCATTGGATTTCTAACATTGTCCCTGTTACTAAAGCAACAGGGGGACTCTGCATTTGCATGGACTTCCATGACCTCAACCTAGCCTGCCCGAAAGATGACTTTCCCTTGCCCGGTATTGATCAACTGGTTGACCTCACCACTGGTCATGAGATGCTCTCACTCATGGATGGCTTCTCGGGCTATAACCAAATTTTTCTTGCCCCAGAAGATCAACACAAGACCGCATTCATTACCCCTTGGGGAACCTTTTACTATCGAGTCATGCCTTTTGGCCTTAAAAATGCTGGTGCTACATATCAGCGTGCTATGACTTACATCTTCCATGATATCATGCATCGCATATTGGAAGATTACGTGGATGATCTCTTGGCCAAATCTAAGCATTTCTCCAAGCACCTCGCCATCCTTAAAACCATCTTTGACCGCCTCATTAAATATTGCATCTGCCTTCAACCTAAAAAGTGCATCTTCATGGTTCTCTCAGGAAAACTCCTGGGATTTATTGTTTCCCTCCATGGTATAGAAGTTGACCCTGCTAAAGTCAAGGCCATTCTAGAAATGCCTCCACCCACTAACCTTAAACAACTCCGTAGCCTACAAGGTAAATTACAGTCCATTCACCATTTCATTTCACAATTATCTGATCGGTGTCAACCATTTCATCATCTACTTAGGAAGGATGTCTCCTTTAAATGGGATGATGACTGTCACAAAGCTTTTGAGGCCCTAAAACAATACCTTCTCCAACCACCCGTACTCATTCCATCTAAAGATGATCAACCTTTTTACCTATACATATCAGCTACCGATCATTCCTTGGGAGCCATGCTCACTCATCACGATGAACAACATAGGGAGCAGGTGGTTTATTACATAAGCCATACTCTTTTGGACTATGAAACCTGATACAACCATCTAGAAAAGCTTTTCTTAGCCTTAGTTTTCGTTGCCACCAAACTCTGCCATTACCTACTCAACCACAAAACCTATGTCGTGACCAACACCGATCCCTTACACTTCATGTACACCAAACCTTATCAAAATCAGCACGCCACGTAATGGCTTATGCTTTTAGCTGATCTTGACCTCAAATTCATTCACCAAAAGTCCATCAAGGGCCAAGCTATCACCGACCAACTGGCTGATGCACCTATTTCTGGGGACCAACCCTCTAATTTTGACTTTCTGATGAGTCAATTGCTACTCTTTCCCTGGATGAACCCCCTTACCAAATGACATTGTTCTTCGACGGTTCCAAGTGTCAGCGTGGGGGTGGGGCTGGTGTTATCCTCATTCCTCTGGATGGAGAACCCATGCCTTTGTCTTTCAAACTAGACTTTGAATGCACCAACAATATTGCCAAGTACGAAGCACTCGTACTAGGTCTCCAGGCCGCCTATGCCCTAGATGTCAAATCAATCCACATCTTTGGTGATTCACAATTGGTCATAAACCAAGTCAATGGTATGTACCAATGTCGTAACAAGATACTTCAAAAGTATAAACATCATGTAGACATAATTTTGACCACCTTTGATCGTTACACCCTTCAAACCATCCCACGTTCAACCAACAAATTTATAGATACCATGGCCTGCTTAGCTTCCCAAATACCCGCTTCCCCTGCCGATTCCAAAATATTTGTCACCGTACAATGCCTCCATTCACCTTCTTATTTACCTCACAATGTTTACTCAATCAGAAATGACACCCCTGACCCGAGTGACCTTTGGTATAAACAATACTCTGACTACCTTTCCCTCTCCATCTTACCTCCTGATCTCACCCGTAACGGACAATGCGCCTTCCTTAAAAAGGTCTCCCATTTCGTTATCCTGGGGGACTCCTCTATAAGCATGGCTTTGATGGTATTCTCTTACGATGCCTCACAATTTCTGAAATTCCTTATACCATTAAGGAGGTTCATGATGGCATATGTGGAGGTCACTTTAGTGGCCTTGCTTGTTGCTAAGCGTATTCTTCACCTAGGCTATTACTGGCCGACCCTTAACCATGATTGTTGTGACTATGTCAAATGTTGTGTGAAATGTCAACAACATTCCAACCTTCATCATACACCCAGTCATGCCTTACAGGTCACTCATGACCTTTGGCCCTTCTCTCAATGGGGTTTGGATCTTGTCAGAGAAATCAATCCTCATTCTTCCCAACACCATCAATGGATCATAACTGCTACCGAATACTACACAAAATGGGTGGAAGCCATACCACTCATCTCCATGAAAGCTGAGAAAATATGTGAGTTCATTAACCATCACATCATTTTTCACTTTGGTGTCCCTCATCACCTCATCACTGACAATGGAAAACAATTCAAAAACAAAACACTGCAAAAACTTTGTGACGCCTTCGGCATTCAGCTTAGTTTCTCATCACCTTATTACCCACAAACCAATGGCCAAGCCGAATCCACTAACAAAACCCTCAACAAAATTCTCATGAAAGTGGTTGACGATACTGGGAAGGATTGGCATACACACATTCCTTTTTCCCTATGGGCATACCGCACTAGTATTCGCACTTCCACTACAGCCACACCCTTTTCTCTGGTCTATGGTACAGAGGTTGTTCTGCCTCTCGAAGTCCAGATCCCCTCACTCCGCATTTCTCTCCATGACATGCTTACTGATGATGACTTTCGTCAGGACCGCTTAGCACAACTAGAGTTATTAGATGAACATCGTCTTAATGCTCTGGATCACCTTCAAGTTTACCAATAATGTATCAAACGTGCTTATGACAAACGTGTTCATGAATGAACCTTCCAAGTCAGTGACCTTGTCTTGAAAGAAAATCAACACGTAACCAAAGCAGAAAAAAGTAAACGGGGAAAATTCACTCCTAATTGGCTTGGACCATACATCGTAACTCATACCTATGGATCGGGTGCCTATCGTTTGTCCTCACTTGAGGGTAAACCCAAACCTGAGCCCCTTAACACATTGCATCTTCGACCATTCTATTGTTGACTCATTGTCCTACCTCACCCTTTGTCTCTTTACAGGCTCATCCCTTGAGCGAACGAATTGCATCTATTCGTTGACTCACCTTCTCATTTGTCTCTTTACACCTCCCTTGAGTGCCTATACATCTCCCTAACAATTAAACAAGAGTCATGTGAGTACCCGTCACTTGTTATCTTCTCTTGAATATGTGTACCATGGCACTGCACATAGCATGATTCTCATGGATACTTTTCATCTATCTTTAGATGAGATCCCATGGTCGTTCCACCTTGCCTTTTGAACAAGAGTCCTATCCTTCACCTTGGTCTTGTCCATGATTTCAAAGACCTCCAATGGGACCAAACTCCTTGAGTCAAACTTCTAATAAAAAAGATGACTCCCTCAAAAGGACATCTTCCTCTCGACCAAATTGCTACTATAAATAGACTACTCCCTCGAAGGACAGCTATGTGAAGCTTTCAAAAAAAAAAAGAGAAACCAAAGCTTCCCGCATCGATCAGCTTCACGAAGACCTCAAGGAGTACCATATTATTTATCCCATATAGACTTCCTGCATCGATCAGTCTATCAAAACAAAAAACCTTTTAGTCATGGACTTGCCCATTGTGACCTCAGACCTCTTGCCCAAAAGACCTGTCACTCAAAACATATACAATTAACTACCTTTCACCCACCTTACCATTTCCACTCTCATTTCCTAAATTACCTCAAGGGACATCTTGGAATTTCGACATTTGGTGATCCTGTGACTACTTTCACCGTAGAACAGTTAATCATGCAATGCCTTTCGGGTCTTGTGTTCATCACCCCCTTCAAGGTATGATCTACTCGGTATGATCCTACCCAATCAGGTGGCTTTATTGCCCCCCTCTTATCTTTTAACCATCTTTGTTTACATTTTGATTACCTTATACAGGACTTGGTCCTCGACACTTACCTTTGGGGTAATCCTCCCCTTTCGCCATAATCACCTTCACCTACATCATTTTACCTATAATCTACCCACACCTATTAAACCTAAACCCACTACATGCCCACAAACCTACCAACTCATTTTCATATTCTTCCCTAGCTCATGGGAGAACTACATCGGCCTGAGGTTCCTTTTTCGTCGGGACTATGTAGGCAGCACTCCGAGGGCATGGGGCCCTTGGAGGTTAGCTCGGCCATTCTCTACCCTAAACAATTCCTCAACCATGCCTAACTCACCATTTACCCCACATTTCACTTAGTTCCCCTTTTCTAACAAAATTGGAAATTAAGCCACATACATAACAAGTTGTTTACCACAACATACATTTATTACACCTACCATCCTCTATCATCACTATGCATAGATTATATAACATTTCACATATGACCCATAGTATCATTCATTGCAAATAATAATGAATCTAACCAACCTGACTCAACCATGCCTACCTTGACTCAACCCATGCCTATAACCTGACTCAATCCATATAACCTAACCAATGCCTAAACCTGACTCGACCATGCCTAAACAACCTGACTCGATCCATGCCTATAACCTAACTCAATCCATGCCTACCAAACCTGACTCAACCATGCCTATAACCTAACTCAATCCATGCCTAAACTGACCTGACTCCATCATGCCTAACTCACCTAATTTCCATCCATATCAAAATAACACATCCATATCTCATTTAACACAAGCCATAAAACCAATATCTCATAAACACATTAACACATCACCAAATACCATGAATCTCATCATATAAATCAATAAATGTGTATCTCAAAATACATGCCTATCTCATCATGGCCATCATCTCAAAAATGTCAGCACGCAGGCCGATATACAATACAAAATGTCATCGGCACACAGGCCGGTCTCATATATACAAAAAGAATGAATGAATCAATACAAAAATCTTCGGCACGCAGGCCGGTATATGCTCACAATATACAACAAAATCACTCATACATCCTCACTGTCTTCGGCACGCAGGCCGGTATGTGATCAAAAATACAACTATCTTCGGCATGCAGGCTGACATATATATCAAATAATCACTAATATACATCAAAACTCAGGGTGGCCGCATATCAGACATCTCACCGGATGTCCTCCATCTCTGTGTCACCTGCACCCTCAGCCTCCTGTGTCCCTGCTGGCACATCACCTAGCTCTGGTCACCATGTGCTGGTGGCCTCACCCTGATCAGGCCTCAGAGCTCACTGCCCTCCTGTGCTCTCCACACTATGTGTGTGGGATCTCGTCCTCTCACTAGACACCTGTTGTGCCCTGTACTCTCCGTAAGAGAGGAAGTCTATCCTGGCTGCCATGAGCTGGTCCTGATAGTATCTCACCTCACCTAGGGCATCCTGTAACCTAGATATAGGCATGGTCTGTGGTGGTCCCATAGGTCTCGGCCCCTGTATCTACCCTGCACCAGCCTGTGAACTGGGACCAGCTCCCTGCGCCTGTGGTGGTGCCCCCTGCCCTGTGCCTGTGGTGGTGCCCCCTATCCCTGTGCCTGTATCTGGGCCTGTAAGACCCCAATCTATGCCTGGGATGTGGCCAAATGGCCCTGTAATCCTACCACCTGAGCCTGTAAGGCTACCACCTGACCATCTCTATCTCCATCTCCTCCACCCTCTCCCTCCACCATCTGGGCCTGTAGACTGGCCACCTGTACTCGTAGCTCTGCTACCTCTACCTCTGACCCCTCCAGCTATGTCTGTAGTATACCTATCTACGTGATCAGTGTCGCTACCTGCCCCTGTAGGGTGTCTCTCTGCACTGTCATGGTAGCTAAGTCTGGCTGCCCTGGTCTAGGGGGTATGGCTCGTAACTGAGCCACCCACCACTACCTATACCTATCTGTGCATCTGGCGTCATCAATCCACTGATCCACTGGCTGCTCCTCCTCTCCTGTAGGCACTGTAGGCTATGGTAGAGGGAGAGGCCTCTCCACGTCATCTCTCTGATACTGTGGGAAGGGTGGAGGAATATCCTGTACAAGCCCGAACTACCGTCGGACCCTATCGACCAGGATCATCTCATCCTCCCTGGCACGATGACCCTGTATCCACCTCTCTAGCTGGAGCTCAGCTAGCTCCTCATGCATGTGCCTATATGAGGGGAATCCCACATATGGTCTCCAGATAATGTCCACTCCAGACAACCCCTCCAACAACTACCAAAAATGGGCCACATCATATGTCGGCCTATCCGACCTCCGCTCTCCTGCAACCGGCACCCATCTCCTGTATCCCAACCACACACATCTCGGTGGGAATGCATCTACTCAGGGCATCCCTATAGGTCAAACACATAACTATGTGCTCGTAGGCCCAGTAGTGCAGTATAAATGTGCAGCACATGTTGAACCTGCGCAACTTCCCATATGCAAACAGCTCTTTGTATAGCTGCACTAATAATGTTGGTGCCCAAGAAAACTGTGTCTCATGCACCATCATATTATGGAGCACCCCCATCAATGATCAGGGAAAGCGTCCACCCTCTACATCAGGCAGTATATAGCAGCACACTGCCTCCATCAACAAAACTACTAGCCTCGTCTCATCCGAACGAGCTAGGTACATCTCGCCATAGCTCAAACTGGCACTATGGAAGCTCAACTCCACCACCCCCTCACCAAATACTATCCTGATCAGCTCCTCTGAGGCCTCGGAGGAGATAGAGTACACCTGGGCCCCCAATATGGGTAACCTCAGAATCCGGAACACGTCCTCCAGGGTGATAGTCATCTCACCCGTCGGAAGGTGGAACGTGTTGGTCGCGGAGTCCCATCTATCGATGAGCACAACCATCAAACTAGGCTACTGAACAGCATGTCGGTAGCACCGAATACCACTCAAGCCCACTGCCTCCACGTGCTGCAGCTCCAAAGGGCTCGCTAGGCCACGCAATGTCACCAATAGTGGTGGAACCCTATCTCGCATGTGTAACTGCGATCGACCCTACATCCAATCCAAAGCACAACATTAATCTACCTTTACCATGACCATATTCATCACTTATCATTACCCACCACCCTATTTTTACCTTACCCATCTCAACCACCTAACCTACATCATTTTTTGGACCCTTTTGCCTAAAATCCCGACCGGTGCCGGTTCATCCTAACCAACTCTGGTCACCCTTAAACCGGCATCAGTCACCTATTTGGTGACCGATACCAGTTCAACTTGACTAACCATGGTTACCATCTAACCGTCATCAGTCACCTATTAGGTGACTAATCCCGGTTCTACCCAACTGACACCGGCCAAGCTTGACCGACACCGGTCACTGTCATGGAAAAATCTGTGACTTCCCAAACCCCCCTTTTTCTTAAACCCTCCCACCTATCCCTTTTACCCCACCTACAATGACCTACACTACCCCAAAACCCCTACCCACCCCACCTATCCAATTTCCTACCCCCCCTCTTTTTTGCCCATTTTTCCCCCATACCCAATTTAACTTTTTTCCCACCCACAAAATACAAACACCCACAAAACCCTACAAATACCAATTATTACACCCTCTACTCTATCTAATTAACATTAAAGAGTTAGGCACTTACCTCATCGCGTTGCCACCATCTCGGTGGCACATCTGGCCGCTGTGCTGGTGGTCCACCTGATCCCTCTCCCACCTCTGCCATCACCAACTATCTACCCGCACCCTCCGACCAATCAACTCTCTCACCCTGATCTCATGGACCCGCTACTCACCAACCCAACCACCATCCAAATCACACTTCCAGCTCACTGTCCCGTTTCCTCTGGACACTTTTCTCTCTTTTTTGTCATTTCTTCACTTCACAATTCACAAATGAATAATAAAAACGTGTATTTTTTTGTTTTTATACAAAACCCGACCTAACCGACGTCGGTTCCCCTCCCATCTCTCACCCTACACCGGCATCGGTCTCATGCACCTCAGTTTTCCTATACCGACGTCGGTTATCCATGACCGCCATCGGTCACCCTTACCTACACATTGCCCCTACTTTTCCATTTTACCCGCACCCTTTACCTTGCTCCTTACCCCATCCACCTTTACCCAACCCATTACCTTACCTTTCCTGACCTCATCATTTCCTACCTCCATTTTTCCTCCTTTGGGGACTCATTATTTTACCCCTACCTCGGCCTTACCCATGCCATGACCTAGATATTTGGACCTGGACCATCGCTAGTGACCTTTGACCTCATGTGTTCACTATACCTTGCGGCACTGTTACCTGTGTTGATTGACCTAATGACCTTACCTAGCCTATTGCCGTGACCGTTTATCCTGACCCTACCTTTGGTGTACCAGAACATACCTAAACGTTCCTGCACCTAACCTACATTGTGCTTCCTGACCTTATCCTATACCTTGGATACCGGATTCACTTCAACCTTGTTTGGATAAACCTATCGACCTTAGACGATGTAGAGTTTTCCTGCTCTTCAACCTGGTAGCGTGCTGTAGTTTATACGTGTGTGTGCATTTGACTGTTGCTACCTTTGACCCTGACCCATTACCTAGATTTCCCGAGTAGACCTTTCACCCCTTTTCCCCTGTACCCATTTTCCTTTTCTTCACATTTACCTTTTATCAAACCACTCACCGCTTCAGCCTGTTGCCTCGTCAGTTCCTGGTTTGAGGGGGATCACCTTCACCCTCACATGGGGCAACCACATCTTATTTTTGTTAGCATCGCTTACCAATACAAGCTACGCAACAAAAAGGGGCAAAATGTAGACACTAAAATTAGGTCACACTCCCCTTTTGTCCCTCGACATATAAGCACCCTTTATTACATTTACCTAGCCATGACCCCCTTCACCCCACTAATATTAATTTAATTAATTTAATTAAATTAATGCATTATCCTCACTATATTTATTATTTAAATATATTATTTAAATAATATCTACACATATAGTTCACTTAGACACCTCACCAAGCTAACTCAACCTAAGACCTATTCTTAGCAAGTTCCCATAACTAACTAAGACTTACCCAAACCCTAAAAATCAATGCCTACATTCCCTCTAACCACATTCCCGCATGCTCACAAGAAGCTCCCAGTCTAATCCATGGGATAATGACACGAGATCCAAGGAAATCAGGAGGATCTCCCTAGTTTAGTAAACCTAGGAAATCCCACCTTGACCGACGTCGGTTACCCCTAACTGTCGCCGGTTAAGCCGGACCGCCATCGGTTACCCCTTTTAACCCAAAACAACCTTATTCTCAAGGTTGGAACTTGGAAGTTGGAAAAATTGGGAGAAAGTTGATGAGCAAGAACACATCTCAGAGAGATAACACATCTTCAGAGAGCCAATTCCAGCAAAAACTCACATCCAAGGAAGGAGATTGAGCATCTTCTCCTGCACAGCCATCCCAGCCATGATCTGATCTATCCAAGCAAAGAGGAGTGTGCATGCAGCCCATGTAGAAGCTTTTCTTCAGTTGGTGATCACTTGTAGCCTTCAAACCCATCATCAGCACCTCCATCCTTCACACACAGACCTTCAGGAATGAAATCCAAGTAAGTACAACATCATACTTTCCTAGTTATTTCATTTCATCATTATTTTATCACCCATTGTTTATCTTGCTCCCTATTGACCTTCTCCAACATTTTCACCTCCATAGACCCATTAAAACCTCGTAAAATCCTACTCCAGTCACCCAATACCTCATCCCGACCAACCAAAATCCTTTGTGCAATCACAAAGGAGACCAAAACCCTATTTTGTGACATTTCCAGATCTCACAGTAACCGGCACCGGTTATACCTAACCGCCGTCGGTCACCCCTGACTGACACCGGTCTCTGTGTTTGCCCACACAGCCTTAAACAGAGACCTACCCACCTAATTTTACCTCACCCTCACTCACCTGTGATCTACCAGAGACCTTTATCAGACCTGCAGAGACCCAGAACCAATCATTTGACCTTTGGATTCTATTCTAGCTTAGCCTGTTAGATTAGATCTATTTTCTTATTGTGTTTTAAGTGAGATACCTAAATCATTTTAAAATAACAAGAGGATTTACTTTGTTTACAACATTAATTTGTTTAAAATAGTGGACTGACAGCCATCTAGGAAGTATCATACTTCCCGGATCTAGCTAACGCTAGGTAGTTCACTGCCCATATAGTTTAATTCTTTATGTTGGTCTTGTTTTCATTACAGGTAGTTCCTCCTAGCCAAAAGGAAGCTCTCACGATCAGCTGTTGATTCAAAAGTCATACGCACACAACAACCCATCAACTGAAATTTGAATAGGTATTCCTCCTATGCCCGTTACCCTATCTGTTTCATCAACAATTCAAAGAAACAATCTATAAACAAACTTGACTACAATAGTCCACTTATCATGGAGAATAGTTCTACAACTCATCCCTTTAATCTAGGAACACAAAGTGGGAGGGCACTTATTCAACAAATTCCTAATACTATTCCACTCTTTTGTCATCCTTAAAACATGGAGAGAAAATTGAGGAGTGTAAATTTCATGACTTTGACTTCTTCTTTGAACGCCACATGCATGAATGACTTTGGATTGTCGTATGTTTGGATTTGTATTCTTCATTGATGATGTGGAAGCAAAGAGTGGGCTAAATATTTTAGTACTCCTTTACATTACTTTGGAACAAACAAAAATACTCCCAGTAGTTGGGCCTTTTAGTAGTTTCATGGAAGTTTTCAGTAGCAACAATTTATGAATTGAGAGTAGGTAGTTGGGCCTTTTAGTAGTTGTGTGGAAGTTTTCGGTAGCAGCAATCTATGAACTTATAGTAGAGTTGTTTATGACATGTTTTCTACACACTATTGCATTCCAACTTAGAAGAAATATCAGGAAATAACAACTATTATATTGCAAATAGATTTCTAAAGAGATGATAAGAAAAATCCTATATTCTACCTTAAATATGCTTCCATTATTAAAACTACATCTAAATTCACTTGAAATCTTGATTTTAAGAGAGAGAATAAGAGTGTTATTTGGTGATATAATGAGACATATTTTGGTCTCATCATTCCCCCACACTTAAATTCTTTTATGCCCTCATGCAAGCTACTAATCTTCTTGTAGAATTAGATTTTTTCAATACTTCAACAACTTTCAAATTTTTTTCTCCCCTTTTTTCATGATAACATCAAACCAAGATTCTAGAAGTAAAATTTGTACTTCTTTCTTACTCATGTTCTCATGAAATTTTCCTTAGATAATGTAGAGATATTATTTCCCCCACACTTAGCTCTTTGTTTTCTCATGCATTCTTCAAAATATTTGGAAGAGAGTGAGTCTCCCCCACACTTAGTTATATGCATGCCCTCGTGTAAAATTATTTTATTGAGCATCTTATAGATCCCAACTATAGAAAACTGGAAAGACTTCATCTAAATCATCTTCTTTGTTACTTGACTTGAGCAGCACATGTAGACTTTGAAAAATTTCTCTCTTTTGTTTTCTCTTTTTTTAAAGCTTTCTATAAGTGAATCTATTTTTAACTAAAACAAAAAATAACAATATTTGAGAATAGAAAAATAGAAGTTACTATACCATACTCACTAGTTATCTTTTCTTTTATCATGTTATATAACCTTGATTTCCATCTGCAGCTGAACAAAACAAATAGTTATGAAGTCAAGGCCTTTGCAACATAGAACTTTTCAGTAGAAAATAATTTCATCAACCAAGTTCGCATAAGAGAAGCAGTCATATGTATCGAAGAAATACTTTGAAGTGCAATTTTGTTTTTGGAAAAGTAGTCATTTGTTGGTTTTCAACTTTCCCCCCTTTTTTTAGTAATTGACCAGCCAATAAACTGGTTTTCTAACCAATCACTATCTTTATGAGAAATGTCAACATGATAGAAAATCAGGAAGCAATCTTCCAAAGTTTTGACAACATCCAACCGGCTTAGAAAGCTGATTTAAGAAGTTGAGAAACAATGGTAAAGTATTCTAGGAAATGGGATGGTTCAGGAACTTTTTCATTTATTGGGAATAAATGGTTTATTATGAGAGGTTATGGGTATGATCCCTGAATACAAATGGTATGTTGGCATTTCAATTAGCATATACTTTTTGAGCCAGTATTTTTCTACAGTCATGAGAAGAATTAACATTGACTTCTGAATATCGGAAAAATTTTGGTGGTTCCAATTGTTGGGAAAATGAGTTTTATCAAATACTTAACAAAAATTGAGATATATAGGGTAGCATGGAATGAATCAAGTACTGAAAATGAGGAGTATCAGCAAAATACTTGCATGCATCATAAGATTATTATTTTTTAAAGAAAGGAAAAAAAATGACAGGTCGTTGTATTACCAATCATTTAACCAACTCATAGACAAGTTGGTGTCATTATAACCAAGGAGGTGCTCAAAGTTGTATGCAAAAGGAGAAATAAAATATTGTTCAATAGTTTTACTTCCTAAGAAAACAAACTAAAATTAAACATGCATAAAAAGGAAACACGTAGTAAATAAATTACTGAAATAAATTAACGAAAATAAATCTGCAGTAAATAAACTATGCTAAGAAATAACAAATAAATCCTCCTCCTTGGGGAAGAGTGGCTTTTGGAAATTCTCTTCCCTTCAGATTTGGAGCAACTACAAGGAAATTTTTAGAACTGCACTTGTATTGATTCAAAACTGATTTACAAAATAGATGCCCCTCATTCCAAGTATATGAAAGAGGTATTTATAGGCATCTCTCCTAGTTTACTTATTCCATACACCAAGAACTAACTACCTATTCTTGGGTGGATTTATTAAATGTAATAAATCCTAAACACACTTGACTACAACAGTCCACTTATCATGGAGAATATTTCTACAACTCATCCCTTTAATCAAGGAACACAAAGTGGGAGAGTACTTATTCAACATTCCTAATACTATTCCACTATGGTTTCATCCTTGAAACATGGAGAGAAAATGGAGGAGTGTTAAGTCCATGACTTTGAATTCTTCTTGGAACGCCACATGCATTCATGAATTTAGATTTCCACATGTTTGGATTTTTCTTCTTGGTTGATGAAGCGGAACAAAGAGTGGGTTGAATATTTCGATGCCCCTTGACATTACTTTGGAACAAACCAAAAGACTTTTGGTAGTTGGGCATTTCAGTAATTGCGTGGAATTTTTCAGTAACAACAATCTATGAATTGGGAGTAGGTAGATTGGCCTTTCAGTAGCTGCATGGAAGTTTTTAGTAGCAACAATCTATGAAGCTGGAGTAGAGTTTCTTATGACATGTTTTCTACACACTATTGCATTCCAACTTAGAAGAAAAATCAGGAAATAACAACAATTTGATTGCAAACATATTTCTAAAGAGATGATAAGATAAATCCTATATTCTACCTTAAATATGCTATATGTTATTAAAAATACATCTAAATTCACTTGAAAGCTTGATTTTAAGAGAGAGAATAAGAGTGTTATTTGGTGATATAATGAGACATATTTTGGTCTCATCAGTCACCTCACATATTTTACCCTAGGTTTGTCTTCATGCACTAATTGATTCCTCTTGTTTGATTAAACAACACCATAATCCCATATAATTAGTTCATAAGACTAGTGGAACCAATTCTCACAAGCTCTATTTGTTGTGTCTAAAACTGAATACGTGTCATCTTATTGGAGCACACCTTCCTAAATTGGGTTAAATTTCCACATACTTTCAACTCTTATGTTATATATATGGTCTAAATATTATCTACCTTCAACATTCTCAATGTATGTTGGCCCGTAGCTAGTGTCTATTGGTAAAATAATGTGTTGGGATTCATTCTCATAAATTATACAACATTTTTTGAAATGTGATTCTACATTGTTTGTGTAACACCAAGGCCTACCAAGGAGCATTGGGAAATTATCTATCTTAGTTAACCCAATAAATTCATATTCACCTCAGAATATTACTCCCATAATCCTTATAATGGAATTTTTCAAGACAAATATGAGTAGTGCACGAGCCTTGTTAGCCATAAGCATTACATATGGGAATGGATAAGTGTGGGGAAACACATCTTATTTCATTCATTGACTATAGGTATGTTTACTTTTGCACCTTTTTCTACCAATTTATCATTTATATTTCAACCTTACATATACACATCCACCAAGATTTCTCAATCTTACTCTTTAGCTTATGTGGTTCTTATATCTCTGCTATATTATTTACCTAGGTGTTTCCCAAGAGCCAAGTCCTTGATCTATTGTGAGAGAAATTTTCTAAGTAGTGAAATGAATCATTATTTGGGAAAGAGTATTCAAACCTCTTTGAACTCATCTCTATCCATTATTTTAAATTCTAGAGCCCCCTTTACTTCATTTCTAGTGCGCTCATCCTCTCTGAGAAATTAAATTCCTCCTTGGAGCTCTCTGACTTTTATCTCCTGTAGGGAATTATTTTTTGTATTTCATTAAGATATCCTTTTCATGATTATGGATTTTTATTCTTGATTAATTATAAGGGGATATCATATGTTTTCTCACACATATTATATCATCTTATAAAAATGTTTGACCTTTGACCTTGATTTTTTTAAGCATATTTAGCTTATCTTTCCATTCATCTGTCGGTTTGCACATAATCCAAATCATTATTGCACCCTTCTCAATTTTATCCTTCATTACAGAATATGGGTATGGACAATCCTCCACCATTTTTCTATAGGACAATATACACACACTAGCAATATAGGGAAATATCTTAGGTAGTGGTCTAGGGTCCCACACTTATCAAAATTTCTACATGGAAATATCCCTCCTCCACATCCACTGTGTCCTTAACCACCGAATATACATGCATTTCCTCCATGGTATTCTTTATTGTTCTCGATCATTACTTTCCTTAACCTAAAGGCTCAGGCCTCATGTATTTGATCTATTACATGAAAATGTATTAGGAAATTTACGAGATATGTTATAAATTATAGATCCACATTATAAATTGCTGAAGATTATATTTTATGAAGTGTATTAATTCAAACCATAGATTAAGATTATCATATTGCATATTAAAAATGTAAATAACATGAACAAAAATTAAATGAACACATTGACACAAGATATAAGTGGAAAAACCATGGAAGGTAAAAACACCACTTAAAATCACTTATCTTTATTGAGAATAACCTTTTACACATCACTCCCAATATTTCCACATTTAGTTACACCTTCAATAAGGTATTACAAACTATCTCATACATTCACTTATGAGTTTTACCTCATTTTCCTTATGTATATGTAATCTTCTCACACATGATCAAATAGATGTTTCAACATGTGTAACCAATCTCTAATGAGATCACCTTGTTATATACAAAGAGGGTGGTCATGATCCAATCCTAAAATCCAACTTGTTGGGTCCAGGCAGGCTTACATTTTAAATATAAGCTATAAACAAAAAAAAGACTGTCTTTGGCAGATTTCATAAATAAGCAGTTTCCCACTTAATATTATAAACCCAACACTCCCCCATAATGTTAAGTAGGGAAACATACAAAAACATGTTAAATGTTTTTCCTTACACCAAGTCACCTTTTATTACAAAAGGAATTACAATCCATAAATCAACACATAATTTAGGCTAGCATAAAAAAAAACTTGTTATGCAGGTTTATTATTCCGCAGTGCACTAAAGTATAGTACTGCGGGTTTTTTTGACTCCGCAGTACACTATCGTAGTGTCCTGTGGACATATACAAGCTGCAAAAAACTGTAACATGTGTTTTTACAGTTTTGTGGTGCACTACAGCAAAGTACCGTAGGTTTTAAAATTTGCAGTTCACTACTGTAGTGTCCTATGGACTTATACAAGCCACGAATGCATTGTGGTTTTTAGAGAATCCATGAGAAACTATTTTACCATGGTTTAAAGCAGTGCTCCATGGATTCCATAAAAATTGCAATACAAAGGAACATTACAAATTCTCAAGATAAAGTTATTAAGGATGAAGACTTACATGACTAGGGAGTAAATAAACTCAACATATTTAATGCTTCATTGGGGATTACAAGTAAACTTCACATACATGAAAATTTACCTAAACAACATATAAATATTCTTGGGAGTATCCACTTTGACACATCCAAGTCATTAAGAGATGGCATTGCACAAGAAAAAACATGCAACATGCCATTTTCTTATTTTCCCCCTCAAAGGAAGCTCTGAAAGGCCAACACTCATATGATTCAGAGGTAAAGATCAACTTCATTCTCATGATCATAAGACCCAAAAAACATATGCTCTCTTGATTCAGAGGTGGAGATCAACGTCATCCACATGATCACAAGAGCTAATAACTGAAATACCCAACATAGCACAAAACTTGCTAAACTTTGTAGCACCCAAGGGCTTGGTAAAAATGTTTGCAACATATTCATCAGTGGAAACAAACTTGAGATCAATATCACCACTGATAACTATTTTTTAGATGAAGTACACATAAATATCAATATGCTTTGTTCTTTGATGTTGGACTGGATTTTTTGTAAGATAAGTAAAACTTTGGTTGTCACATAGAAGTGGAGTGCTTCCTTTGACACCCATATAAAGTTCTTCCAACAGTATTTTGAGTCACATGACTTTCTTTGTTTCTTCCATAGTACTTCTATAATCTACTTCAGTAGAAGAGGTAGATAATATTGGTTTTTTCTTGCTGCTCCAATTTATTGCACCTCCACCCAACTTGAAAACATATCGAGAAGTAGATTTTCTATCCACAATATCACCAACATGGTCAATATCACAATAACCAAATAATTGTGCGTTATCACAAGAAGAATAACACAAAGCATAATTGATTGTACCTTTGATATACCTTAGAATCATTTTTCCATTTTCCAATGGTCCACATAAGTATCATGCATGAATCTAGAAACAATTCCAACTACATAGGATATATCAGGTCTAGTGATAGTAAAATAAATGAAATTACGAATCAGTTGTCTATATAAAATAGGATTAAATTTATTAGAAGAAGGTGTTGTATCTAATTTAATACAAAATTCTATAGGATTAGATATATACTTACAATAAATCATATTAAACCTTTTGAGAAGATTAGTAATATACTGAGATTTTGATGCAACAATAAATTTATGATTTTGACAAATAACTATGGCTAGAAAATGATTTATCATTCCTAAATCAATCATTTCAAAATGTTTTCTTAGCTTTTCTTTTATTTTAAGAATTAGATTTTTATCATTACTAGTAATCAAAAGATCATCAATATATAACACAATAATGATAACATGATTGTTTTCATATTTGAAAAATAATTCATTATCAACAAAATCGTTAGAGAAAACAAGCTCATGAAAGAAACTATTTATCCTAGCTGACCAAGTTGTAAGAGCTTTGTTAAGACCATACAAATATTTCTTAAATTTGCACACAAATAATTCTTTGTCAGATTCTTCAAAACCTTTATGTTGATGCATAAATTTATTCTTACAATTCACTATTCAAAAACACATTTTTTACATCCATTTGGTGAATCTCCAAACCATGTTGAGCCGTTAAAGCTAGAAGCATCAACATAATCCAAACTAGGTTTTTTAGTATACCCTTTAGCAACTACTCTTTCCTTGAATTTATTAATCTTACCAGTAGAGTTATATTTTATTTCATACAACCATCTAGATCCTACAATGATTCTTGTAGGTGGAAGAGGGAATAATTCCTAGGTTTTATTCTTAATTAGAGAATTGTATTCATCTTCCATATATGCAACCCATCTTCCATCTAAGTTGGAGTCTTCAAAAGATTGAGGTTTAACCTCATAAACAATTGACAAGGCATGATAAAAATGTTGACTACATGTCCCCTTCCTTAAATCATTAGGTTGAGAGTTCAAAACCATATTTTTGGCCTATTTAGGAATTATAGACTGAGTCAAGGATTGAGAAGACTACTCCTCAATTTATACATTAATCATATTAGAAGGAGACTAAGAATATTCTTACAAAAACGTTTCAAATTTAGGACACTCTGAAGAGGGAAGTTTCAAGTTTCAAATTTACAAAAATATTTCTCAAGAACATGCACATGGCTATATTCTATAATGACATGTTTAACTAGATCATAGACTCTTAATAAACAAATTTTGACTTCCATATCTAACACAAATGTAAGAGTAAGAGGTAGGATCAAGATTTTGTCTTTTAACTTTAGGATTAAAAAGAGAAGCAGGGTTGTCAAATATCTGTAAATAAGATATATTAGTTTTTTTTCTTGTTCTATACTTCATGAGGTGTGGTTTGATCCAACAATTTGGTGGGAATTCAATTTAGAATATGAACAGTAGTATTCATAGCTTCATCCTATATAAATTTAGGTACATTAGAAGCATAAAGCATCGTCCTATCGATTTCTAAGATTATTTTGTTCTTCCTTTCAGCTATGCCATTTTTCTTAGGAGAATATGGAGTTGTTAATTCCATTTGAATTCCACAAGATACATAATACTCATCAAAAAATTTACTAACATACTCACCTCCATTATCAATTATTATTCTTTTAATTTTCATATTAGCCATGTTTTCAACGAGGGTTTTAAACTCTTGAAACTTAGATAAGACATCAAACTTTTTCCTAATGCAATAAGACCAAGTTGTTCTTGAGAAATCATCAATAAAACTAATAACACATAAAGCACCTCCAAGATAAGGTACTTCCAAAGGACCTCTAACATCACTATGAATTATCTCAAGAAAACAAGAGGAATTAGACTCGTGGTGTCTGTGAAATGGTTGTACATGTTTCTTATCAAGCAAGAAACTTTCACAAGATGCATGATCTGATTTTATCTTAGGAATATCTATAACAAGGTTAAGGTGGGGCATCATACAATTTTTTAAAGTTTAAATGTCCAAGTGTTTCATGCCAAAATCGAACAACATTACAAGAAAAAGTGGAAAGCCAAAATTTGACAACAAATCCATCAAAAAAGTATAGTCCATTCTTTTGTAAACCAACATCAATTACTTTACCAATATTATTTTTAACATACCATTTATTTTGTAATAAAAAAAATTTATAGTCATATTTAGTTAATTGTGAACAGGATAAAAGGTTCTTCCTTAAGTTAGGAACAAAAATCACATTTCCAATATTAATCTTACCACAATATTTAAACTTGATGACAAAGTTATCTCCTAGATAAAAAATTTCATGACATTCAACAATATATCATGAAGGATATCATGCATATATGTCATGTTTCTAGATGCACCACTATCTAGGATCCATTCATGTTGAGCGAATGAAAGTGGAATACTTAGCAGAAGGCACATAGAAGGTTCACACAAGAGAACATGGTGCAGTCAAAGGTGCAGAAGGATAGGGGAGAACACGCACATGAAATATAAGGGTGGATTTGGGACTTAACCATTTTCACTTATACGGGATATTTTTGGAGATAGCGTGTCGAGCACACAAACTGAGTAAATACTTGTGTGACATGCATTGGCTATTTCTGGAGGAGCGGCTACGAAGCGCTTTGTATGGGTGTAGACTAAGAATAGATTTTCTACGGTCAGTTAACTAGAAGAGGTCTATTGTTAGCACACTTTCATGTGTGGATGTGATTATAAAGGTGCATGGCTATTTTCATCATGTGACCTATTTTTGGAATCATGCAAGTAGTGAAGGGAAAGTCCCACCCTTATAAATATGTAATGATCTACGTCGTATAGAAGGGGTGTGTGAGTACTGAATTACTATGAAGTTATGTTGTCAAATCTGATGCACGCATAAGCGATGGTATTATCTATTATAATGAGATTCTATGTATTTATCATGTTTAATATAACGGAGTGTATTGGCTAAATAAGAGTGTTAATTTTGAGTATAATTGGTTCTTTCATGGTTGGTTTCATTATGGATATTGTTTAAATCTGTTATTCTTTAGAACTAGACCTAAACATGCATTGTAGAATGATGTATTAATTAAGGGTCTGAATGCATTAAGTCTTCATCATGCTAACATCCTGCAACAGTAACCCTAAAGAGGGTCCTGGTACCTTTACATGCTTTGGGTGAGCACTCATTCTAGGCTAAGTGATGTGCCAATGCGCTTGGGCTTTTACTGGTAAATTCTAGGCTACATCAATTCACTATCATTGGAGGATGAAATTGCATTATAAAGGGAAATGGAGTGCTTAGCATTATTGGCTTGGTTATTAGTATGATTCTGAATTTTATTGTTCTTATTTATTTTATTGTTTTTTTTCTTATTCTGACACAAGTGAGCATCAAAATAATATCCTTTATGACCAAATTTACCACACTTGTTACAAGTACCATCAAACTTTACTTTAAACTTCTGATTACTCCTATTGTGTTTAAAATTAGATCTAAAGTTTGATTGTTGTTTTGGATTACTGATATATTTATTCTTAGAAGCCTTATGATTTCAAAACAACAATGCCTGAGTGTCATTCTCTTTTCATTCAAATTTCTTCATAACACTCTCTTCTTCAATAAGAATTGAATATAATGTTTCTAAATTAGGTAGATCATCTTCATTTTGATATTTAGAATTTAGAATAGAGATGAAGTTTCTAAACTTTTCATGAATTTTAATTTGAATAATGAATTAAAGTAACTTATCATGAAACAATTCACAATTAAATCCATATGATTGAGCTTTAATATCATTAATTTTATCTATATAATTAACAACATTTTCATCAACTTTCACAGGGTTGTAAATAATTCCATGATTAACTTAATTATCTTAGATAGGAAGCTACCCTCATGCATAGTTTGTAATTGATATCATGTATCCTTTAGAGATTCCATATGTCCAATATGCAACAAGAACTCATCTTTAATACTTGGTAATAAGATGGACATAGCCGCTTTGGTTTTTTGAAAGAAAACACTAAGGTTATCACGAGTAGCTTGTATCGCAGTGGGTTTTTTCTCAACGCCACAAACCAAATCACATAGATTTCTAGCCATAAGGATAGCCTTAGTCATAATTCTCCATATAGTATAATTAGATTAATTTAAAATGGATGATTTATCCATGGAAAAAATAGAGGAACAAACCATTTTGAGGAAAACTTTGCAAGATTTGAAAAATAAAGTGTTGGATGGGTTTTTTAGTAGTTACAAGAAACCTCAATACGAAAAACAAAATACTATAGATTAAAACTTCAAATAAAATAACATGTAACTTGATGAAAAAACACTCAAAAAAATTATTTAGAACCAAGAAGGAAGCCCATGAAACACACAAAACAAGCTACAAAATATCACAATGCACAGAATAAGAATTGAGGAAAACTTTGCAAGATTTGAAAAATAAAGTGTTGGATGGGTTTTTTAGTAGTTACAAGAAACCTCAATACGAAAAACAAAATACTATAGATTAAAACTTCAAATAAAATAACATGTAACTTGATGAAAAAACACTCAAACAAATTATTTAGAACCAAGAAGGAAGCCCATGAAACACACAAAACAAGCTACAAAATATCACAATGCACAGAATAAGAAGTTATAAAAATTTCAAATTTTAGAAAGTTACAGAATAAAGGAATAGTGTTTTGCAGATGCTTGAATTCTAATTATTCCTTGGAATAATCGGTTGCAAAATAATGGGAACTACACAACAAGAAATATACAATGGTCAGCGTAAGTTAGTGTGGACACGTGTCATAATTCTAGGTCACATATTACAGAAAAAAGACATGAAACACAAGGATCCTTGTAACAAATAAAAACACGCCGTAGAGCAAGGGAATTCAAGACGCATAATAAATAAATTTGCGCAACAAAGAAGGCCCATTTTAATAAAGTAGCGAGTTGTGAAAAAGATGGGTTCATGAGACAAGGAACATGCACAAGTCAAAAAGTCACAGAAGACTTGGAGAAGTTGCAAATGACAGAAATACAGCTACACAGTCAAAAAGGCTGTGGAAAGCTACAAGTATGGGTAACAAACAAAATAGCATGAATTTTTCAAATAAGTCACACAAGGTCAGAGTTGGAATGTGGAGATCATCACCTTCCTCCTCATGACTTCCTAGAGCTTCATAATTTACTTTAGTGACGAATATATCTCCTTCTTGGATGAAATCAATCACAAGAGATCCAAGTACCTTTTTGTTCACTTTTTCCTTATTGATAATGTCTTCTACTATAAAAAAGGAAAGAAGAAATTATGTGTTCACCATAATACTCATCAAACACACTACCATGTCAGATCGTAATAATATTATTGATAATTAAGGATCACTGATTAACTAAAATAAACTAAATGCTGGGAAATAATAAACCTAGTTAATATGATTAGGAGGACTAAAACATTGTCATAAAGAGGTTAAACAGTAATAAATAATAATAAAACTAATATGCTTAAGTGATGTAAATCAATTACATGATTTGATCTAATGGAAATAAAACCCTAGAATACAAGAGGGGAGTAAGGAAATGACTCAGTTGATTGATGGTGATTGTCGCAGGTTGTTGCAGATCTAGAACTAGAACTTAACAGTGCAGACGAATGCTCAGAGGCCCTGTAGAGGGTAGATTTGCACTGTCTGGAGTGACATAGGTTCCTAGGAATGTACTAGGGCACCCCGAGGCACCTTGGTCTACAATCTGGGAACTCGAAATAGTATAAAATAAATAATAATAAAACTAATATGCTCATGTAAACCAATTACATGATTGGATCTAATGGAAATAAAACCCTAGAATACAAGAGGGGAGTAAGGAAATGACTCAGTTGATTGATGGTGATTGTCGCAGGTTGTTGCAGATCTAGAACTAGAACTTAACAGTGCAGACGAATGCTCAGAGGCCCTGTAGACGGTAGATTTGGATTGTCTGGAGTGACATAGGTTCCTAGGAATGTACTGGGGCACCTCGAGGCACCTTGGTCTACAATCTGGGAACTCGAAATAGTATAAATGCTCAAAACCCTGATTTGGCATGGTCGTTAAGTGTCTCTGAATACTCTATGTCTGTCACATTGGATTTTACGGATGAACTGGATAATACCCTGCACATGAAGACGAAGAATAAGGGGTCAGAATGACCTCAGCTGCCAAACCAGTGGACTTATCATTGAGCGATGCAATACATTACGAACCCTAATGTAGTTCTAGTGAGTGTGTGTATGCCGTGCCCTAGGTGTTCTCATGTCAGTTGCACTTAGTGAAATATCAAGTTATGGTAGTTATAGAAGATGTAGATAGTATAATGGAATGAATAGAATCCCTCATCCTCTAAGAATGTGTGTGATGCAGACTTTCCTAGCTTGAATGTATGGTGTTATGTGGATGCAAGATGGTGTAATGGATGCATCCCTAGATGGAGTGATAGTAGTGATAGGATACAATGACCTAGAACCCTTATTATGGTCTTATGAGCTTTATATTTATAGGGATCTCAAGTTTAATTTTTCAATCAAACCCAACAATGCCGACCGAGGAAAATATGAAGATGACCAACGGCTAGAAGTGACCTAAAAAGGAGTTAAATAGGCTAAGCATAGATCAGGGCACCCAAATTGGGATCGGGATGCCCCAATACAGGGTGGGGCACTTGGAATTAGGGCTAGAATCTCAGGGAAGTTAGAAAATGGGGTGATCAGTTTTTGGGAAATATGCGGGAAAGACAAAGTAAAAAAAAAACAAAGATGGAAAAAATGGGGGATTAATTGGTATTTTGTACACTTGAGAACCTTCTAAATAGTAGTATAAGACCGGGCTAAATTTTTTCTAATGTGCGATATTTGTGTCTAGATTTTCTGCCACTTTATGTTGGTGAGCGAACAGCTCGATAACATAAAGTTGATATAAAATCATACCTGATGTCCATGCAGAGTGTAGAAGAAAGCACGTCGATGCACTAAAAGCATGGAATGAAAAAAATAAAAAATGTGTAGGAGTGTGGATTCTAAAGATGAAACATGTGTAAAAAGTGATGAGATTGAACCTGAGGTGGAATGTGTGTGTAGTTGGTGCATGTGTGTGGTGTAATTGCATAGTTAGTATGGAAACTACCATCATATTGTGTTTTCATTTTTGTCATCATTTTTTTTTGTTGTTGCCCCCAATTTGACTACTTGTTTCTCATATGACAGACCTGCAAGGAGAAAATGATCAAATAGTCAAATATGTTTGTATGTAAAAACATTGTGTAAAGTACACAAATGTAAAGTACGCTAGAATAGAAAGTGTAAATGGAAAAATGGAACATTTACACCTAAATCATGTCAATAAAAATGGTGTAGAAGGATATCCTATGATGTTGCGAGTTTTTTGGGAAATTTCATGCCACCCTAGCTGAAGAAGTGTAGGGAGGAAATGTTTTGTGTCCTCCAACTCTAACCGCTTCTACTGCAACTTTTTGAAGAGATATTTGTACTACGCTGGTTTTTTGGGCAATCCCACGCCACATGACGGAGAAGTGTAGAGAGGCCACCCACTATAGCCTCTGATCTTTTGACCGCTCCAAATATTTTCCAAAGGACGCCATGTCCCATTAAGGCCATTATGTATGGAGTTCGTAGACTAGTCTGAACTCACTCGTTGTGTGTGAAATTGTGTAGATATGGTGTGTTAGTATAAACCCTCAATTATGCCCCCCTCTTTGGGGGCACATGTGACAACCCTGGAAGAAGAATGCATCCCCAAGAGAGGACCAATGGCACTCTGACCTTGTAACCAACTCAGCCCTGCAGGGGGAAAAGGAAAGTGCTTGGTAGATACCAAGGCATGCACAAAAGGGGATAACTAGCCAATACAAGTGTTAGTCTAAACACATGCATGCAAATAGGTGTAAAAATATGAAGATAATGTAAAAAATACCAAGAAAAATAGTGTAAACACGTAAGAAAACAAGAATACCACAGAAATCGGGTTTTAAACATGGGACATCACTCATGATGTCGTAAGACACACAAGGCCATCATGGCCACAAACAAAAGACAAGTGTGCATAAAGACAAAGAGAAAACACCACTTACAATAGAAAACAATGCATACAAGTAGAAATAGAAGTATTCATGGGAACATGTAGTCCTGCAAAACAAGTGTTGCACATGGAACACCCATTAGCATGTTAGAGTGAAAAACAATATGTCAAAGTGTGTATAAGAAAGTAGTATAATATGTTAAGTACAAAATGAAACAATAGCACCTGTATGAGACAAATGTGGATGGCCCCAATGACTAGTATAGTAAGGGTAGAAGGTGAGCATCCATGTCATGTGTACATGTCATGTATTTGTGATCACACTAAATAAAGACATGAATGTGCATGTTTGTATGATAATGACATATAGGAAAGAAAACTAACATGTGTAGCAAAATGAACATGCAAAAACACTAGTAATCAAAATTAAATGCTACCAAGACAATGCAATATGTTTTTGATGGATGGAATGGAATTCAATATGGAATAATAGGAGCAATGTGCCCCCTAGTGTATGGAAGTGTATGCATTAAGGCTCATTTTTTTTACCCCTTAGCAGTCAAGAAGGAAACCGCTAATGAGATTGCATCATCGGGAATTGGTCAAGTAGTGTTGGTGGTGTATGTGCATATAACGTGTTGTGATGAGTGTGTATGTGTAGTGGTGATGAGATGTGACATGGGGAGGTGATGTGTGTGGACCCTATAATGTAAACATATAAACCATGACTTTGTTGAATAGACGAGTGATGATTTATCCCTAAGCATATATCAATATGGAAGAAGTGGATGGTTAGGAGACAGAGGTAAAGACAAGCGTGAACGCTATAGCCGAAGTGTATACCATGATATGTTGAATGTGTGAGTGATTATTTTATCCCTAGGCATATATCACTACGAGATGAATGGATGGGAATACGTCGTATAGAAAGGTGTGCGTCGACCCTATAGCCTAAGCGTATACCACAACTTGGTTGGATAGAGGAGTGATGATTTATCCATAAGAGTATATCACTACAAGATGAATGGATGTGAATGTGTCGTATAGAAAGGTGTTTTTGGACCTTATAGCCTAAGCGTATACCACGACTTAGTTGGATAAAGGAGTGGTGAGTTAGCCCTCAAATGTATACCATTAATGGATGAGTAAAAGAGGTGATGATGTGGTAGATTGACTGAGAAGAGGATGATAGAATATATGATGATCAGATGTAAGAGGATGTAGACACCTAAATTCCACTTTTGTAATATTATTGCTAAAATGCACGCAAATCACACTCATTATTGCCAATTCCATTATAATTAGTGATATTTGCTAGTTAACTAACGTTTCTTACCGCTTTAGTCAATTAACAATGCTTTATTGAGTGTGTAACCCCTTTTGAATTCAATATTCCACTTTACCGTGAATCATAAGTCAAAATCATCTTCAAAATAGACAATTAGCATTTATTAGCTAATTAAGCCTATTTTTCCTTTGTTTTGGTCAATATACCCTAGTATTGATTCAAACCCCTCTTCCAACCGCTCAAAATCACCCCATTCACCTCTAAATGTCTCAGTAAGCTTCAAAAGCTTATTCTAGCCTCCTTGTTGACCCTAAGAAGTTGATTAGGACTTCACACCTCTTAATCACCTGGTAATTCACTAATTATGATTAGCAAGGCCTAATCGTGATTATTAATTCTAATCTAATTTGGGGATTTTAGTCCCACATCCACAAAAATACAAGTTTCTCCTAAAAGGAAAAATATAAAAATGGTGCACCTCATTCATTTATACTTTACACCATGCTTTGATTTGCATCTCATATAATAAATATAATATATAGCCAAGTTCAATCCTTCCTTAAAGCCTTCAATGGGGTTAGTAGGTGGATATCCAAAATGACCAAGTAGTCATTGGGAGAGGCCATTTCACCTTGTTTGGAGTAGCAACCATACCAATTTGATTGCCCTCTTAGGTCTATTTAGACCCATGTTAGACCCATGTTAGGTAATTCAAGCATATTAGTAGGCATGTTTAGTTAGATTTTGTATTGTTTTCATACTAGTTAAGATTTCTTTTAAGCTTTTATCTTAATGCTATATTCCTAGACAAGTAGAACCTTCGCTAGATGGATGGTAATGGTGTTAGCTTCCTTTGTTTAGTCAAGCAATTTTCTTTGTAGAGTTTAGGGTGTCATCATTTGACACGCCCGGTGGGACAATACCCCATTGCATTCACTTTTTAAATCTTTTTAACTTAGTTTCAAAGTTTTTCATTTCAAGTTTATAGATTACTTACAAGTTTCTCAGATTAATTTCAAGTTTTCTAGTTTAAATTTCAAGCTTTCTATAGTACTTTCAAGCTTTTTAGATTATTTTCTCAAGATTTTTACATTAATTTCAAAGTTTTATAAATTAATTTCCATTTTTGAAAGTTGTTTCAACTAGATTAGTGGTAGAAGTTGTGTTTTCTTGCTTCGTGCAGGATTCAAAGAGGTGAAGCCCTGTAAAATTTACCAAAAACTACCAAAGATTTGACCTTTTTGAATCATTTTTTGTCAAAACTCAAATTTTGGCCACTTCCAACGAAGGGGCATGTAGGCGTTAAACTAGGAGAATAAGCATTAAATCATGTACACAGGCATTGAACTAGGAGTGCAGGTGTTGAACCAAGAGCACAGGTGTTGAACCAGGAGTGCACATGTCATCTCATCTTGTTTTCAACATTGTCATTTTCACAAAGGGTAGTGCAGGCGTTGAAACAAATGCACACCCGTTGCTCTAGAAGTTCAAACTTCGGCTTCTCTTTTTCAACTATCAGTCACTTTTACAAAGGGGAGTGTACACGTCGGTAAGGGAGTGTAAGTGTTGAAAAAGGAGTGCACCCGCTTTTCTAGAAGCCCACATGTTAGCTCATCTTTTTCAACTGTCAGTCATTTTTACAAAGGAGAGTGCACACATCAATAAGAGAGTGCAGGGGTTGAAACAGGTGCGCACACATCAATAAGGGTGTGTAGGTGTGTCTGTATAAATTTTTTCTATAAAATTAAAGTTTCCATTTTTATTTTTAGGATTTTTGTTACTTTTCATAGGTTTTTAGATGCCATTTTTGTCAATTTTATAGATTTAGAGTAATTTTTCTTATAAAATCACTTAGGGTTTGAAGGAATTAATCTTGTTTCCATGCTTTATATGAGTTTGGGTTAAGGTGTGTATGCTCTTCTCTTGCACTTCGTGTGATCTAGAGAATCAAAAGCACTTTTAAACCTTCTTTTGCTATCATTAGAGTAAGTAGGAAACTTTATTAATCATCTTTTAGTTTAAATGCTTTTTCACTTGCTAAATAACCAAGGCTAGAATTTGTGTATGCTCTTCCCTTGCACCTAGTGTGATCTTGGGAATCAAAAGCAATTTTAGTCTTTTCATTAAAAAATAACTTGGATAAATTGGGAATAAACCTTGTTTTTTGTAAAATTTGATAGTAGTTAGTTGATTTAAAAGCATTTTTTATGGTTATTTTCTTATGATATTATGAATCTATTTTGAAACTACTAACCATTTTGTGAAGCACCTAATGCAAGTCAAAGAAAGGAGGATCTAAACAATATTTCTAACTACACGTGTGATTTTAGGTTGCCAAAAGGAGTACGAAAAAACCACATTAAATCTAAAAGATAAAAAAATACACCACAATCATCACATTGTATTTGGAGGTTCCGGTTAAGAGCTATGGCTTGTCTGCTCAACTAGGACATAACCCCTTTGGCATAAGCCTTAAGCTACAATAATGGGGGTGGTCCTAGGAACCCTAAAATAGTTCACGCAAGAGGGAACCTTGTGAACAAAATAGGAAAGTTCTCCACACTACCAACTTGTTTGGTATGCCTTGGTCAGATTAGCATCAAATATATTTGTATCACGACCCCAGTGAAATTATAAATGAATGCACTTCAGTGCTCACTATACTAAAGGGGGTAAAGTAATGTCAAGATACTCCTAAATTAGTCAGTACAACTTTTTGGGTAAATCAAGCTCGCTCTAGATATCTTGTGACACCTAAAGAGATAACCACCTAGGAAAATTATCAGCTTGGAGCCATTTTTTTGTCTTAGATAGTATACTTGAGAGCTCTCAAAAAGTGAAAACTTTGTTAGATTCAAAATCTTGTTTTTCTAACAATGGAAATAATCTCTTAAAGTTGCAACCACATGACATTTCATCACGAAATCTACTTAGTGTCATTTTGTCCTAGTTTTTCACTTGTCTTAAGACAAGGTGAAATTCTCCCAAAATAACACCAAGTTTATTTCAACACCACTTGGTATACACCCTTGTTTTTTTGTTGCCCATTTTTGGACAAAAGGAAACAACATATGTGGATACCACTAGATATCACATGTCCACCACTTTTGTATTCTACTTGTGTGACTAGGTCACAACGCAAGTGTTAAAAGTGTGCATGGTACGTACTCATGATCTAGTAGGCCCCCTTATCTCAAAAGCCATATTTAAGACTTATTATCATCGTAGTTAGTGTTATCCAATTTTACACACATGGAAAAATTAGAAAATGGGGCCTTATTATGATCAAATCATGACATTGGTCCCAGGGATCCACTTCTGGTCATTAGGTGAGATCACTCATTTTTTTTGGTATGCAAGCCATCCAAGAGTTCGATAAGATTATCTCACTCGGTCGAGCTAAACAATGTCAAATCAAGAATAAAGAGATGAGTCATCGGAGGAGCTCGTGCCTTGTCCTAACTTGGTCATAACTCAGATCACAAGCCTTAGACGAGTTCATGAGTAGGAAATGTAAGCTCAGTAACCGAGTTTGGCTTGTCGTAAAGGAATCTCGATAGGAGCGGAGGATGTTTCGATGGTTGGCTCATTAAGGCAGAGAAATGATGAGCTCAACTCGGTTTAATTCAACATGGAGAGATTGATGCTTCCTCATTGGAATATGAACTCAGATTTAATGACTCGATAAAGACAATAGCATAAATGACCAAGCCCGGTCTTGATAAGATAACCCACAAAGAGAAATCATGGCGAGTTCGTGGTGAGTCATAGTTAAAGGAACGAGTCGATCACCATACATAGAGGTCAAGTTTTATCGAGTTGATCTGACAATTAGAATGGTGGAGAAACTTTCCCCTCTTGCCAAGTGGGGATGTTAGCATGGTATGCCACGATGGTAAGATACTCTGTGGGTTCCCAAGGCTCCATTTCCAAGTGAGAGTCTTGGGGTCGATGAGCTATGACAAGCCCAACGTAGTCAGAAGAGATATATAAATCCCGCGCTAAGGCATGAATAGGGAACTCAGGGAATACATTCCCAAGTGGAAATATTGGGTTGGTAAACCATGGTGATACTTCTGAGCGTGGGAGAAATTGGATCAAATTGCCAAGTGGAGATCATACGATGGCGATCCGTCATGAGAATTCCATGCAGCTTGGAGTGGTCCGAGTCATTGTGCGAGTCACAAGGAGGATTAATAGGAAAGTTGTGAATTGGAGCGGGTCATGGGGAAAACAACGCGACGTAAGGAGGTAATACGAAGCTCATCAATATGAAGCATGGTGAAAGAATAGGAGGCAGACCGAGTTGCTCACTAATAGCGGTAACAATGTAACAAGCTCTTCTTACTAATGATCAAACTGTCGAATGGAGTGAAATGACCCATCACTGGAGAAGTGTTGCAGAGGAGTTTAGGTGAGCGAACCATCTGATGTATGGAAGGTGAAACTCATAGCAAAGGGATTTTCTTAGTTTCGAGCTTAAAAACATGTGCCGACAGTGATGAGTTGTTGAAACCACGGTGAGATCTCATCCGGTTGACAGTATTTAACCAGGCAGCAGGCATGTTGCAGTATAGTAGAAGCCTTTTTTAGTGCTTCCAACAAGCAGGTTGTCCAACTATGTTGTTATCTGTTCAGTATCAAATGCATCCTCAAATTTGGGATTTTCCTTCAAGATATTTTTATCAAAATCGATTAAGTGATAGTGAGAGTGTTACCAGGAGACCTGATGAAATTTATTACAAAGATTCTCTATTGAGACCTTACTTGTTTTACGATGTAACTCATGGAAGTGAATCTCATAGAGGTGGATCTATTTCATATCAGAATATTCATGAAGCACAATTTTCTTTGCAATTATATGAGCATCTTCAACGAGTCACTAAGTTGGCAAGCATAAAGGTTTCTATTGGAATTATCACACCTTACAAGCTACAGCTGAAATGTTTGCACCGAGAGTTTGATGTTGTCCTCAAATCTGATGAAGGAAAAGGTTTATATATCAATACGGTAGATGCCTGTCAGGGCCAGGGGCATGATGTAATCATTATGTCTTGTGTTTGAGCTTCAAATCATGGGGTTGGCTTTATAGCTAATGTTTGCCACATGAATGTGGCACTAACATGAGCTCACAGAGTGCTTTGGGTTATGGGCAACGTAACTTCATCGAAGCAATCTAGTGACTGAGTTTAGTCAAGGGAGTAAGGAACTCAGATGTGCAAGATGGTAAATATGAGCTCGGTACATAAACATGTGAGAGTCTGAGTTGAGCCAACTAGGTGCTCGGGTCGACATGCAAAACAAAGCCAGGCTGAGTCAGTTGAAGAGCTCGTGGGGACACACTTGGCGGTGATATTGATGCTAGGAAAACTCAGTAGATTTCGTGTAGAGCTCGCCGAGTTGGAAAGAATTGGCTCAGGAAAGTGTGAATGATAATTCAGGGAGCTCGTGGTGTTGTTTCATGGAGTTTGAACGTGGAATGCATGTGAATATGTGGTCCAAAATAAGAAGAAATAACTCTATCTATCAAGCTAGAGCTATCACAGAGAAATCAATCGATTGAGTGTTGACAGGGCCATGTGACGTGGTCCCTAAGCTCGAAAATCATTTCTAAATGGTGCAACATGTAGGAGTGAAATAATTTAAATTCATTGAATTGTTTAACCTCTGTGGGTACAACCAATGTATTATAGAACAAATCCATGAAGTATGATTTAGAGTCAAACTTTTCATATTGTGGAAACGTTGGTACCAAGTTCGAGATAAAGACTAAGCTCGTGGGTGTCGAAGTTTAATGTATTTGTTTTCAATTTCAAGCTTAAAGCTTCATGTTCATGATGCATGTAGGGGGCTTGATAATTTAGAATGGCTCAATTTGGAGTTTGAAGCAAGACCGTAGCAGTGGCATTCGTGAGGCGAATCTTAACTTGTGTCAGGCCAGGTTCACAGGATCTACATGCATTTTGGCTTAATGAGGAAGATATACAACTCAGTCAAGGAACCCTATGCATGAGCATCGAGAAGAGCTGGTGGAAGACGAGTTGTGGAGAATTGAGTTCATTTTGATTAGCTCACAAGGTGTTCAAAAAGCCATGATGGTGGGGTAAATTGGCTCCGGTCGAGCTTATAGAGGATGAGCATGTAGAGAATGAACCAAGCTCGTGGAAAAATGAACTCAGAAAGGATAAAACTAACCAATGGAGCTCGGTGACTTCATGGGGAAGCTCACATATGTTTCATGAAAGGCAATGTGGAATGCATAAATGGCCTCGAGTTAACCAAGGAAAATGATAAGAATCAAGTTTTATAGCTCACCATTCGAAGGACTCAATGCAAAAGAGCTCGATTGCCAAGGCAAGGAAAGAGTTGGTGTGGGGTTCAAAATCGAGTGCAACACCGAGTTAGAGGATTCGAAACTCACCGAGTTGGGCTATGTGCAGACTCTATCCACATGGACCCCCCTCCTCTTCATGTCAAATGGGTCAACGGGGGGGTCCCGAACATTATGTTAATTAATTTAATATTTTAACTAAAATATTTTAATAATAATATTTATTATTATTATTTCAAATATTTTATTTAAATATTATTTTAATTAATTGAGAAGACTAGGTCATCAGGCAATTAATGACCCATGATGGAACCTTCTCAGGTGGTTCAACTAACTGTAATAAATACATCATGGGCCTTCAATTTAGGAATGTAATTATGACCTTTCCTCTTCTTTCTCACATATTCTTCTATAAATGTAAGTTGGAAGCTCATTTCAAAGGGTTCCAACAGTTCAGACAAGTTGGACAGTTAGATATCTTAGGCGAGTGTATGCTTTTCAGGAGTCCTCTCTCTTCTGCAAGTTGTTCTTGTGTGTTGAGAGAACTTTCAAGCCTCCTCTTCAAGACTGTAATGGCAACTATTGCCTCTTCTGAATGTATGATGCATTGTGCATGTTATTGAAGCAATAAAAGTGTGTGTTTTGTGACTAATCTTGGTCCTTTCATCCTTCTGTGCTTCTTTGTGCCTTTCTCATACTTGCAGGTACACTGTGCAAGTTTAAGTTTCTATTGCAGGTTCTTGGAGTTTTGTGCTTATCGAGTGGTGGAGTATTGCATGCAGTTGAGTTGTGGTGTCTGTTCACCCTTCTTGAGTTCATCCTTCTTCACTGGGAAACTGGTATATTTCTCGGTCTGATAAAGTTTAACAAAGGGAACGCATGTCTCTTAGTTTGTGGTATCATGTACCCTCTCTAAGTTGTAGTAGGTGAAGTTGACCTGTGGTGCACACACCCTCTTCAAATTAACCCTTCCTGAGTCTGGAAACACCCTTTATTTGGTGCATCACCATCCCTAGTATAGTTTCATTTCTGTAAATCTCTTTCCCTAAAACCCCATGAAGATGTTAGCATAGGATTAGATAATCATTTTTGTTACACTAGGAGTAGTACAACACTTAGTTTAGGAAGAGGAAGCCGGCCTTCTCCTAGAGGTTCACTTCGAGCCCAAGTCCCATAGCTTGAGAGGTGATCCCATGTGTCCCAATCACACCGAACATCCTATTCACATCCTGGCCATTCGGAGTGGTGCAGTGATTTGGTGACAATAGTTTTTGGCACGCCCAGTGGGATAGAGTTGGTACTTCTCTTCTCACTTACACAAGTCAAAGTACCTGGTGACTCTATATCTCTGGATTCCAAATCTCAGTGCGGTAACTTATGCGAAGAATTCAGACAAGAGCTTCTTCAAAGAAAGGAAATTATCAGCATATCAAACTTTCTTTGTCTCCTCCAAAGACAAGAAGAAGAGGCATTTCCACATCCCCAGTTGCAGATTTACCTAGTAGGGGTCATTCGAACTCCTCCTTACGGAAGGTTTCCTCCACCCAGGAACAATCAACCTTTCGTTGCTATGGCGAGGAACCAAGTTTTTCCCCCTTTCAATGCAAGCAGTCCTCTTATGTTGGCTCAACGTGACCCGATACCTATTGCGGCACTCAAAATTTTACCCTTCTACATGGGGGAAACTCACGTTACTCCAGTGGAGCATATCTTTGATGTAGCCAGCATCTGCGCAGTACATAATATCACAGAAGACAACATTGCAGTTAGACTTCTTGCTACCTCTTTCAAGGGAAAAGCACTTCAATGGTTTCGTGGGTTAGGTGTTGGCACTATAACCACTTGGGACGAGTTGGGAGAAAAGCTATGTAAATAGTTTGAAGACAAAAGTGATCACCTATCACTTTTGGAACAACTCACTACTATGAAGAGAGCTTCCCAAGAATACATGAGTGATTTCAACTTCTGATTCCACAGGACTTGGAATAGGATTCTGGCACTTGTAAAGCCTTCTGCACATAATGCATTCTTGTACTATTTGTGAGCCTTGAATAGCGATGTAGCAGTTATGATCCAGTCCATGGGAGGGACTACACTTCCTGATGCTTACGAAGTTTCCATAAGTGCAGAGAATTCTTTGATTCAGGCTGGAAAGATAGCTCCATGACCACCAATGCCCTTTTCTCCAGATCTTACGAATCATCAGCCTATCATTGCTCCTATTCTAGTAGACTCCAAGAAACCATCTCAATCTTCCCCTGCCTCTTCAAATGACCTATTTGAAGTCAAGTCACTACTGCAAAATTTTGGAAATGAGCTCGTTGCACTCAAAAGGCAACAGTTTCAATACAATCATCCGTATCAACCACAAAATCAGTAGTATCAGGCTAACCATCCTCCTTTTCAAGGAAATAATCAGCCTCAAAATCAAACTACAAGTCAAGTTGCAAATGTCAGGCCCTTGAACTTTTGGAACCCTCTTGCAGCTAGCTCATCTAGAGCTATAGTACCTATTCAAAATAATCTAGTTCAAGACTACGAATGGTGTTATCCTTGCTCTCAACCTCCACAATCAAAATCTTTGTCCCAATGGGGTTCTTAGCCAGGCCCTTATGGTTCAAAGTGTATCTTCCCCTTCAAGTTAACAAACAATTCATCTACGCAAGAAGCAGTAGATCAACCGCAGGCACCTGAAGAATCCACTTTGCTAAACTGGCAAGCAGAAGATTTTTGTGGGTTGAATACAGATTCTTCATCAGTGGCAGCAAACACTCATTCCAAGAAGAGAGAAATGGAGCCTCAACCTCCTGAAGCTGATCTAGCATCCACTTCTCAACCTGGGTTACAAATGGTAGTTGATAAAAATGTGGGAAAGAAATCACTAGAAACACCGGCTAGCCATGCCGCAGGGAAAGATGGTTCTCCAGGCATCACGATACCCAACAAAATTTTTCCAAAGGAGGACCCCAATGCCCAAAAAAGTGTCATCAAAGTTGGAGCGATTCCCTTCAGCATAGTAGAACAAATGAAGAAAACCAATCTAAGCGTTACCATGTGGGATGCACTCTCGATCCCTTCTCAAAGAAACCTATTGCGAGAAGCTCTGAACAGTTTTGCTACAACCAGCAGATCACCAAGCCATGGAGTGAAAACTGCTACAAGGTTTGTGTCAACCAAAAGGGAAAATCATTCCTACGGCAAACAACCACCACCATTCTACATTTCCCTGATCATTGGCGACCACCTGTTACATAATTGCATGATCGATTTTGGTGCCAGTAGCTCTATCATGCCTAAACAAATTATAGATGTACTAGGCATACAATATGTGCCAGTTGTAAGAGGGGTTGTTCATCTGGATGGCATAGCTATTAAGACTTTTGGGTCTATCAAAGGACTTCAAATTACCATTCATGCATGCCCAAGTTTGTCATTCACCCAAGACATATCAGTCATTAATCTCCCTCCCCTCTTTGCCATCTGCCTATCATGGGATTTCACCGCCAAGATGGGCGGTTACCTATCATCAGATTGGTCACATATGATTCTCAGGACTCGATACGGAACCAAAGTAACTATAAGGGTAGAACCAATCTGCCATAATCATGTAGAACCACTACTAGTCCTATAAGTGGAAATTACACCATCGGTGATCCCGAAGAGGAAGATGTCGATCATGAACCAACCACCCATGTTGAAGAAGTCCCTGATACTTTGCTAGATGAAGTAAGTAGAGATCATCAATAAAATCCCTACACTGATGTATTGGTAGAAGAAGAAGTTGGTTTGTTAGTCTTGGAAGAAACAGGATTAGGTAATGTCGACACTAAAATTTTCCTCCGTAATTTCTATTTCATTAATGTATGTATTAGGAATAGGATGTTGTTAAGTGTAATTAGTAGTAGCATCCGATAGAAGATAATGGCGCTATCAATACAATGCCGCCCATAATGTCGAGTACAGTAATAGTCAAAGTACAATAGGAATGTTGTAAAAAGTAAATATTTGTCGTAAGTGGTCTGGTAATGTTAAAATGTCAAGTTGGGATAAGTAGAGAAGTAGGGTCTACATGATTAGGAATTAGAAATATTATATTTGTAATAAGGACAAAGAGTGATGTCATAAATATTTTGTGTATTTTATTTGTGTAAAAGTCTAAAAAGATGGAACCCATGTGAGATGATAAGGTTTATCTTATCTTAGAAGATAAGCCTACATGTAAAGGCAAGAGTTTAGGCATGAAATATGATTGGCCGGAAGATATTTCCTATCCTATCTTAGAGATAAGATGGATAAGCCTAAATTCCTATAAATAAAGAGGCCACCCCCCTCATTTAGCATAGAAGGAAGTAGTGAGAAATATTGTAATTGTGTAAAGGAAGCCATCATTTTGAAGGTGTGTTAAAGAAGCCATTAAGAAGTGTAATTGTGAAGTTTCTCCCATAGTTATTGTTGGAAGGCAAGTGAAGTCAGTAACACTTGAAGTACCTCATGGGTGAGATTGTAACAATTTCATGTTGATATTATAATTTACACTTATATTTCAGATTTATCGGCATTCCTTCTTATCATAGTCTATGGTATTCTTGTGGTATGTTTGTTGTTGTGTTTCCAGATTCCATCCACCAAACTAAAAGATGTGCATTAGTAAATAATCATAGCACGAGGAGTTCCCGGTGAAGAATTATCATAGTGCCGGATTGGTGATGACATTTTGGTTCCGTTGCCGGGACCATTCCTCATTGGTGGATTTTCTGGAGAGATATTCCCACTTAGTCAGAAATCATTTGGAGAGTAACCTTGTTTTTACTGTGCATAGTAGTTACCATGGTAAAGTCACTCTTTACCGTGAATAGTATTTACCGCAGTAACTTCACTTTTTACCGTGAATAGTGTTTACCACAGTAAAGTCAGTTTTTACTGCAGTAAGTCAAGTTTTACCATAGTTTACCGTGGTCATTTCTATTTTACTGTAGAAAAGTGTAAAGTCACTTTCTATTATAGTGATTCCAATTATTTGTGCACATAAGTCTTGTTGATTGTACTTGTGGGTTGGTATTTCACTGTGGTTACTTTTGAAAATGGGGAAGATTCCTATTTTTTCAGCTCAATCTAATGAAGATGCTTCCTCTTTCATTCAAGAGTTTAAATGATCTTGTATTTGTAATGGCCTTATAAGAAGGGAATAATGGACTGAATTTTTTCCTACCTTTTTGGATGGTTCAGAACTTAGGTGGTTTGAAACACTAGGTGAAAATGTAAAAAACTCATGGGATTTATTAACTGAAAGTTTTCTTGAAGAATTTGGTGAACAACAGAAATATGCAGATCTCATGATCGAGATCACAAAGCTAACCCAAGGAGAGAAGGAGAAGATAAGAGATTATCATGCTCGTGTTCTAGAGCTAAGGAGGAAGCTCGATGCCCAGATCCGGAAGGAAGGATTAGAGGATGGGTTGATGAATGGCATGGATAATCTCCTCTGTAAGCACTTCATTCTTGGGATGAAGCCAGAGATCAGACAACGAGTGAAGTATGACCGCCCAGCTACCATTGAACAAGCAAAGGAGATTGCAAGAAGGCAAGAAGAAAGCATGGAAGAGGAGCCCAAAGAAATTGTTGCTAAAGTAGAGCCTACACCAGCACCTTTGCTTCAGAATCCACAACCACTCTCGGTGAGCACAAATCTTTCTCCTAGTACATCTACTGAGTATGAAGATCTGCTCAAGAAGATGGGTCAGTTAACTATTAATCTTCTTCAAGGAAAAGAATTTAGTTCTCAGGGAGGAGATAGAGGTCCAAAAAGAAATATTTCTGAAGTTGTTTGTTATGGTTGTTATAAAAAGGGTCATTATAAGTATAATTATCCAGATAGAGCTTCTACATCTGGTACAAGAGATAATGATAAAGGAAAAGCACCTGTGAATTCTTTTGATGTAGTAGATAAGAGCATAAATAATGAAGTAGATGTGTTTGTAACAAAAAGAAAGAAAGAAAAAGATAACCAAGATGGAAATGATCCTAAGAAGATGAAAGGAGAAACTAGTAAGAAACATAGGAGAAGAAAGTTGGGTGTGTAGGATTTTCTGATTTCACAGGGACAAGGACCATACTCCATCTTAGAAGATCTGTCCAAAAGGCCTGCAAATATTACATATGGTCAACTCTTGGCTATGTCTTCTGAGAAGAGGCGGGAGCTGCGAAGTGGACTCAATGCTCGACGAAGGAAGGAGGTTGAGGTCCCTGTTTTGGAGGCAGAGGCGGATCCCTATGCTCCACAAGTTGAGGTATTATGTAATGGTATTTCAATTCATGATGTCTTAGTTGATGGAGGTGCTGCAGTTAATGTAATGACCGAGTCTGTAATGAATATGTTGGGTTTAAAAATTGATCGCCCCTCAACACTTATGTTAAGGTCATTAAATAAGGGAAAAACTAAACCAGAAGGTGTAGTTTCAAATGTGGCAATATCTGTTATGGGTGTTGTATGTGTGGTAGACTTTCAGGTGATGAAAAATGGTACTGTTGCGTATCCAATGTTGTTGGGAAGACCATGGCTAAGGAGAGTTCATGCAAGAAACTACTGGAATGAAGGCTTCATGACACTTAGACGTGGTAGAGAGAGGGTGAAAATAAATGTGATCCCTCGGCATCATAAGGCAGAACCTGTTGATTCATGTGATGAAACTTGTTATTGGACATCCTCTTATTACTCTAGTACCAGTGAAGTGGACATAGAAGATGAAGAAAGTGAGGTTGATATTTCAGTCATGGATATCCTTCCAGTCACACTGACTCATGACCCCATAAAATTATCTGAAGAAGAAATTGATGATCGTCTCCAGCAAATAAAGATTGGTGATGCTGTGATGGAGAGTGAGAAGGAATCCTACCTCCAGCTCTTTCGAAGGTACATACACATATTCACTTTTGATTACAAGGAACTCCGTCAAGTAAGTTGGGTAGAACATTCTATTGAGCTGGTAGATGGTGCTAAGCCCATAAAGCAAATGCCATATAGAATGAATCCTAATTTTTCCAAGACTGTAAAAGAAGAAATAGATAAGTTGCTTGATGCAGGATTCATATTTGCTGTGGAGAATTCAGAATGGGTTTCTCCCATTGTGATCTCAATAAAAAAGAATGGGAAGCTACGCATTTGTGTTGACTACAGGAAGCTCAATAAGGCAACAAAGAAGGATCATTACCCTCTTCCATTCTCAGATCAGATCTTGGACGAAGTAGCTGGCTAGGAGTGTTATAGTTTTGCTGATGGATATAGTGGCTACAACCAAGTTCGTATAGCAGAGAAAGATCAGTTGAAGACCACGTTCACCACTCCTTGGGGAACGTTTTCTTATAGAGTTATGCCTTTTGGGTTGTGTAATGCTCCAGCAACATTCCAGCGTTTGATGAATAGGGTGTTCGAACCCTACATTGGGAACTTCATCAGAGTATTTCTGGATGATTTTTGCATCTATGGGAGCAAGATGGACCACCTGCACCAGATGGAGACAGCATTTCAAAGGTTAGATGAAGCACAAGCCTCACTAAACCCTACAAAGTGTGTCTTTGGATGTTCTAAAGGCATTTTGTTAGGGAATGTTGTATCCAAAGATGTTATTGGTACTGATCCTGATAAAGTTTCAAAAATCAAAGAGTTACCATTTCCTATGAATAGAAGTAAGTTGAGATCATTTTTAGGCCATGTGGGTTACTATAGAAGGTTCATCAAGAATTTCTCAAAGATTACACAGCCACTAACCCAATTCTTGAAGAACGATGTTACTTATGAACCAGGAAATAAGGCGCATGAAGCTTTTGAACAACTGAAGGAAGCCCTGGTGTCTTCACCTGTTTTAAAGAATCCAGATTGGAGTAAGCCATTCATTGTGTATACTCATGCCTCAGATGCAGCACTAGGAATTACTCTGAGCCAAAAGGATGAAAATGGGAATGATCACCCAGTTTACTTTGGGAGCAGACAAATGAGTAGTGCTGAGGTAAATTATACTGTAACTGAAAAAGAGGCTCTGGCTATCATTTTTGCTGTAAAGAAGTTTAGGAATTACTTGCTAGGGAAAAAATTCCTAGTTGTAACAGATCATCAGGCTCTAAAATATATTGTAAATAAGCCTAACCCATCAGGGAGGATAGCAAGATGGATAATTTTGCTACAAGAATTTGAATTTGATATTATAGATAGGCCAGGAAAGAAGCATGTCAATGCAGATGCACTCTCTCGAGCCTATGATGGTTTAGGTTCATCTTGTGATGATGATGATTTCCCAGATGCAACATTGTTATCCCTTGACACAATCCCTAGTGAATACATAGATATTTGGAATTATCTGAATGAATTCAAGTTTCCTGATGGTGCCAATGCAAAGACTAAGAGGAAGATTACTCAAGCCAGTCGTCCATATTCTATTCTGCATGGAGTATTATTTCGAATAGGACCTGATGGACAGTACAAGAGGGAAGTTGGACATGATCAAGGGAAGGAGCTGATAGAAGAATTCCACAATGGTACATGTGGAGGACACTTCTCTAGATAACTTACAGCAAGAAGGATCTTGGATGCAGGTTATCACTGGCCCACTCTTTTTAGAAATTGTTATAATTATTGTAAGACATGTGATATTTGTCAAACACATGGTAACCGTAAGACTTCATCAGCTCCATTATGCCCTATTCTTCCACTTGGTCCCTTTGAAAAGTGGGGAATAGATATTGTAGGTCCACTTCCAACTACCCCATGCCAAAATAAGTATATTGTAGTTGCCACAGATTATTTAACTAAGTGGGTTGAAGCTAGGCCATTGAAAACAACTTCTATGGATGAAGTGGCAAGGTTCATATATGAATGCATTGTCACCAGATTTGGTTGCCCATTAGAAATTGTAACAGATCAAGGAAGCCACTTCATTAATGAGGTAGTAGAAGCCCTAGTCAATAAATTTTCTATTAAGCACAGGAAGGCAACAACATACAAGCCAAGCACAAATGGACAGGTGGAACGAACAAATTTTGTGTTGTGTCAAATTCTAGCAAAAGATGCAGCCTTGCAGGTACATAAGTGGGATAAAAGGATTCATGCAGCATTGTGGGCATATAGGGCAACATCAAAGTCAGCAACAGGATACTCCCCATTTCAGTTGGCCTATGGCATTGATCCAATTCTTCCTATTGAGTTTGATATTCCCACTGTGAGAGTTATGAAAAATGAAAGGATGGATGAAAGTGATTCAGTAAAAGAAAGGTTGGTACATCTTCATTTACTAGAGGAAATGAGGGAAATAGCAAAGGATACAAGCTATAAGAAGAAAATGAAGCAGAAGGAATACTTTGATCAAAAGATCCGTTGGTCTCCATTTCATGTGAATGACTTGGTTCTAGTATATGATTCCAGATACAAAAGAAGAAGACAGAGAAAATTTCTTCCAAAATGGATGGGGCCCTACAAAATAGCAGCTTTGCATGAAAATGGTACATACCGACTAGAGGAATTGGATGGCACTCCCATTACGAAATGGGTCAACCACGACAAGTTGAAGATTTTCCAAGCACCAGAATAGTCTACTCCGAGGACGGAGTAGAAGCTAGCAAGGGGGAAGATGTCGACACTAAAATTTTCCTCCGTAATTTCTATTTCATTAATGTATGTATTAGGAATAGGATGTTGTTAAGTGTAATTAGTAGTAGCATCTGATAGAAGATAACGGCACCTTCAGTACAGTGCCGCTAATAATGTAGAGTACGGTAATAGTAAAAGTACAATAGGAATGTTGTAAAAAGTAAATATTTGTCGTAAGTGGTCCGGTAATGTTAAAATGTCAAGTTGAGATAAGTAGAGAAGTAGGGTCTACATGATTAGGAATTAGAAATATTATATTTGTAATAAGGACAAAGAGTGATGTCATAAATATTTTGTGTATTTTATTTGTGGAAAAGTCTATAAAGGTGGAACCCATGTGAGATGATAAGGTTTATCTTATCTTAGAAGATAAGCCTACATGTAAAGGCAAGAGTTTAAGCATGAAATATGATTGGCCGGAAGAGATTTCCTATCCTATCTTAGAGATAAGATGGATAAGCCTAAATTCCTATAAATAAAGAGGCCTCCCCCCTCATTGAGAATAGAAGGAAGTAGTGAGAAATATTGTAAGTGTGTAAAGGAAGCCATTATTTTGAAGGTGTGTTAAAGAAGCCATTAAGAAGTGTAATTGTGAAGTTTCTCCCATAGTTATTATTGGAAGGCAAGTGAAGTCAGTAACACTTGAAGTACCTCATGGGTGAGATTGTAACAATTTCATGTTGATATTATAATTTACACTTATATTTCAGATTTATCGTCATTCCTTCTTATCATAGTCTATGGTATTCTTGTGTTATGTTTGTTGTTGTGTTTCCAGATTCCATCCACCAAACTAAAAGCTGTGCATTAGTAAATAATCATAGCACGAGGAGTTCCCGGTGAAGAATTATCATAGTTTCAGATTGGTGATGATAGTACTTACTGTATCCATGAAGAAGATACGATCATACCACAACTTGTCAAAACACCAAGTGATTCTAAAGGACTGTGGCAATTGTTCTTCGATGGCTCAAGAAGTAAGAATGGATCCGGTGTTGGTGTTATGTTAATTTCTCCAGAGGGAGATAAGTACTTCTCATCTTTCTGGTTACAGTTCAATTACACTAACAATGTTGCTAAATATGAGGCTCTTGTGCAAGGAATTAGCTAGCCTAAAGGAAGGGAATCAAGGCCCTGACTATTTTTGGAGATAGTGAGTTAGTTGTTCATCAAGTTTTGTCAAGTAGTGCATCCAAAAATGATCTTTTACGATCATACAAGAACCAAGTCTGGGACCTGATTGAAGATTTTGAAGCTTTTGGAATCCATGCAGTTCCTAAAGGTCAAAATCAAGATGCAGATGGGCTTGTTATAATTGGTTCACAATACAACATACTATTTGATATCATGAAAGAGGGGCAGCAATTTTTTAAAATGGTGGTTCGACCAGCGGTCCCTGATAATGTGAGTAGTTGGCAAGTTTTCGATAGTGACAAACAAATTTTCCTCTTCCTGCAAGAAGAGGTGGAGTTTGCTGCAAAAAATTAAGACAAGTTATAGGAGTCATATAGTGAGAAAATTATCCAATTGAAAAGCAAAAAGTTACCAAAAGGTTTAGTCACTTTGGAATCCATTTTCAATTCAAATGACCAAGCCAAAAGACAAAGCCCTAACATGGTGGTCAAAGAAGAATATTTTGAGGAACTCAAAGTATCAAATGCAAAGTTTCTTAAGATCGGAAAGGTGTGTACTTATGAAGAGAAAGAAGCTTTCATCAAACTTTTTCAAGAGAATCATGACATCTTTGCATGGAACTATAAAGATCTGCATGGTTTTGATCTAGGTCTAGCACAACATACCATCGAATTGGATCCTAATGTTAAGCTAGTTCATCAGAAACAGAGACCAATTAATCCCAAAATTGAGACACTAATGAGAAATGAGCTAACCAAGCTTATCGAGGCTTGTATAATTTTTCCCATTAAGCATTCCTCATGGGTAGCCAATTTGGTGCCCGTAAGGAAGAAGAACGGAGAGATCCGGTTATGCGTAGATTTCAGGGATTTGAATCAAGTGTCATTAAAAGACCAATATCCTCTTCAATCGATGGAGCAGATCCTTCAAACAGTGGCAGGAGCTCAAATATTTTCTTTGCTTGATGGATATTTAGGTTACAATCAAATCCTAGTCCAAGAATCTGACCAATTCAAAACGGCTTTCACTACCAAGTAGGGCACGTATGCCTACAATAAAATGCCATTTGGATTTTCCAATGTTGGGGATACTTTCCAAAGAGCCATGGACATGGCATTTAAGGGACTAATCAATGATATTATTTTGGTTTACCTTGATGATATAACTATATACTCTAAACATGCATAAGATCACATCACGCATCTAATGAAAGTTTTCCGAAGGTGTAGGGAATTTGGGGTTTCACTTAACCCCAAGAAATGTATTTTTGCAGTGCACGAGGGAAAATTGTTGGGGCATGTTGTTTCAGCAGAAGGATTATCAATCTATCTATCTAGGATTCATTCGATTATGTCCTTATTTCTCCCAAGTCACAGGAAGGGCCTCCAGAGTTTTCTGGGAACCATAAATTTCGTGCGAAGATTCATCCCTCAATTCGTGACATTGGCTAAACCACTGACATCCATGCTAAAGAAAAACATGCCATCCTCATCGAAAAAGGAAGGACAAGAAATCTTTGAAGCCATCAAAACAGACATGTCTCAAGCTCCCACATTGGTGAACCCCAGGTTTGACAAATATTTTATCCTTTATGCTTTTGCAGGTCAAGAGAGCATTTTAAGGATCCTCACCCAACAAAACAACAACCTGATGGAGCAACCAATTGCTTTCTTCAGTCAATCCCTCAAAGACTACAAGTTCAAATACTCATTCATTAAAAAGTAAGTCTTTGCGGTTATTTAAGCTTTGAAGAAATTCAAACACATGTTGTCCAACAATAAGGTGCATCTGATGGTGTCTTATCCAGGTGTCAAGGAGTTTTTGCTGAATAAAGAAATGAACGAAAAGCATGCTAGATGGATCAGGAAAGTAATGGAGTATGACGTGCACATCAAAGTCACTAAACTTTTCAGATGTAAGGGTTTGTATCAGTAACTTGCTGCAGACATGACACTCCTAAATACTGATGAGAATGTTGATCAAGCTGACTGGTTATCCAAAATGAAGAATTTCCTCTTCTCAGAAGCATATCCAGAAAACATGGATAAAAACCAAAGATGAACTTTCCATCTTCAATCTATCATATATGTTTTGGTAGATAGCATTATCTTTCGAAAATATTTGAACGACGTTCTCCTTCGGTGCATAGGACCGGAACAGGTAAGTAAGATACTAGAAAAATTTCATAATGGCCTATCTGGAGGACATTATTCCACATGAACAACAACTACCAAGATCATGTGAGACAGCTACTATTGGCTATATTTATTCAAGGATTCCCATCTCTGGGTAAGGAAATGTAAGGAATGTGCCTTTTTCACAGGTAAGCAGAAGTTGGCAGCTCTTCCACTGCATCCAATTCAAGTGGATCAACCCTTTGTTCAATGGGGGTTGGACTTCATCGGAATGATTAATCCTCCATCCAGTGATGGACATATATGGGTCCTTACTGCAACAGACTATTTTACTCGATGGACAGAGGCGGTAGCATTAAAAGAGAGCAATGAAAAGGTAGTTTTAGATTTTTTGGAGGGTATATTGATGAGGTTCGGTGTTCCGTTTACAGTCATTTCAGACAATGTGTTGGCTTTTATTGGTATGAAATTGAGTGAATGGGCTGTTAAAAATGGGGTATACCTCAAAACTTCATCCAATTACTATCCGTAAGGAAGCAGATTGGCTAATTCTAGCAACAAAAACCTCATAAGGATTATTACACACACAATGGAGACTAACAAGAGGACTTGGCATACACATCTTAAGACCACCTTATGGGTAGATCGGATCACACCTAAAAGGGCCATCATAAATTTTCCTTTCATTCTTGTATATGGAAGAGAGGAAAAAATCCCGCTCTCGTTGGAGTTACCTTCTTTGGAGTTAGCTCATCAACTTGAAGTTATAGAGAGTGATCCTCTGACAGTAAGGTTTGCTGAACTCATGAGTTAGAGTAAGTACAAGACAAGGCTATGAAAACTTTGGATCAGCATCAGGCTCAAGTTAAGAAATCTTTTGATAAGAAGGCGTCCGACAGGTGTTTTCAAGAGGGAGATTTAGTTCTCAAATGGGATGAAGATAGGGCCAAACCAAGTAGGTATGCCAAGTTTGATGCTCTCTGGAGTGGGTCATACATCATCACAAGTTACAAAGAGTAAAATTCATTCCGTCTATCTAGGCTCAATGGAGAAGAACTGCCCATTCATGTGAATGGGATACATCTCAAATCTTGTTTTTGAGAAGCGTTCCCCCCTATATAGTTAGATTAGGTGTTTTCCTCCAAGTGCTTATGCACATTGTTGTGTGATGTTGTTTTTCTTTCCTTTTTGTTGTGTTTTGTGTTGTTCTGCACATTAATTCATCATTGGAAGGTGTCAAGGAGAAGAAAGTTTCAAGGTTTCCATAAGAGTTTCAAAATCTTCTTCATTCAAATTTTTGCAGTGTTCCATAGATGTCAAGCATTCAATAGTTTCAGTATACTTCATGCTTAGCATTCCAGGGAGATCCAGGATATTGGCAATGCTCAAGGAGATTTTAGGATGTGTCAAAGAAAATCATACTACTTTAAGGATTCCAACACAGACTCCATGCCCAATGGATGACTTAAGGCTACTCAAATCATGCTTAGCAAGCAATCATCCTTGAGAGGTCGCCAAAAATGTTATAAATTTTACGCACATGGAAAAATTGGAAAATGGGGCCTTATTATGATCAAATCATGACATTGGTCCCAAGGACCCACTTCTGGTCATCAGGTGAGATCACTCATTTTTTTTGGTATGCGAGCCATCCAGGAGTTCGATAAGCTTATCTCGCTCAGTCGAGCTAAACAGTGTCAAATCGGGAATAAAGAGACGAGTCATCGGAAGAGCTCATGCCTTGTCCTAACTTAGTCATAACTCAAATCACAAGCCTTAGATGAGTTCATGAGTAGGAAATGTAAGCTCATTAACTGAGTTTGGCTTGTCGTAAAGGAATCTCAATAGGAGCGAAGGATGTTTTGATGGTTGGCTCATTGAGGCATAGAAATGATGAGCTTGACTCAGTTTAATTCAACATGGAGAGATCGATGCTTCCTCGTTGGAATATGAACTCAGATTTAATGACTCGATGGAGATAATAGCATAAATGACCAAGCCCGGTCTTGATAAGATAACCCACAAAGAGAAATCATGGCGAGTTCACGGTGAGTCATAGTTAAAGGAACAAGTCGATCACCATACATAGAGGTCGAGTTGTATCGAGTCAAGCTGAAAATTAGAATGGTGGAGAAACTTTCCCCTCTTGCCAAGTGGGGATGTTAGCATGGTATGCCGCGATGGTAAGATACTCTGCGGGTTCCCAAGGCCGCATTTCCAAGTGAGAGTTTTGGGGTCGATGAGCTATGACAAGCCCAACATAGTCGGAAGAGATATATAAATCCCACACTAAGGCATGAATAGGGGAACTCAGGGAATACATTCCCAAGTGGAAATATTGGGTTGGTAAACCATGGTGATACTTTCGAGCGTGGGAGAAATCAGATCAAATTGCCAAGTGGAGATCATACGATGGCGATCCGTCATGAGAATTCCGTGCAGCTTGGAGTGGTCTGAGTCATTGTGCGAGTCACCAAGAGGATTAATAAGACAGTTGTGAATTGGAGTGGGTCATGGGGAAAACAACGTGACGTGATACCAATTTCAGCGGTAATACTACATGCCATCAAGATTTTGCATGCCGCATTAAGTAGATAGTTTGTTAAACCGAGTTGCTCAAGTAACATAGCGAGTGGAATGTCAACAAGCTTGTTACTTCGAATGCAAACTGTCAAATGGAGAACATGACCCATACTGAAGAATCACTGTTCACCAGTTTGAGGAATGCAAATTGGCTTGTATCTCAGGCAGGACCTCAAGCAAAGGGAGTCGTGGCTCATGTTTTGAGCTTAACGAAAATGTGCGACAGTGATGAGTTCGTTGAAACCATGGAAGGGATCTCATCCGGTGACATTATTCCCACGCAGGCAAGCAGTAGCATGTTGCAATATAGTAGAAGCCTTTTTAAATGCTTCCAACGAGCAAGTTGTCCAACTACGTTGTTATCTGTTCAGTATCAAGTGCATCCTCAAATTCAGGATTTTCCTTCAAGATATTTTTATCAAAATCGATTAAGTGACAGTGAGAGTGTTATCAGGAGACCTGATGAAATTTATTACAAAGATTCTCTATTGAGACCTTACTTGTTTTATGATGTAACTCTGGAAGTGAATCTCATAAAGGTGGATCTATTTCATATCAGAATATTCTTGAAGCACAATTTTCTTTGCAATTATATGAGCATCTTCAATGAGTCACTAAGTTGGAAACATAAAGGTTTCTGTTGGAATTATCAAACCTTATAAGCTACAGTTGAAATGTTTACACCAAGAGTTTGATGTTGTCCTCAAATCTGATGAAGGAAAAGGTTTATATCATACAGATTAATGTCAGGGCCAGGGGCCTTACGAGCTTAAAATCATGGGGTTGGCTTTGTAGCTAATGTTCTGATGAATGTGGCACTAACACGAGCTCACAGAGCAGGTTTGGATGCAATCTAGTCTGAGTTCAGTCAAAGTAAGGAACTAGATGCAAGATGGTAAAATGAGTTTATAGACATGTGATCAATTGAGCCAATTGGTGCTCGAGTCGATGCCAGGCTTCAGTTGGAGCTTGTGGGGACAACTTGGCAATATTGATGTTAGGACAACTCAGTAGATTTCACGTATCGTTGAGTTATTGGCAAGGGAATAAAAATTTAGGGAGCTCGTGGTGTTGTTTCATGGAGTTTGAACGTGGAATGTATGTGAATATGTGGTCCAAAACAAGAAGAAATAACTCTATCTGTCAAGCTAGAGCTATCACAGAGAAATCAATCGATTGAGTGTTGACAGAGCCACGTGACGTGATCCCTAACAATTTTCATAGCTCAAAAATCATTTCTAAATAGCGCAACATGCAGGAGTGAAATAATTTAAATTCATTGAATTGTTTAACCTCAGTGGGTCACCAATGTATTATAGAACAAATCCACGAACTATGATTTAGAGTCAAACTTTTCATATTGTGGAAACGTTGGTACCAAGTCAAGATAAAGACTAAGATCACGGGTGTCAAAGTTTAATGTATTTGTAGAGGCTTTCAATTTCGAGCTCGCTTCATGTTCACGATATGTAGGTGGCTTGGTAATTCAGAATGTTCATTTAGAGTTTGAATCAAGACCGTAGTAGTGGAATTCGTGAGGTGAGTCTTAACTTGCGTTAGGCCAAGTTCACAGGATCTACATGCATTTTGGCTTAATGAGGAAGATATACAACTCAGTCAAGGAACCCTATGCATGAGCATCAAGAAGAGCTGGTGAAAGATGAGTTGTGGAGCAAGAGTTCATTTTGATTAGCTCACAAGGTTTTCAAAAAGCCATGATCGTGGGGTAAATTGGCTCCGAGCTTATCTGATCATGTAGAGAATGAACCAAGCTTGTGGAAAAATGGAACTTGGAAAGGATAAAACTAACCAATGGAGCTCAGTGACTTCATGGGGAAGCTCAAATATGTTTCATGAAAGGCAATGTGGAATGCATAAATGGCCTCGAGTTAACCAAGGAAAACGATAAGAATCAAGTTTTATAGCTCACCATTCGAAGGACTCAATGCAAAAGAGTCGATTGCCAAGGCAAGGAAAGAGTTGGTGTGGGGCTAAAATCGAGTGCAACACCAAGTTTATGTGCAGACTCTATTTCCTCTTCAAGTCAAATAAAACGGGGGGTCCCGACATTATTTAATTAATTTAATATTTTAATAATATTTATTAAATTATTATTTAAATATTTTATTTAATATTATTTTAATTAATTGAGAAGACTAGGTCATCAGGCAATTAATGACCCATGATGGAACCTTATCAGGTGGTTCAACTAACTGTAATAAATACATCATGGGCCTTCAATTTAGGAATGTAATTATGACCTTTCCTCTTCTTTCTCACATATTCTTCTATAAATGTAAGTTGGAAGCTCATTTCAAAGGGTTCCAACAGTTCAAACAAGTTGGACAGTTAGATATCTCAGGCAAGTGTATGCTTTTCAAGAGTCCTCTCTCTTCTGTAAGTTGTTCTTGTGTGTTGAGAGAACTTTCAAGCCTCCTCTTCAAGACTGTAACGACAACTATTGCCTCTTCTAAATGTATGATGCATTGTGCATGTTATTGAAGCAATAAAAGTGTGTGTTTTGTGACTAATCTTGGTCCTTTCATCCTTCTGTGCTTCTTTGTGCCTTTCTCATACTTGCAGGTACACTGTGCAAGTTTAAGTTTCTATTGCAGGTTCTTGGAGTTCTGTGCTTATCGAGTGGTGGAGTATTGCATGTAGTTGAGTTGTGGTGTTTGTTCACCCTTCTTGAGTTCATCCTTCTTCACTGGGAAAATGGTATATTTCTCGGTCTGATAAAGTTTAACAAAGGGAACACATGTCTCTTAGTTTGTGGTATCCTGTACCCTCTCTAAGTTGCAGTAGGTGAGGTTGACCTGTGGTGCACACACCCTCTTCAAATTAACCCTTCCTGAGTCTGGAAACACCCTTTATTTGGTGCATCACCATCCCTAGTATAGTTTCATTTCTATAAATCTCTTTCCCTAAAACCCCATGAAGATGTTAGCATAGGACTAGATAATCATTTTTGTTACACTAGGAGTAGTACAACACTTAGTTTAGGAAGAGGAAGCCGACCTTCTCCGGAGGTTCACTTCGAGCCCAAGTCCCATATCTTGAGAGGTGATCCTATGTGTCCCAATCACACCGAACGTCCTATTCACATCCTGGCCATTCGGAGGGTGCAGTGATTTGGTGACAATAGTTAGATATTTCATCCTTGTCTTCTTTTTAAGTTGTTATGTTGCCCACATTTTAGCCATATAATTGAGATATTTACATCTTGTTTCCATTGTGAAATAAGGCCTAAATCTCTATATCTTAGAGTTACGTTGTTCACATGCATAACAATTTCTTGTTATAATTAGACGTAGTTTTTACGTCCTAACTTTGTCTTAAGTTTTGTGAGTGTTGAGGATACATTGTTAGCATTGCAATAACATCATTTTGACACTAGATATCTTTATTTCCCAAAATCTTGGTTCACGTGTCCAAATAGTGTTATTACGTTGCTCACATTGTTATCATCCATTTTACGAGACTTGGAATTTGTTAATGTTTAGAAACTTGTTTTTAGTATATCTTGTTAGAATATCACGTCAACATTCTCTTATCATTTAGGCCTTGTTTGTTGCAAACTCGACCTAACTGGTGATGTTGTGTTGTAACTATTTTGTTTCAAACCTATCTAGATAGAATCTTAGGGAATAAAATATTTTTTGTAAACCAAATTTTGAGCATTATACGTCATTGTATTATTCTAAGGAAAACTTGTGTTGTATATTTCCTTTCTAGGGTAGCTTGTTTGTTATTTTTTTAGTTCAACTTAGGATCATTACGCTATACAAATTTGACTAGGGTCCCTTGTTAATAAACCTTAGTGGAAATCTTTCGCATTGTACCTTCTATTCTAAGTAATGCCTACTACAAGAATGGGGTCACGAAATTTAGAAGCCAATATATTTGGAGGTGACAACCCTCTTATGGAGGATAATCTCATGGTTGACCATAGTGGTGGAGAGGAAGAGTCTCCTCGTGTAGATGCAGAGCTTCATTCCGCCCATTTTGATGACTACATTTTTCATAAAAAAACATGAAGTTCTTATGCGGGTTGTGGAAATAGGAGCCAAATTACCTTCCATGGTAGACCCTTATCTTATCACCGACATGGTTCAGGAAGAAGAATAAGTAGACCTCCCTCATCAAATTCTTAACAAAATTTTAAATCTAGGTCATGCCTTTACTTATGCATGACAATAATGAGGAGATAGCATTTGAAACTGATGGAGACTATCATTTTCCTCCTATTAAAATTCTTTGCAAAGACCATGAAGAACAGGTTCATCATGAACAACCTCCTAACAAATATCATCATGAAATACCTATTAAAGAGGTTATGTTAGAACAACATGTCTAATCCCTCACTCATCAATTGGTAAGTTTGGCTTCACATATACAAAAGGAACAACCAAAAATTGTGAAACAAACTATACCAAAGGAAAAACCTACAGCTTCGTTTTACAAATTCCCAATAAACACTCCTCGATAGGAGGCACAAAGAGATCCTTATGAAGATATTCTCACAAAAAATCGGGGTGGGCATACACCTAGGCTTAACCCTTTGTATAGACCTACACCACCACCCACACAAGATCCACTTTTTAACCAAGAGTGGTCAACAATGAAGAATGCCCTTCAAGCATTACAAGAGGGCCAAACCGGTAGCAATAACAAGAAGTGTCGGTTCAATGAGTTATATCCTTACCCATTTGAAAAATTCATGTTGCAAGTACCTTTCCCAAGACATTTTGATTTTCCAAAATTTGATAAATATAAGGAAAAGGTGACCCTCGTGATCATATAAAGGACTTATATATGGCATGTCAAGAGGTGGCATTCCATGACAATTATCTTATGCATGTGTTTCCATGAAGTTTAAGAGAAACAACGCTAGAATGGTTTGTGCATGTCCCTAAAGGATCCATATCAACATGGCCATAACAAGCAGAGGGTTTCATACAACACTTTTCTTTCAATATAGAAAATGGTGTTACCATGTTAGATCTCTGCAATGCCAAACAATGAAATAACAAAAACTTTGTTGTATTTTTACAAATATGGAGAGGGTTAGCTGGTCGGTTTCCTTGCTCCCTACCTGAAAATTAGATGATAGGCATATTTGTTCCCAACCTCCTTCTAGAAATTACATTTAACTTGTAAATGCATTGTGGTAACACATTTTGAAGAGGTAATAGAAAAAGGGAGTCAAATTGAAAAGGCATTGTTAGCTAGGGGGACTCTAAAACCTTTCTCCCACGAACACAACAATTCTAAATCTAACGATAAAACAAATTTTGTTCCTAATAGAAACAAAAATGTCATTAGTGATGGGATAGTAGACTCTAAATGGGTGCAAGTCGTGCAGAACCACACACCTTTGAAAATTGCAAAGGGTAATCCACCTACTGAGTATAAACACCACATTTTTACTCCTCTATATGAATCCATATCATCTATACTAAAATAGTTAGAGGCCGTAAACATGGTAAAATACCCTGAAACAAAACCCTATGGGGATGATACACCTAAACCATCATGGTTTAGGGAGAATGAATTTTTTGAGTTCCACCTCGTAAAATGTCACAAAACAGACAAGTGTTTAAGATTAAAACACTATATTCAAGACATAGTCGACAATGGTGATATTGAAGTAGATTCCATTGCAACTACAAAATCTCCAAATGCAAACCTAGGGATCTTCAAAAAAAAATTCCCCAATCATGATGAAAAGAAAAATTTAGATCAATGACAATCGTCTCATAATAAGAATGTTAACTATATGTCAAAAAAATACCATTTTGATACCTTGAAAGGTTGTGTTGACCCACTCATTGAGAAAATTAATACAATTATAATTAAGATAAGAGAGTGCGTTGTGGCAACATGGAGGGATTGCCTCGTTATAAATTTTTAACCTAGCCCCTATCCTCCTCAAGAGAGTCACTATGATGTGTTAGATCAACTAGAAAAAACTACAGCTAATATTTCCATCTTAGACCTTCTAAAGATCTCTAGCATCCATAAGGATATACTTTACAAAACCTTACAAGGATCAGGAGTATCCATTGACGTTGACCCAACACATTCACAAGCCATGGTAGCGAAACTTGTTCCTTTTGAACACATAACCTTCAACACTACAGAAGCCTTAGTTGATGATCCTTCACATAATCTACCAATGCATATTAAGGTTATCATCAAACATAAGAAGGTTAAGAGATTTATTGTGGATGGCAGATCGGGACTTAAAATATGTACTCTCAAACTGGTCTGCCAACTAGGCTGCATAGAAGCTTATCTGGAAACAAAGGTCATAACCATTAAGGCATATGACAATGAAGAAAGAAAATCAGCTAGAATGATCACTTTCTCATTAAAATTGGGTCCCATAACACATGATACAAATTGCCATGTCTTGGACCTGGAACTCCCCTACAATATTTTACTTGATCGCCCATGGATTCACACCATGCAGGTCATGCCATCAATGCATCATCAGTGTTTAAAGTTGCAATATGAGGGAAAAACACTCACCCTAAAGGGGGACCCTCAACCTTTTTCTCGTTGTAGATCGTTGTCATATTTTTTCCCTACAATCTATGAGTGTCCATCTATGAATATCATTATTCCTATATAGTTAGAGGCCCTTGCTTCACAAGTGGATTTAGATACTCTTTCTATCAATGAAAATGGTGCTTCCACCTCAAAAACTCATTTTTCAATATGGGAGATGAAGGTCAAACCAAGTGGTTGTGGAGAATATGATCTATAACAAGCCCTAATAGTTCACAATGGTCTATTATCATTCCAAGTGCATGGTATGCCATGTTTTAAAGTTCAGATATCAAGAAGGGATTTCCCTTTTAAGAATTTTACTCCTAGCAGCCTACTAGAAGATAAAAGCTATATTATGGACATTGTATTCCATATCGATTATGATGACATGTCTACATGCTATAAATATCCTAAGTATCCCATTCCTAATCGGATAATATTTTTCATGGGGTGTAAACGACGTGGTTATGGCCACCAAGAACAAGGCCCATTAGAAGCTCTTGCAATACCTTGACATATAGTAGGTAAATCAGGTATATGAATCCATTTATATGAGTCTCACTCTTTAGATGACGAATATGCTTCTTCTGAGAGTGAGGATAGTTTTTCTAGAAACAAAAGCAAAACATATTCCTGATGTAGTCTTTACAAATACCTTGCCTCTATGAATCTGTTCGCCAATATGTTTATCCTTACTATAACACCCGTTATACCCACCATATCCCCTATAACTCAACCATTAACCATCACCTACCCATCACTCATGAATTGGGATCAACAACAACACGTACCTATTAATGTGTTTCATAATGATGAGGCCATTGATGAGTTCCTAGGAATCAGAGACAACATTCCAAGAAATGATTGCAAAAAGGGGTTCTCCATCTAGCTTAATGCATGCGCATACTATGGAGAGGAAGTAGATTTGTGTGGGAATTTAAGTAAAAACGTGAGCAAGAGAAAAAGTTCCAAAGAAAATCCTTGTCGAAATAAAAAGGGGAAGTCTTATAGTGAAAATATCTTTGAGGTGCTTATGGACAAACAGGAAGAACAACCTATGGAAAAGATAAGGTACCCACTTCAAGATGAAGAGCTCCCTAAGCCACCTATGATAGAGGATGATATCAATCTCCCACCTAATCCTACAAGTATGGGGGATGAATCAAAGTTATTTGTGGAAGATACAATAGATGTTAATATCGGCACGAAAGAACTGTCGTGGATAGTTAAGTTGGGAGCTTCCCTCTCATCCAAAGAACAAAAAACATTCACGGGACTCTTAAGAGAGTATGCAGACATCTTCACTTGGTCTTATGTTGACATGCGAGGACTTGATCCTACACTAGTGGTACACTCAGATGTCAAGCCCATCAAATAAAATATCTGAAAGATGTATCCTCGCATTGCCTTACTAGTAAAGGCAGAGCTAGAAATGTTACTAGAAGTAGGATGTATCAAGCCTATTGACTACTCAAAGTGGATCTCCAATGTGGTCCTAGTTCAAAAGAAGCCAGTTGGTATTAGAGTGTGTACAGATTTCACAGATATAACAAAATCTTGTCCTAAGGATGATTTTCATCTTCCAAACATCGACATGATTGTCGATTCTACAGCAAGCTATGAGATGTTTTCACTCATGGATGGCTTATTAGGTTACAATCAGATAAATAATGTGGAATAAGATCAACAAAAGACATATTTCACAACCCCATTTGGAACATTTTGTTACCAAGGCATGCCTTTTAGCCTTAAAAATGCATGTGTTACATATCAAAGGGTGATGAATGTAATCTTTCACGATATGATAAGTGACATCATGGAAGATTACATAGATGATATACTAGCTAAATCTAAAACTCAGGAGGAACACCCAAAAATTTTATGGCATATCTTCCAGTGCCTAAGGGATTACAAATTCTGACTTAACCCAAAGAAGTGTGTCTTCAGTGTGTTATCTGGGAAATTACTATGATTCATTATGTCACGAAGAGGAATATAAGTAGACCCTGAAAAGGTCATGGATATCACAAAAAAATCTCCCCTAAGAATATCAGACAATTGCGTAGCTTATAAGAGAAAATTTGGGCCATCATAAGGTTTATTCCATAGCTAGCAGACAAGTTTCATACATTTACATATCTTCTTAAGAAGGATGTTGATTTCAACTGGGGACCGAAACAACAACAAGCATTTTATTTTCTAAAAGAATACTTGGCCAACACCCATGTCTGCATGCCACCCATGGTAGGATAACCCTTGTTACTTTATATCTCTGCTACACATTTTGAAATTGCAGCATTGTTTTCCCATTATGACAAAGAACAAAGAGAAAAGGTTGTATACTATTTGAGTAGGACATTGATAGCATATGATCTCAATTATCGACAAATTGAGAAGGCTTGCCTAGCCATGTTGTTTGATTTCTAGAAGCTATGTCATTATATGTTTAACAATAAAATCAAGATAATTTAAAAGGTCGACCCTTTGAATTATTTATTGTCCAAACCAGCACTAACCGTAAAGATGGCTAATTGGATCATCTTAGTAAGTGAGTTTGACATTGAATAGGTTCATCAAAATTCAATAAAAGGACAAGTGTTAATAGATCAACTAGCAGAAGCTCCACTACTAGGTACTGAACCTTTGATTCTAGAAATACCAAATGCATCCATTATGTACATCAAAGAATATACAATGTGGCAAATGTACTTCAATGGCTCTTTTACATTTCATGGTTCAGGTGTCAGAGTTGTGCTAATCACTCCCACATGAGACTTTATTCCATAGGAATTTAAAATTGGATTCTCTTGCACGAATAATATAGTGGAATATGAAGCTCTCATTGTAGGAATTAAGTTGTCCATCAAATGGGATATCAGACAAGTAAAATTCATTGTTGATTCAATGTTTATCATCAAACAGGTTGTTAGGTTGTGGAGCTAAATAGCTTCACTGGAGCATGCAATGGTATCTTGCTGGAAAATATAGTAACTGTCATTGGTTAGGGGGGGACTGACATCGGTCACCTGTGACCAACATCGGTCAGGTATGACCGGCATCGGTCAAGAAAGGAGGAACCGACATCGGTTACCTATGTGGGATTGTTTTAATTAACTCCCGGGAATTAGATCTATTTTTAGCATTAAAGTAGATCTATTGATTGTAATTGTGTGGCTAAGTTCCCTAAGTTTATATATGCCTATATAAGCATGAAAGCTAGGGTTTAGAAATAGAATTAAGAGAAGGATTGAATTAGATCCTTGATTATCCTAGTTTGAGAGGATGAAGACAAAGAAGAAGAAAAAATAAAGAACAGGTTACATGAAGACAGAGTCTCCATGGAGAGGATATGGATAGAAGGAAATAGTAGGTACATCTAAATGGTGAGAAGAGGATAACATCTTCTACTGTATTTCCTTTATATAGTTATTGTCTCATTGTAATGGCTTCTATAGTATGCAAAGCACATAGAGTTTATTCTTTTAGATCCACATGTTGGTGAGATCTTGTATTATAGATCCATGTAGATCTAGTCTTGTATTATAGATCCATGAGATCATATTGTATTGTTGATCCATGTATATCTAGATATTGTAGAGGAGGTTGTCTTCATGTTTGCACAGGTTATGCAGTGATGGAGAGACAAACTTACTTCTTGGTGCATAGTCATAGTTGCACATATGGTAGACCCATATGAGAGGTCTTGTTTGTAGTTCCACAAAGAACTTTGTAGCAATTCAAAGATGTAGTAGTTCCTGGTTATGTGAGATCTGATGGTGGTGTTTAGAGGAACAGTTGTAGTGCACTCATGGAGATCCGTTTAGAGATCTGGAGGAGAGGATATGCTCTTGGAGAGATGCATTGTACTCTTGTATTGAAGATTTGGTTTGTACTCTTGTTGTATTATATATATGATACCTCTATCTTTGGTGGACATAACCCACATTGGGTGACCCACATTACATGTTGTGTTAGGTGTGTGTACTTTGTCTTGATTTGGACTATTCTAGTTTATACTTCCACTGCTTTAGATTTTGGGGAATTGTTTAGATCCTGTGTGGATGATTTTCTTTGTTATTAAATCATAGCACTATTCCATAGTCCCGAATTCCCAACAACTGGTATCAGAGCTTTGTTAGCTTTGGTTATTTTAGAGTAAGGTTTTGCTTCATGGTTTTGTTATTGGTTTGACTGACATGTATGAGAGTAGGGTTTGTTTTTCCTGATGAGAAGATCTCGGGAAGAGATTCAATCTCAAGTGGGAGATGGTAGAGTAAGGTTGCTAAAAATTACAATGACCGGCATCAGTTAAGTGGAAACTGGCATCGGCATGGTGACCATGGTCAGTTATAGGGTAACCATGGTTGGTTACGGGGTTACCATGGTTGGTTACTGGGAAAACTAGTTTTAAATATAAAATCACAGATCTGAAGAAATGGAAAGATGCATGGAATGTATATTTTTTGTTGAGGTGTCTCCAATTCATGGAGGCATAAACATGTTGGTCAAATTGCAGATCCAGTTATTGAGGTATGGTTTTATCTTGGTATTGTAGTGCTTATATTATTTTGGTTGCACATGCATGTTTGGGATTGTAGATCTAGATTTGAGAATGAGATAAAAGGATCAGTTATGCATCCTTTGGTGTAGTTAGAGGCATGGGCTTCATTAGAGAAGATGAATATTGTAGCACAAATGAAGATGGGATTTCCATCATAGAAGCTTGTTCTTTAGTTGAAGATGTGGTTGAGTATCTTGGTGCTGGTAAGGTGATGTATTTCATCTTGGTGTAATTTTTATTGCATGTATTATTACTGTTAATTTTTATGCAAGATTTGGGTGCTTCTTAAATGACTGGCTCAACACAACTATCTTCTTTGGTCGGAGTAGGCATTTGGTTTGGTGACCTATGTCAATTTGTGGCATTGTGTTAGTTCCAGCAGCACCAAATTCGGTCATGGAACTAACATCAGTCATAGAGGGTAGCCGGTACCGGTCAGTGAACCATGGTTGGTCTCTGTGACAATGAGTTTGCACATTGTTTCTTATAGTAGAAGAGGGCATGGTTGGTTTAGTGTCCTATTTTGGAGGATCAGGTTTCTAACAGAATGTGTACAGGTAGAAATAATGTAGATCACTTCAATTTTTAGATCAAAAAAAGGGATGGAGTTGGCTCAGTTATTCCATTGATACTTTGGTTCAGGTATCTCTATATGGTTCATGTTTTATTTATTTCATTTGGAGAAACTAATATTATGTTTGGATAGTGTGCACATATTTACACCATGTTTTTGGTGTTGTTTGAATTTTATTTCCTGGTTGTGTGGAATCTTGAGGACAAGGATATCTAGTCTAAGGATGAGATCCTCAATGAAAAGTCATGGTTAGACATAGTTGCAGGTAAAAAAATATGTTGAGTACATAGAATGAAAAGAAGTTGATTCACCTACTTCAAAAGAAGTCCAAACTTCTGTGATGTAGGAGTATTATTTGATAAGAAGGGAATCATTTTATATTTTATTTCATCTAGTTTTATTTCTCACTGACATATTAGCTTTTGAGCTTGGTGTTAGAGGAAATGCATGGAATCTTGTGTTCAGTGGGAGAAAGCCATGGTTATTGGCATTACATGATTGGATACATGATCCACATGTAGATTGAGAGGAGATTGCTACCATTCAGAGTGGCAGAGGCACTAGTTGGTTTTTGGAGGGACAGTCACAAATTTGTAGGTATATTGAGTTTCATTGCTTTGTGATGTCACTTCTTGTTTTATTTTGTGGTGCCTAGCATATCCCTATGGGATTACAGTGGATGGTTAGATTTAGCTGGGGTGAAGATGATAGAGAAATTTTTCAAAGTTTTAAGGGTTAAAAGAGAAAATCTAACTAGTTATAGAGACCTAGTGTCAATTAGGAATGAACCGTGGTCATGGTCATCTGGTAACCAGTAGTCAGTTAGGCAGTGACCGGTGGTCGGTTAGGGGAAACTATGGTTGGTTTAGTCACAGGTTTGATAGCAGTATTTATTTACCATTTTTAGATGGTGCCCTTATTTTTCTTTCATCTTGGATTGGTTTGTGCAGTAGGTTGATGACATGTTTGCTAGTATTTTCACTTGGTATTAGTAGCATGGTTTAGCATGGTTGTTTTTTATTGAACATTAATGAGCACATGATTCATATATTGCCTGGAAGTTAGTCGGTGAGAGACTTGGCACTTCTAGAGAGCCCGATGATATGGATGGATGTATAGGTGAGTTTATACATGTGGATAGATTTAGTTTTGTGAGTCTATGATGATGCAGATGTTTGATTTGCACATGGATGCCTATGAGCATGTTTTAGATGCCATGAGGATGAGTAGGGTATATTTTTATTTCCTCTTGATTACTATGTTACACCTCGATAGGTATGTTATCTACGGATGAATGTCTTGGAAATTCTAGATTTTATGCAATGTTGGATTTGCAAATTATAGTGTTTGGATTTCTTTGAGTTATGCAGGTGTTTGTGGATTGATCACCCATTGTTGCATGTAGAACTCATTCAGGGATGTTTTTACCCAGGATCTTGTTTTGCTTTCACATATTCCAGTTTTAATGGTCTTTGGATAGTTGCATTGGTGGTTGCATAGAGACATGGATAGATGGATGGAGAACATGATTGGTTTTACAGATATGGCTATGGTTACAATTGAAGCTCAGTACATCAGTTTGAGGGGGATATCTTGTAGGAGTGTTAGTCATGATGGCTCGGTTACATGAGAGGATTGGTGTTATGATTCAGTGGGAGCTTGATGTATGGATTGCTCAGTTATCATAGATCAGTTGTAGTTTCGTGGTGGTTTGGTAAGTCATGATTGTATCTTCTTAGTTTTATTTTTTTGAGAGAATTATTGAAGGAAATAATAGATGGTCTTCATGGTGTGTAGAGGATGGTGATGTATAGGTATAGAGACATGTACAGAGGTTCATAAATTTATCTCCAAGTTCAGGTGTCAGAGTTGTGATAATCACTCCCACTGGAGACTTTATTCCACAGGCATTTCAAATTGGATTCTCTTGCACAAATAATATAGTGGAATATGAAGCTCTCATCGTAGGAATTAATTTAGCCATCAAATGGGATATCAGACAAGTAAAATGCATTGGTGATTCAATGTTTATTATCAAACAGGTCATAGATGAATCTAAAGTTAAAGATGAAAATTTACTTCTATATAAAATAATGGTCGATTCCTTGAAAGCATTATTTGAGCAGATAACATTTGATAAAAAACCAAGAGCTCAGAATAGAGAGGAATATGTCATGGCTATGGTAGGATCTATGTTGAGAATTCTACCAAAGAGTAATGATATGCCATTCTTTATTGAAAATCTAAGAACATCGGCATACGACATATCAGACTCTTGTTTAGTGTGTGAATTTGTTGGTCTCATTTTCACCATGGTATGCCGAAATATTTAATTATCTCCATGATAGAACCTTCCCTATAAAAATTTCCCATGCTGAAAAGTCACAACATCATCACATCGTATATCCCATTATACCCTAATTGGGGGCACCCTCTTCCATCTGAGGCTATGATGGGAATCTAATTGCACTTTTTAAATTCTGAATGAATTTATCTAAGATATCAAGTAGAGTGCACAAGGGTATTTGTGGAGCTCATACTAATGGGATTGTCCTTACAAAGAAGATACTTAGAGTAGGTTATTATTAGCCTACCATGGAGCATGATTGTTGTCAACATGTAAAGAAGTGTGTGGATTTTCAAAAGTATGGAAATTTGATACATGTTTTGGCACAATCCTTATAACCAATCATGACACCCTGTCCATTCTCAAAGTGGGGTCTTGATCTAATAGGGAAACTTAATCTTCTCTCCTTGGATGGCCACAAGTTCATTATAATGACCACTTAGTACTTTACAAAATGGGTAGAGGTAGTTCCTTTTACTTATATAGAAGGTCCCCGAATTTCAAAGTTTATAATGAATCACATAATCTGCATAGATATGGTATCCCTTCTTCCATTATCACTGATAATGATAAGTCATTCAAAAATAAAAATTTGTGAAAGCACTCTGCAAATACTTTCAAATTTCCCTTAAGTTTTCAACCCCTTATTACCCTCAAGGTAATGGGTATGTTGAAGCTTCCAAAAAAACCTTAGTTCCCATTATGGATAAAATGGTGAATACCACAGGACGTAATTGGCATCTGCAAATTCACCTTGCCCTCTGGGCATTTAGAAAATTCTTATCTACACCCCTAAAGGTATAACTCCATATTCTTTAGTATTCAATTCTGATGTCAGTCTTTCCTTTAGAGATCGAGATCCCTTCTTTGTGTATCGAGATAAGGGACTACCTAAATGAAGAGGAGGAATATAGAGTAGCCCAACTGGTAGAGTTGGAGTTATTAGATGAGAAATTCCTTTGCGCACTCTCAATCACGTAAAAGTGGATCATGATTGAGTACATTGGAGCTACAATAAGAAGGTCATACCTCATCAGTTTGAGGTAGGAGACATGGTGTTGAAAGAGAATCAGAAGAACACCATGAAAGATCGAGAAAAGAAAGGGAAATTTGAGCCCAACTAGTTAGGACCATACATTGTGGTTACCAAGTTTGGTTCATGTGTATATAACTTTGCCTATTGAGATGGCCAAGAGCTTCAAGAATCCATGAATGTAATGCACTTTAAGCACTTTTATGCTTAAGAATGGGGTCTCTGTAGAATACTAAGAAAAGTAAAACAAAAAAGTATAAAAAAAAAGAAAAAGAAAAAGAAAAATAAACAAGTACGTCCAATAGTGAAAACCATGCAATGGTGGAACTTTGGACAAGTCCTTTGGTTGAAAACAACTTTCGGCACCAAGGGAGGGTTCATTATTCACAAGAAGTCTAGGTTTAAGGAGTATGAAAACTTTTCCTTAAAGTTAATCCTTTACCTTCATGTGAGCCCCTTATGAAGCTTATCTCTTCTTTTCCATGATTCAGACTAATCTAACCTTCTGAGTGTAGAGAAGTTAACATTAAATGAACCCATCTCACTCTAGGGGTAGCTTCGCAACATCACTTTTGGTGTATACCACATGGTATTCTACCCTTGTACATCCCATCTAACGCTAGGGGCATCCAAGTTTCTTTATTTCCTTGCACGTTTTCTTTGAAAAATTGTTGAGAAAACATAAAAAACATTCGTATAACTTTTAAAAATCCCAAAAACATATAGATATGTCCTTTGGAAAAAATAAAAAAATTCAAATACGTTTCTTAGAAAACTCCAAAACAATATAAAATTGTCTTAGAAATAAAATCAAAAACAACGAAAAGTGTCCTAAAACTGTCCCACAAAAACAAAGTAATATTTTGCTTTCTTTTAGTTGCTAGTTTATATGGTTTTTAGTTACGTTAATTTTTCATATTGTGTGCCTTAGGTTAAATTCACTTGCTTACTTAGATTGAATATTAATTTCATCCTGTAGTTTATGGAATTGAATTTACTTTGTATGGCATACTTGTAAATAAATGTGTTGTTTTGATTATATTTGTTTAAAATTGTGCTTGTTAATTTTTACTTGTGCATTGTATTATCATTTCATCATCATATCACACATATCCATCACGTCTATACATCATATATATAAAAAATGTTAATTCTACATCATGCATGTATACTACAAGCTAATAATCATCAAATATTGTATCACCAATGGGGCAAGAGGGGTTGTGCATGATCACAAATCTACCCCCACCACACCAATATAAAAAATATAAAAATATGTTGCTCAAAAGGTATCTCATCAAACATACAAGTATGATATTAGCTAAATTTGTCTCATAATCTAACAAGGTGATACAAATCATATAACGGTCAAAATTGTTTAAAAGAAATTTAAAATAAAAAAATTGATAAAATCGTTAAAAATCCAAAAAAAATTTTGTACAAACTTTAAAATTTTATAAAAATTGGTAGACAACATATATCGCAGCTAAACCCTGTGTCAATTACATCATCCTCAAACGTCAAAATATGTCTTACAAAAGTGTCTGTTCTATGGTTCTTACTTGTTTTGGTCTCAATTTGACTTGTGGATCATCATGATCTACCTCCATTAAAAAAAATATCGGCTACATAATACATCGGTACTTCCGTGCAACAAGTGAGTTTTTAGAGACTGTGTCGTAGTGCAATGAAGGTTTTTCCATAGGATTGCTTGTGTCCTATCATTTTTTCCCTCACATGTGTTATTCCTTGGGGCATCATTTTCAACCCTTTTCGTCATAACACGAACATTCGGGAACTACAGCTTAATAACAAACACATAGGTGCAACTGTCTTAAGCATTGTTTGCTTGAGTATGTGTAATTGTACTAGTTTCTCTATTAGGTTATCTGGTTTGCTTTCTTGTATTGCATTGCATTTTATATATTTCTTGGAGCTAAGTATCATTTTACTTTCTCGTATTACATTGCATAATGTATGTTGCATGGAGTTACATATTTTTAGCAGTAAACAATTGTTAGTAATTTAGATTTTCATGTTATCTTACACTTTTGTTTATTTTTAATAAAGGTCGATGATGTAGATTTAGTGGCAAAATGATATAAACCAGGTTGCTTATGGAAAGGTCTAGATGTAAATGATTAGGACTTTTCCTATATTTCTCCATTAATCATTTATTCTCCATTATCATTTATTACCATTACTAAATTTTCTCCTAAAAACTCACTCGGGGCAATAAACAACCATGTTTATCCCTATCCTTATTCCTTCTCAGATATCCAAGGGTTTTTCACGCCCGTTCTGACTCATTTTCTTCTATCCATTTCAAATCATATTTTCAATTTTTGATTGAATTATTCTATCACCCACCTAATACTCAAGGGGGCATCCTTCATCTTGCTAATTTTTCTTCAAACATTTACTTGTTTTACACTCATCTACTATGTTTGAAATGAAGTCACTAATTTCACCTCAAACAGGGGTAAATGTAGACACCTAAATTCCACTTTTGTAATATTAGTACCAAAATGCACACACAAATCACTCTCATTCTTGCCAATTTCATTATAATTAGTAATCTTTGCTAATTAACTAACGTTCTTACCACTTTAGCTAATTAACAACATTTTGTTGATTGTGTAACCCCTTTTGCATTCAGGATGTCACTTTACGGTGATACATAAGAAAAAATCCTCTTCAAAACAGGCATTTGGCATTTATTAGCTAATTAAGCCTATTTTCCCCTTGATTTGGTCAATATACCCTAGTATTGACTCAAACCCCTCTTCCAACCACTCAAAATCACCCCATACACCTCTATAATGTCTCAGCAATCTTGAAAATCTTATCCTAGCCTCCTAGTTAACCCTAAGCAGTTGATTAAGGTCTTCACACCTCTTAATCACTTGGTAATACACTAATTGTGATTAGAAAGTCCTAATCATGATTAGCAATTCTAATCTAATTTGGGGATTTTAGTCCCACATAGGCACCAAAATACAAGCCTCTCCCAAAAGGAAAACTATAAAAATGGTGCACCTCATTCCTTTATACTTTACACCATGCTTTGATTTGCATTTCATATAGTAAATATTATATATAGCCAAGTTCACTCCTTGCTTAAATCCTTCAATGGGGTTAGTAGATAGATATCCAAAATGACCAAGTAGTAATTGGGAGAGTCCATTTCACATTGTTTGGAGTAGCAACCATAACCATTTGATTTCCCTCTTAGGTCTATTTGGGAACATGTGAGGTAATTCAAGCATATTAGTAGGCATGTTTAGTTAGGTTTTGTATTGTTTTCATACTAGTTAAGAATTCTTGTAATCTTCTATCTTAATGTTACATTCCTAGACTTAGAACCTTGGCTAGATGGATGGTAATGGTGTTAGCTTCCCTTGTTTATCCTATAGATACTTATACCACTTTTCATGTTTTTTCACTTCCCTTATTGCATCCAGACCTCATTAGTGATGATTCATCTATTCTCTGGAGTACCCTCGATAATTTTGCTACCAATAACGTGCTACTTGATTATATGGGCCCTTATGATCACCTTCCCTCTTTCCACCATAAGAGGCATCATTCTTTACCTCTCACTAATACAGTTCACCTCAGAGAATCGGAGGTCACCATTGATAGTTCTTATCCACCCGACAATATTCCTATAGATCCATATATTGAGGATCGTTCTGCAATTCTCAATGAAGAAACAATCCAATACAACTTGGACACCTCTAAGCATCCATGCATAGTTTTTTTAGCCACCTCTCTCACCCCTACGGAACAAACGGATATCAAACAAGTTCTTCATGAATTTTCAGATATTTTTGCATGGGATTATAGCGATATGTCAGGTATTGATACATCCATGGCCATGCACAATATTTTCCTTAACTCGGGTGTTAAACCCTTTCAACAAAAAAATATAAGATACACCGTAAAGTATCCCTCTTAGTCAAAGAAGAAATTCAAAACCTTCTAGACACAGGTTTTATTCACACTGTCGTCTATCCTGAATGGGTATCTAATATTGTCTCGGTCATGAAACCAGATGGTTGGGTTTGTTGTTAAAATTATTTTCATGATTTAAACAAAGCTTTCCCTAAGGATAGTTTTCCTCTACCACACATCAAATATATTGTTGATTCTACAGACGGATATGATATTATTTCCTTTATGGATGGCTTTGCAGGTTATAATCAAATCAAGAACAACCCAACTAACTAAGAAAAAACCTCCTTCACCACACCATGGGGTACATTTTGTTATACAGTCATACCCTTTGGCCTTTAAAATTTTGGGGCTACTTATCAACGGGAAATGACTCATATATTCCACAACTACATTCACAATATTGTCGAGGATTATGTAGACAACGTCTTGGAAAAATATAAGCGTCTGTCTTCCCACTCGAGAGATCTACGAATACTATTTTAATAATTACGACAATATCATGTCCGCTTGAATCCTAAAAAATGTGTTTTTGGGGTCACAATAGGTAAAATTCTTAGATATATTATCTCCCAACATGGCATTGAGATTTCCCCTAACAAAACCAAACCCATTATCAATACATGCCTCCACCCAAAAACTTGTATCAATTACAATCATTACATGGTAAAATTCAAGCTATTCGTCAATTCATTGCACAACTTGTTGATAAGACCTAACCATTCACGCAACTCATGAAGAAAGATACCAAGTTTGTTTGGGATGAAAAATGTCAATGTTATCGCCAAATCATTGCACCCCCCGAATGGCCTGAAGGTGAACATGACATTCGGTGTGATTGGGTAACATGGAATCACCTCTAAAGTTGTAAGACTTGGGCTCAAGGTGAACCTCTGGAGAAGGTTGGCTTCCTCTTCCTAAACTAAGCACTACACTACTCATAATGTAAGAAAAATGGCTAACTAGACCTATACTAACATTTCATGGGGTTAAGGGAGTGAGATTTGCAAGAAATAAAACATATGCTAGAAGTGGTGATGCACTAAGAAAGGGTTTTGCTAGAAAAAAATTCAGCTTTCCGATGAAGAGAGATGATCATGAGGAAGAATGAACATGCATTACAAACCCTCTTTTCATACAGTACTTCACTCTTTGATAAGAAAAATGACCTCCAAAACTTGTGAAAGAAACTCTAGTTGCACAGTTCACCTGCAAACATGAGAGAGGAAAATAGAAGCAACAAAATCATATAAGGATATATAACTAATCATAGAACATAATTTTCATTACTTTAAGCATTTACACAATGCATCATTACAGCAAGGAAAAGGCATAGGCTTCCATTACAATGTTTAGAAGAAAGGCTTGAGAGTCTGTAAATTCACAACAGTTCAGTTGGTGAAGAGAGGGGAAACTTGGAAAAAAATGTCTAACTTATTATGGAATAAGCACCCCTTTACACTTTATACCACTTGTTGAGTGGTGAGAAGAAGAAGGGAGAAACCCTAGAATCTAGGCCAGAATGAAGGAAACAATTTATCGTTGTTGTTGGCCATGTTTGCCTTATTAATTACAACTTCACCTTTCGAGGCACCACTCAAGGAATGAGGAAAACCTACAAATTTAGAATGCAAAACTTGTAAAAATTCATCTTCTGGTGATTCTATGGCGTAGCTCTCGTTCTCCCAATTCCAACGATTGTAATTTTGTAAAAAATGGGAAATCAGGGAGGAAGTTGTGGTTTCTTGAGTAAAAGTTGTCTTTCAGGCATCCAGGGACTATACTCCATCAGATCTCATAAATTCAAAAATTAAAATTCTCCTTCATTATTTAATTAAAAATAATATTTTAATATTTTATTAGATTATTCCTTATTGTTGGTAGTACCCACGGGTCCGATCTTGCATTGGAAGGGTGTTTTAATAAAGTGACTTGGTTAACGCTCGCCACCCAACTCACCGAGCTGACTGGCAAGCTACCCACTTTCATTGATGACCGAGTTCTTTGCATGATTAGGTGACACTTTAACTCCAGCAACATGGTCTATGTTATCGGGCCAACTCGGTTTGCAAAGACACGTTGACCTTATAATCATAACAACCACTTATTTCCTCGGTGTCATCTTGACTCCTTGTAAAATAACTCGACATTCAATGTAATAATTCAGCACTCCTTCGTAGGTGTTAGCAAAGAACTCGTTGCCACTGCCACCTCTCTTTACATGGTATTCATTTGTTATGACTCGACCGAGTTATTGTGTGTCATGTTTTACACTAAGGCCTTACCGCCAAACTTGCCACGTTCATCCCACTACCAGATGACTCGGACTCATCCTCCAATGTTGCCCCAACATGTCACCGGTCAACTCGACATCAGACCCGAGTTTGAATTCAGCTCGAACCATCTCTGTATGAGCCTGAGCCAAACCATGCGCGACAACCCATGATCCTTATGCGAGCCAATTTGAGCTAGGCCTTTCTACCTATGATTGCTACGTTGCTTTTCCTTCCAACCGTTCAACTTGGATTCCATTCCTGTGTGGCCCCTCAGACTCTCTGGAAAATTCAACGAGCTCTGAGATTATGTGTCGAGTTACGAAATTTCTTCGTTGTTCCCAAAGACTCCATTCACATTTCAAGCTCAATCCCATGGGCTCACAACCCAAAAACTTTCCTGTGAATACCTTATTCAATATGACGCCAGATTGTGTATTTCCGCCTGGGGAATTAGGCCTGTGCCAAACTATGTCCTCCTTATCAATCCATAGCCCACTTCTCCCTCTTCTCTAACATTTTAACATCGAGCTTTTCCAACTGCCTTAGCCTTGCCGAGATGTCTTCTTATTTTTTTTAGCCACGTCGAGTCAATCTTGCTCCAAGATTGACTCCCAATCACCTTCTATAACCTTTCCCCCCCAACATTCCTCCATGCCATTTGACGTAGGCTTGGCCATCTTGTGCTTTCTTCCATGTTACATGGTTCACGAATTTCCTCTGTCAACAAAGTGTGATCAACTTGCTCTGAACTTGTTCTAAGTGCTTGCATTTAAATGATTAGCTTATACACTCATCCTTCACCATACACAAACAACTTTCCTTCTGATGGTTGGTGCTCAGTGTTCCCCGAGCTAGATTGTAGCTTGTTCTCGCTTGGATGCATCGTGTAACATAGTCTTGCAGCTTGGCTCAGACTCCTCCATGATAAATCCTTCATTATGTCCACCTATGAGATGTGAGTCGACCTGGATCCTCCTCATAGGCCTTAGAGACTAAGTTTCCCTGTACAAAGCTTGTTGCATCGTTTTAATGGCCCAATTAACGAGCTCGAACGTAACTCGCTCCTATGTCTTTTTGATCTTGTATGCTTTTGAACCACTGCTAGACTCGCTGTTGAGCTCGGTCCTAAACTCATTTTGGTTCCAATGTTTGATGGAGCTCTACTCCTATGAAAACAAGTGCAACCCGCTCGCTTTCATGAGCCATTTCCCTAAATTCAATGCCATGAGATATTCATTAACTCGGCCTTTTGTGTTATTCACTCGATCTTATCTTAACAATACCGAGTTATTCATTTGCCCATGAGCTTTTGCAAAAAGTGACTCATCATTTAGACGACCACCATGATCTTACTCATTAGAGCCATCCTCTTTATATCTTCTGATCTTGCTCGCCAAGCCATATGATTTGAGTCACAAACTCTCCCAATCAATCTTGAATTTGTGATATCTCTAGCTCCCTTTCACTCTCCGTGAACTTGTCTCTATGAGCTTGGCCCAAACATTCTGACCTTACCAATTTTGTATCCTCGAGCTTCTCTGACCATATATAATATTTCCTTACACGCTTTGTTACCACGTTGTATTCTTCATGGGCTTCTTGCAACCTGGGCTATTCAACGAGTCCACACATTGATTTTAGCACCTTCGAGTTGACCTTCTCATCACATTCGCTCTGCAAACTATTCTCCACTAGCTCAATTCAATGAGCTCATGGTTTCAAATTGGTGATCCGAGTTGCTTATACCTACGATACACTTTTCCATTGGCCAAGCTATCATTGATTCAACCTAGCAAACCTAGCCAACCACTTGCATGCCGAGTTAATCTAACGTCGATCTATTTAGACATAGCTCACCTTTTTAGCTCAAATAAACTATAATAGAACTTAGTACTCATTTACATTCATCGCCAATATTGAATCTGAGCTACTAGCTATCAACACAGGTTATCAAAATAGAGCTCAATGCATTGAGTTTTTATTTCCTTGAGCCCTAGGTCTTGTGAGGGATAGAAACACAATAAGGCACCTTAAGACATTATTTATCAATTCGATCATTTTTTTCCCGCAATGACTAGAAATGGCCCACGGGGTGGTGTCCAATTTTTGTCCAAGAGGGCAAAAATTGACAACATTTTTGGTGACCTCTCAGGGATGATTTCCTATTAAGAATCTAGTAGCCTTCCACACCCATGGGCATGGAGTTGCTGTAAGATATCCCAAAACTGATCTTGAACCGAAGTAGACAATTTGACCTTGTCCTCGAATCTGATGTTATCAAATATGAAGCACATTGGAACCCATGAATTCCTAGAATGCACAACACATTGCACCTTTTCAAGTAACCATTTGATAAGTTTGGGACATCATAGAACCCTGTAACATCCTCATTTCAGAACACCAGAACAAGGGAAATTTTTTTTTTTTTTTTTTTAATGATAACGTTCACTGTTATGAATTATAAAATTCAAACACACGTTCAAGTTTTAATAATTGTTCTCTGCCCAAACAGCATAGTTTGGAGCACACAATTTCTTTTTAAAACGAATGTGTCCTGTTCGCATATTTACAATATGGAACACACATTCAATGCCATTCAATCTTATAACAGATTCTATATGCTGCTGTAAATGACTCGATGAACTGCCGATCTTCCATTTTCATGGCTCGGAGTTTCAACGATCCTTCATTTCATGACTCGGCAACAACCGATCCTTCATGTTCATGACTCGGCAACAACCGATCCTTCATGTTTGTTTATGCATAGTATATTATATATACCTGTTCTCATAACCTTTCCCGGTTGTAACATCCCCAATTTAAAACACCAGAACAAGGGAAATTTTTTTTTTTTTTAAAAAAATAACGTTCTCTGTTATGAATTATAAAATTCAAACACACGTTCGAGATTTAGTAATTGTTCTCTGCCCAAACCACATAGTTTGGATCATACAATTTCTTTCAAAAACGAATGTTCCCTGTTCACATATTTACAATATGGAACACACATTCAATGCCATTCAATCTCATAACAGATTCTATATGCTGCTGTAAATGACTCGATGAACTACTGATCTTCCATTTTCATGGCTCGGAGTTTCAACGATCCTTCATTTCATGACTCGGCAACAACCGATCCTTCATGTACATGACTCGGCAACAACCGATCCTTCATGTCTGTTTATGCATAGTATATTTTGTATACTTGTTCTCATAACCTTCCCCGGTTATCGAAGTGATCCATTTAAGAAGCCTATCTGAATATCTGTTACTGATATTCATCTGACATCCTGCATCTTAAATTAAGTGATAAGGACAACGCAACCAGCAATTGCGATACTTTGGCCAAAGATTTTCACATGCTTTGCATGATCATATTCCTGGATGTGATACACATCTAAGGAATACGTCCTTCACTTCACTTCACCTGTTATCTAGAATGGTCTTTCCTGACTCCTACCAGTCCTCATCGTTTAAGGTCAGTTTTAAACTTTCAATTCCAGCTAGTAATATGCACAGGTATAGGAAGGCACTCCTGGTAACTAAAGATACGCAGACATACGGTGTCGTTACTCCATGACTCTGTGTGTCTATTCGTCTTTAGTATTCCGGAGTCACTCCATATACCAGATCATACCCTATCTCCACCCCAGCTAAGATCTACACATTCAGCCTATGTATTCTAAATGTTTTAATTCGGGAGGGCATTGCTATATGTCAGCTGCAACATTGTGTCGTCATGAAGACCCCCGTCTTCATGAAGACACCTTGCTGTAGCTGGCGTATGCCAATGTCCTGTAGAATCCATCCCATCGAGAATACACATCCTGCCTCAAGTGACTTAGCCACGAGTTAATAATTAAAAATTCAACTTTCAGCATTCGTACTGATCCCTTGATCCTCGTTTCCAGTTGCAGTTTGTATATAACTAAGAGGGACTAAACCGTCCATTAGTTTGTTATGTATCTTCACCTTCGTATCGAAGGGCTACAATTCCTTACTTGGTTTATTTCTTAATCATTGGATTAAGCAGTCCGTTACCGACGGACGTGATAAGTTTAACCTATTAAACTTAGCCAAGATGTTTACCAACTGCAACTAATTTCAGAATGATTAACTTATTAGACGTCATTCAAACGAGGTCTCAACTTTGAGAAATGAATTCATTTGTTCTTCCCCTTAACGTTATATAGTTAAGGATCCATTAGTTGTGGATATATTTATCCTATATCCTTTATTCTGAATTTTTATCAAACGGGATCATAAATGAAGTTCGAAAGCGAAGTTCGATTACTCCGAAGTTGAATTGATATTCCTTAGCTCCTAAGCTAATCCTAAATACCTTCTGATTATGGAATCATATTCTTCTTAATCCTTTCTAATGTCAATTAAAAATTCATCTTTACCCAAGTATGAACTAATTGCACTTGTTCAACTTAAAAGTTGCATTTAAGTAAGAACAGATATCAGTTTCAATTCAGCATCCATCCAAGGACAATGAAACAATTCCAAATCAAGAAATAACATCATATTTCCAATTTATATACAGCAATATCAAACTGATATAATTATTGAAAATATCACACTTGTAATTGTATTCAATATTTCAAGTCATAATTTGTACATTTGCCAATCCAGCTGATTGCGTATAGTTTATACAAAGCATCCATACAACTCATGGACAGAAGAATATATTTTCTTCTTTTCACAATTCCTCAAAGAGGAATAAAAGCAACAATTACAATTTATTTTACACCTAATCAAGAGGCATCAAAAAATAGCCAAATCTTCATTCTAATCAAATTCCATCTGCAAAATGAATTACACGGGTCAGTTCAATGAACTGAGCACATTAAGCACTTATCCTTAAAAATAAGATGCTTCAACTAACTGTTTCAATAAAAGAACCCTGCTTTTATGAAACTACAAACAAAAACATCAATCTCGAAATAGGAACAAAGGGGAGATCAGCATAACAACTGAACTATCAAAATATCATCACAATCAGCCAAGGGACTGCTGTCCCGTTTCTACATAATCGTTACAAGTATCAATTCACAATATTTGAAAAGTTAAGAATACAAGTAACTTGTTGCAACTAGATAGAACACACTGTTATCCTTTTCCACACCCTTCAATAACAATGAATGCAAAGGACGAAACTAACTGAAATGTAATTCCATTACTTTCTTTTCAGTTCATGAAGTCATATTAGAATCCAAAGCAATCAAGTACAGACAAGAAAGCGAACAGCAATGCATATAGTTGCTCCCATCTAAGCACTATAAAATTCATTCATTCACGAATTCCAGATTTCCAACTGAATGAAAGAAGAAAAGATCATTTTTCTTTTTTTTTTAAAACATTCATTCATATCTCTATTTCTTTCCACATGACTGTCCTAACAGTGGAAATCCAAACGAAGGATCAATTCAAGATAACAGTTCAGAGTGAAACTTACAAAATCCACTCGGAATTCACTTTCCGACAGCAATAATAATTTCATTTTATTCCGGTTCATATGAATACCAAACAGGTTAGTAAGACATCATATTCATCGTTGAGCAAGCCATATCAATATGCATACTAGGTATTTGCTATACTAGAAGATTCCATACTTCTTTCACTGTATAGTTAACTAACAACAATTATGTAATCACGCAAGCATATATTCATATGATCTTTTATACCTCTGAACGCTTACAGTTCTTAATAACAAGTTGTACATTGTTGTTACCTACAGCAAGATCAAGTCATATGCACTGTAAACTCCAATGTTACTTTCAGAGTCCCAAATAGCAAAAAGAGAAGAATTCATTCTCTATGATTTCATTAAGAAACAATCATTGTATTCATAATGAAATAAAAACACTCAAATCATGTTTTTCTTAGCATGACGAGCTCAACTTATAAAGATAACAGAACAAACGTTCTCATTGAATAAGCATCTCACATAACCAGTACAGCTATCAATCCAACGTGCTACAACAATGAATATTCAATTCGAGTTCTATCTCGATCTACCGTTAATTCCAAAAACAGCATTTTCCATTTTTTTTTAAGGAGGGACAGAACTCCAATTATAACATTCATATATCAGTACCTCTATAAGGTCAAACCCGTTTACGGGGTTAATTACCTAAGCATAGTACAGTCAAATGGACTCAGAAAAACAAGCTAATTCCCACAATTCCTATTCATTAAGGACAGCAATCCAAGTCGAATTCACATTCACAAGACAATTCAGACAGAAGGTCAAACCTCATCTACAAGACACCATGGAATCATCTTTCCATTACCGAATAAAGAAATATAATCATTCACTGCACTGAATACAAATCAATTTGTAATTTGCGTCTACAGTCTGAATAAGAAGACCGAACAGTATCATTAGAAAAACACAATGACTAACCCATCCTATCCACACCGTAAGGAGAGAACACAATTCATTAATGAGTTCAGAAGGAAAAACAGCTTTCACTTTTCTCTACTTCCCACGAATACCCAATACGTGTTCGCTCTATATCATAATCCAAGGAAAGGCACAGAAATGGAAATACTGCTAAATACTTTATTAGAATCGAGTTCAGATTACCCAAAGAAAAACCCGAATGCCATCTTCCATTAAAATCCCAAAACTGGAGAAGGAAAAGGATCTATTTCCTTGAAACTTTTAATAAGAAACAATTCCAAACAACTAATGCTTCTTTATATTTTAGTCCATCAGCAAAAGAACGTATAGTTTCAATGTCAAAAACAATTCAAGTAACCTGTACAGGCCCGTGGAACATATGACAATTTCTCCAATACTGTTAAACAACCGGCACGACAGGAAAGCATTTCGTTCAAGAAAAATAAGGACAGCATGAACTCAGCGATCAATAACAGTATTTTGTATCATTTCCAAAATCGACAGCAAGATTCAACGGAACCGTTAAATCACAGCAATATACATAACTGTATTTCCATTTCCTAACTTTACTTACAAGGCAATTCCAAACAGCACAGTAAAGAAACGATTACACTTAAATGGAAAACATTTACACTATAAGGAACGACAGCACGGCCTGTATCTACTTTCAAACATCACGAATCAGTCGAAAGAAATATATCTATTTCAAACCATTTACACTGTCAGCAACCAATACAGTATATCATTTTCCCAACTTGATTCGAGTAACAGGCACATCAAGGGCCAAGCAAACCAGAAGCCATTTTTCTTATCATTTTCCAAAGAAAAGAAAGCAAGAATCAACAAAATCCAAATCCAAATCGATTCAACAGCAATCACAGCAATCCAAACCCAAGAGCAGGGTTGTTTTAATGAAACACTTAATTCAAAGCAAGGGTTTTTAAAGAGAAGGGCTTAACATGCCTGTAATATCTCTTCCAGAACTCGAAGAAAACTTCGTTTTGCCGCGTTTTTCCTTCCACATCGACTAGCACAAACTTCTCCAACACTTCCTTCCTTCTTCAGGCTTAACAACAGCCTCCAAATCTTCCACGAAAAATGTCAAATGCCAAGAGCTGGTTCGACTGAACCAGACCAAAAAAAACCAAATGCAAAGCAACTTCGGCCAAAAGCTCAAATCGAACAAAAATGAAAAATCAAAATTCCCTCATGATGTTTCCAAGGCTAGCTGGTCGCGAGGACCGAAAACAATTAATGCAATTAAAGGCTCTGCCTTTTTCCTTATTTTCCACGCCACCCCTCCACTTGGGTTGGCGAGTCTTTTAAATTTCAAATTTCCCATCCAAAACTGAATTTGGCTCTAGCTTCTAAATAGATGCCTCTAATCTCCTTACCTGCCCCGCCAAAACTGGCGCTGTCCACGTAAGTGACAGTTTATTAAATGCCCAATGAATGCCACTTTCCCATCCTTATCCCTTTCCTCCCAAGGGTCTGCGTACCCCTTTAGTTTAGGATTAGTTTAGGGTTGCATATGGTTCATTCAACCTAGGTCTTAGTTTAGACCTTAGGTTTTAGGATTTAGATTTATTTTTCCCCTTTTTTTTTTTTTGAATTTAAAAATCCACTTAGGATAGTAGTGTAGGATGTATGTTAGGCCTTTAGGGTTAGTTTAGGTTTAATTCACACTAACCACTAACACTAACAACTTCCATCCAGCCTCCTTACTAACATTCACGTTAATGCAGAGCAGGACGTTCCGTCCTTCAGATTGCGTGCCAAGGCCACCCGTGTCCAGGCATTTATTGCCTCACGAGGTCCCAAATTCGACAGTACAGGGTTCAAGAATCGAACCCCTGTCGTTGGCTTTTTCGTGCTAGCTGTTCACACCTGCAAACAGGCACTGCACGCTCATAACAATCTCAGTCCGGTTCAAGTGTGAATTGACATAGAAATCACAAGAGGACCTCAGCATACTTGAATCAATGGAATTGATTCAGGGTATGCTGTCAATCAGCAACAAGAGCTAAGCAAGTATACGACAATTTGTCGTCACATCAGCAAACACACAAGTACAATATTTGTTGTCCCATGTAATAAATTCACAGTATGCAAGAATCCAAATTAGCAACACATTCTCTTAAGATCAAAACATATCTTAACATGTTTGCTTTCATTTCAAGCAGCTATAACAGTATGTAAAACATTCACCAAGTTAACATACAAAAATCAGCGTGTTACATTCTTCCCTCCTTAAAGAATCATCGTCCCGATGATCAGATTAACAAATCAAGGAGTTCCTAGGACAAAGTTCAGTTATTGTCCTTTCATTCATAAGTTCATACCAAAAACAGATTCTCTCTTAAAAACAGCGTTTTAAGACAACTGTACAATAGACTAATAATTGTCTAATTTTGGTAAAATTATCAGTTCTCTGAATTTCAAATTCAGTTAAACAGGTGTGGAAAAGTAGATCTCATTTCTTCGAGATTCTCCCAAGTTGCACTTTCTTCACTGAACTAGTCCTATTGGACCTTACATTGGTTCACTTTGCGATTTCTCAAGTACAACTGGCGAGTTCCCAGCACTCGAATGGGCTTAACCACAATTATTCCTGGGTCTTGGACCTGCAAGGAATTCCAATTTAGCACATGGGATAAATCTGTCACGTATTTCTTAAGCAAAGAAATATGAAAAACATCATGCATTTGTGACAAGGCAGGAGGTAATGCTAGACGATAAGCTACAGGGTTGATTATTTCAATAATTTCAAAAGGTCCCACGTAACGTGGCGACAACTTGGCAGCCTTGCCAAAAGTTATGGAGCTCTTTTTCAGCTTCACCCGAAGAAATACCTTCTCTCCAAGTTTATAATGCCTGTCAACCCACTTCAAGTCTGCATAGCTCTTTTGCCTATTGGCAGCCTCCTTTAGATGTTCCCAAATCATTTTGATTTGCTATTCCATTTCCATAAGGATTTCTGGCCCAATTACCTCTCTGCCTTCAACGCTGTCCCAGCTGACAGGGGTTCTGCATTTTCTTCCATACAATGCTTCAAAGGGCGCCATTTTTTAAAGAGGCATGGTAGGTGTTATTGTAAGCAAATTCTACCAGTGGAAGGTATTCCTCCCATTTATACTGCTGGTCCATGCAATACATCCTTAGCATGTCCTCTAAAACTTGATTAACTCTCTCAGTCTGTCCATCCGTTTCTGGATGATATGCAGAACTGAAGTTTAATTTAGTTCCCAAGGCTGCATTAAGCATTTGCCAAAACCTTTATGTCATCCTCGGATCTCTGTCTGATATGATTTAATTCCGGTATTCCATGCAATCTGAAGATTTCATGCACAAATCTTCTTGCTAGAACTGGTGCATCGTCCTTCAAATTACCAGCAATGAAGTGTGCCACTTTGGTCAATTTGTCGACTATAACCAGGATAATGTCATGTTTATTTCTTGACATAGGCAATCCTTGAACGAAATCCATCGTTATCACTTGCCATTTATACTACGGAATGCTATGGGGATACAATAATCCAGCAGGGTGCATATGTTCCGCTTTAACACGCTGACATTCCAAGCAGTGTGTTACAAACTCTACCACATCCTTTTTCATTCCCTTCCAAAAATATTGCTGCTTAAGATCAGCGAGCATTTTTGTAATGCCAGGGTGTCCAGAAAAAGGTGAATTATGGAATTCATTTAACAATTTCCCTCTTAAGTCATTTGCCATAGGTACATATACCCTGTTTTCAAACTTCATAACTCCTTCGTTATCAAAACGGAATCCTTTATACCTGATGTCCTGCGGGTCTGCAGTAAGTGCTGATTTGACTTGCTGGAAATAAGGATCTGATTCGAAGGCATCTTTTACCTCATCCTTAAACTGAGTTCTTAACGTTATAAGAGCAGAGATATGCTTCCTTCGACTCAGAGCATCTGCTACTCTATTTTCCTTGCCCTTAATGTAGCTTATTTCAAAATCATACTGAGACAGAAATTCTAACCATCTCTTCACTGCCTTGCATTCAGATTTGGCTGAGTGAAAATATACTTCAGTCCCAGATGGTCTGTTTTTAATTCAAAGGGCTTGCCAAGAAGGTAATGCCTCCATATTTGAAGCGCATGAACAATGGCAGCGAGCTCAAGATCGTGTGGAGCATAGTTTCTGTTCATGTAACTTAAGCTTTTCTGCTTTCATAAGCGATAACATGGTTATTCTGTAACAGAATACCTCCAAGGCCTTCTCCTGAGGCGTCTGTTACAACCATAAAATCTCCATTTGGATCAGGTACAGTCAAAATAGGTGCTGTAGTTAACTGTTCCTTTAACTTTTTAAAGGCAGATTCACATTTGTCTGTCCAGACAAATTTCTTTTTCTTTCTTCTGCAACGAAGTGATTGGAGCAGCAATTTTGAAAAGTCCTTAACGAACTTTCTATAATATCCAGCCAAGCCCATGAAGCTCCTTACTTCGTGCACGTTTCTTAGGTGCAGGCCACTCAGTTATAGCTGTGATCTTTGAAGGGTCAACAGCTATCCCGTCTTTGCTTATAACGTGTCCCAAATATGCACCTCTGCATTATAAAAGGAACATTGGACAGTTTGCCATACAACTTCATCTTTCTTAAGATTTCAGCACTACCTGAGATGTTCTTGGTGCTCTTCGACATTTTTAGAGTATATAAGAATGTCGTCTAAGAATACAAGCACAAACTTGTCTAAGTATTCTTGAAAAAGTTTTCATTAGATTCAAGAGGCGGCAAGTAGCATTAGTCAGCCCAAAGGTACCAAGCCGTTAACTCATCGTGCCCATAACCCGTCGTCTAACAGCTTTTTAACATGAATAACTTCCTCTTTTATTCTCAGCTGATGGTACCCCTGATCGCAGGTCTATTTTTGAATAGACTGATGCTCCTCGCATCTGATCAAACAGATCATCAATCCTAGGAAGTGGGTATCGATTTTTAATGGTTGCTTTGTTCAGCATTCTGTAATCAATGCACAGCCTCAAGGTGCCATCCTTTTTCTTTACGAAAATTACCGGCGCTCCCCAAGGTGAGACGCTCGGTCTGATCAGCCCCTTAGTCAGGAGTTCTTGTAACTGAGCCTTCAGCTCTACCAACTCAATGGTAGTCATTCTATAAGGTGCCTTAGATATGGGTTCCATTCCTGGCTTGATCTCTATAGCGAAGTCAAACTCATGTTTGGGCGGAAGACCTGGCAATTCCTCCGGAAATACATCACGAAAATCCCTCAACAATGGATATCTTTCCATGAAATCATTATCTTCCTCTTCATTTTCTGTCATTTTTTACCACATACAAGGTGCAGCCTCTGTTTTTAGCCCTCTTTAGTTTGCATAGCCGTCAGTTTCCTGACTGCAAACTTCCCATTTTACACCTTGAATGACTGCTACTTTCTACAGGTCATCAAGGCAACAGATTTGTTTTTCATAACAGTCAACCTTTGCCTTATGTTCAGCCAACCAGTTAACTCCAATAATGATATCATATGATCCTAGAGGAGTGACATACAAATCAACTTCGATGGAGAAACCAGGCAGATCAAGAATTGCCCCAAAAACGCACATTTCGACTGTATGGACATCATTATTCCCATAATGCACTGTCCATGTTTTATCCATTCTTGCAGCCTTTCTTTTTAATTTCAAGGCAAGTTTAGCAGAAATAAAACATTCTGTAGCTCCAGTATCAAAAAGTACAACTACAGGTTTACCGAATAACTTACCCGCAACTTCTATGGGCGTCACTTGCTTTTCAGCTTGTCTGTTAGCCACTGCAGCATGTATCCTATGCTGGTGTCCGTGATCGTCCTTCTTCAGAGGACAGTGATTCGCATAGTGGTCCTTTCCATAGTTGAAGCATCCTCCAGCTGGCCCTTTTCTAGGCTCAAATTTATTTCCAGCCTTAAAGTTATCATTCTGGCTTCCATAGGACTTCTGTCCAATGCCATTAACTTTTGGGAAGTTGTTCCGCACGCTATTTACAGGTCTGTTCATCACAGGTTTCTTGTTGTTATCTACAACAATTTTATTTTTCACACCAAACCTTTTCCAAGGTCCCCTTTTTGGTGCAAGAGACGAAGAAGGATTGGGAATCTTCTTCCTTATCTCTTCCCTGTGAGCAGATATTGCTCTCAATTTCTGTTCCTGTCTGATTGCCTTTTCGACAACTCCATCCATGGTGGTTGGGCCGTGGACATCCACTTCGCCACCAATGATGGGATTCAGTCCCATTATGAATTTTTGTATTCTGAACTTCTCGTCAGCTTGGTACTGCGGCACATACTTAAGGAGTTTAGTAAACCCTTCCCAGTATTCCATTACCGACATCCTTCCTTGCGACCAGTTCTGAAATTCAGTCATTTTCCTATCAAAATAGAGTTGAGGCAGCCATCGTTGCCTAAAATAACCCTTAAATTGATTCCAAGTTATGTCTGATTCGACAATATTCAGCTCAACCTTATGGTTGTCCCACCAGGATGATGCTTCATGAGAAAGTTGATATGCTCCCCATATCGCTTTAGTCTCTTCGGAGAAGTTTCTTATTGCAAAGTATTTCTCCATTTCACTGAGCCAGTTCTCAGCTCCGTCCCCAAGAGTTGTTCCATCAAACTTTGGAGGAATTATTCTCTTTATATCATTTGTAAGTTCAACTGCTAATCTTGCCCTCTTATTTTCAGGGGGATTAGGAGCAATTACATTATTATCATCAACACCCGGATTCCCTCCGTTGATGTTGTCCACAGGAGGCAACTGATCATTTATTTCAGCTTCATTCCCCTCCTCTTCATTGCCCATTGACTGATGTTCCAGTACAGTCAAACGATCCCTCGTTTCAAGTAGGGCAGCAAGGATTTCATCCAGCTTTTGGGCAGTTGCTGCTTCTCCACCCTGCAACGAGTTATTCGCAGCATTCCCTCTTGTCCTGACCATTTTCTGTTCAATAAGAAAATGTAAGCTTTATTAATATCGTGGACTCATTAGGTCCAAGATATGTAACCTTCAGCTCTGATACCAAGATTTAACATCCTCATTTCAGAACACCAGAACAAGGGAATTTTTTTTTTTTTTTTTTAATGATAACTTTCACTGTTATGAATTATAAAATTCAAACACACGTTCAAGTTTTAATAATTTTTCTCTGCCCAAACAACACAGTTTGGATCACACAATTTCTTTTTAAAACGAATGTTCCCTGTTCGCATATTTACAATATGGAACACACATTCAATGCCATTCAATCTTATAACAGATTCTATATGCTGCTGTAAATGACTCGATGAACTGCCGATCTTCCATTTTCATGGCTCAGAGTTTCAATGATCCTTCATTTCATGACTCGGCAACAACCGATCCTTCATGTTCATGACTCGGCACCAACCAATCCTTCATGTTTGTTTATGCATAGTATATTATATATACCTGTTCTCATAACCTTTCCTGGTTATCGAAGTGATCCATTTAAGAAGCCTATCTGAATATCTGTTACTGATATTCATCTGACATCCTGCATCTTAAATTAAGTGATAAGGACAACGCAACCAGCAATTGCGATACTTTGGCCAAAGATTTTCACATGCTTTGCATGATCATATTCCTGGATGTGATACACATCTACGGAATACGTCCTTCACTTCACTTCACCTGTTATCTAGAATGGTCTTTCCTGGCTCCTACCAGTCCTCATCGTTTAAGGTCAGTTTTAAACTTTCAATTCCAGCTAGTAATATGAACGGGTATAGGAAGGCACTCCTGGTAACTAAAGATACGCAGACATACGGTGTCGTTACCCCACGACTCCGTGTGTCTATTTGTCTTTAGTATTCCGGAGTCACTCCGTATACCAGATCATACCCTATGCCCCTGCTAAGATCTACACATTCAGCCTATGTATTCTAAATGTTTTAATTCGAGAGGGCATTGCTATATGTCAGCTGCAACATTGTGTCGTCATGAAGACCCCGTCTTCATGAAGACACCTTGCTGTAGCTGGCGTATGCCAATGTCCTGCAGAATCCACCCATCGAGAATACACATCCTGCTCAAGTGACTTAGCCACGAGTTAATAATTAAAATCAACTTTCAGCATTCGTGCTGATCCCTTGATCCTCGTTTCCGTTGCAGTTGTATATAACTAAGAGGGACTAAACCGTCCATTAGTTTGTTATGTATCTTCACCTTCGTATCGAAGGGCTACAATTCCTTACTTGGTTTATTTCTTAATCATTGGATTAAGCAGCCCGTACCGACGGACGTGATAAGTTTAACCTATTAAACTTAGCCAAGATTTTTCCAACTGCAACTAATTTCAGAATATTAACTTATTAGATGTCATTCAAACGAGGTCTAAACTTCGAGAAATGAATTCATTTGTTCTCCTTAACGTTATATAGTTAAGGTCCATTAGTTGTGGATATATTTATCCTATATCCTTTATTCTGAATTTTATCAAACGGGATCATATAATGGAGTTCGAAAGCGAAGTTCGATTACTCCGAAGTTGAATTGATATTCCTTAGCTCCTAAGCTAATCCTGAATACCTTCTGATTATGGAATCATATTCTTCTTAATCCTTTCTAATGTCAATTAAAAATTCATCTTTACCCAAGTATGAACTAATTGCACTTTTCAACTTAAAAGTTGCATTTAAGTAAGAACAGATATCAGTTTCAATTCAGCATCCATCCAAGGACAATGAAACAATTCCAAATCAAGAAATAACATCATATTTCCAATTTAAACAGCAATATCAAACTGATATAATTATTGAAAATATCACACTTGTAATTGTATTCAATATTTCAAGTCATAATTTGTACATTTGCCAATCCAGCTGATTGGGTATAGTTTATACAAAGCATCCATACAACTCATGGACAGAAGAATATATTTTCTTCTTTTCACAATTCCTCAAAGAGGAATAAAAGCAACAATTACAATTTATTTTACACCTAATCAAGAGGCATCAGAAAATAGCCAAGTCTTCATTCTAATCAAATTCCATCTGCAAAATGAATTGCACGGGTCAGTTCAATGAACTGAGCACATTAAGCACTTATCCTTAAAAATAAGATGCTTCAACTAACTGTTTCAATAAAAGAACCCTTCTTTTATGAAACTACAGCAAAACATCAATCTCGAAATAGGCACAAAGGGAAGATCAGCATAACAACTGACTATCAAATATCATCACAATCAGCCAAGGGACTGCTGTCCCGTTTCTACATAATCGTTACAAGTATCAATTCACAATATTTGAAAAGTTAAGAATACAAGTAACTCACAACAGATAGAACACACTGTTATCCTTTCCACGCCCTTCAATAACAATGAATGCAAAGGACGAAACTAACTGAAATGTAATTCCATTACTTTCTTTTCAGTTCATGCGTCATATTAGAATCCAAGCAATCAAGTACAGACAAGAAAGCGAACAGCAATGCATATAGTTGCTCCCATCTAAGCACTATAAAATTCATTATTCACGAATTCCAGATTTCCAACTGAATGAAAGAAGAAAAGATCATTTTTCTAAAACATTCATTCATATCTCTATTTCTTTCCACATGACTGTCCTAACAGTGGAAACCAAACGAAGGACAATTCAAGATAACAGTTCAGAGTGAAACTTACAAAATCCACTCGGAATTCACTTTCCGACAGCAATAATAATTTCATTTTATTCCGGTTCATATGAATACCAAACAGGTTATTAAGACATCATATTCATCGTTGAGCAAGCCATATCAATATGCATACTAGGTATTTGCTATACTAGAAGATTCCATACTTCTTTCACTGTATAGTTAACTAACAACAATTATGCAATCACGCAAGCATATATTCATATGATCTTTTATACCTCTGAACGCATACAGTTCTTAATAACAAGTTGTACATTGTTGTTACCTACAGCAAGATCAAGTCATATGCACTGTAAACTCCAATGTTACTTTCAGAGTCCCAAATAGCAAAAAGAGAAGAATTCATTCTCTATGATTTCATTAAGAAACAATCATTGTATTCAGAATGAAATAAAAACACTCAAATCATGTTTTTCTTAGCATGACAGCTCAACTTATAAAGATAACAGAACAAACGTTCTCATTGATAAGCATCTCACATAACCAGTACAGCTTCAATCCAACGTGCTACAACAATGAATATTCCAGTCAAGTTCGCATTCACAAGATAGTAAAAAAAATATCAGAAGGTCAAACCACGACTGCTAGACGCAATGGGGTCAACCTTTCATTACAGCAAGAAGGAATTATAATCATTCATTGCACAGAATACAAAACCAGTTTATATTTGCGTCTACAGTCTGAATAAGAAGACCGAACAGTATCAAGAAAACACAATGAAACCATCCTATCCACACCGTAAGGAGAGACACAATTCATTAATGAGTTCAGAAGGAAAAACAATTCACTTTTCCTACTTCACGAATACCCAATACGTGTTCGTCTATATCCAATCCAAGGAAAGGCACAGAAATGAAATACTGCTATTACTTTATTAGAATCGAGTTCGATTACCCAAAGAAACCCCGAATGCCATTTCCATTAAAATCCCAAAACTGGAGAAGGAAAAGGATCTATTTCCTTGAAACTTTTAATAAGAAACAATTCCAAACAACTAATGCTTCTTTTATTTTAGTCCATCAGCAAAAGAACGTATAGTTTCAATGTCAAAAACAATTCAAGTAACCTGTACAGGCCCGTGGAACATATTACAATTTCCCCAATACTGTTAAACAACCGGCACGACAGGAAAGCATTTCGTTCAAGAAAAATAAGGACAGCTGAACTCAGCGATCAATAACAGTATTTTGTATCATTTCCAAAATGACAGCAAGATTCAACGGAACCCAAATCACAGCAATATACATAACTGTATTTCCATTTCCTCTTTACTTACAAGGCAATTCCAAACACACAGTAAAGAAACGATTACATTAAATGGAAAACATTTACACTATAAGGAACGACAACACGGCCTGTTCTACTTTCAAACATCACGAATCAATGAAAGAAATATATCTATTTCAAACCACCACACTGTCAGCAACCAATACAGTATATCATTTTCCCAACTTGATTCGAGTAACAACACATCAAACCAAGCAACCAGAAGCCATTTTTCTTATCATTTCCAAAGAAAGAAAGCAAGAATCAACAAAATCCAAATCAAATCGATTCAACAGCAATCACACAATCCAACCCAAGAGCAGGGTTGTTTTAATGAAACACTTAATCAAAGCAAGGGTTTTTAAAGAGAAGGGCTTAACATGCCTGTAACCTCTCTTCCAGAACTCAAAGAAAACTTCGTTTGCTGCGTTTTTCCTTCCACAGCGACAGCACAAACTCTCCAACACTTCCTTCCTTCTTCAGGCTTAACAACAGCCTCCAAATCCCCACGAAAAATGTCAAATGCCAAGAGCTGGTTCGACTGAACCAGACCAGAAAAAACCAAATGCAGAGCAACTTCGGCCAAAACCAAATCGAACAATGAAAAATCAAATTCCCTCATGATGTTTCCAAGGTGAGCTGGTCGCGAGGACCGAAACAATTAATGCAATTAAGGCTCTGCCTTTTTCCTTATTTTCCACGCCACCGCCACTTGGGTTGGCGAGCTTTTAAATTTCAAATTTCCATGCAAAACTGAATTTGGCTCTATTTCTAAATAGATGCCTCTAATTCCTTACCTTCCCCACCAAAACTGGCGCTGTCCACGTAGGGATAGTTTATTAAATGCCAATGAATGCCCTTTCCATCCTTATCCCTTTCCTCCCAAGGGTCTGCGTACCTTAAAAAATCCACTTTCCTCAATCCATGGCTTCTCCTTCACCTACAAATAAGAAGCTCTATTCTTCTCAAATCATCATTGGAAGCTTGAGAAATTTGCACTATTATTCTGCTAAATTGTCATTGAAAATTAATCTTGCATACCATTATGATGTCCATTTGATCATCCAATCATCCAATCATTCAATACGCATTGTTGGTAGCTTAGCATACTTTCATTCAGAGCATTTTGGAGCAACAACAAATCACGAGGTTCAACTTTTCCAGGATCTAACAAGAGTGTCACTTGACCCCACTCTTCAGTCTAATCCAATCTAAGGTGACAAGGAGCTACTTGGGAAGGTTTTCATTCATTTCTTTGTGTGCTTCTTTCTCTGTTGAGTATGTTTCACTAGTTGACATTCTGGCACGCCTGATGGGACACCTGCAAATTTCTAATCATATTTTACAAAACTAATACCATTTTTGTGTCTTTCTTGGTGTTTGGAGACTACTGACCAATTTTCAGGTCATTCCATGAGCTAGATTGAGAGCAGTTATAAAAAATCAACCTTTTTTTGTTGTAAATGGCTAATTTGCGTTTATGTGGCTTTCCCTACACTGCGTAGCCCATGATCTATGTTAGCGCACCTTTTTAAAACTTTTTGTAGGTTTACATTAGAATGGATGTCCTTGCGCTAGCATGTTAGTGTCTACATTTTTGTGATCTGTGTTTCCATTTTAGTCCTTGCGTTAGCATGCTAGTATCTGCGCTAGCGAGAATTCAAGGTGCATTTGTGTGTGATTTAAAGTTTGTTTCTATTGTTTCAAGGCACATTTTCGTGCAATCTATTTGTGTTTTCATGTTTAGTCTTTGCGCTAGTTTAAACTAAAAAATAATAATTTTTGCAAATTTTCAGAATTTTAAAAATTAATTCCCTGTTGTTTTCTCTAATTTTCTGAAAATTTCATCCAGTTTTTTTACATAAAATAGGTCTAACACTTACAGTTTGTTGGCTAGATTTTTTGCACAGCCGAAAACCTAAACAGTCATGAGATAAATCTCCCTCATTTACCGGTGAGGCTCCCGTATAAAAATTTGTCAATTATATTTCCTAATATCTATTTGTTGGTTTTACTTTAACTACGTAGCTCATGAACCATAGCCAGACAATTTTGTAGCAAGTAAGCAGCTGTAAGCAATATTTGCAGAAGAGGGAAATAATTAAATACGAAAAGAAAGGAAAGAAGATGTGTAATCTAACCAATAGTATGTAAAGTTGGTCACATGCACATAGAAAAAACAAATAGATCTTGAAATACATAATTTAAAGCAAAGGAAAGTTTCAGATCTAGATCTGAGATAACATAAAGTTTATGCAGAGATCTAAAAATAAATAAGAAACAAGTACACCGTGACACAAAGTTCTCTGGAAATCTGTCTCCTTTCAATTCCTTAGTTTTAAGAAAGCTATAAAGGGTTTCAGCTCAAAGTCTGGAACATAAGAATGTTGATTACAAATTCTCCCTTTAACCCGTAGGCTCTTCCTCTATTTATAGTCTATAGAGGGCAATTAAAAATAGGAATCTTTAAATGAATTCCCGCATGTGGAAGCTATAAAAAGGGAAACAAATGGCAATCTTCCTCCTAGAATTCCTCTTTGCATGACATGCATGATTTATAACTGAAAATAGAACCTTCTATTTTACATGTCTGCCACCTGTTTCCAAGAAATTGACTTCTTCAAGTAATGGCTTTTAAACCAATCACTTAAGTTTTATAATTTAATTGATTGCTCAATTACTTTGTCGGAGAAAACAAAAGAAAAAGGTAAAGAAATAAGAAGAAAGGTGCAACCCTCTTACTCTTGTTCTTATTCCATATTCTGCATGCGGTTGACTCTTTTGCCTTTGATTCTCACCAAACTGGATCTGGAAGCTATGCATGACTGTGATTTGCTTGCGGGTATTGCCTTTGATCTGTCTTCCCTTCTATCCTTGAAGCTTTTGCAATTCTTCTTCAGTACATGTAAAGTAAATTCAATGAAGGCTTCAACTAGAAGATTGAGAGCACATGCACAAGATCCTAGAAGGAATTTTCCATGCATTGACTTCTACACGGGCTGTGTTGGAAACAAGAGGATGAATTTTTAGCCGAAAGCCTTTGCAATTATGAAATTTGGATCTGTCAATTAAATCTGTGATAGGTAGTTTGTATCATTGGCTTTAGAAAAACTGAAGTTGTACATGATTCCCCTGATCCTTTTCTTTCATCATGCTTCATCATTAGAACAATTTTTGTCTGGGCTCTTTTTCTTTATAATTGTTCAGAAATCCCTTGAATTGGATCAATTTATGTAGATCTTTTTCTTTCATCATGGCTAGAAAATTTTTTGTCTGAGCTCTTTTTCTTTTAATTTTGTTAGAATCCCTATAATCAATTTATGTATCTGAAACTTCTTCAGATTTATAATCAATGTATCTGACTTGATTTGAACTTCACTAATATGAGCACCTGTGATGAATACCTACAATTAATTTAGACAAAGATGAAGTATGGAGCATGAATTCTTGATTTATGTCACCAAAAATTTGCATATGAAGCCTCTGCCCTAAAATTTGAGGTTTTATTTGCATGCAAAGTAAACAAAAATATTATTTAATTTACCAGATCACTTATACCAACATGGAGATAATTATCATAGCAAGAATCAAGCCATTCCAACCCTGAGCGCCAAACCTTGAAGCTCCTGGCAATGAAAAAAACCTTTTGATGCAAAAACCTCCTTTCCTTGACGCCAAAACTTGTGTGGGTTTCAATCCTTAGAAAAAGAATTAATTACTTCTTTATTATGACACCCCATGCTTATATAATCCTCAGTATACTATTTTAATAATTGTCCTTCCTATTTATGGCAATTTAATTAATAAACAATCATGTTTATTCACCCAAATTGGGTGCCCAATTATGCATACTGCTGGTTGCGTTTTACATAATTTATTTTTAGCATGCATCATTGACTTCTCCTTAACTCTTCCATTTGCATTGAATTTCCTTATATTTATGGTGCCAAAATTGGGTGAATAAACCATTAATAAATATTATTAAATGCATTGTTATTCACCCAAGGTGGGTTGCATTTTTTAGCAAGGGTAATTTCCAAAAATAGGAAGTCAACTTTGATGAGAATTTCTACCCTGCACTGCAGCTCCAAAAATCCCCTCTTTCACTTAAGTTGTTTGACTTTCACAATGGAAATTTTCACCCTACAAGGCAAGTAAGAAATTCCTTCCATAGAAGAAATTTGTGTTTTTAACTCCTTAGATTCTCATTTTCATTTCCACATTGTTTTTAATCAAAATTCCCTCAGTTTGTTTTCGTTAAAACATTTTAACTATTTTCAATAGATGGGAAATGATTTTAGTTCTTCTTTTATGCGTTTGGAATGCACAGGACCTTGCATCTTTCATTTTTAACCTTTTTTTAGAGAAAGAATAAATTCCGAGTTGAAGTCTGCAGCAAGTCAGAAAGGGACACGTGTTTACATTGAAAATTCAATGGTGGAGGCATGGAATTTGGGGTAAAGATTGGGACTTTTCCCCTTTCCAAAATAGATAAAGTATAAAATTAAAACACACCCCCGCAACCAATCAGGTGATGCCACATGTCGAAGAATGAAATTGGAACAGCAGGCCCACGAAGGTTTTTGAGAATTTGAGCCTTTTGTTAAAAAGAGTTTAAATGGAAGATTTGAACCACATTTCCTCAGCCACTCAGATGGCGCCACGTGTCCATCCTTTGGCAGAGCTGCGGAGGGGCGGAGCAAAATGAGAAATCACACTTTTTCTCCCAGATGTCAGGAAATGTAGATTTCTCTCCTAGGGTCGTCGTTGCTTGGATCTTGCCACATGTAGGGTCCAAATTTGAAGGTAAAAAGGGGAAAAGATAGCTGAATGTACTCATCTAGTTTTTAACACCATTAACAAACCATAGCTCTGCAAAACACAAAAATGAATCATTCTTCATTCTTTTCTCTGTATTCTTGTCGTTTCTCCATGAGATGCATTTCTAGTTTATTATGGAGCCAAATTGATAATTTTAAAGGGATGTAAAGTTTGATCATCAAAAAATGGAGTTTATCGAGCATACACAATAAAAAGGGAAAAAACTTACTAGTAAGAACTTGAGTGCTATGAAAGTGGTTAAAAGGTAGAAATGGCAGGACCACATGAAGAAGAAAATCATGAGATGTCCCCTGCTAAAGTAATCATGCTCGAACTAAAGAAATATTAACCTTTTTGAACCTCTGGTTTTCATGAGTGTGTTTGTTTCATGTCACTTTCCAAAAGTGGGTCTGCAATAAACATTATTCCTTTCGGATATTCTTTTCTTCGAGACAAAGTATGGATGTATACAGATTGTTATAAATATATGGTTTTGGCCACAGGAAAAGGGGGATTCTGGTTTTTTGAGAAGGTTGTAAATTCTGAAGTAATTCAATACAAAATTTCTTTCTTTCTTTTCTTATTTTCATCTATTATATCTTTCTCTCTCCTTGCTCGATTCAATGGATATTTTGTTTTGCATTCAATAGAAACTTTGTGTTCTGGTCTGTGTGAATCTTTAGAACTTTGTATCCATAGATTTGCGTCTGTGGTGAATTAATTGATCCTTTTCTATATTTTCTTAGTTCAATGTAAGTAGGGAGATACTCTGCTATCTATATTGCCCTAAAGCATCATTGTTTTCTTCCTTCTCCCATCTCCATATTCTTCTATTCCTTTTGATTGATAATATTTTAAGTATGAAAACATCCCAGTATATCAGGGTCCAAACATTGAGAGTTGTATATCTGTACATTTTTTTTTCTTGCTTTATATAAGGGAACCTCTCCCATTAAAGAGGAGGGACTTGTTGTCCCCTGACTGTGGTCTCAACCCATGTTCCATTCTGAAAACCAACAGTTTTTGGTGACTCCACTGGGGAATTCATTGCAAATGGATTCCATTTTTTGAATAACAACTTTTTGTTCATCTTTGATATGGCGACTCTAAGATACACTCGGGGTAGAAGAACCCTTGGGGAAGAAGACCCTCATTTCCAACTTCTAGATCATCAATGTTTATCTCTCCCTTCATCAACAAGAAAACGAAGAGGAATAAGATCTACAAGCACTCCTTTTGCGAGAGATAGAAATTCTGGGACTGACATCCCTCAAGATCAAATCATTCCTAATTTGCATGCTTTAATTCCTACTGGTGTTTTAGTTCCTCTCCAAACAATATTTTCAAAGATGGCAGCTCCTCTGCCTTGGGGCCAAAGGGTTGGGCCTCTTGCTCTTCCCCAGCCATTACATGAATTTCCTAGAGGCAATAGAAAGAATTTCCCTAAATTTAGAGGTGATGGGAAGGTTCATCCAGATGAACATATTGTGGCCTTCATTGTTGGTTGTGGTGTTCTCAGAGTTGAACATGAGGATATCTCCGTTAGAATTTTTTTGGAGACATTGTAATATAATGTTGCTGATTGGTTCTATCATCTCCCTGCTGGATCCATCACCAATTGGAAAACCATGATGACCCAGTTTGAGAAGCATTTCAAACCTATTGAGGATGTACATGCCCTCTTGGCCCAGATTTCAAAAATCAAAAAAGAGTCACATGAGCCCATGAGGGAATTTGTGGCCAAATTCAACAAGATGGTTAACAAGATCCCACAAAACACACGCCCTGTGGATTAGATTCAGAAATGTTTCTTTCTTAATTCCTAACTGCCTAAAGTGAGGTATGCACTTAGAAGAGATAATCTTTCCACTTTAGATGTTGATCAGAGATTTTTTGTTAGTGTTGAAGATGATTTGATCATGCCTGGAAAGCTAAGGAGAGATTCATCCAAATCCAAAGCATCTCCTTCTTCCACATCTTCTCCTGGAGCTAGTGCAGATTAGTTAGTACAGAAAATTTCTAATGATCTTATTGCTCTCAAGAAGCAGTTCACCCAGTATGCTCTTTATCAGGATGTTCCTAGGAAGAACTTTCAACCCAGGAATCGGTTGCCCTCTACTCAGACTAGATTGGCAATTGAAGGCCAACTTGTTAAAGTTCTAGTCAAAGCAACATGTGAAGTGCTGGAGCCTGATGATGAGGAGGAGTATGAAACTTGTGAATAACATGAAGAGGAAGATGATGAAGAATTAGAAGAGTTGAGTGGATCTCATGTCCATTTTCTCACCACTGAAGGTTTAGATGAAGAGGATGATTATGAAGAAAGAGTTTCAGAGATGAACAATGAATCATATGTTTTCATGAATCATGAGCAAGACAACAAGAAGAGAAAGTGGTACATCTTGCTAAACTATCTAAGGAGCCTCCTACGGTCATTCAAGTGATTGCAAGGAGAGGAGCTTCTATTCCAACTTCTTTCACACCCAACGTAAGTTATGTTGTCCCTTTCTCCTCTATTTCTGCTCCTAAAAATTCTTTCCCTTCAAATGATAGAATTGATAAGTCAAAAGTTTCATCTACTCCTATCAATGATGATCCATCCACCTCTGGTTCTTTTAACATTATCGACCATATCAAGGAAACTAAGATCCAGATCTCAGAAGCTGAATTCTACCAAACCCATCCCAAGGCCTTTGCTAAGATGGTAGACTTTGTAAACTCCAAATCCAAGCTTTCATCTCAACAAAGCCTTGTGGCAGCAGTCACTTCATCTGATGATAAGATAAAACCATTTTATGTCACTCTCCTCATAGCTTGCCACAAACTCAACAATTGTGTTATTGATTATGGCGCTTCAGATAATGTGATTCCTACTAAGGTAGCTCATGCCCTAGGCTTAACCCTAACCCAAACTTCTAGTTCATGTTACTCAATGTAAAGTAGAGAAGTGCCATTGGCTGGAAGGATCAAGGATGCACAAGTAGCCTTTGCTGCTTTTCCAGAGAAGAGAGTTTTAGCCACCATTTTGGTAGCTGATATTCCCCCTTCCTATGGCATGTTGTTGAGTATAAATTTTTACAAAGATATTGGAGGAGAAATCGTGATGGATGGGTCACATGCTCTTATTCCAATGAATGGGAAAATGAAGAAGCTACTACCTGAGAAATAAACTAAATATATCGTGTAAAAAACAGATGACCCAAAGGCACAAATACTTTCTGAGGAAATTGTTAATGGTAACTACATGATCATGTCACAAGATGAGGATAACCATCCTAAGTAAGTTATTCTTCATCCTAATGGCATTTGGATCTTGGAATTTTATGGGAGATGCTCCTCATCTGGTTCTGGAGCTGGTGTGGTGCTTTTTTCTCCTGAAGGTAAAATTCATCCTTTCTCTTTCAAGCTCCAATTCGAAAACACAAATAATACATCTGAATATGAGGCTCTCATCCTCAATTTAAGCATGGCAAAAGAGATGGAGATCAATAATCTCCTTGCTCGTGGAGATGCAGAGTTGATTGTAAAACAGGTCAGAGATCTCTTTCGAGTGAAGAATAGAAGGTTGAAACATTATAGGAATCTGGTATGGGATTTTATTGAGTTCCTTGATGACTTTTACATTGAAGCCATTCCAAGGGAAAGAAACACCAGGGATGATTCCTTGGATATCTCAAGGTCTCTACTGATCCCTCATCTAGATTTCTCCCAAGATAAATTCACCATTGAGATGATTCATAGGCCTAGTGTGCCTGACAATGTAAATAATTAGCAGTTCTTTAATGATGATCAGCACTTACTTTTCTTCCTTGAACTCAGAGATAATTTTGACCAGTTGTACTTTGAAGGAGGTGGGAATCTTCCTAGAGAGTGTGTAGAAGATAGCCAAGAAGAAATGGATCATGATGGCTGCATAAAACTAAAAGGTAATAAGATACCTCAAGGGTTGGTAATTTTGGAAGAGTTATTTGATAAACATGATAGGTACATCAAGTCCAAAACTTCCAAAGGAGCTCAGCATTCTGCTGACTATGAAAATATAAACATTGGGAGTCTTAATGAACCCATGCTGGTAAACATTAGAAAGTGTTACACACAAGAGGAGAGGAAAAAAGTAGCAAATATGTTGAAAAGGTACGCTAATGTTCTTGCATATTCTTATGATGATCTCAAGGCTTTTCAACCAAAATAGATGCAACATTTCATTCCTCTAAAGCTTGGGATCAAGCCCTTCCAGAAAAATTAGAGGCAGTATAACCCTAAAATTGTTGATACAATCTTTCAAGAGATACAAAAGTTATTGAAGGCTAAGATCATTTTCCCCATTCACCTTTCAACATGGATTGCTAATATTGTGCCTGTCAGGAAGAAGAAGGGTGAGATCCAGATTTGTGTTGATTTTAGGAATTTGAATCAAGCCTCCTTGAAGGATAATTATCCTCTCCCCATAATGTATCAAGTGTTGCAGGTTGTTACAGGTTTAGAAATGTTGTCCATGCTTGATGGATTCTTAGAATATAGTCAAGTAGAAGTAAGTGCTACAGATCATTATAAGACTTCCTTTACCACTCCTTGGGGCACCTTTGCTTACAGGAGAATGCCTTTTGGCCTCATAAATTTTGGTGCCACCTTTCAGAGGTAAATGGACCTGGAATTTGGCATTCTCAAGGGAAAATGCATAGTTGTATACCTTGATGATCTGACTGTGTTTTCAAAAACTAGAGATGATCATTTCCAACACCTTGAAACTATCCTCCAAAAGTGTAGAGAGCATGGCATCTCCTTGAATCCCAAGAAATCTATCTTTTTTGTCACCGAGGGAAAATTATTGGGACACATTATCTCCAAGGAGGGAATCAAGATCGATCCAGAAAGATTCCAGATGATTCAGCAGATCCCTCTCCCCACAAGCAAGAAGGGTGTGCACTCTTTCTTTGGCAAGATCAACTTCTTAAGAAGATTCATATCTAATTTTGCTGAACTTACCTTGAACATAGCCCACAAGATGAAAGGGAAATAGACTTTTGGTTGGTCCTCTGAAGGAAAGGTTGCATTTGAAGACATCAAGAGAGCTATAGTAAAGACTCCAATCTTGACATGCGCTGATTATAGAAAAGACTTCTTTATCTATTGCTATGCTACTGAAAGTACTCTAGATATTGTGTTAACCCAGGAGAATGTTAAAGGTCATGAACTCCCCATAGCATTCATGAGTTATATTTTGAAATCCCATGAACTGAAGTACACCATGATGGAGAAACATGCTTTTGCAATGGTCAAAGCTGTGAAATAGTTTTGTTTTTACATCCTCAACTCTCATTCTATTCTTCTTGTGCTTGATACAGCTATTAAATCCATTCTTACACAACAAGAATTTGGAACCAAGAGAGGCAATTGGGTAGCCAAAGTTCAGGATCATGATCTTGATATCAAACCCACCAAGCTAGTTCAAGGAAAGGGCTTATGTGAACTCATTGTTGAATTAGTTGATGACAAATTATCTGAGGAAGTTGATATCCCTGTTGTTCTTTTCCTCATCTCAACTTATGAATGGTATGTTGGCATTACACACTTTCTTACTTATGGAGATTGTCCATCCCATTTGAGTGCCAAGGATAAGAGAGCCATCAAATTAAGTTTTGCGTAATATGTGTTGTGGGAAAATGCATTGTTCAAATAAGGGATAGATGGAAGGTTTTTGAAATGTGTTGACAAAGAGCAACAAAAGAAATTGTTCTCATCCTTTCATGACCGGGCCTGTGGAGGTCATTTCTCTTCTATTGTCATGGCCCACAAAATCCTCTATGCCAGGTATTATTGGCCTACCCTATTCTAAGATGCATCGAAGTGGGTAGGCAAGAGTGAAGCATGTCAAACCTTTATTGGAAGACCTAAATTGGCTGCTCTACCTCTCAAACCAGTGGTGATTGAGGAACATTTTCAACAATGGGGTTTGGACTTTATTGGGACACTCAATCCACCTTCAAGTGTAGGGCATACTCATGTTTTGACTACCATTGATTATTTCACCAAGTGGGTGGAAGCCATTCCAGTTAAAAGCACTACTTCTGAAGTAGTATGCAACTTCATCAAGGAGCACATCTTAATAAGGTTTGGGATACCAAACAAGGTTGTCACTGACAATGCTTCCAATTTTTCTTCTACTGAGATGATGGATTTCTACTATGGCTATGGCATTTCCCTTGCCCACTCTTTAGATTGCTATCCCCAAGAGAATGGGCAAGTAGAGTAAACTTACAAGAACTTGGTCACCATTGTTCAGAAGCTTGTTAATGACTCTCAGAGGAATTGGCATAAGAAACTATATGATGTTTTATGGGCAGATAGGATTACACCTAAGAGATCCATTGGAATGTCTCCTTTTCAAGTGGTATATGGAGTTGAATCTCAGCTTCCAGTGACATTGGAACTTCCAGCCTTACATTTAATGAAGGCCATTAAGGATGCCAACTTTACCAATTCATTGGAAAAAAGAATTATGTGCCTCCAAAAGTTGAATGAAGCCAGATTGCAAGTGGTTGACAAAATATTAGCTCATCAACTCAAGGTAAAAGCTCTGTTTGACAAAAAGGATAAACCCAAAACTTTTCAAGTGGAAGATAGTGTTCTTCTTTGGGACAAAAGGCATGAACCTTGAGGAAGCCATGGTAAATTTGATTCCATTTGACTTGGTCCTTTTAAAATCAGACATTTTGCTAGTGAGAACTCTTTCTACCTAGATTACATGGATGGTTCTCCTCTCCCACTTCCTTATAGTGGGAAATTTTTGAAGTTGTTCAAAACCTAGGAGTTTTGGCAGTCCCTCTGTACATTTTGTATAGCATTTTGTTTTCCTTGTTTTTGTTTTGGTTGGTTTCCTTCTTGTGTTCTCTCCTATGTTGGTATTGCTTCTTGTGACTCCATTGCCCATTGGCTAAGACATTGATTCGATCTGATTACCTAGAATTCTCTAAGGTTCTTGATTTTACCTCTTTCCTTTGCCAAATCATCCCCAGAAGGAGCCAGTTTTTGTCCTCTCAATTTTCCCCACCCTTTCGAATCTAATTTCATGGAAATTGGAGCCCTACCATAGAAGAAATTCATATTTTAAACTCCTCAGATGCTCATTTTCATTTCCCATGGTGTTTTTAATCAAAATTCCCTCAGTCTGTTGCCATTAAAATGTTTTACCTATTTTTAATGGATGGGAAATTATTTTATTTCTTCTTTTATTCGTTTGGAATGCATGGGACCTTGCATATTTCATTTTTAACCTTTTTGCAGAGAAAGGATAAATTCTGAGTTGAAGTCTGCAGCCAATCAGAAAGGGACACGTGTTTACCTTGAAAATTCAATGGCAGAGGCATGGACTTTCAGGGGAAAGATTGGTATTTTTCCCCTTTCCAAAATAGATAAAGTATAAAAGTGAAACAGAACCCTACAACCAGTCAGATGATGCCATGTGTCAAAGAATGAAATCAAAACAATGGGCCCACAGAGGTTTTTGAGAATTTGAGCCTTTTATTAAAAAGAGTTTAAATGGAAGATTTGAACCACATTTCCTTAGCCACTTAGATGGCGCCACGTGTCTAGCCTTTGGCGAAGCTGCAGAGGGGCGGAGTAAAATGAGAAATCTCAGTTTCTCCCAGATGTCAGGAAATGTAGATTTCTCCCCCAAGGCCATCGTTACTTGGATCTTGCCACGTGTAAGGTCCAAATTTGAAGGTAAAAAGGGGAAAAGATAGCTGAATGTACTCATCTAGTTTTTAATGCCATTAACAAACCAGAGCTCTGCAAAACACAAAAATGGCTCATTCTTCATTCTTTTTTATGTATTCTTGTTGTTTCTCCATGAGATGCATTTTTGGTTTATTATGGAGCCAAATCGATAATTTTAAAGGGATGTAAAGTTTGGTCATCAGAAAATAGAGTTTATCGGGCATACGCGATAAAATGGGATAAAACTTACCAGTAAGCACTTTAGTGCTATGAAAGTGGTTAAAAGGTAGAAATGGTAGGACCACATGAAGAATAAAATCATGAGATGCCCCCTGTTAAAGTAATAATGCTCGAACGGATGAAATATTCACCTTTTTGAACCTTTGGTTTTCATGAGCGCATTTGTTTCATGTCACTTTCCAAAAGCAGATCTGCAACAAACATTATTCCTTTCGGATATTTTTTTCTTGGGGATAAAGTATGGATGTATATGGATTGTTATAAATATATGGTTTTGGCCACCAGAAAAGGGGGATTCTGGTTTTCTGGGAAGGTTGTAAATTCTGAAGTAATTCAATACAAAATTTCTTTCTTTCTTTTCTTATTTTCCTCTATTATATATTTCTTTCTCCTTTATCGATTCAATGGATCTTTTTTTTTGCATTCAATAGAAACTTTGTGTTCTGGTCTATGTGAATCTTTAGAACTTTGTGTCTACAGATTTGCGCCGGTGGTGAAGTAATTGATCCTTTTCTATATTTTCTTAGTTCAATGTAAGTAGGGAGATACTCTGTAATCTATATTTCCCCAAAGCATCGTTGTTTTCTTCCTTCTCCCATCTCTATATTCTTTTAGTCCTTCTGATTGATAATCTTTTAAGTATGAAAACATCCCAGTATATCAGGGTCCAAACATTGAGAGTTGTATATCTGTACATTTGTTTTTCCTGCTTTCAATAAGGGAACCTCTCCCATTAAAGAGGAGGAACTTGTTGTCCCCTGACTGTAGTTTCAACCCATGTTCCATTCTAAAAACCAACAAGCTTAAACCCATTCATTCCAAAAAATGTGACTTACCTTGGAGAGGCTTTTTGTGCTTGACTTCATCTTTTTTGGTCATAAGTTTGCTTTCTAAGGATGATTCCTTCTTGTGCAGTAGCTTTAAATGATCTCCTGATGCTCTAGGCAAGTAAATAGACTATACAGGATAAATAACAAACCTAAGGGAATTAAACAAAAAGACCATGGGGAAAACCAGAGTAAAACATAAAAGAAATAAATTATAAAAAAAAATGTTGCCAGAACTTACAGAAAAAGCTCTAAATTCATTCCTGATAAAAATATTATTGAATGTGTGGATACTAGCATGTAAAAATTCAACATGATTCAACTGAGGCACAATTTACTTCAAACTGCGATTTATTTATTTAATAAATAATTAAATAAAAATTTCCCGCAGACAAAACTTGGCAAAGGGATAAAATGAGTTTCAGCATCTGGGTATTTGTCGAAATTGGCTCATATGATTCACTAGGAATTCCTTAATGTAATAGCGACATATTTTGGAAATAAAAACACAAAATGACCCGTTATTTTAGGGTAGTCCCATATTTTAGGGTGAAATCTGGGGACACCATTTGGCTCCATCTGTGGACATCTTTTCCTTTGTCAAAATGACTGGAGTAAAGATGAGATCCCATCTTCTCTAGTTTCATATCTTTTCCATTGGGTTCGGGGTCAGGCCACAAAAACAAAACAAAACAAAAAGGAAAAGGAAAGAAAACAACAAAAAATTTATTTGTATACAAACAGGTTTTACCCTGTATCTCAATTCCTGAACAACTTTAGATGTTGCTCGTTGAAAGGCATTGGTAACTCAATTCCATCCCAATAGGTAAAGAAGAAAGTGTCCATTCCGGAAGCTCTTTTGATCATGAAGGGACCTTTCCAGAGTAAGTCAAAATTTCCATGCATACCCTTCTATTCATGTCTCTTGTCCCACCAGAGTACCCAATCTCTGATCTCGAACTTCCTTTCCTTGGCCTTCTTGTCTAATACCTTGGGCAAGTCCTTATCAACTTCTTCTTTTGGTGGCTCATCCTTTCTTCTCTCTTTGGTGAGTAAGTATTCATCAACTTCCTTCGTTCCCAGATTTACCAGTTACATTTCTAAGGAAGAACTATCACCACATTCTTTGTTCTTATTCAAGTACTGATCATGCTTGTCGAAATTCATCACTAAGGAAACTAAACCATTGGAGATTTTGTTATTTTTTTGTTGGATTACTCCACTATTGTCATCATAACCTGGATCAATTTTTCCTGTGATTGTTTATCGTGGTGGTGATTTACTACATTCAACACACAACCTGTCAAAGTTGTCTTGTTTCAGAAATTAAGATGTTTGTTTTTCCTCATTGAAATTCTACCACTTTTCAACATTATCAAGGACTTTGGGGCGGTAGACCATCTCCACTTTATAGTTTCCTTGTTTGGATATGGACAGTGGTTTATTCAGATTCAATAGTGCAGTTGTGACTGCCAAAGAGTCTGCCTTGGAATTCTAATTTGTTGGTATGAAGTCAATAGAGAAGGTTGTAAAATCCAGTGTGGTTGAAAACACTCTATCTCTGTAATGCTTCATCTTATCTCCTTTGACTTGATTTTTCCCTTGAACCTACTTTACTAGAAGCTCAACATCTCTTTGGGCTTTGACGAGTTTTACTCCTTTCTTTTTAGCTTGCTCCATTCCTAGCAGCAGTGCTTCATATTCTGTCGTATGATTGGTGTTCTCAAACATCAACTTTTAAGAGTGTGGGAATATCTCATGATCTGGAGATATTAATAGAATGTCAGTTCCTGATCCAAAATAACAATAGCTTCCTTTAAACTCCAGTGTCCAAAATTTTTCCTTGAAGTTCTAGTTCTAGTACATTTTTATCCATTTCCAAGAAATAGACCCTGTGGTCAGATTCCTGAAAAAGAATCTGAGATCTAGGATCCTCATATTTTGTAACCATGTACTTGGACTTATTTTCCGGCTCCAACTTATGATTTATTCTTTGATAGGAAGATCAATCCATCTTTACTTCTACTCCCAGCTCTTTGTAGAAGTTTCTGCTTAGCAACATCCCATAGGAGACAGGAATATCTACAACTAAGATTGTCATCTTTAATCTTTTGTCGGGTAAAGCTTCCAGAACAACTTGTGCATCTTTGATTTGTCTGATTAAAGGGACTTGTCTCTACATGGAGTAGCACCTTTTTATGGTCTTTGTCAAGGTAAGCCCAAGAGCATCTGCAACTTTAGCTAGCATGACATTGTCAGAAGCACCTGAATCTAGAACGCAATTTCTTAACTTGAAACCATTAAGCAATAGGGAAACATAGAATGGTTCCACTCTTTTTAAAGATGGTGAGGATTTAACAACTATAGTGTTGCTATGGAGAGGAGTATCCTTGGATTTAGGCAAAAGGCCTTTTGATGTATTGGATTATCCTGGTTATTGTACATATTTGACTAGCCTATTTAACTGATCAGAAAAGGCTCTCATGTATTCAGCTTCTGACATTTGAATCCTTGTTTTCTTGACATGATCAACAATGTCAAAAGAAGGAATAGATTCATATACCTGAGCTGATTTACGTGGTTGAGATTAAGAACTCACATTCTTATCTCTGGGAGCTAAAGTAGAAGGTAAAGGGCTACATCTTCTGTGTTCATCAGCTAATGCCTCAGTTTGGCGAGTTTGTGATCTTGTAAATACTGCATATGTATGACCATAATCATCTTCATGAAGTTTATCATCATCATGTTCAGATTTGTATTTTAGGTAATTAATGTTGGAGTCACTAGCATGACCTACAAAATCATCATTCTTGAGTTGATCAGTGTCAACTTCCTGGTCTTCTTCATTCATTTCCATGTTGTTTATAGGAGCAACTTCAATTGCTAATCTTTGGGAACCAGCAATGCGGTGACAGTTATTGTTGTTGAAATTCTGAGCAGGGGAAATATTGTTGTTATGAGCCATTTGAGCTATTTGTTTCTTCATCTACGACATCTCATTTGCTAATTTTTGCAATAGTGAATCTAAAATAGTAGCAGAGGATGAAATTTCAACTCTAGAAGTGTTGTTTTTTATCTTTCCATCCATGACGAGGTCATATTCAATTTCCACTGCTATGTTTTGAGTTGTTAACAAGTCAGCAGGACATGCTAATCGCAGTTGATAGCTTACTTTAGGAAGTAAATAATTGATGAAAAAAAACTTTTGATTCTCAATATTCAGAGAAGCAGAAGCCAGAATTTTGTATAGTAATCAAAAAAATCCTACATGTGCTTATGTGGCTCCTTATTCAACTGAGTGAGCTGAGTTATTGTTGGTGCAAAATCACAGCACCCCCGGATGTTGATCAGATTTCTAGGTTGATCATACTAGCATCCAGTGTGATTGCACAACATGGAATCATTTCTCCAAGTGTGGGACTTGCAAAAATGAGAAAGGAATCTCCAGAGAAGGCTGGTTCCTATTCCTCTGTTTAGATGCACACGAAAAATGCAGAGGGTTTATTCAAAACCTAATCTAATCTTGCTAGGGAGATAGGGCAAGAGAATGCATAAAAATAAACCTAAGCTAACAGAGGTGATGCACCAAGGAATGAAGAACACCTATCTTGCCAATAAACACAAACCATTCAAACGTGATGCAAGATCATGCATAGATAACAAAATTTTCCGTGAAAGATCAGGAGGATGCAAATGAACACAGAGAGGGTTGAGAATCATCCACAGACATGCATTACTTGCTCCAAAGATCGATACAATACACAAAAAAATGCCAAGAGGCAAAGTTGCATTACAGTTTTAAATGGGAGGTTTGAACTCCACAAATTTGCCTACCAAAGAGAAGAAGGGAGGGGCAAAATAAGAATGTTCCACCCTTAGAAAGAAGCCCCTCCTTACAATTTATAGGAAGAATCAGAGAGGGAAGAGAGAGGAAATCCAGATCTACCCCAGCCACTTCTAGGTTTCATTTAATTCATCTCACTATGGCGGTAGGTGAGAACCCTAGCAAAAGCAGCGAACTATATTTTGCATTTAAGCTGGTTGTTGAAACGTCATTTCTGGCCATTATCACGTGCCAGAGGTGTTTCTTGATTTTCTCTCTCCAAAATAAACCAAAATATAAGATTGACCCTGGAATCATGTAGAGAATTTGACCAGCTTTCCATTGATATAAAGAACGTGAAAATCTGAGCTCTGGATCGAAAGTTATGGCGATCTGAAGATTTAGGACAAAAACAGGCCAAAACGGATCAGCGGGAAAATATTTGAATCTTTTCTGCGCTTTGCCACTTGGATGACACGTGTTAGGCTCTAATTCATCTGCGGGTTCATCCTTTGAAAATTTCTTTTGGGCACTTCCTTAATTTCTTGCCACTTGGACACGTGGCACTATTTAATTGGCTCGGGCCTGAGGGGCGCACTTTGTCCTTTAAATTTGGTATTTTTCACTTTGGGAAAATTTTCCCATTTCTCCCCCACGCTCCGCCACTCAAGTGCCACATGGCACGATTTCATTGGACGCGGGCCATTCCTGACCATTTCCCTTTTGTTTTTTTCCTTTGGAAAATTTTTCAAAATTTTCCTGCCGAGCCGATGAGGTGAAGACACGTGGCGAGATTTGATTCGTTGGCGGCTCTTTCAGCTTTTCGCGTCCTCCGCGTACCTTTGGCCCGGATGTCCCAAACTTCCTGAGAAAAATATCTCTGAACCGCCCGATTCGGGCTTCCTTGTTCCTGTTTGAGATGAAGACACGTGGCGAGATTTCATTCGTTGGTGGCTCTTTCAGCTTTTCGCGTCCTCCGCGTACCTTTGGCCCGGATGTCCCAAACTATTTCAGACAAAAGACTCCTGTTTCGGCTGAATCGTCCGGTTCGTGTCCTCCACGTACCTTTGTCCCAATGGTCCCGTGGACCCCCTGGGACAAATATCTCCGAACCGTCCAAAATGGACTGTTTATCGGCAAATGGGCCAACTCACGTCCCACTCGTACTTTTGTCCCAGATGTCCCAAACTGCACGAAATGAAGACTTAAGACATTTTTCCCTTGCTTTCGGCTATTTTGGCTTTTCACGTCCTGCGCGTCCTGTCATCACCAATCCGGCACTATGATAATTCTTCACCGGGAACTCCTCGTGCTATGATTATTTACTAATGCACAGCCTTTAGTTTGGTGGATGTAATCTGGAAACAAAACAACATAACACAAGAATACCATTGACTATGATAAGACAGAATGATGACAAATCTGAAATATCAAAATAAATTATAATATTAACATGAAACTGTTACAATCTCACCCATGAGGTACTTCAAGTGTTATTGACTTCACTTGCCTTTCACCAAGACTATGGGAGAAACTTTACAATTACACCTCTTAATGGCTTCTTCAACACACCTTTAAACTGATGGCTTCCTTTGCACACTTCCTACAATATTTCTCACTACTTCCTTCTATGCTAAATGAGGGGGGTGGCCTCTCTATTTATAGAACTTCCAGGCTTATCCATCTTATCTCTAAGATAGGATAAGAAATCCACTCTGACGAATCATATTCCATACCTTAACTCTTATCTGTACATATAATCTTATCTGTTAAGATAAGATAAACCTTATCATTTTACATGGGTTCCACATTTTTAGACTTTTTACAAATAAAATACACAAAATATTTATGACCTCACTCCTTGTCTTTATTACCAATATAATATTTCTAATTCCTAATCATGTAGACCCTACTTCTCTAATTACCCAAACTTTGACATTTTAACATTACTGGACCACTTACGACAAATATTTACTTTTTACAACATTCCTATTGTACTTTGACTATTACCGTACTCCACATTATTGGCGGCACCGTACTGACGGTGCCGTTATCTTCTATCAGACGCTACTACTAATTATACTTAACAACATCCTATTCCTAATACATACATTAATGAAATAGAAATTACGGAGGAAAATTTTAGTGTCGACATCTTCCCCCTTCCTAGCTTCTACTCTGTCCTCGGAGTAGACTATTCTGGTGCTTGGAAAATCTTCAACTTGTCGTGGTTGACCCATTTCGTAATGAGAGTGCCATCCAATTCCTCCAGTTGGTACGTACCATTTTCATGCACAGCTGCTATTTTGTAGGGCCCCATCCATTTTGGAAGAAATTTTCTCTGTCTTCTTTTTTGTATCTGGAATCATATACTAGAACCAAGTCATTCACATGAAATGAAGACCACCGGATCTTTTGATCAAAGCATTCCTTCTGCTTCATTTTCTTCTTATGGCTTGTATCCTTTGCTATTTCTCTCATTTCCTCCAGCAAATGAAGATGTACCAACCTTTCTTTTACTGAATCACTTTCATCCATCCTTTCATTTTTCATAACTCTCACAGTGGGAATATCAAACTCAATAGGAAGAACTGGATCAATGCCATAGGCCAACTGAAATGGGGGAGTATCCTGTTGCTAACTTTGATGTTGCCCTATATGCCCACAATGCTGCATGAATCCTTTTATCCCACTTATGTACCTGTAAAGCTACATCTTTTTCTATAATTTGACACAACACAAAATTTATTCGTTCCACCTGTCCATTTATGCTTGGGTTGTATGTTGTTGCCTTCCTATGCTTAATAGAAAACTTATTGACTAGGGCCTCTACCACCTCATTAATGAAGTGGCTTCCTTGATCTATTACAATTTATAATGGGCAACCAAATCTAGTGACAATGCGTTCATACATGAACCTTGCCACTTCATCCATGGAAGTTGTTTTCAATGGCCTAGCTTCAACCCACTTGGTTAAATAATCTGTGGCAACTACAATATAATTATTTTGGCGTGATGTAGTTGGAAGTGGACCTACAATGTCTATTCCCCACCTTTTCAAAGGGACCAAGGGGAAGAATAGGACATAATGGAGCTGATGAAGTCTTACGGTTACCATGTGTTTGACAAATATCACATGTCTTACAATAATTATAACAATATTTAAAAAGAGTGGTCCAGTGATAACCTACATCCAAGATCCTTCTTGTTGTAAGTTGTCCAGAGAAGTGCCTTCCACATGTACCATTGTGGAATTCTTCTAGCAGTTCCTTCCCTTGATCACGTCCAACTGCCCTCTTGTACTGTCCATCAGGTCCTATTCGAAATAATACTCCATGCAAAATAGAATATGGACGACTGGCTTGAGTAATCTTTCTCTTAGTCTTTGCATTGGCACCATCAGGAAACTTGAATTCATTCAGATAATTCTAAATATCTATTTATTCACTAAGGGATTGTGTCAAGGGATAACAATGCTGCATCGGGGAAATCATCATCATCACAAGATGATCCTAAACTATCATAGGCTCGAGAGAGTGCATCTGCATTGACATGCTTCTTTCCTGGCCTATCTATAATATCAAATTCAAATTCTTGTAGCAAAATTATCCATCTTGCTATCCTCCCTAATGGGTTAGGCTTATTTACAATATATTTTAGAGCCTGATGATATGTTACAACTAGAAATTTTTTCCCTAGCAAGTAATTTCTAAACTTCTTTACAGCAAAAATGATAGCCAGAGCCTCTTTTTCAGTTATAGTATAATTTACCTCAGCACTGCTCATTTGTCTGCTCCCAAAGTAAATTGGATGTTCATTCTCATTTTCATCCTTTTGGCTCAAAGTACTTCCTAGTGCTGCATCTGAGGCATCAGTGTACACAATGAATGGCTTGCTCCAATCTAGATTCTTCAAAACAGGTGAAGACACCAGGGCTTCCTTCAGTTGTCCAAAAGCTTCATGGGCCTTATTTCCTTTGAAATGTTGTCTCCATTTGGTGCAGGTGGTCCAACTTGCTCCCATAAATGCAAAAATCATCCATAAATACTCTGATGAAGGTCCCAATGTAGGGTTCGAACACCCTATTCATCAAACGCTGGAATGTTGCTGGAGCATTACACAACCCAAAAGGTATAACTCTATAAGAAAACGTTCCCCAAGGAGTGGTGAACGTGGTCTTCAGCTGATCTTTCTCTGCTATACGAACTTGGTTGTAGCCACTATATCCATCAGCAAAACTATAGCTATCCTGGCCAGCTAATTCGTCTAAGATATGATCTGAAAATGGAAGAGGGTAATGATCCTTCTTTGTTACCTTATTGAGCTTCCTGTAATCAACACAAATGTGTAGCTTCCCATTCTTTTTTATTGAGATCACAATAGGAGAAACCCATTCTGAATTCTCCACAGCAAATATGAATCCTGCATCAAGCAACTTATCTATTTCTTCTTTTACAATCTTAGAAAAATTAGGATTCATTCTATATGGCATTTGCTTTATGGGCTTAGCACCATCTACCAGCTCAATACAATGTTCTACCCAACTTACTTAACAGAGTTCCTTGTAATCAAAAGTGAATAGGTGTATGTACCTTCGAAAGAGCTGGAGGTAGGATTCCTTTTCACTCTCCATCATGGCATCACCAATCTTTATTTGTTGGATACGATCATCAACTTCTTCTTCAGATAATTTTATGGGGTCATGAGTTGGTGTGACTGGAAGGATATCCATAACTGAAACATCCACCTCACTTTCTTCATCTTCAGTGTCCACTTCACTGGTACTAGAGTAATCAGAGGATATCCAATCATCAGTTTCATCACTTGAATCTACAGGTTCTGCCTTATGATGTCGAGGGATCACATTTATCTTCACCCTCTCTCTACCACGTCCAAGTGTCATGAAACCTTCATTCCAGTAGTTTCTTGCATGAACTGTCCTTAGCCATGGTCTTCCCAGTAGCATTGGGTACGCAACAGTACCATTTTTCATCACCTGAAAGTCTACCACACATACCACACCCATAACAGATATTGCCACATTTGAAACTACACCTTCTGGTTTAGTTTTTCCTTTATTTAATGACCTTAACATAAGTGTTGAAGGGCGATCAATTTTTAAACCCAACATATTCATTACAGACTCGGTCATTACATTAACTGCAGCACCTCCATCAACTAAGACATCATGAATTGAAATATCATTACATAATACGTCAGCTTGTGGAGCATAGGGATCCGCCTCTGCCTCCAAAACATGGACCTCAACCTCCTTCCTTCGTCGAGAATTGAGTCCACTTCGCAACTCCCGCCTCTTCTTAGAAGACATAGCCAAGAGTTGACCATATGTAATATTTGCAGGCCTTTTGGATAGATCTTCCAAGATGGAGTATGGTCCCTTGCCCCTGTGAAATCAGAAAATCCTACACACCCAACTTTCTTTCTCTTATGTTTCTTACTAGTTTTTTCTTTCATCTTCTTAGGATCATTTCCATCTTGATTATATTTTTCTTTCTTTCTTTTTGTTATAAACACATATACTTCATTATTTCTGCTCTTATCTACTACATCAAAATAATTCACAGGTGCTTTTCCTTTATCATTATCTCCTTTACCAGATGTAGAAGCTCTATCTGGACAATTATACTTATAATGACCCTTTTTATAACAACCATAACAAACAACTTCAGAAATATTTCTTTTTGGACCTCTATCTCCTTCCTGAGAACTAAATTCCTTTCCTTGAAGAAGATTAATAGTTAACTAACCCATCTTTTTGAGCAGATCTTCATACTCAGTAGATGTACTAGGAGAAATATTTGTGCTCACCGGGAGTGGTTGTGGATTCAGGACCAAAGGTGCTGGTGTAGGCTCTACTTTAGCAACAATTTCTTTGGGCTACTCTTCCATGCTTTCTTCTTGCCTTCTTGCAATCTCCTTTGCTTGTTCAATGGTAGCTGGGTGGTCATACTTCACTCGTTGTCTAATCTCTGGCTTCATCCCAAGAATGAAGTTCTTACAGAGGAGATTATCCACGCCATTCATCAACCCATCCGCTAATCCTTCCTTCCGGATCTGGGCATCAAGCTTCCTCCTTAGCTCTAGAACACAAGCATGATAATCCCTTATCTTCTCCTTCTCTCCTTAGGATAGCTTTGTGATCTCGATCATGAGATCTGCATATTTCTATTATTCACCAAATTCTTCAAGAAAACTTTCAGTTAATAAATCCCATGAATTTTTCACATTATCCACCTAGTGTTTCAAACCACCTAAGTGCTGAACCATCCAAAAAGGTAGGAAAAAATTCAGTCCATTGTTCCCTTCTTATAAGGCCATTACAAATACAAGATCGCTTAAACTCTTGAATGAAAGAAGAAGCATCTTCATTAGATTGAGCTGAAAAAATAGGAATCTTTCCCATTTTCAAAAGTAACCACCGTGAAATACCAACTCACAAGTACAATCAACAAGACTTATGTGTACAAATAATTAGAATCACTATCCTAGAAAGTGAATTTACACCTTTCTACAGTAAAATAGAAATGACCACGGTAAACTATGGTAAAACTTGACTTGCTGCGGTAAAAACTGACTTTACTATGGTAAACACTATTCATGGTAAAAAGTGAAGTTACTACGGTAAATACTATTCACGGTAAAAAATGAAGTTACTGCGGTAAATACTATTCACGATAAAAAATGAAGTTACTGCGGTAAATACTATTCCAGCAAAAATGACTTTACCATGGTAACTACTATTCATGGCAAAAATGATTTTACCATGGTAACTACTATGCACAATAAAAACAAGGTTACCCTCTAATTGATTTTTGACTAAGTGGGAATATCTCTCCAGAAAATCCACCAACAAAGAATGGTCCCGGAAATGGAACCAAAATGTCATCACCAATCCGGCACTATGATAATTCTTCACCGGGAACTCCTCGTGCTATGATTATTTACTAATGCACAGCCTTTAGTTTGGTGGATGTAATCTGGAAACAAAACAACAACATAACACAAGAATACCATCGACTATGATAAGACAGAATGATTGCAAATCTGAAATATCAAAATAAATTATAATATTAACATGAAACTGTTACAATCTCACCCATGAGGTACTTCAAGTGTTATTGACTTCACTTGCCTTTCACCAAGGACTATGGGAGAAACTTTACAATTACACCTATTAATGGCTTCTTCAACACACCTTTAAACTGATGGCTTCCTTCGCACACTTCCTACAATATTTCTCACTACTTCCTTCTATGCTAAATGAGGGGGGTGGCCTCTCTATTTATAGAACTTCCAGGCTTATCCATCTTATCTCTAAGATAGGATAAGAAATCCACTCTGACGAATCATATTCCATACCTTAACTCTTATCTGTACATGTAAGCTTATCTGTTAAGATAAGATAAACCTTATCATTTTACATGGGTTCCACATTTTTAGACTTTTTACAAATAAAATACACAAAATATTTATGACCTCACTCCTTGTCTTTATTACCAATATAATATTTCTAATTCCTAATCATGTAGACCCTACTTCTCTAATTACCCAAACTTTGACATTTGAACATTACCGGACCACTTACGACAAATATTTACTTTTTACAACATTCCTATTGTACTTTGACTGTTACCGTACTCCACATTATTGGCAGCACAGTACTGATGGCTCCGTTATCTTCTATCAGACGCTACTACTAATTATACTTAACAACATCCTATTCCTAATACATACATTAATGAAATAGAAATTACGGAGGAAAATTTTAGTGTCGACAGTCCTCACGTCCCAACTATCCCGCAGACCGCCTGGACTAGGACTTAGCAGATTTTCTCTTTTTTCGACCCCAAGCTTGGTATGACGAACCTCAGTTTAACCCGAACTGGTACAACCCGAGCCCTTCAGACCCGAAATGCCTCAAAACAGTCCTACAACCTTATTTTTGCATTTTTTCCATTCTTTCTAACTCGTTGGGATTTCTTCTTGGATGGGAGAGTTTAGAAAAAGACCGAGGGGACCTCGAAAAACAAGATTTTGGGCCTTAAATCAATCTACTTGCTCGGGACTGAATAATCTGATGTGTGTTATTAAAATTACCTTAAGGGGTGAATTTTGGATAACAATTTTGGTGACTCAGCGGGGTCATTTGCCTACTAGATGAAAAACGGCCAGCTGCTTGTAGCAATCCATTGGGCATGGAGTCTATTTGATAACCTCTTAGGCTGATCTGAAATTTGAAACCTGTGTCCTTGAGCTATTAAAACATTTGTTGAGCTGGTTCTCCCGTGGCTGCAATTCTTCTCTAGGAGCTTGATGAACTGCAAACATGCACATACTAGAAGCAATAGGACATGTGCACAAGCACTTAGGGAAAATAAAAACTACTCTAATAGCAGTACAATGTGCATAAGCACTTAGAGGAATGGAAATTCTAAATTAATATTTACAAGGGTGAGAAGCTTTCTTTCTAGTAGCAACGTTTGAGATAAATCCCATTGACCGGAATCTACAATTCTTCACCATCCAACTTAGTCAGTTGGAAGGAATTGCTACCTTTGCATCCAATGATCATGTAAGGGCCACTCCAGATGGCATCAAATTTGGAATGATTTCCCGGCTTTGCACGATCTGCATCCCATTTCAACACTAGATCTCTAATTTGGAAGGTTCTAGCCTTGGCTTTCCTATCAAAAGTCTTCTTGATCGAGGCTTGATCCTTCTCTATTGCCTGAGCTACATGCTTTCTAGTTTCTTGGAGTTCTATTAATTCTGCATATCTAACCTCCATGGGTTCAAACTCGGCTAGTTCCAATTGTTTCGTGAGTTCCAATGCTGACAACTCAAGTGATATAGGTAGAACTGCTTCTTTCCCGTACATAAGCTTGTATGGAAAGCTTCCTGTAGACCTCTTGGGTGTGATTCTATCAACCCATAGGGATGATTTGAGCTTTGCGTGCCAAGTTCTTTGATTTTCATCCAGAGTCCTTCTGATGATTCTTAGTAGGTTCTTGTTTGTAGACTCGGCTTGGCCGTTACCCTGAGGGTAATAGTTCGATGAAGTGCTGAGATACACACAATTCTTGACAGCCCATTCAATGATCTTTGTGCCAAGGAATGCCAATGCATTGTCTGATATGATAGTGGCAGGGGCACCAAACCTCGTGACTATCCCTTCATAGAAATCTAAGATATTAGATTAATTTACCTCCTTGAGTGCCACTGCCTCAGTCCACTTGGCGAAATAGTCTGTTGCTGTAAGTATCCACTTGTGGCCTTGACTTGAATTGGGATTGATAACCCCAATGAAGTCCAATCCCATTGCATGAATGGCTGATTTACTAAAATTGGATGAAGGGGGCAGTGCTGCTAACCTTTCTTTCCCTGTGAAGAATGCACATTTCTTGCATTTCTTAACCCATAAGTAGCAATCATTGAACATAGTAGGCCAATAATAACTAGATTTCATGATTTTGAGAGCTGTCACTCGTGGAGCAAAGTGGCCTCCTGCTTCCCCGTCATGGAACTCGTGTAAGATCTTCTCAATTTGACCTGTTCTAATGCATCTTAATAGAATACCATGGATGTCTTTCTTGAACAAGATACCATTAATGAGTACATACGGGATAGCTTGTAATCTAAATTACTCCTCTTTGCCTTGTTCACTTCTGGAGGGCACAAGCCTGTTTGGAGGTAACGCACCAAGTCTTGATTCCGACATGGGATGAGTGCATCATCAGCTGGTTGTTCTTGATCATTCTGTAGTAGTAGGATAGTATCTTCTTCACCTTTTGAGTCGTTTGGTTGTTTGGAAGCAAGCTGCTCACACAAGCCTTTGCCACGAACTAGCTTGGTCACTTTGATTTCAATATCATATTCCATCACCCGGGTGATCCAACCTGCTCTCTTCTCGTTTAAATCCTTGTTTAGGAGGAAGTCCTTGACACCAGCATGAGACACCAGCAGTTGAATCTTATTGTTCGAGACCAAGTGCCTGAACTTCTTCAAGCTCCTGATGACGGAAAGGACATGCTTTTCGATGAAAGAATACTTTATTTCGTAATCTTCCAAGGTTTGACTGAAGAATGCTATGGGCTGTTCTGAACCTTCTCTACTTAGCTGTGTCAAGATAGTTGAGATTGTATCTGATCCTCCAAACGCATACAACATGAAGTCCTTTGAAAAGTCTGGGTTGATAAGAGTTGGAGCTTGTGATATTGCATGCTTGATATTTTCAAAACTCTCTTTGCCTTCTGCTGTCCATTTGAATGCTAGACTCTTCTTCAACATCATTGTTAGAGGCTTCACAAGAGTGGAAAAATTAGGCACAAATCTGCAGACAAAGTTTATCCTTCCTAAGAAGCTTTGAAGAGATTTCTTGTGGTGTGGCAATGGGAGTGTTCGGATGGCTTCAACCCTTTCAGGATCAATTTTTAGCCCTTCCCTATAGACAATGTGACCCAACAATTTTCCCTTGTGTGCCAAGAATATACACTTCTTTGGATTCAATGACACTCTAAACCTTCTACACCTCTAAAACACTTGTCTAAGGTGAAAGAGATGGTCTGCTACATTCTTTAAGAAGATAGTGATATCATCTAGGTATACCAGCACTATATTGTTGATCAAGCCTTTGAACGCCATATCCATAGCTCGCTGAAATGTTGCTCTGGCATTTGACAGTCCAAATGGCATCTTCTTGTAAGCATACGTGCCCCATTTTGTAGTGAAGGCCATCTTGAATTGATCTTCTTCCTTCACCATTATCTGATTATAGCCTGAATATCCATCTAGCAATGAAAACCTTTCTGAACCAGCTACAACCTGTAATATTTGTTCCATTGATGGAAGCTGATAATGATCCTTGAGTGATGCTCTATTTAGATCATGCGAAAGTCCACACACAATCTTATTTCTCCATTTCTCTTCCTTACCGGCACCAAGTTTGCAACCCAACTTGAGTGTTTGATGGGGAAGATGATACTGGCCTCAATGAGCTTGCTTAACTCTTTTCTCATGAGAGGTTCAATATGAGGATTTACTAGCCTTTGCTTTTGCTCCTGACAGGCTTGGATTCCGGATCCAGCTCAATAGTATGTTGTGCCAAATTTGGGTTGAAACCTCTTAAATCTTTGTAAGTCCAAGCGAAGACATCTGGGAACTCTTGACAAAGCTGAACAAAATTAGATTTCTCTTGTGGAGTACTTACTTTTCCAATTTGCAATGTCTTGCCTTCATCTACAAAAATAGGCTCTGAATCTTCACCCTTTACTTGAATGTTCGCTTTCTCTTTCCGGAACTGATCATTCGGGTTGAAGATTGACTCCAAGGTTATGAAGCCTTTTGGTAATTTGTTAGTTCTCAGCTGCACCACTTGGTCACCATAATGTTGCTCCAGCTTGTCTTGATTCTTTGCAGAGAACTCAGCTTCTTCTTGTAGGAAATTAACAATTTGCTGATCATTCTCAAAGACTTGCCAACTTGTGTTATTATCCGGAACAGCTGGTCTCATAACCACTTTGATATGAGGCTAAGATTTCTTACTTTTTATACTTTCTACAACAGTCAAATGTAGACCCAATTGCTGCCAGTCTGTCCGCTGCTTCATTCCTTTTTCTTGGGATGGAATTGATGCTAAAATCTTCAAAATCTTCTATAAGATCCCATACCCGATTTTTGTAGCACTTGAGCAGATTATTCTTGACAGCATGCTGCCCCTTAACTTGGTTCATGATCAGCTCACTATCACCAAATACTTACAAATTCTTGATGCCTTTCTTCTTTGCCCAGTGCAATCCATGAATTAAAGCTTCATACTCAGTTGTATTGTTTGAGTAAGAAAACTGAAAATGGAAGGCTGAGTAATACTTTGTACCTTGCGGTGAAATGAGCATAGCTTCTCCTCCTGCACCTTGTCTACTCCTTGACCCATTAAAGAACAATTTCCATACTTCATTCTTGTCCTTGTGATCTGGCTTGGTGATGCTGGGGAGAGGTTCATTCTCTTCATGTAAACAATAAACTCCTAGCTCAGATTCTTCTATTTCTTGATAAGGATCAAAAGCATGCACCTTGCTTGCTCATTCATCAAGAGTCAAATTCTGGGATGCTTCCAACCTTGGTGTCAGCTTCATCAGTGCTTGGATAATCTTCTTGATCAAACGCTGAACAATTGGTATTGATTTGGCTTGGAGTGTAAGGCTCAATGTAAAAGTTTGCAATAGGTTTAGATCTAATTGTGGCCTTGGCTCCATACCTTGTTCTAAACAACATGTGTGACCAATCCGCCGAAAGATAGCCTCCAATTTTAGCAGTGAAGTCTCTTGACAAGCACAATGCAAAGAGTGGTGGCAGGTCTATGACTGACACATCTTGTAACACTATTACGTTGGGACATGTGTGCAGTGTGAGGCTCAAACCTTTGATTACTCCAACCATTGTCACTGCTGTCCCATCTAATTGCACTACACCCTTGGAGATGACTTCATATTGGAGTCCTAGCTGATTAGCTATTTACTTAGGCATCACTGAGCTACTTTCCCTGGAATCAATCATGTAATTATGCACCAATTCGTTTCCAATGATTAATGAGACATAGAAAGGAGGGGGCTTCAACGTTTTACCTTGCTGTCCTTTATGATTTCCTTCAGGCTGGGCAGCACTTGTGAGTACCTTCTCTTGCATTTGGACCTGTTGATTTGAAGTTGACCAGTCCTTCATGGCAGCTTGTCTTAAATCTCTTTGTCTTGGGATAGCCATAGTGATTCCCACATTGATATGTTTACCTTTGTCTTCTTCATCTGATTAATGATGTTGAATGGAGATGAATTATCCCTCTGCTGTCCCTTGGCCTGCACATTCATTCCTTGCACATGGGCAGCAGCAAGTAGCATTTGAGTTAGTTTAGGAGCTGGTTTGGGTGCCCCTTGCGTGTTTGGAACTACATTTTGTTTGTTAACGGCTTGTGGAGTGGTAGAAGGTTGTGGATTATTTGGAGCTAATGGCTGTCCTTCACCCAAATTTCTCCTTTTTGACCTGGTGTTGGCTGCAACACTTTGAGAGGGTATTTGATTCATACCACAGAAATCTTCAGCCTGCAAATTGACAAGAGTAGTTTCGTTCGAAGATGTTCCTTGCTAAGGTGCTTCTTGCTGCTAATCCTCTTCTTGGCCAGAATCTTACAACCCACCAATGGTTTGCACCATAAGATCCTAATTTAATGCATCATTAAAGCACATTGATTGGTTATGTGGCTGATTGCACGGGAAACACCAATCATATTCTTAGGCCATGTTATTTTGAACTAGCACCAATGCTTTAGAAGAAGATATGACATTGGGGTTATAGGGCTGAAATGGTCTATTAGTGGGAGGCCTTACTTGGCTTTGATTTTGATTTGCAACCTAATTTGGTGACCTATTTTGTTGGTATGGGGGCCTAACTTGGTACTGTGCTTGAGGCTGATACGATCTAGCACTTTGAGCTTGCTGTCTTTTGATAGTAACCAGCTCATTTCCCAAATTTTGTAATTGTTTCATAACCTCTTAGAGTTCATTTGAAGCACTAGAGGATGAAGTAGAAGTCTCATTTGAACTTTGATTTCTAGGAGTGGGAATAGGAGCCAAAGTGGGTGCTTGACTAGTGCTTAGATTTTCTAAGTTTGGATACAAGGGCATGGGAGGCCTAGGAGCCAGTTTACCAGCTTGAATAAGACAGTTTTTGGCTCTAATGGCAATGCTATAAGAAGCAGGTAAGGTTGTGCCTCCCATAGATTGAATCAACATAGAAATATCAGAATTCAAAGCCTTAAGATAGTATAGAAAAGCACCTTTCCACTGCTGGCCTTACTGCCACTGGAATCCTCTCCCAAGACCTTTGAAATCTGAAGTTGAAGTCAATCAGCTACTCATTGGGAGCTCTCTTGATAGTTTTCAATTGTTCTAGTAGAGAAAAATTGTCTCCCTTTTCCCCAAACTGCTCATGGAGAACTATGCATAACTGATTCCAATTTGTGATAGAACCAGCTCCAAGGCTCCTAAACCATTACAATGCCTTCCCTTTGAACGAAGATGCTAGCAATTTGACAGCCACATCCATTTCATTTATCTCATGGATTGCACAGATGTTAGCAATGTCTTTGACATGATCACCAGGAGTGGTATGATTTTCTCCAGTGAAAAATGGAATGTTCTTCAACGCTGCAATTGGAACTGGATTCTGTGCATTTAGGGCAAGTGGGCTACTGCCAATGAAATTGACAAAGGGATTCGGTGGTTGCGCCATTGTGATTGGCCTGAGAACTCTTGTTGATGCGAGAAAATTTCTACCAGGTGGAGGTGTAGACAAAGTCCGGTTAGGTGGAGATGGTGATCTTTGAGCTCTTCTTCCCCTTCTTTCTCTACCTGGAGATAGGTGCAGATAAACAAACAATCCTTCCTCCCTAGTTCTTGACCTTGTCTGTATTCTTCTCATAAATTTTCCAGGCTTGGACTGCTGAAACCAGTGGATTATGCCTCTTTTGGAGTCGCCAGATGTGTAATTTCAAAGCTCCTTCAAAGGCTGGAACGTTACAACAAGTGCACATCGATCTTGTTGTAATGAAGGTGAAGACCTCTAAATTCCCACTGGGCATGCCAGAACTGTTGGTGCAAAATCACAGAACTCCCAGATGTTGATCAGATTTCTAGGTTGATCATAATAGTATCCAGTGTGATTGCACAACATGGAATCATTTCTCCAAGTGTGGGACTTGCGAAAATGAGAAAGGAATCTCCAGAGAAGGCTGGTTCCTATTCCTCTGTTCAGATGCACACAAAAAATGCAGAGGGTTTACTCAAAACCTAATCTAATCTTGCCAAGGAGACAGGGTAAGAAGATGCATAAAAATAAACCTAAGCTAACAGAGGTGATGCACCAAGGAATGAAGAACATCTGTCTTGCCAATAAACACAAACCATTCAAACGTGATGCAAGATCATGCACAGATAACAAAATTTGCAGTGAAAGATCAGGAGGATGCAAATGAACACAGAGAGGGTTGAGAATCATCCACAGACATGCATTACTTGCTCCAAAGATTGATACAATACACTAAAAAATGCCAAGAGGAAAAGTTGTCATTACAGTTTTAAATGGGAGGTTTGAACTCCACAAATTTGCCTGCCAAAGAGAAGAAGGGAGGGGCAAAACAAGAATGTTCGACCCTTAGAAAGAAGCCCCTCCTTACAATTTATAGGAAGAATGAGAGAAGGAAGAGAGAGGAAATCCAAATCTACCCCAACCACTTCTAGTTTGTATTTAATTCATCTCATTATGGTGGTAGGTGAGAACCCTAGCAAAAGCGGCGAACTATATTTTACATTTAAGCTGGTTGTTGAAACGTCATTTTTGGCAATTATCACGTACCAGAGGTGTTCTTTATTTTCTCTCTCCAAAATGAACCAAAATTCAATATTGACCCTAAAATCATGTAGAGAATTTTACCATCTTTCCATTGATATAAAGAACGTGAAAATCCGAGCTCTGGATCGAAAGTTATGGCGATCTGAAGATTTAGGGCAAAAACAGGCCAAAACGGATCAGCGGGAAAATATTTGAATCTTTTCCGTGCTCTGCCACTTGGATGACACGTGTCAGGATCTGATTCATCCACGGGTTCATTCTTTGAAAATTTCTTTTTGGCCCTTCCTTAATTTCTTGCCACTTGGACACGTGGCACTATTTTATTGGCTCGGGCCTGAGGGGCACACTTTGTCCTTCGAAAATTTGGTATTTTTCACTTTGGGAAAATTTTCCCATTTCTCCCCCGCGCTCCGCCACTCAAGTGCCACATGGCATGATTTCATTGGACGCGGGCCCTTCCTGACCATTTCCCTTTTGTTTTTTTTTCCTTTGGAAAAATTTTTCAAAATTTTCCCACCGGGCTGATGAGGTGAAGACACGTGGCGAGATTTGATTCGTTGGTGGCTCTTTCAAATTTTCGCGTCCTCCGCGTACCTTTGGCCCGGATGTCCCAAACTGCCTGGGATAAATATCTCTGAACCGCCCGATTTGGGCTTCCTTGTTCTTCTTTGAGGTGAGGACACATGGCGAGATTCCATTCGTTGGTGGCTCTTTCGGCTTTTTGCGTCCCTCACGTACTTTTGGCCTGGATGTCCCAAACTGTTTTAGACGAAAGACTACTGTTTTAGACGAAAGACTCCTGTTTCAGCTGAATCAGCCAGTTCACATCCTCCGTGTACCTTTGTCCCAACTGTCCCGTGGACCGCCTAGGACAAATATCTCCGAACCGTCCGAAATGGACTGTCTGTCGGTAAATCGGCCGACTTGCGTCCCGCGCGTACTTTTGTCCCAGATGTCCCAAACTGCGTGAAACGAAGACTTAAGACATTTTCCCCTTGCTCTTCGGCCATTTCGGCTTTTCACGTCCTGCGCGTCCCGACATCCCAACTGTCCCGCAGACCGCCTGGACTAGGACTTAGCCTTTTCTTGTTTTTCGGCCCCATTCAGCTTGGTACAACGAACCTCAGTTCAACCCGAATTGGTACAACCCGAGCCCTTCAGACCCGAAAATGCCTCAAAACAGTCCTGCAACCTTATTTTTGCATTTTTTCTGTTCTTTCTAACTCGTTGGGATTTCTTCTTAGATGGGAGAGTTAGAAAAAGGCCGAGGGGACCTCGAAAAACATGATTTTGGGCCTTGAATCAATCTACTTGCTCGGGACTGAATAATCTTATGCGTGTTATCAAAATTACCTTAAGGGGTGAATTTTGGATAACAGTTATCAAGGTACTTGAATATTTAGTTGGCTTGAACTTTTTTAGGAATGCATCCCGCATAGTATCCCAGTTGGTTATGGTGCAAGGAGCTAGTCGATAGAACCATTCTCCGACCAATTCATATAGAGTCTCAATGAAAAGTTTGACCGACACATCTTCATGCTCCATTGCAAGCACTCCACAAGATATGAAGAATTTCACCAAGTGATCATTTGGATTTTTATTGTCGTATCCAAAGAATTTTGGAAAATAATTTCTAATCCCTTTAGGTAGATCATGCATAGGATGAGTCAGATTTAGAGGTCCAAAGGTTGCACCCCATGGAACAAGTGTTGCAGTGGCAAGTGGTTGATTCAACATCATGAAAGGATCATGTCTTCTTTGAGAATAGACTTGGTGAATAATCCTAGTTGCTGGATTGTGTTGGACATGATCCAGATCTAGAGGAGTTTGCACTCTTCAACCTGGTGAAAGACTGGATCCGCGGCTTCTATCTTGGGGAGGATGACTGAAATTAAACTGCTCCTGTAATCTATAAAAATGGTCAATCCTTAGTTGAGCTCTGCTAGACCACATGAATGGATGTTCTACCAGGTTGAACTTATAATATAAAAGGAAACTGGTAAGAGAAAGCTCTGGTCTGCTAATTTGTGTTGTTCCCCAGCGGATTCGCCAAAACCTGTTGGCTAGATTTTCTACACAGCTAAAAACCTAGGAAGTCATGAGATAAATCTCACTTATTTACCGATGAGGCTCCCATGTAAGATTTTGTCAATTATATTTTTGAATATCTATGTGTTGGTTTTACTTTAACCGCGTAGCTCATGAACCATAGCTAGGTAATTTTGCATCAAGTAAGTAGTTGTAAGCAATATGTGCAATAAAGGGAAATACTTAAAAGCGAGAAGAAAGGAAAGGAGATGTGAAACCTAACTAATAGTTGACAAAGTTGATTACATGCACATAGAAGAAATAAATAGATCTTGAAATGTAGAATTTGAAGCAAGGGAAAGTTTTAGATCTAGATCTAAGACAACACAAAGTTTATGCATAGATCTAAAAATAAATAAGAGATGAATGCATCGTTGACAATAAGTTCTCCCAAAATATCTTCTCTATTCCTCTGCTTGCATAAAGCTATCAGGGGTTTTAGCTCAAATTCTGGAACATAAGAATGCTAATTACAAATTTTGATCCTCTAACTCGTAGGTTCTTCCTCTATTTATAGTGTATAAAGGGAAAATACAAATAGGAAGCTTTAAATGAATTGCCACATGCGGAAGCTATGAAAAGGGAAACAACTAGCAATCCTCCTCCTGGAATTCCTCTTTGCATGACATGCATGATTTATAATTGAAAAATAGAACCTTCTATTTTGCATATATGCCACCTATTTCCAAGTAATTGACTTCTTCAAGTAACGGATTTTAAACCAATCACTTAAGTTTTATAATTTAATTGATTGCTCAATTACTTTGTCAGAGAAGATAAAAGAAAGAGGAAAAGAAATATGAAGAAAGTTACAACCATCCCAGTCGTGTTCTTCTCCCATATTCTACATGTGGTTGACTCTTTTTCCTTTGATTCTCACCAAACTGGATCTGGAAGCTATGCATGACTATGATTTTCTTGCGAGTGTTGCCTTTGATCTGTCTTCCCTTCTATCATTGAAGTTTTTGGAATTATTCTTCAGTACATGCACCAGTGCAATTTTTTCCATAAATAATTCAAACAAAACTCATCATTTTTATTTTTTAATTACATATGACCAATTTTAAATTTTGGAAAGCACTCTAGGTGAATGCAAATACAAGTAAATTTAATGAAGGCTTTAAATGGAAGATTGGGAGCACATGCACAAGATTCGGGAAGGAATTTTCCATGCACTGACTTCTACATGGGCTGCGTTAGAAATAAGAGGATGATTTTTCGCCGGAAGCCTTTGCAATTATGAGATCTAGATCTGTTTATTATATCAGTGATAGGTTCAGGGCCTATGTCTGTATCATTGACATCAAAAAATTTGGAAGCTATGCATGATTTTGTTGATCATTTTCTTTCATCATGCTTCATCATGGCTGGAACAATATTTGTCTGAGCTCTTTTTCTTTTAATTCTGTCGTAATCCCTTGTAATTGGATCAATTTTTACAGATTTGGAAATTTCTTCAGATTCAGAAGATATATTCAATGTACCTGACATTGATTTAAACTCCCTTTTACTTATATGAGCACCTGTGATGAATTCCTGAGTGCATATGCCAACATGCAGATGCTCAGAATGACCAAAATTAGGTTATTCTAACCCTAGACACCAAAACTAGAAGCTTCCCGGCAGTGGAAAATAAACTTTAATGCAAAATCCTCCTTTTGGTGCCAAAACCTGTCTGGGCTGCAATCCTCATTAAAAATAATTAAATGTCTCTCCCTTATGGTGTCTCATGCTTATATAACCTCCAACATGCTATTTTTTATAATTGCCTCTTCCTATTTCTGGGAATTTAATTAATTAATAGCAATGTTTATTCGTCCAATTTGGGCACCCAAATATGCATGTTGTTGGTTGCTTTTTAAATAATTTATTTTATTTATTTTTAGCATGCATCCTTGACTTCTCCTTAGCTCTTCCACTTGCATTGAATTTTCTTCTATTTATGGAGCCAAAATTGGGTGAATAAACCATTAATAAATATTACTAAATGCATTGTTATTCACCCAAGGTGGGTCGCACTTTTTGGCAAGAGGAATTGCTAAAAAATAAGAAGTCAACTTAATGGGAATTTTCACCCTGCAATCCAGCTCCAAAAATCCCCTCTTCCACTTAAGTTATTTGACTTTCATAATGGGAATTTTTACCCTGCAAGGCAGGAAAAAAATTCTCGTATGTCTGCTGCCTCTAATATTCCCATTGCAGCTTAAGTGACTTTGACTTCATGGGAAAAAGTACCCTGCAAGGAAAGTAAGAGATTTCCTCTTGCCTGCCACTACTAAAAATCCCATTGTAGCTTAAACCCATTCATTCCAAAAATGGGACTTGCCTAGGAGAGGCTTTTTGTGCTTGACTTCATATTTTTTGGTCAGAAGTTTGCTTTCTAAGGTTGATTCCTTTTGGTGTAGCGGTTGTAAATGATCTCCAGATGCTCCAGGAAATTAAATAGACCATACAAAACAAAGAATGGGCCTAGGGGAATTAAACAGAAAGACCACGGGCAAAACTGGAGAAAAACGCAAAAGAAATAAATAAAAATGAAAAATATTGCCAGAAGTCACATAAAAAGATCTGAATTCATTCCTGGTGAAAATCCTATTGAAATGTGTGGATATTGGCATGCAAAACTTCAACTGGAGCACAATTTACTTCAAATCGGGCTTTATTTATTTAATAAATAAAAATTTCCCGCAGATAAAACTTGGCAAAGGGGTAAAATGAGTTTCAACATATGGGTATTTGTCAAAATTGGCTCATATGATTCACTGGGAATATCTTAACGTACAATAGAGACATCTTCCGGCAATAAAAACACAAAAAGACTCGTTATTTTAAAAGAACATTTTTTTAAAAGGGTAGTCCCAGATTTCAAGGTGAAATTTGCGGACACCATTGTTCATCTGCTTCCTTATTCAATGAGATACGTAGAGGATTCAATTCCTCCTAATTTTTCTCAAGAGGGTGACTTGAAATTGTAAGAACTTCCTGAATGCTTCTTTCCAAGGCAAAATGTACTTTATGTTGAAATTTAGATTATGAAATAGTAGAAAGGACAACTTCCATAGGCTTGTTAGCATTGAAACATTCATCCATATCCAATGAATAATCTTACTTCTCCAATGTCTAGCTGTTGCAAATTTCCTTCTTCAAACATCGTGTCCTCTGAACTAGAAATTTGTTCACACAGATATTCTTCATTCTCAAACATTAAATTAGAAAGATCAAATTCATCTAAGAGATCAATTTTTTGTAAGAATGAAGAAAGAGGAGGATTTGAATCTTCCTGCATGGTATAATCTATAGTTGAAACTTTTGAGTCCACCATGGAAAGAATCCTACTATGGTCAATTGTGGCATTTGATGATGATATTGGAAAGTTGCTACAACATTCCATAAATGTAGTAAGTTTTTGACATGCCTGACAATTTGGAAATTGCACTCATGAAATTCACCTTGTACACTTAAGATTCCTTCTTCTTTAGTTTGCACATTCTCTTCTTCAACCGAATTTGCAACTGGTGAGGAATCAATAGTCTTTACAAACATAGTGCCAACATGTATGCTGCACTCTAAACAGGTAGATTGATGTTCACCATCATCTTGTACTTGTTCTTGTGCAAATTCAGTATCCATCGTCTTCTCTTGAATCTCAACCTTGGATAGAGGTTAAGTTATGAGGGGCACTTGCTTGACGTTCAATATTGAATTCTCCTCTTCATCTTAAATATAATCATGTTCTTCCTAAAACAGATTTGGAACTATAAAAGGAGGGGTTGGTTGGGAGTCAACAAATTCCCTCATTGTTTGAGATAGTGGAAGAGGCACAGCTTCTTGTCTTGGTGGCATTTGTAGAAAAGAAGGAACTTTGGAAGAACGAGGAACAAAAGATTCATGATGGGATGGAAAGATAGGAAATGAAGGAATGGAATTCTCAACATGGGAAGCTAGTGAAAATCTTGTAATTTGAGGTTTAGACTGAAATGAAATTGACTGTGAATTGGAAATAGGACTCTGAGGTGGTGATGTAGGACTTACCCATTGACAAGGATTCCTTGTATTGAACTCATAGGCCTCTATCTCTTCGATCCAACCTTCAAGGTTAGGTAGTAATTCAGTCATGAAACCAATCTTTTCCTACAGGCTATCAAAATGTGGCATAGGGCCAACCCATAGATAAGGTACCCTAAAGTTGTTCATTAATGCCTTCATTTGAGCTATGGCTCTGTAATGTACCATACCTACCTCCATTCTCTGAAACTTAAGCTGCAACTCAACATTTTCACATGTGTGATGGCCTCCAAAATTTGCATGTCCTTACTCTTGGAAAGCTGCATAATTAGTTGAAAAACCATATTGACCATGACTCTGCTCATAGAGATATGCATGTTGCTGATTTTCATCATAAAATGAAGCTGGATGTGGGTTAAAATAGCCTGAAGATGGGAAGTACTACTGCTGGTGCAAGTGGGAACTCAACTGTGGAAATGAAACCATGATCGCACAGCTTCATGAATGGAAGAAAAAAAAAGATGTGGAAGAAACAAGGATGAAAATGGGTAAAATTGAAAGTCTGCAACACATAGAGTGGGTTACTTTGATCAATGGAGTCACTAGTTTTCCTTGGATATACCTCCTAAGGCTGAAATTTCACTAAGATCAAAACTTAATGAAATGAAGTGAACACAAATACACACACCTATGAAAGATATGACTCTTGTATTACAATGGGATACATGTGAAATGTAGAACTTTCACTTACTGTCCCACCAGGCGTGCCTCGAAAGGTTAAGTTGCAATTAATAAGGAAAAAATGGCCAACAACAGTGATTAATTGTTTCCTTAATTCTAGCCCAAATTCTAGGGTTTCTTCCTTCTTCTTCTCACCACTCAACAAGTGGTATAAAGTGTAAAGGGGTGCTTATTCCATAATAAGTTAGAGATTTTTTTTCCAATTTTCCCATCTCTTCACCAGCTTAACTATTGTGAATTTGCAAGCTCTTAAGTCTTTCTTCTAAAAATTGTAATGGCAACCTAAGCCTTTCTATTACAGCTTATGTTCTATTTTGTTTCTTGTTTGTAACTATCTCTTGGTTACTGATGGACATAGTGTTCTATCTAGATTTTGATCCTTTTTTGTCACATCTCTATAGTTATATCTGGCTATTGAGCCCTTTTTGTAACAGGGTATAGTCCCTTTAAAACTATTTACCAATAATAAAAAACCTATGCATTTTCCCCGTTGTAATGATGCACTGTGCAAGTGCTTAAAGTAATGAAAATTATGTTTTGTGATCAGTTATATGTCCTTACATGATTTTTTTTCTTCTATTTGTCTCTCTCATGTTTGTAGGTGAATTGTGCAACAAGAGTTTCTTTCGCAAGTTTTGGAGGTCATTGTGCTTATCAAAGAGTGAAGTATTGTATGAAAATTGGATTTGTAATGCATGTTCATTCTTCCTCATGATCATCTCTCTTCATTGGCAAGCTGGAATTTTATCTAGAAAAACCCTTTCTTGGTGCATCACCACTTCTAGCATAGGTTTTACTTCTTGCAAATCTCTCTCCCCTAACCCCATGAAATGTTAGCATAGGTCTAGTTAGCCATTTTTATTGCATTAGGAGTAGTGTAGTGCTTAGTTTAGAAAGAGGAAGACGACCTTCTCCAGAGGTTCACCTCGATCCCAAGTCCCACAACTTGAGAGGTGATCCCATGATACCCAATCACACCGAATGTCATGTTCACCTTTAGGCCATTCAGGGGATGTAGTGATTTGGAAATAATAGTTTTTGGCATGCCCGGTTAATCTGACGCTGAGCTCTTTAGACATAGCTCACCTTTTTAGCTCAACTACACTATAATAGAACTTAGTACTCATTTACATTCATCACCAATATTGAATCTAATCTACTAGCTATCAACACATGCCATCAAAATAGAGCTCGATGCATCAAGTTTTGATTTCCTTGAGCCCTAGATCTTGTGAGGGATATAAACACAATAAGGCCCCTTAAGACATTATTTATCAATTCGATCATTTTTTTTCCCGCAATGACTAGAAATGGCCCATTGGTTGGTGTCCAATTTTTGTCCAAGAGGGAAAATATTGAAAACAGTCAACAAGCCTTTGACAATATCAAATCTTACTTGCTAAATCCGTCAGTCCTATTTCCGCTCTTAGCCGAATGACCCTTCTTGTTGTATATCTCTGCCACATTTCACGCATTAGGAACTTTATTGACACATTATGATGATTCTCAAAGAAAAAGACTCGTATATTATATCAGTCATACTCTACTCTCTTACGAATGTAACTATAACTACATTGAAAAATTGTGCCTTGCTCTTGTCTTCATTGCAGAATAATTATGACACTATCTCCTTAACAATGAGGTACATATTATAAAAAAAAGTTGACCTATTACATTACCTCCTATCCCACACACATATATCAGGATGTTTAACACATTAGGTCATGCTCCTCACCAAATTTGATTTTAATTTTATACCATAAAAAGAAATCAAAGGATAGGTTATCGCTGATCAACTATCCACATCAACCCTCTTAGATGCGTCACCCACTTCCAACTCCTTTCGTGATGATTTCACTGCCTATAACATTAAGCCACATATGTGGACAATGTACTTTGATGGTTCTCGTTGTCACTCTAGCACTGGGGCTGGGATAGTCTTCATTACCCCACACGATGACCCAATCCCCTTCGTATATTAGTTAGGGTTTTCTTACACGAATAATGTTTCTGAATACAAAGCTCTCATTTTAGGATTGTTTACCACTCAAAATCTTCTCATTCACAACTTATGCATACATGGCGATTCTCAATTAGTCATCAATCAGGTTAATGATACATATCATACAAATGAGGAGCATCTCATTCCATACAACACCCTTGTAAAGGATCTTTTAGCTACTTTTGAGTCTTACTCTATTAATAATATTCCTCATAAGGACAATCGTCAAGAAGATGTTATGGCTAGTGTCGTGTCACTCATCCCACAAGACATCACCAATGAATAAACTACTTTCATCATTACACACTTATGACATCCCTCTATCTTTGTATTACCTCTTGCATCTTGCACCATCATGCACAGTCAAGACAATGATGAATGATTCATGCCTATTTATTATTACTTATATAAGCAAACTATCCCTGACACCCTATAGCCTCACGAAGCTCACTGGTTACATCATGAGGCTACTCGCTATGTTATTATTGTGACCAAATTGTTTGAACATGTTATCGATGGTCTTCTTCTTCATTTCCTTTCTCTTACAAATATTCACACAACCATCTCACAAATTCATGATAGCATATGTGGTGGTCACTTCTCGGGGTAAAGCTATGTCGCAAAAAAAATTATGTCAAGGGTATTATTTGCCTACAATGGAACAAGATTGTCTTGAATATGCTACTCATTGTGAAAAATGTCAAAAACATGTCAATGTCCATCATGCACCGGCATATGACCTCTAGCCCATCGTGCCTACTTTTCCTTTCTCCTTTGGGGACTCGATCTAATCAGTATGATTAATCCTAAATCGGTAGACAAACATAAATACATCATTATGGCTACTGAATACTTCAAAAATTAGGTCGAGGTGGCTCCTTTATGAAAAACCACTGGTACATACATTTGTAAATTTCTCACCACACATATTATTACACGTTTCAGGGTTCCTTCCACTCTAATAATGGATAATGGAACCTCTTTCAAAAAAAAATACGTTAATAATTTCTACACTAAATTAAAAATTAAATTATCACTCTCCACACCATATTATCCATAAGGTAATGGAAAATTTGAGGCCACCAACAAAACCATTTTCAAAATCCTACGCAAGACCGTTGACTCTAGTGGTACCAATTAGCATAACTAACTATTCTACGCATTATGGGCTTATCGTACTAGCATTCATACACCTGCAAATGCTACCCCTTTTCCATGGTTTATGGTGTTGAGGTTGTTATCCCATTGGAACTCGAGATACCATCCTTGGGGATCTCTCTCAAAGGTATGCTTAAAGACAATAAATATCGTCAAACCCACCTACATGAACTAGAAATGTTGAACTCACGTTGCATATAAGCACTCAAAAATCTCTGTGCATATCAATCTCGCATCTCTCATGCCTATGATCAAAAAACCCACGCTCGAGAGTTCAATATCAGTGACCTCGTCTTGAAGAAAAATTAAAAAAATACAAATTTTGAGGCACCTATCGAAGGAAAATTTAAGCCCAACTATATTGGTCCATACATTATATCTAATAAACTTAGTGGTGGGGTATATCACCTCACCACCCTTTTAGGTAAACCACTCAAAAATCCACTAAACATAATGCATCTTAAGAAATAGTATGGTTGGATTACCATTAATCAACCATTACACGATGACACACTCTTGTGCTTCAGTTCAAACTTGATTGTTGAGGGCTTACCACACATGAACCCCACACATTGCACCTATTCATAAATTACGCATCATGCACCATACATTCTACATTTAGTCTACAATATTTTTGACCTTTGTACATTTATACATCATATATCATGTTAGTCGGCATTATGCATACACCATTATCTATGCATCTTACATCCTACACCACTTATCCTACATACTGTATTATTTGTTTATCTACGTACCATTCATATTACACCGCGCATTTCACATATATTTTACTTCCTATACTATTCTTCATCACATATGAGTGTAGCATTACATCATCCTACATACAACATTACTAGTCTATCTACATACACTACATGCCACTCTATATGTTACATTTTACATATTATACACATCTTGCATTGCATTCTACACATCGCATATTTACATATTTTACTCATCCCATGGTCGTTCAATCATCACACATCATACTGTAGACACCTAAATTCTAATTTTGCAATCTTATTGCCAAAACGCATGCAACTCACTCCCATTCTTACCAATTCCATTATAATTATTGATTTTCACTAATTAACTAATGTTTCTTACCAATTTAGCCAATTAATAGCACTTTGTTTATTAGCAAACCTCTTTTGCATTCAAGATTCCACTTTACGATGAATCATAAGTCAAAATCCTCTTTAAAACAGACAATTATCAATTATTAGCTAATTAAGCCTGTTTTGCCCTTGTTTTGGTCAATATAACCTAGTATTAACTCAAACCCCTCTTCCAACCACTCAAAATCATCCCACTTTCCTCCATAATGTCTCAGCAAGCTTCAAAAGCTTATCCTAACCTCCTAGTTTACCCTAAGTGGTTGATTAAGGCTCCAACATCTTAAATCACTTGTCAATTCACTAATTGTGATTAGAAAAGCCTAATCATGATTAGAAATTTTAATCTAATTTGGGCTTTTAGTCCCACATGCACCAAAATACAAGTTTTCCTCAAAGTCAAAACTAAAAAAAAATGACTCACCTCATACCTTAATACTTTACACCATGCTTTGATTTGCATCTCATATAATAAATATGATTTATAGCCAAGTTCAATCCTTGCCTAAAACCTTCAACAAGGTTAGTAGATGGATATATAAAGTGAATTGATAAGTCATTTGGAGAGTCCATTTCACCTTGTTTGGAGTAGCAACCATACCCATTTGATTTCCCTTTTAGGTCTATTTAGGCTCATGTTACATAATTGAACATATTAGTAGGCATGTATAGTTAGATTTTGAATTAGATTCATGTTAGTTAAACATTCCTTTAAGCTTCTATATTAATGTTACATTACTAGACTTAGAGCCTTGACCAGAGGTGGAAATGATGTTAGCCTTCCTTAGTTAGTCATGTAATTTTCTTTTTAAATTTTAGGGTTCTTTCATTGGTGCACCCAGAGGGAATCGTGCACCAATCTTGTCAGGCAACAAAATGTCGCTAACAAGAGCTAGTAAATATAAAAGGACCCGTCCTAGCCGTAGATCGGCCATGCACCTCCTAATTAAAATTGTCATACCTTAGTGGGATATATATTTCACTCCAAATATAATGGTTGTATATCACTCAAGTTGGTCTTGGAGACCATCGTATGTAATCAAGCGACCCTGAATAAGAACTTGTAGGATCCACCAAACATCCTCCAATGTAATACTCATCTCATCAGTAGGCAGTCGGAAGGTCTAACTCTCACTCTGCCATCTCTCAACTAAGGTTGTGAGCAGGCTATGATCTAAGGTAACATGTGGCATAAGAGCTATATAAGATAAACATGTCGCCTCCAGGGTAATCTCTAGGAAAATTTGGTCACGTCAGCTAAACACCGCCTTGTAGGCATGGAGTCACCCCTATCACTCCCACGTCACTAGCACGTTCAAGTCCACCTACTGAACCAATCAAGTCATTTATTATGATCTTATTCTTCTATTCTACCATTTAATTTTTCTAATTCTAGTTTATTACATTATTGTTTAGTTTATCATTAAATTCTTCTATGATTAATCTATTTCTTCCACCTAGGGTTTTCTAAACACCTTAGTTTTCTCCTAAAATTAATTTAAAATTTGAATTTTTTGCAAGGGCACACACTTGAGTGCACCAACGCACCCCCTCATGTAGGGGCACATTTTCCCCCGTGGGGGCGTATTTATTCTGTATAGGCGCTTTTTCTCAACATAGGTGCATTTTCTCATTTCTCCTCATTTCCCTAAATGCATAGGCACATTCCCTTGTACAATGGCACATGCGTGCCCAAACCTCGCTAGAAATAAAACACACTTAAAAAACAAAAAGGTAGGAAAAAGAGAGAATAAAAGGCATAGGCACATTTCTAAAGGAATAGGCACATATGCTCCCATGCATATAATTTTCCAGTTGCACATATACACACTTCTCTTTGCACCAACGCACAAGCGTCCCCTCATAACTAAAAAATTAACATGATCAAAATAGCATAATGCATAGCTACACTGGGTTTTGTATAGGCACATATACATCTATGCAACCACCAAAATAGGCACACCCTCCATTTTTTCTCTAATTTTACCTAAAAACATTCATTTTAACAAAAACTTAAATACTTTGAATAACTAGGGTAAAAATAAAATCCTTGTGTACCTGTGGTCCCTCCGTTATGAGCCTCATGTAGTCCCTAGCATGGTCTACACAGTGCCTCTTATTCACTACCCTCGCCATTTCCTCTCGTAGGTCAGTGCTCAAATCAGTAGACAAATGGTAAGTGAATGTGGTAAATAAGCTTGCCACGGTGGCTTATATACCCATTTTTATCTTTTGTGGCATGTCTCTCACCCCCAAAGTGCCCTGGGACTGTCGCATTTCTTCTAAAAATCTACTAGCACTTGTCGTGATAATTATTTTTTTAATAAATGATTAGTTTCGACATGTTTTCGCTACGTTGGGGCATATTTTTACTTCTGGGAGGCCTTTTCCACTACATGGGGCATATTTTTGCGTTATGGTCACTTTTAACATCGCCTCCCGACTTCGTTATTTGTTATATAATATTTTATTCTCTAAAAATTAATAAATTTAGAAAACCCAAAAGCTTTAAAAAAATGATAAAAATCATTAAAAATCCAAAAATTTGTAAAAATTTAAAATTTTACAAAAATTGGTAAACGCCGTGTATGTAGTTTAAGCATGTATCACTAGAATTATCCTTGAACATTAAAATATGTCCTACAAAAACATCGTTCTATGGTTCTTGCTTGTTCTGGTCTCAAACGACTTACAAATCATCGTGATCTACCTCCATTAACAAAAGCTAGGTTGCATGTTATGTCGGTCCTCCCATGCAACAATGAGTTGTCAAGGACTATGTCATAGTGCATGAAATATTTTCCATGGGACTACATGTGTCCTCAATTATTCCCCTCACATGTATCTTTTCCTGGGGCACCATTTTTACCCATTGTCGTTACAACACGAACATTTGGGAACTGCAACTAGATAACAAAAACATTGGTGCACCGGTCTTACACATTGTTTGTTTGAGTAGGTGTGATTGTATTGGTTTCTTTTTTAGGCTAGCTAGTTTACTTTCTCGTATTGCATTGCATTATTTATGTTACATTTATTTAAGCATCATTTTACTTTCTCATATTGCATTCCATTATGTATGTTGCATGGAGTTACGTAGCAATGAAAAAATGTTAGTAATTTATCTTTTCATGTTATCTTACACTTTTGTTTATTTTAATAAAGGCCGATGATGTAGCCCTAGGGGAAAATGATATAACCAGGTTGCTTATTGAAAGTTTGGATGCAAATATTGGGCCTGACCTATATTCTCCATTATCATTTATTATCACTACTAATTTCTCTTCCAAATCACCTAGGGAAATAAACAACCATGTTTATCCCTATCCTTTTTTCTTCTACATAACCAAGTATTTCACACCAATTCTATCATATTTCTTCTATCCATTTCAATCATATTTTCAATCGTCGATTGAATTCTTCTATCACCCCATCAACACGCGAGGGGGCATCCTTCATCCATATAAGTTTTCTTCAAAAATCTACTTGTTTATGCTTGTCTACTGTATCTGAAGTGAAGTCACTAACTTCACCTCAAATAGGTGAAAATGTAAACACCTAAATTCCTCTTTTGTAATCTTATTGTTAAAACGCACACAAATCACTCCCAATCTTACCAATTCTGTTATAATTAGTGATTTTCGCTAATTAATTGGCGTTTCTTACCACTTTATCCAATTAATAGCACTTTGTTGATTAACAAACCTCTTTCGCATTCATGATTCCACTTTACAACGAATCGTAAGTCAAAATTCTCTTCAAAATAAACAATTAGCAATTATTAGCTAATTAAGTCTATTTTCCCCTTGTTTTGGTCAATATACCCTAGTATTGACTCAAACCCCTCTTCCAACCACTCAAAATCACCCCCCTTTCCTCCAAAATGTCTTAGCAAGCTTCAAAATCTTATCCTAGCCTCCTAGTTGACCCTAAGCAATTGATTAAGGCTCCCACATCTTAAATCACTTGTTAATTCACTACTTGTGATTAGAAAAGCTTAATCATGATTAGCAATTCTAATCTAATTTAGGCTTTTAGTCCCACATGCACCAAAATACAATTTTTCCCCAAAGTGAAAAATATTAAAAGGACTCACCTCATACCTTAATACTTTACACCATGCTTTGATTTGCATCTCATATAATAAATATGATTTATAGCCAAGTTCAATCATTGCCTAAAACCTTCACCAAGGTTAGTAGATAGATATCTAAAGTGACTTGATAAGTCATTTGAAGAGGCCATTTCACCTTGTTTGGAGTATCAACCATACCCATTTTATTTCCCTCTTAGGTCTATTTAGGCCCATGTTAGGTAATTGAACATATTAGTAGGCATGTTTAGTTATATTTTGAATTAGATTCATGTTACTTAAGCATTCCTTTAAGCTTCTATATTAGTGTTACATTCCTATACTTAGAGCCTTGACTAGAGGTGGCAATGGTTTTAGCCTTCCTTAGTTAGTCATGCAATTTTCTTTGTAAAGTTTAGGGTGCTTTTACATACATCGTCTTCTATGCGCTCCACTCACTACCCGATGATGCACTTTAGTTCCTTAGTCCATACTCGAGTGCCGAGGGTTTACAAACAAAATGGACCTTACATTCATCGCATGTTTATCATTCCATCTTTCATCATGTGACATTTCTAGGATAGTGACACACGCTATAGGCTAAATCCTCACTTACTCTCTTATCTTGTAGTGATATACGCTTTAGGATAAATCATCACTCCTGCTATCATTTTGTCATGATATACACTTCGGCTATAGGGTTCATATACGTCTCTCCTATATGCCACATATTGTCATCACTACGCATACATACTCATCACAATATTGTAGACACCACACACATTATTTGACCATTTCCCAATGACGCACTCTTATTTACAATTCATTCTTTACTACCGAGGGGGAAAAATAAATGAACCTCATTGCATACATTTCCATTCACTTGGGGGGCACGCAGATCCTATCATCCATCTTGCATTCCATTCCATTCATCCACAACATACTACATATTATGGTTGTTTTTACTCTTGCTTACTTGTATTTGTTCATGGTCATTTTATTACACATGCTAGTTAGATTTCTTGTATGTCATTTTCATCCACACATGCACATTCATGTCTCTTTCTAGTTATAATCAAAGATATAGGTATCTTACATGCAGCATGAATACTCACCTTCTACCCTTCCTACAGTGGTCACTGGGGGACATCCACATTCATCTCTCATAGGTGTTATTGTTTCATTTTTTACTTATCACTTTACATTCCTTGGTTATACACACTTTTGACATACTAGTTATCTTTTTAACATGATAATGGGTGTTTAATGTGCAACATTTGTTATGCAGGGATATTGACTTCCATACTTGTTTATTACTTTGTTCACTATTTTTTTCTCTTGTATGCGGGCCTTTCCCTTTGTTTAGTGTGCACACTTGTTTGTTGTTTGCGGTCATGATGGCCTTGCTTATCTTGTGACATTTTGGGTGATGTCCCATGTTTGTAACCAACTTTTTGCAGCTTACTTGTCTTCTTGTGTGTTTACACTACTTTTCTTGGTAGCTTATACACTGTTAGCATAGATTACACATTGTCTTTTTCTTTGGCTAGCCTTCTTGTTTATGTGTGTCTTGGTTTCTACAAATCACTTTCTAGGTTATAGTTCATGCGGTTGGTCCCTTTTTGGGGTCGTATTCTCCTATCAACGACGTCGCATATGACCCCTAAGAGGGGGGCATCATTTGGGTTTACATACTACCACATTGCATTTACACCGGTTCAGTTCAATGCACTTTCCACCCTTAGCATTGTGGGTTACATACAGTGAATGGGTCATACCAGTCTACGAACCCTGTACACAATGGATTTTATAGGACATGGTGTCCTTAGCATTCTGGGAAGAAGTTACAGTCTTGGAGGTTATAGTGGGTGTGCCTCCCTACACTACTTCGGTCAGTGGCGTTGGATCACCCAAAAAACCAGAACGTATAGAGATATCTTCACACACATTCAGGGAAGCAGTTACAGGAAGGAGAATAATGCATCTTTCTCCCTACACTTCTTCGTCCAGGGTGGCATGACATCGCCCAAAAAAATCACAGTACAGCATATCCTTCTACACTCTCTTTCTCAACATGGATCAAGTGCACATGTTCCATTTACACTCTTTCATTATCATAATTTACATTTACACACTTTTACATTCATCTTGTACATTGTGTTTTTACACATACATACATATATATTTGACTACTTGATCATTTTCTCCTTGCAGACCCGGTCATATGAGAAATAAGCAGTCAAATGGGGGCAACAAAAAAAATGAAAACAACACTATGCAACAACACACTATAGTACACACATCACATTTTCATGTAGGTACACTACACTATGCGGTAGCTACACACATGCGTTTTCCACCCTAGGTTCACTCTCATCACTCTTTTGTACTTTTTCATCTTTAGTTTTCACACTCCATCTTTTTGTCATTCCATGCTTTGTCTAGTTCTTCAGCGTGTTTTCCACTACAATATTCATAGACATCAGGTACGCATCTCTATCTAATTTATGTTACCGAGATTTCCGCTCACCAACATAAAGTTGGGGCAATTGTAGTCACAAAATCATGCACTTTAGATATTATTTATCTCAGTTTCATACTACTATTTATAAGGTTCTTGACTGAATAAATTACTAATTAACCCTCATCTTTTGGTCATCTTCTTTTATTTTATTTCTTCATTCTCGACCTTTTACACCCACATGCCCAGTTATTTTTTGTCACTTGTAATTATTTTAGCCTCAACTAGGGTGCCCAAATTAGTACTGGGGCACCCATGGGCACCCCGATCCTTCTTGAAATTTCTCGCCACTTTTTGGGATTTTTCTAGCCATTTCTCATTCTTATCTTTTTGGTGGTTGGCCATTTTAAGATTAATTACAAAATTAGATCAAGATAACCCTATAAATATAAAGTTATGATACCATAATGAGGGACCTAGCACTAGTCATTACTATCATTCATATAGATTTACATCCATCTATTACATTTGAGATCACTTGCATCCACATAGCTCCATCACAAGGAACAAAGCTAGGACATCTACATCACACACTTCATAGGGGAGGATTATATTCTATTCCATGCACACATTCAATTACATTTTTTACATCTAGTTATTAATTGCTTATGAGGCCTGAATATGTCTGATTAATGTATAATATATGATCTCATCTTACTCTCCTTTTTATTAAGTTTGATTGCATTTTGTGAATTTTATTTGATCTTATATGAGTTAGGATGTAATTGTCTGTATTTTGATTGATTATGATTCTAATTTTTAAAATATCTTAAATTCCTGATGAAGTGTGTGTTTGAAATTTAATTTTGTAATAAAGCAGGAGTAATCAGCTGAAGAAATGAATCATGTAACATTTAGTATGTTTTTAGTAGCATCTGTTCCAACACAACTTAGTTTCGGAACTCCATCACACAGTCATCATCTAGTTTTAGAAATTTTGGACTTAGTTTCGGAACTCCTGGGTATAGCTCCGTAACTCTCCCAGTTTTGATCCTTAACGATTTCCTATGGTTTTGGAACTTTTCTTAAGTTCCAGAACCGATGGAAGTTTGTCTATTCTAACCACATCCAGAGATTTTACATCAACGACCCTTTCAATCAGGAAAGGATGAGACGAATTTCTAAACGTAGATCCAGGGATAGTTATCTTACAGTTGTCTGATCAGTCATAATCTGACTCAGCATCTATTCTGGACACGATTCCATTTCATCAAAATCATAGAGACAATCTATGATTGTAAATGTATATATAATCAGAACTGTAGTAGATAGAGGAATAGACTATAGAACAGTAGAATATTCATATGAAATAGAGATAGAACAGAGAAGAGAATATAGAATAAGTACACAAATATAATACATTTTGTAATACTGAATGTTTTATCAATAAAATAGCCATTCCTATTTGAGAGAATTCTAAGTTGTTAAATCCTGGATTCAAGGAGGAGAAAGGGCCCACTCACCCAAGGACCAGGATATTCATTTATTTGGTATTTATATTTCTTAAACAAATAGTTTAGATCTGTTAATTTTGTATTGTTTTAATTCTCCTAGTTAAACTCTATTGTATACTTGTTCCTGCAGGCATCTAGATAGATTCTTATATTTCTTACAATCATTTTCAAGCATTCTAAGTTGTGTGTGTTTACTTCCAAAAGTCAAGTGTGTTTACTTTCAGAAGAAAGTGTGAGTATTTCCAAAAGCAAGTTTTTTTATTTTCATTCTGTAAAGTGTGTTTCCTTTCAACAAAGCTTTCTATATGTTTACTTTCAGCAAAGTTTTCATAGTATGATTTAAATAAGGTTTTACCAAGAACTCCTTAAGACATTGAAAAGATCCCCTATAAAATACAAAAACAACTACAATCAACTACTAGATCAATAGGATTACTCTTGTTGCATATAAGCTTTAGACACACCCCTGGTTTGATATGACATCAACAAGAAGTTGATTAAATGAAGGGAATAATGAAACCCATCATTTTTGGTGTTGTTGCCGGGGACACACTAGTTGGAATTTTCTAATTAAGTGTTAGCAAGAGCAACAATCATACATCTAGTAGTTGAAGGATCTTCCCTACTATATCATAAAATATATGAGTAGACTAAGAGACTCACAGGGTAGATTCCTCCCAAAAACATCTTCACAAGAATTCATAACATCCTCTAGTCAAAGTAAGGAAATTGATCAAGAATTGGAGGCACCATCATCCCTTGTCATACAAGAAACAGAATTGCCACCTTTGGAATTCTTAGATCAGACACTTGAAGGAAGTGGAGATTTTAGGAAAAGGCTTATTACTCAAGATCCATTTAGGGAAATTTTTGATTCTCAATTGAGTAGTCAACCTCCTACTCCTGATTTTTCACCTTCCCCAAGGCATACCGCATACCACATTGATTAGGAGGAAAATTCAAAAAATATTTTAAAAATGGCACAAGAAGCTGAAAGAGTACCTGATAGGACCTTTACTTATCCAATCCAATTGGGAGATGATGATACATCAATGAAAAATATCTCACCTGCACATACCCACATTTAGAGGGATGTCATCTAAATACCCTGACCAATTTTTGTTTGAGTTTAAGGTACTATGTCATACCTATGACTATAAAATAGATAATCAAAAACTCAAGTTGTTTCCATCCACTCTAAAGGATGCAGTAATGAGGTGGTTCATGGGATTACCATCCAACTCTATTACCACTTGGGCACAAATGGAGACTGCCTTCCTAGACAAATACCAAGATTATTATAGAGGGAGAAATAGGAAGGAAGAATTCTTCAAAATCAAGTAGGAGGAAGATGAAAATATAGAAGACTATTTAGACAGATTCCTCTTTGTGAGCAAAAGGTGTGGATATGTACTGCAAGAGGATTTAAGTAAAACCATTTTTCTAAAAGGTTTGGATAACAAATCTAGGGAATCCCTTAACTTGATAGGAGGTGGATACATTGATCAACTAAGGATGAATGAAATTAAGGAGATTTGTAGAAGCTACTCCAGAATGAGAGGTGGACCTAGAAAAGGAAAATCAGTGAAAATTCTGAATCCAGATATGAACAAACTAATGGATGAGTTAGCAAACTTTAAAACAGACATTTTAGTTCAATTAACCTCTACTATGGATGGATTACAAGCTAAAGAAAATGCCAAAACTGAACCATTGGCTATGTATTGTCCTAGATGCAGGAAGAAGCATGCAATAAGAGATTGTCCTTTGGATAAAACAAAAATGTGTCTTATATGTGAATCTAAAGAACATGATACTGATGCTTGTTCTTTACTTCCATTCATTAAGAATCAGCTTAAACAAACCAGTGCCTCATCTACAATAGAAGAATTGAATTTTTTTCAGAGACAACCTAACCAAGGGCAGTTTATGCCAAGATCAGTTCCTAATCCCTGGACGATGCCATGGGCTGCTCAGTCAGTACCAAAAAATTGGGGACAACCACCTTGGGTACCTCAACCAACTTGGAACCCTCAAGATTGGGAAAATCAAGCTTGGTATGCTCAGGGACATCAACAACCATGGGCTGGTCAAGGAAATCCTTATGCTTGGTCACAACCTAGATGGAACCCTAGTAATTATGCTTAAGGAAGAACATATCCAAATCATAATCAACATGCCATCATGGAATCCCCTGCACAAAATTCACAAACTGAGAATGTAGTCTAAATGCAAATACCATTACAGCCAGTAGAAAAGCCAAGAAACAAATAAACAACTCCTGTTTATGGAACAAAACCAGAAAAATAAGTTGATTTACATGTTATGGATTGTAAGGATATTCAAACTAGATTTGGGAAAATCATTAGCAGTCCACCTATTATAATCACCGAAATGACAGAAGAAAATGAAATCCCTAGTACTGTTGTTCCACAAGAGGATATAGAAAGAAAAGAAAAGGAGCTAGATAGCAACTCTACTAAGACTCTATTTCCAGAAAGATTTAAAGAAGCTATAGAAATCAAGGAGTCTGAATTGGTACAGGAATTAAGGAAATTGAATATTGAAATACCATTGTTACAAGCAATTAAGGACATTCTAGAATTGAACAAATTAATCAAAATGTTATGTCTGAAAAATCTTGGAAGGAAGAAACAATACCCCAAGACTATCAAAGTAGATGGGAAACTTGTTGATTTATTAGCAAGAAAACTTTTACTTCCCAGATACGGAGATCCTGGAAGTCCTGTTATTTCTGTCTCTATAGGAAATAAGGATATACATAATGTTTTGGTAGATTTGTGAGTGGCTATCAATGTAATGACATTGGATACTTTGAAATCATTACCATTAATGGGTATACAACCTACTAATACCATATTACAGATGGCAGACCAGTTTGTTGAAAAACCAGAAGGGATTATTGAAGATGTGGCTGTTACGATGGATTCATGGGAATATCCAGTTGACTTCCTTATACTATAGCCAAAAGGTAAAACATTGGGTTATCCCATTATTTTGGGTAGACCATGGTTAGCTACAGTTGCTTCTTTAATTGATTGCAGGTCATGTGATATGACAATCTCGAATGGTAAGAACTCTAAACAAATTTCCTTATATCCTACTGCACGACCTTTTATTGACAATCAAGAACAATTGTGGGTTGATTCTCCTTAAACTAATAAGCAAAAATTATCTTATTTGGCTATGATCAAATTGCAGGATCATGTAAGAGAAGTAGAAGAGATGATTAATCCACCATTGGATGAGCACCAGCTATCCTCGAAGTAATCAAAAATAGTTCTGGAACCTACAAACTTAGTTCTAGAACCTGCAACTATAGTTCCAGAACCACCACATTTAGTTCTGGAACCACAACAACAGTAGTTCTCTATGATTGGAAATATTTTTTCTCTAGAGGAACAAGATTTCTCATGGGGAGAGGATGAATTAGTAGCTTCAGTTTCAAATACATCAAGGAGTGGTGAAGAATTTCTAGAAAGTATCAGTGACGAAGAGTTTGGCCTGCAAAGAGATAAGTATCATAATTCTCATTACTGTCCTTTTTCTAGTATTATATCTCAAGGAACTTTTGGAGATGTTGCTACATACCATATGTTGTTACCACATGCATGTACATTAAATACTTTAATGAAACCCTTCCAACAAATCAGTTCATCACACATTGGAACCAAGCATGTTGAGATTCAACCAGGTAAAACTTTGAACATTAATAGCTGGTTGAAGGATGATGAAGAAGCTAAATTGTTCGATGTTCTAAAAAATCATACTAAATATTTTTCTTGGGATTACAATGCCATGAAGGGAATTCACCCAAGTATCTGCACTCATCACATCTATACTGAAAATGTTAAACCAGTTGGGCAACCTCAGAGAAGGATTAACCCAACCTTAAGGGATATAGTCAAACAAGAAATTGAAAAACTATTACAAGTAGGTTTTATCTACCCTATCTCAGATAGTCAGTGGGTATCTCCTCTTGTAATTGTTCCCAAAAATAACAGAAAATGGAGAATATGTGTTGATTATAGGGAACTGAACAAAGCCACAATGAGAGATTATTTTCCCTTACCATTCATAGATCAAGTCCTAGACAACCTTTCAGGTAAACAGTACTTTTCTTTCTTGGATGGCTTTAGTGGATACAATCAAATCAGAGTTGCTACTGAAGATCAGGACAAAACTACATTTACATGTCCATGGGGTACCTTTGCCTATAGGGTGTTACCATTTGGTTTATGCAATGCTCCTACAAACTTCCAGAGAGTTGTACTTGTAATCTTTGCTGATCTAACAAATGATTGTGTTATGGTATATATGGATGACTTCACTATACATGGAGATACATTTGAAGATGATTTGATAAATATGGACATAATGTTAAAAATATGTGAACAATACAACATGTCTCTTAGTGATGAAAAGTGTTTGATGATGGTGGATGAGGGGATTGTATTGGAACACCATATTTCAAAAAGAGGAATTCATGTGGATAAAAAAAAAATTAGGATCATTTCATATTTACCTATTCCTCAAACCCCCACAGATATCAAATCATTTCTAGGGCATGTTGGATACTATAGGCGCTTTATAAAAGATTTTAGTAAAAATTTTGCCCCCATGTTTAATTTTCTAACCAAGGAATGTGAATTTCTTTGGGATGAAAAGTGTCAGCATGCTTTTGAAGAAATTAAAGAAAAATTAATCAGTACCCCAATATTGAGAGGACCTAATTGGGAAAATTCATTTCATATCCAAACAGATGCCTCAAATTATTCCATTGGTGTAGTTTTGGGACAGAAAGATGAAGAAGGAAAAATGTATGCTATTTATTATCTTAGCAAGAATCTTACTCCCACTGAAAAAAATTACACCACCATTGAAAAATAATTTCTTATTGTGATTTATACAATCAATAAATTCAGACATTACATTACAGGGTACAAAATATTTTTACACACAGATCATTCAGCAATTAAATATTTAATGAACAAACCAGTGGTTGGAGGAAGAATAATTAGATGGTTATTACTTTTACAAGAATTTGATATTACCATTGTGAACAATCCAAGTAAATCTAATGTGGTATCTAATTTTTTGTCAAGATCAGCTATAGGGGAGCAATACCTAGTCAAGGATAACTTTCCAGATGAACAACTGTTTGCTATTTCAGCAAGTACACCATGGTTTACTGATATGGAAAATTATCTTGCAACAGGGAATTTTCCTCCTTCTTTCACTAAGAAACAAATAAAGAAGTTAATCAAAGCCAGTGCACAATTCAAATGGTTAAATGGAATGCTATTTAAATGTGATCCTGATTTTGTCTTGCACATGTGTGTAAGGGAGGATGAAATCTTTGACATCCTCAGAGCATGTCATGATGAGCCAAGTGGAGGAAACTATTTAGTGAAAAGAATAGTTCATAAGATACTTAGCACTGGTTATTATTGGCCATCTCTGTATAAAGATGTGAAGAGATATATCAAGTGGTGTGATCCTTGTCAAAGGATGGGACAACCAACTTTCATCGATGAAATGCCTCTTCAACCTCAAGTAGTGATTGAACCATTTAAGAGATGGGGATTGGATTTTGTTGGTCCCTTTAATCCTCCTTCACAAGGAAAGGAATATATTCTTGTGTGTATTGACTATGTGACAAAGTGGGCAGAAGTGCAAGCATTGACAAATTCCACTGAAGAAGCAGTTGTTGATTTCCTTTGGAACAAAATTATGGTAAAGTTTGGAGCACCAAGGAGCATAGTTTCAGATTATGAACCATAATTCATGTCTATTATGATCCAAGATTTCACAATGTATTACCAAATCAATCATAGGAAGCCATCTCCTTATCACACACAGTCAAATGGACAAGATGAAGTAACAAACTGAGAATTGGAGAACATCCTTACTAAAATAGTTGAAGATGGGAGAAAAGATTGGGTAAATAGACTACCTGAAGCTATCTGGGCTTATAATACAACTTGGAAAACTACAACAGGGTTTTCACCATATGAGTTAGTCTATGGGAAAAATCCCTTATTACCCATAGAGTTTGAACTTCAGACATTGAGGACAATAGTTAAGGTGGGAATTGAGTTGGATGCAACTCAAAAAGAAAGAATTCTTCAACTCAATGAGTTGGATGAATTAAGGATATAAGCACTTCATCAAACAGAGATGATTCAAGACCAAAGGAAGCAATGGCATGACACACATATCAAGAGAAGGCAATTCAAAGTAGGAGACTGGGCATTGTTATTCGGTTCTAAGTACCAACAATTGAAGGAAAAATTGAGAACTATACGGTTGGGACCCTATCAGATTGAGCAGATATTTCACAATGGTTCTATTCAGTTACTTCCCATTGATGGTAGCAGAAGAACACTCTTGGTCAATGGACATAGGCTGAAACTCTATAGGAAGCCTCCTACTAAGGATCAATTCTTGAGGAAGATTAAAGCAAACAAAGAATTTGATCATATGGAAGAACCAAGTTCTTCCAAAATGATCAAATAACCATATGATAGATCCAGAATAAAGAGAAGAAGATGAAAACCAGTAAATGACATTTTCTTCCCCAAAAAATAAAAAATTAATAAATATATATATATATATTTCTCAAAGGTCAATTGAAAACCAACAATGGTGGTTGACCCCTTCTTTTGGCTAATTCAAATAAAAGGGAATTATTTTGAATTCCAATTGTCTTATCTAACCATGTTTTGTTCCACTTGTAGGAATGACGAGTCATCATAGCAAAAGGATTACATCATCAAGGATGGTAATTATATCTTTGGACTTATTTAGGGTTAAATTAAATGTTTGTGTGTGTGATTTGACTTGATTTAAAAGTTGTTATGATGAGTCATATATATATACATTATGATTATAAGTGTGTAATCATGAAGATGATATGGATGGGATAAGTGGCAGCATGGTAATCATTAAGTGAAAAATCAAGTGAAATAAGTTACAGAGATATTTTGAGGGAGAAGCATTGAATTAAGTTAGAATTTTGTAGTAAAGAACAGAGGTTCCACAACTAAGAACAGAGGTTCCGCATCCAAAATCATTAGTTCTGCAGCTAAGCAAGAAGGCTTGCAACAAATTTGCACAAAATCAAAGGAAACAAAACTCGAGCCAATATGGAAATTAAAAAGAAATCAAAACCAGAGGATGATTCCCAGCTTCTTGTGGACGAAGAGGTAACATCTATCTTGAGCATGCAGGATGGCTAGAGTTCTTGAAGAAGTTTTCAAAGTATAATGACGAATTGGTAAGAGAATTCGTCATAAACCTAGAACAATCTAGGACAAAGGTGAGAAATATATTTATTCCTTTTTCTGTAAATACAATAAGTAATGTGTCTGGAGTGCCAATTGTGCATGTCTCACATCCTGCCAAAGGGAGTTTGAAGGAACTGGTTGAAATCTTATTACAAGAAGGAGAAACTGAACCCCAGTACATTTATAATACAAAGAAAATCATAAAAGGGGTCAAAAGGGCCAGTTTGCCCAAACCCTTTAACAAGGTAGCATTTTAGATAGTGAAATATTTAACCTATGATGGTCAATTTGGGTCCGTGGGAAAAGAAGTCCTAAAAATGCTCATATATCTTAAGTATGGAGCCACAAAACCTGAGTACATAATAAACCTTCTAGGGTTTCTTTTTTATTCTATCCATACCATGACCCAGAGGTATTCCTGGGGTGTTGGGACAATCGGGCATCATGGGCTAATTCATTTAGTATGCCAGCATCATTTTCTATCAAAGAAAAATGGAGAAGAAATTTGGGACAAGTTTCTTGGCAAGTTCAAGAAAAACCCTACTATTATCAGAAGGACAATTCCGGCTCCATTTTCTCCTTCAACTAATTTGGAAATTGATGCCCTTGCAGAAGAACAGAGGGAAGTGAAAAGAGATAATATACCAAAAAGAAGAAGGTCTGTGAGAAAGATCAAAATAGTAGAGCCTTCTGTGCCTTTGAAGGAAATTCCTTCTTCTGCAACAGCTTCAGGGGAGCTGATATCTGTCTCTGACAGTAATAGCTCACCCATGCAAGAGAAAGAAAGAATAGTAAGAAGAAGCTCTAGAAGGAAATACACGACTGGGCATGTTGAAATTCCCCAAGGAATAAAAATTCATAAGAGCTCAAGGGAAACCCCAGAGGGAAGAAATGAACAAGAAAAGATGGAAAAGGAATCTGCTGATATTTTGGGCAGCATGGCCATGACTCTTCCTGAACCAAGCCAAGCTGAGATGGATAGAGGAGATGAGATACTTAAAGAGCAAGAGTTTCAAGAATTGGCTGAACCATCAGCATTTGCACATGAAGAAGAAGAGTTGGCATCCTGGAGAAGAAAAGGAAATTTTCCTTTGATAGAGGAAGAATGCTCAACTCCTCAAGTAATTTCAGAGGAAGAAGAAAGACATCGGGTTAAACAGGATTTGTTCTTGTCTAGAGCAGAGCTCATTATTAGAGAAAAGGATGAGGAATTGGATTTCCTCAAACTCAAATTAGAACAAAGTGAAATTCTCATTGGAAAGCTAACAACTCAGCTTGTAGCCAGGACTAAGGAGTTATCAGTAATTAAGAAACAACTGATAGAAAAAAAGGAAGAATGTCAAACTTCCAGAAAATAGAATGTTGTGTCCACAGTCTCTGTACAGACTGAGATAACTTATTTTTCACTCAAACAACTATGGAATGACACTTGTAGGGGACTCAGGGAAGCTAAAACATCAAATGAAGATTTGAAAACCAAGATGGAAGAAGAAAAGAAGGAAAGGAAAGAGTGGGAAGAAAAATTTTATAAGGAAGAAGGAAACAAATATAAATGTCTTGCAAAAATTCATATGGTATGTATTATGAGTGAAAAATTGCTTTCCTGCAGGAGGCCCTCTCCTACATATAGTGTGTTTTTAGAAGAGTAGTTCATTTGTTGGCAGCTATCAAGGATTGCATATGGACTTCCACATGAACTGAAAGATGAATCTGAATTCACAATAGCTTACTCTTTATCGAATCTTGAGTACAAAAATCTTATGTGTGAATTTTATCTTTGTAATTTTATGCTACATAAAACATAGGATTTATGATCAATTTGTATGTGGGGGAGAGCCAGCTTAATGCATTTTTCTCTATTCTGTAAAACCAAATTACATGGAAGGAAAGAGAATCTGAGTTTTTATTGAAAGCTAGCTCAACTGGTCTCTATATGAGAGCTCACTATGGTAAACCTTCTGCCTTCCTCATACATTTTATAACTCATGCCTTTGATGAGAGATTCAAGATACATTATCTTTCCATTCTACAAAAGAGTATTGATGCCTTTACCTCCTATGAGGAGGATAAGTTTGAAGATATTTATGAAGGATGCTCTAAGAGGTGGGAACTCCTTACTGTTTCCTTGAGAAGAAGGGAAGTAATATCCCCTACAAATTTGATCTGGAGTTTAGAAAGGGCAAAAGCGTTATGCACAATAATTCCCCATATCAATGAAATCTATGGGAAAATATGGATGGGAATGTGAACAAGGCCCCCTCTACTTCTCACCCCCATGTATCCTTAGCAAAACAGAGAACCTCAAGATCCTACTGAATTTGAAGCGTGGGAGAGGAAAATAGAAGCAGGAGCAGGGTATAGTACCTCTAAGTTTAAGCATTGGAAAATCCAGTTTCGGCCATTTGATCTGAGCAATCAAATGGAATGTAGAACATATAACCTAACTTTTGAAGAGTGAAGTTTGTAAAGGGACTTATAAACAAGTAATTTTTGGGGAAATGATGAGGCAAGAATATGTCCAATTAATGTATAATATATGATCTCATTTTACTCTCGTTTTTATTAATTTTGATTGCATTTTGTGACGTTTATTTGATCTGATATGAGTTAGGATGTAATTGTCAGTCTTTTGATTGATTGTGATTCTAATGTTTAAAAGCTCTGAATTCCTGACGAAGTGTGTGTTTAAAATTTATTTTTGTAATAAAGTAGGTCTAACTAGTCGAGAAAATGAAACAAGTAGCATTCAGTATGTTTTCAGTAGCATCTGTTCCAACACAGCTTAGTTCAAGAACTTCCAAGCTAGTTCTGGAACTTTCGGAGTTAGTTCCGAAACTCCAATATTTAGTTCCAAAATTTTCAGACTTAGTTCTGGAACTCCTGGGTATAGCTCTGAAAATCTCACGGTTTTGATCCTTAATGATTTCCTATGGTTCTAGAACTTCTCTAAAGTTCCAAAACCAATGGAATTTTATCCATATATTTTGCATCAACGACCCTTTCAATCAAGAAAGGATGAGAATATTTTTGAACGCATATCTAGGGATAGTTATCATAGAGCTGTCTAATCAGCCACAATCTGACTCAGCATCTACTCTGGGCACGATTCGATTTCATCATAATCATAGAGACAACTATGATTGTAAATGTATATAAAAGCAGACCTGCAGTAGATAGAAAAGAGAGAACAGTAGAATATTATATGAAATAGAGATAGAACAAAGAAATATATACTAAGTACACAAATTTAGTACGTTTTGTAATACCGAATGTTTTATCAATAAAATATCCATTCTTGTTTGAGAGAATTTGAAGTTGTTAAATCCTAATTCGAGGAGGAGCAAGGGCCCACTCCCCCAAGGACCAAGATATATGTTTATTTGGTATTTATATTTCTTAAGCAAATAGTTTAAATATGTTAATCATGTATTATTTTAATTCTCCCAATTAAACTCTATTGTATATTTGTTCATGTAGGTGTCTAGATAGATTCTTACTTTTCTTGCAATCATTTTCAAGCATTCTAAGTTTTGTGTGTTTATTTCCAAAAGAAAGTTTGTTTACTTCAGAAGCAAGTGTGTTTATTTCCAAGATCAAGTGTGTTCATTTCCATTCTACAAAGTGTGTTTCCTTTCAGCAAAGCTTTCTGTATGTTTACTTTCAGAAAAGTTTTCATAGTATGATTTAAATAAGGTTTTACCAAGAAGTCCTTAAGACATTGAAAAGATCCCCTGTAAAATACAAAAACAACTATAGTCAACTACTAGATCAATAGGATTACTCTTGTTGCATAAAGCTTTAGACACACCCCTGGTTTGATATGACATCAACAAGAAGATTAAATGAAGGGAATAGCGACACCCATCATTTTCTACTTCACAAAGTGCGACTGGCACAAGAGCACCTAGGGCACATTATGCACACACTCATCAAAACTACATTTGGGTCTCAAATGTAGTAAATCGCTTAGTTAGTAAACCCACTGTTGTGGTAGGTGAGATCAGTCTGACCCATTCATTTGCATTATTCTTTTTTAGGGTTTTGATACTCCTTTCTGGTCTTTTGCAATTTTTTCATCATCTTGGAATATCAATGACATCTAGAGTAGTACAACAAAGTTAAGGCAATAGATAATGAGTGTTTCAGACCATCTACTGAACCTATGAAGATCAGTTTCAGAGCTTTTACACAGACCAGGGTTCTCATTTTACATATTAGAGCGCTCGTTGGTACTACAGTCTCTCTCTAGTGCTCCACTCCCACCAAATACTCCAAATCTATCTATTTTGGGGATTCTTCACAGTCTTTCCTGCTTCTAGATTCTCTAGTCATCTTTACGACATAGTCCCGCGAGCATCTTCTATTCAGATGAGTTTTTTCCTCTTTTCTCTTACACATTAGGGTTAGTATTTCCTTTTGCATAATTACTTAGGTCATTTACATAATTATTTATTGCATTTATTTACTTTATTTACAATTTTTCATAGCTTATATTAACTAAAGGGTATCCACATATTCCCATTTTTAGTTAATCAATATTACTATTTGTAATACATATCAAATTAAAACTCAGATAGATGAAATAATCCTTTAACAACACGCTCTTCATAACTGACATTTGTATCTAATTTCTCATAGGCATCTTCATACTCGTTAATTACATTATCTTTTTTGTTCATTGTATTGATATGTCTCTCCTTTCAGTGATTAATCTCCAAATTTTTAATGCTCTCTCATAAGGAACTGCATCCACCAGATAACGTGAAACATACATGTTAAACACATCTCAAGATTTTTATCCAATTGGTTTTGAATTTTTTATTTAATAAAATATAGATCACTAAATACCCTTTGATCGTCAACGGATCCCAAAATCATTGTTTGACACATTTCATATAATAAAAAATATTCATTAATATTTTCCTTGAGATTGTTGTTACGATACTTGTTGGCTATTGTGGGTTTCTGTTGTCATTGATGTTAACCACATTTATGGAAAATGGTGTCATGATGTATTATGATTCCCCATATGATGTCATTCAAGTGTCAAATCTGAAGGTTGATTGGTAGTGTGAGGATTTGGTGAGTTCAGTGTTGTCCTAGAGCATGGTTGAGTAAGCTAAGTCATTGTTTGATGTCTCTATAGTTCGTTTGAATTTTTCATAATGGCATACATGTTCCATGATGTTTTTTTCAGTTGTCTATGAGTCTACATTGAGTCATCTTGGCTAGTTCATGAGTTGTATTCATTGAGTTAGGTCATTTCAGACTTGTTTCTGGCCCTGGTGCATGCAGAAGGGTATGGAGTTGTGAAATTTGGACCAAATAAATATTTTACGATCATTTTTGTAGAATTTTAATTGTATATAGGTCATTTATGGTGATTTTTAGGTAGGAATTCAATGGTTTGGTGCTTCTATGAGGTCCTTCGGAAGCAACAATTGAGAACAAGCAGTTTAGCACAGTAAATGAGATTAGATGGAGATTTTTAGAGATATCTGAGCTATATAGTGAGGATGGAAAGTTATATCAGGTTGTCATGGTGTTTCATGTCAAATTTCAAACCATTCTGAAGAATATTTTAGAAGATATGCATGTTTTAGTTAAACTGGGTAAGTTGTAGTGTGAGTTTAGAGCAAAGTTGGACCTTCTAATGCTCGTTGTGAACATTATGTTTTGCATGGGGACCTGATCTATTTGGATTGAATTATAAGTGCATTTATTAATCTTTCACAAAAATAATGAGGTGGTTTAATTGTCACATTTTTATGAATGATCATTAAGAAGCTAAAAAGGTTTGAAACCCTAGTTAAATTCTAGCTAGGAGCAGCTTGCAGAAAAGTGATTGTATCAGCCCAATTTTGATTGGTTATTCAAAATTCATGATTTTATGTTTTATATTACTCTTCCATATTTCCAGAAAGGTATGTTAGAGCATGTGTTCATATGTCGGTCCCACCTAAAAAATTCTAGTTTTTGAAGAGTTGCAGTTTGAGGTAAAGTTATCCAAAGAAGGTAAAGATTAAATTGAAATTAATTTTATCCTTGGATTTTTTATAGATTTACATAAGGTTTCAGCTCATGGTTTTTGTGAAAAATTGCAAAGCGTGCCCTATTTGTGTTGACTGGTCAAAGGGCAGTTTTGGAGTAGTTAGAAGCATTCTTCAGTAAAATGGACATTTCAGGAGATACAGGTGGAGTAAGGAGGTGATTAATGTTTTTCTGCAAAGAGGCTTCATATATATTTCTAGTGACATAATTTTTTCTTCATGATGATGATATTTTACATGTTTTCCATGTCAATTTCTGAGCAAGAAGATTTCTTTTTTATCCAGGACAAAATTGGTTTTGTTGAAAGATTGAGTTGGTTGGAGCATGATATGGATTATTTAATGCTTTATATCACCTGGAATGTGAAGAGGGATGAATTTTTCATCCAATGAATATATTTGGAGGTCTTGGAAGTGACAAAAATTGTGTTTATCTGCTTATTTTTCAAAACTACTTTTTGTCAACATTTTTTGGTGAAGGCAAAAGTTGTTGTAGTTTGAACCAATGGATGTTTCATTGGCTATAACTTGTTTAGGAGTTTTCTATAGGTCTTTCTGTTTCCATAGATTGGTCACATGTAATATTTTAGGATTTCTTGCGTGGTCTTAAGGCCCAACGGTGAAATTAGGTTGTTGATAGCAGTTGTTTTAAGAAGGCAATGAGCTATTGGGCCCATTAAACGAAATAATTTGATTGTTCCATGATAAGTGTGATCGTGTATGATGTTTAAATATTATTTTAAACATTTTTGGTGATTTTTTTAGCATTAATAAAAATATTTTTTGGATTAGGTGATTTTTGTTATCCCAATGCAATGGTTTTGAGGAGTTTTGGTGCTTGGATGATGGTTTTTGGATAGGCCGACCTACTTGGGTCATATGTGACCATTGTAATGAATTTAAATGAATTTTATTAAGGTTTATGGGTCAAATTTATCATGAGGTACCGACCTTCTTTGGGTTAGAGAGAATAATTGCATATAAAAGTGAAGTTTTTGCTCTTTGTGAGCTAGTTTTGCATGGGAGAAAAGTGTGACCCATGGGTGAGTATGAGACAGGTATATATGCACGTTTGAAGGCTGAAAAGGTGCATGACAGGTTTAATATTGATGTATATTATGTGTGTAAGTGTTTGAAGACAAATTGGTTCATGAATGACCTAGAGAGAGCAAGTTGAAGGTGTGTTTGAGAGAGGGTTTGAAGGAATTTGGAGTTGAACTTTGGGATCAATAGCAGTTGTGGTATCAACATATTTTTAGTGTTTATACTTCTTCAAATATCTTATGATGAGTCATATTCATAGGATTCTCTTGTTGTGAGTAATATCAACAAGGGTTTAGGGGTTGGTGCTCCTTGTGGGGTTGGTGCCTCACTAAAGAAATCTCTTGTGATGTGTAATATTCACTTGAGTCCTTTGTTGTGTGTAATATCAACAAAGTTTTAGGGGTTGGTTCTCCTTATGGGGTTGGTGCCTCACTAAAAAAATCTTGTAGGATGTGTAATATTCTTGCAAGTCCTTGCTTTGAGTAATATAAGCAATGGTTTTAATGGGTTTTCTTCCCCTTGAGGGTTTCCCACTTATATCTGGTGTCTTGTGTTCTCTCCTTTGATTATTACACATGTGATTATTTATTGCACACATAATAATTTTACATGGTTTATGGATATTGAATGGTTAATTTGAATGTTGAATCTAAGAAATAGAAAATGAAGTTGTAATTGTTGCATGACTGATTCACCCCTACTCAGTCATTGTGATCCCAACAATTTGGATCAGAACAGGTCCTTGAGAAGAAATATTTACCACTTGAAGGAGATCCTACTAAATCACATGTATGGAAGATTATTAGGCTCAAGATGATGTGAATCCTTTGGTCATATTGAGAACTTGTTTGAAACCCTTAGGGTTTGACATTTGGCAGTCCATCTATGAAGTATGTACTCCCTCTCCATTAGGAATAGTTGATGAGAAGTTTCATGGAAGATAAAAAAACATATTATTATGTTGATTTTGAAGCAATTATTCTAATGGCGAGGTTGAAGACCTAGCAGTTGATGATGAATGTGATATAGAAGTTGATTCTGATATATGTGCCCCTAATTTGGATGATGGAGATGTTCATGACAGAGAAGCGGAGTTTGAGAGTGTTTTAGAACCTATAATTGAAGAATTGGTATGTCATGAAATCCTAACCATGGTAATGAGCTATAAAGATATCCAAGAGTGTCTTGAGGTATTGTTTTCCATTCATGAGAATCAAATCAACTTATTTGAGGCAAGATTAAGGAAACTTACGGGTTTTGAAATCAAGAAGTGGTTGACATTCCCAAGAGAGGTACTAGATGATGATCTCTCATTCTCTTATGTAAGGTATGGTTTGTTTCTCAATGAATACCTTTTATTATTCAAAAAAATAGGTCACAGATCTGTTGAAAAGTGGAAGAAAGTGGTTCATGTGTTCATTGATCCACAAAGAGATATTAAGGTATGAGTAACCATGTTCTTATTCAGATTTTCACATCCTAGAGTGTTAAAGGTCTCAGTCAAATTATTTGCAGTTTCATTTAAGAATTCTTGGTCAAATTGGTTCTAGGATCTGTTGTACTCATCCATGCAATGTATATGCTAGTATATTGTTATGTTGGCTTATACACAGTTTATCAACTTATAAGGTGTGTCTTTGAGCAAAGAGAGTCATGTCATGAGTCCAAGGTATTGAGTTAGTGTTTTAAGGTCTTTATTTTATGCAAATTTTTATTATGGTCTTGTTGAAGTTATTATTAGGAGAGTTCCTATGTCAAAGAGTTAGTTAATGCCTGAGTGAAGTGGAATTGGTCAATAAAAGTACCAGTTCATGAGTCAAGGTCATCTTTGTTATATTTGTTTCTCAAGTTCAAGTGTGTATACTTTGTGATAATTAAGTTCTCACATGTTGATGGTTAAATGGTTCTAAGTTCTTGGAATCTATGCATGAGTTATAAATTATGTCTCTTTAGTCTTTTTTGTGAGCAAGGATAGCCTTCTTGAGTCCTCCAGTCAAATGTATAATGTCCAACATTGTGTCATGGCTTGGATTATGAAGTTTGTGATCAAGAATTCTCTCATGAGTATGATATACAAGTATGAATTATGTTTTGTAAGATTTTAAATGGTTTTTAATGTTGATCTAACAGAAATAAGCGTATGGGTACTTGAGGAAAGTATGATAAAGATAGAGTAAGGTAATGTAACCCTGAGGTGCAAAGTCTATGGAGTATCAAAGAAACCTATAGTGATAATTTAAGATGTTGTTATTAGGAACATGAGGAAGGTTGTGCAGGAGGTATAGGTTCAAGTTGGTGTCAATAAATTTTGATTTCAAGGTGAGTTGAACTAAAAAAATCTGTAAGGCCATGTGACCAAGTCTGCACAGTAGTATTGATAAGGTATGTTGTGATTGTAATATGTTGTTTAGGCTTGAAGGTCCATCAAAGCAAGATCAGATAGCTAGAATGTCTTGTAGATTCAATATAGGATTTAGAGAAAGTTGAATATTCATATAAGGATGAAGGCATGACCTAATGATGGTTTGCAAAATGAAGGATTGAATACATTGTTGATGACACTAAATGTTTAAGGTACAATTTTTAGATGATTGACAAGTTGATGTGCACTTAAATGAGATCTGAAGATTGAATGAGTTTCATAGTGTTAAATTAAAAATGCATTCCCATATTGATGGAGTGGAGGACTAAGATATCTATACAAAGAATGTATATAGGTTCTGTCATAACCATTCAATGTTAAGATTGAGGTTCGTAAAGGGTTTAAATGAGAATGATGACAATTCAAAGTCTCACAAAGTCTACAGTGGTCTGAAGAAAAATGATTGCACAAGTTGATGGTAAGATTGTTTAAAATACCAAATGTTGAATGTTTGAAGGTCTGCAAAAGGGTCCTAAAGGTGTTGATGACAGTACCATACTCTCAAGAAAATATTTGGGATATTTAGGAAAAGTCATAGATTCCAAGGTATTTAATGGAGTTACCATAGTGCATTGCGACTTTGAAGAGGTGAAACATAACCTACAGTGAGCTGTGAAAGTGATGAAAGATAAGGTATTGTAGAAAAAACAAGCTTGGAGAGAGATATCTAGGGTTTACTGTATGAAAATCTATATCATTGTGTCAGAATTATGTTGTGGACAAATTTATCTTTATGGACTTTTGTCAAGGTACAAAGATGAAGTGAAAAGTGCTAAGTACAGGGAAAGCAAGAATTTGTAAAACTCAAGGGTTTGATGGAAGTAAATGTGAAATGATTTGAAGGTATATAGTTAGTGTTGGATACTACTTGGTATTCTTTCAATGAAATTAATGGCATACAAGTGCATCTGATGAAAAAGAAGTGAGAAGTCTCCTAATCATGTAATCATGTATCTTTGGAATGTATTCAAGAAAAAGATTCTCAGAACTTGTAAATGTGCAGTGTGTGACCTTCAAGGTTATGTTCATATTTCCACTAGTTGTAGCAAACTTTTATGTGTCTCATGGTCTGAAAATGGAAGGTTTGGAGTTGAGATTTATGAGTAGGTGTGGACTTGTATGTCAATAGTTTTTAGAAGGTCGGATTATCTCAAAACAAGGGTCCTGAAGAGAAAAACTTGAAGATATAGAACTATGAAAAACCAAACAAGTAAAAATAAAGTGAAAATAACTCATGGTGTCCTAGAAAAGAAAATGACAAGGTTCTGACATGTAGGTGGCTATTTGATCATGTTGTGGAGTCCCTAAACTATAACATGTGTGTCTTTTATGTTTTTGTAATCCTAAAAGGTTATACAAATGTATCCAAAATGCCTTAGGACAGAGAAAGGATTATCATGCATCTTAAAGGAAGAGGGTCTGTGTGTATTGACTGGAGTATAGGTTGAAGTTGAGGTGTCTACATAACATGCAGGAATAATTGTTCTCAATTTGATGGTTGAATATAGTAATATGCAAAGCTACAAGACTAAGGAGGCTAGTTACATGGTGCATTCATGAGTTCTTCCAAAGGATATTGTTCAAAATATGTAATGTATGCACATGCTTCTTTAGCATCAGAATAGGTATATTGTCATGATTAAAGGTGATGTCAAAGGATTTAGAAAGAATCTTTTCTTTCAATGGTCTGTACACATAGCAAAGTCGACCTACTGAAAAATATGTTTGAAGATAAACTATGATAAGATAGTACAAGGTTGTTATAGGGTGTTAATAATCTTTTTCATATGATTCTGAGGTAAAAGAAGTGTGAAGTTTGAAAAAAGTATACAATTGCATGTATGGATGTACAAGAGAAAAATTGAGTTGTTAATATGTGATAGGATTTGAAAGGGATCTGTGAAGTGTAACAAGTCCAAGAAATATTCTCAAGAATTATTGTAGAGGTTGAGTGAAGTCTAATCTTAAGTGTGTAAGAATCTAGCACTCTGGACTGTGAATAATTGGAAAATTAATGATACTACATGATCTTTTAGTGACAATGGAAGAGAGAACAAGTGCCCAATGGTCTTGTAAAGTCAATGTTGATGCTTATTAGTCCCATTGCAAAAAAGAAAAGGTGATTAGTAATCTTGTAAACAAATTCATGAAGGGAGAGAGTTTCTAATGTCTAACCAGAGTCAGGTCATTAAAAACAGGTGTAATGTCACTCAAATGGCTTGAAAAGTCTAGAAGTACTGATGCTTTAGGGAAGTGATGAAGGAGTTGAGTCAACCTCTTTAAGGCTTATGGAAAGGTATAAAAGTTTTCAAAATTTTGCATTTCAGTTAGATAAGGGTTATGAATTCAGGGGAGCTTTCAAAGTGAGATAAGTTAAGCTTGAGCTTCTAGAGTTGTGTGAAGATTTTTAAATTTGCTTTAAGAATGGTGTTTAGGGACAGTGGTCCTAGAGTGTGATATGATAGCCTTGGAAATAAAATGATAACTTTTGAGCAAGGTTCGGTTCTAAAAGGTGATGAAAAGCATGAATGAATATAAAATGAAGGTGTATCAGTTGAGGTAGAGCTATTGTGATGCTTCGTCAAGTTGAGAGGATCAATTTTTTTTGTTGTTAGAGTAAAAGAAGGAAGAATACAGTCCCAAGTGGAACTTCTTGAGTCAAGTAAGTCAAGTTTTGCATTGTTTCATTGAATTGCTTTGTGTTGTCATTTTTACATGTCTAGTAGATGGTATATCCTTTTTCATAGATGGAAAAGGGGGAGAGAAGAATCAGAAACATGGGAATGAGGTCATGCGTGTGCTTGTCTTGTTGGTTGCCATCAATTTTTCTAAATGATGGTGTCCATCAATGACAAAGGGGGAGATTGTTGGCCATTTTAGGTTAGTGTTGTCATTGATGTAAACCCCATTGATGGAAAATGGTGTCAATGTGTCATGTGAATCTCCCTATGATGTTGTTCAGGTGTCAAGTATGAAGTTCATGTGGTTTGGTGAAGTTCAATGTGATCTTGGAGCATGGTTGAGTGAGCTAAGTCACTATTTTAGTCATCTTGAATTGTTTGGAATGTTTCATGATGTTATTCATGGTCCATAAGGTGTGTTACAAGTGTACATGTGTCTACATCGAGTCAAAAACCTTACCGTCAAGTCATGAGTTGTCATGGTTGAGTAAGGTCATTCCAAGATTGTTTCTATCCCTAGAGCATTAAGAATGAGGTAGAGGTGTTATATTTTGAATGAATAAGTCTTGCAAGATCATGGTACAAGTATGATATAAGTTTAACTGAGGTCTATGGTGAGTTTAAAGTATTCATTCAATGGTTTGATGCATTTATAGGGTCCTTGGGAAGCTATACCCCATGAGAAACAGGGATTTTTTACACATGTAAATGAGATTGGATAGAGTTAATGGTTAAGAGATATATAATCTATATGGTGAATATGGAAAGTTAGAGACTTCATGTCAAATTTCAGATCATTCTGAAGAATATATTTGAATATGTGTATGTTTTGGTGAAATCGGGTAAGTTTTGAGTGTGTTGTTATAACAAAGTTGGACCTCCTGATGTTCGTTGTGAACTGTTTGCTTTGCATGGGGACCTGATATATTTGGGGTAGCTTCTAAGGTAAGTTATGAAGGTTTAAAAAATAATGAGGTGATTTGATCCACGGGGGGTTCATTAGCTATGCAATATCCTAACACGTGGGTTCATATTGAGGTAATTAAAATTACTAAAATTAAATTCAATATACTGGTAGACATGAGGGGTTGAAAGGGTTTAATTTATTAATATGTTTTAGTTAGGTATTGGGGGTAGGTTAGAGAGGTGGGCCAAAGGAAAGGGAGGTTTAATTTTAATATATAACTAAAACACAGCATTGAACCCTAGTTTTTAAAAGTAAATACCTTAAAATTGCAAAAGAGTGTGTTTCATAAAGTTAAATTATAATCTCTTTTTGAATAAAGAAATCTCAATTAAGAGATTCTTAACTAAGAAATAATAAGATGGTAGAAAACTAGGATTGAGTATGCTTTTCAACGCAAGTGATATTATTTCACCAGCTTAATTATTTGAAATTAAGGTAGTTCCTCAAATGAAGTTCCTAATGAACTCTAACATTTATAAGTTGATTTGTAATAGTTCTTCAATGGCTATAAACTATCTTTTGAGAGGAAATGAATATTAAAAAAAATTGAGTAAGAAATATGATATTTTTTTTGTTTAATATATTAGGGTAAAAATAAAAAGGGGTAAATAAAATTGTAATTGAAAAATGGGTAAGGTAAATGGAAAAAATAGGGGGTATTTTCATTCTAATAATATAACATGAGGGGGTATTATCAATTGAATAATTAGAGGTAAAAACTAGAATTAAGGGTATTCTTTAATACCATTTGAACGCATGTGCTATACTATACTTTTTACTAAGTGAACCCCCCTTGGTTTGATCATCACTTTTTTATGAATGATCATTGAGAGGATAAAGTGGTTTGAAACCCTAGCTAGGAATAGCTTGGAGAAAAGTTCTTGTATCAACCCAGTTTTTATTTTTAGTGGAAAATTTATGATTGGATGTTATACATGACTCTTATAGATTTCCAAAAAGGTATGTTAGAGCATGTGGTCATATGTGGGCCCCACTTGAATTTTATTGTTTCTGAAGAGTTGCAGTTTGAGGAGAAAGTTGCAAAATGAGGAATGAGCTAAATTTATATTTATGAAATACTAGGATTTTTTATTGATGTTAATGAAGGTTTCAGGTCTGGTCATAGTGAAAAAGTGCAAAGTGTTCCCTATCTTTGGTGACTAGTTTTTGGGGCAATTTAGAGCAACTTTCAATAAAATTGAGATTACAGGAGCTTTAGGGGGAGTTATAACTCAATTCAAGTTGTGTTGTGAATATGGTTAAAATATATTTACACTGGTATATCAAAATTTAATATTGGGAAAGTTATGAGCTGTTATTTTAGGCTTAATTTTGGAAGATGCTCTTTCTAGCATGGCATAAATGCCTACAAGAGGTAAAGTGATGAATTTGAATTTTTCATGATTAGTGAATGTTTATGAGGGATTATAATCATGTATAAGTATGTTACAAGTTTTTTTTTAGTGTGGAAGTAATTTTTGTATGTTGGAGCAAGTTGGGCTAAGTGGCAGTTCTTGAGTCCAAGTAGAGATAAAAAGTAGTTTTCAGAGATGGACCTGTTTGAAGGGCTTCCACTTGGAGTTAAAAGGAGTTATTATATTTTATGGAAAGTTTATTCAGATATATATCCAATGAGGTATATGTTTTTTCTTGGTGAGGTCATTTGATCAATCATTCATGTCATTTTGTGAAGAAATTGTAGTGGAAGTTTCAGGACATGGTTGTTCTTGCTTAAGTATTGATTTGTTTGAGGCATGAGATGGATGAGTTTAATATTTATATCACCTGAAAAGTGAATATGGGTGAATTTGGAACATGTTTAATCCATTTGGAGGTCTTGAAAGTGATAGAAAGTATGTTTATTAGATGAGTTTAGAAAATAGGTTTTTGGTCATCATGTTTTGGTGAAGACAAAAGTGGTTGTGGTTTGAGAAGGTGGTTGTTGCATGAGATATAACTTGTTTAGGAGTGTTTTAAAGGTCTTGAAATTTACATAGAGTGGTCACATGCCATGGTTGAGGTATTCTCTGGTGATTTTGAGATCCAAGTATGAAAACAAGTTGTTGATAATAGTTGTTTGGTGAAGGTAATGAGCCACCATGTCCATTAAATGAAATAATATGATTGGTGAATGTAAATTGTGACTATTTTTAATGTTTAAATGCTATATTACTCATGTGCGGTGAGTTTTATAGCTTGAATAAAAATAGTTTTGACATAAGGGACCTTTTGTCATCCCAATGCAAGGGTTTTGAGGATTTTTGGTGTATGGATGATGGTGCATGGATGTATGTGCAAGGGTTCATAGGAAATACAAGTCCATGAAGGCCTATAGAGATAAATTTGAAGAATTCATGCTTGAGATAGGGTTTGAAGGAATTTGGAGCTGAACTTTGGGATCACTATCAGCTGTGGTATTAGCATATTTTCAGTGGTCATACTTCTTCAAATCTCTTATGATGAGTCATATTCATAGGAGTCTCTTGTTGTGAGTCATATCAACAAGGGTTTAGGTGTTGGTGCTCCTTGTGGGGTTGGTTCCTCACTAAATAAATCTCTTGTGATGTGTAATATTCACTTGAGTCATTTGTTGTGCATAATATTAGCAAAATTTTAGGGGTTTGTGCCTCACTAATTTTTTTATAGGAGGTGTAATATTCTTGCAAGTCCTTGCTTTGAGTAATATAAGAAATGGTTTCAGTGGATTTTCTTCTCCTTGAGGGTTTCCCACTTATATTTGATGTCTTGTGTTCTCTACTTTAATTATTGCACACATAATAAGTTTACATGGTTTATGGATATTCGATGGTTAAGTTGAATGATGAATCTAAGCAATGGAAAATGAAGGTGTAATTGTTATTTGACTGATTCACCCCCCTCTCAGTCACTGTGCTTCCAACAATACTTTTTTTCATCGCCTTGTAATATCACCATTTTCTATTGATTTAGTTAGATATTGATATTGATCAATCATTGTAATCCAAACATGTGATGATTAACATGTTAGTAAATTCATTTTTTAAATACTATTAATTTCAACTCCATTGATGTCTACAAATTTACTAAAATGTTTAGTGAAAGTACCCATGTATTTAAAAAATAAATTACATAATACTTGTTCGCCATCAAAAAAGTTCCAAATAATGGGATTCATCACTCTTAAGGCCTCGAGCAATTCATCCCTTTTAAAATGGTCCTTTATCTCACTAGATAATCTTTGTGAAAGTTGTCTCAATTTCAATCGGGTTTCAAATATAACATCTTATAGAACACATGTCACAGGCATTTCTTCAATTTTTGCTCCTTTCAAATCAACACGTTTGTGAAAATTTTGCATTGGTATCTCCTTCCCATTAACAACAATGCAAATAGTATCATTGACATTGAATTTCAAATAACTTTTAAGATCCTTAATATTTGCAAACAACCAAACACATGACCCTTAAAATTTTCTTGTGACATGTACAACATATCTAAATATTGACATACACATTTTCTCAATTGTTTGAAGTCATACAATGTGTGTGTGTGTGTGTGTGTGTGTGTGTGTGTGTGTGTGTGTGTGTGTGTGTGTGTGTGTGTGTGTGTGTGTGTGTGTGTTGTATATTTTATCAAATAATTGATTTCCTTCAACATGGGGAGACTACTGCATAATGTTAGTAATGCTTCCAAATATGTTAAATGGTACAACAAATCTTTGGCATTGTCAATTGCTGACAGTATTTAAACATAAAACCTATTAAGGATAGATATTCTTCAAAAATTATATATAAAAGCTAATAGATAGAAATCGATTTTGTATCAACATATTTTAACAACATTTTACCATCAGTCACTCCATTTGCAAATTTTTGAAACCCTAAAAATCATATTTAACTACTAGACATATAAGAATGCAAGTCATGGATAAGGTTTTCCACTTTCGTAACATTTTCAAATGTGCTAACAATTTAATATGAAAAATTAATTCTATAAGCCATGTAATGAATTGCAATCAAATAACTGGATGTAAATAAATAAATTTAGTTAGTAATTTTCTACCTATATTTGGTGTGAATGTTGGTTGTGTGGGCATTATTTGTAGCTGGCCAAAAAGATAATATGCTCATTTTTTGGGTACATGTAATCAGTCTAGTAATTAGATTACGAGATAAAAATCAAGATAGTTGTGACAGGCAGTTTGCAAAGTTCTAGTCGGATGGATGTATCTACGTAGTCAGATGGTTGTTGTTCTGGTCATATAACGATGTGGTAGTGACTTTTTGGTCGAATGATAGCAGTCCTATGTATAATGGTTGCATACAAAAATCGATGGCTATTGATTGGCTAGATTGACAATTTTTTCAGCTGGACAAATTTATGTTATTATTAGGCGATTGCAAAAGGTAATATAATCGTTTGCTAGAAGAAGTGTGAATTATGAGTCCCTGGTTTAATGGAATTAGATTTTTACCTTCTGAGTATTATTTAGTATATATATCATGGTGAATGCGACCATTTACTCTTTCGAGGTAAAGGCGATATATAGTTATAATCAAGGAAATATTGTAAATGCTTGGCGAGCTGACCAATAAAAAAACGTACATCCTGATAATTTAGGCGAACCGATGTTGTGTGCAAGTCATCAAAATCACCAAGTGAAATGTTGTGTGCAAGTCATCAAAATCACCAAGTGCAAATTTTAGAATCTCAAATATTTGTGAATTAATGAAAAATCGCCACTAAAATTTTTGATATATGCATGGTCTAAGGCAATGGTTAACATAACCACCTAACCATGACTCCATTACTAATGCCTTCTTCAATATGACTTTTCTCAATGCTCATCTAATTCAAAAACAATGTAATTGGCTTCACATTTGATCATGTCATCATGTTATGAAATAAAGTAATATGTCAACATGTCATCCATTCAAGCTCCTACCTTTTCTTCTAACTATAGTTGGACTAAAAAATAAAAAAATTAGTAAGATCCCCCTTGATAAAAGTTTTATGTTTCTTCCATCAATTAGAACCACAGACATTAATAAGTTTATCTCTACAACTTTTGACATTTAAAATGTGCAATGGTTTGGTATAGTGAACCTGATGTATTGCACTCTAAACATATCTACAATTATCAATACCATAAATAAATGACATGCACAAGAATTCAATTTACTGTTTTTTCACATATATTTACTCATGTTATTTTTGTTGGTGTATGAGACAAATCTTACACACCAACACCCCCCTTCATCAAAGTTGATGTAGAGGTCATGGAAAGTCAAAATAAAAAAAGAACTCCCATAGACAACTAAGAAATATGTGTCATATGGATCCCAACAATTAAAGGTCTGATAAGGTACCCATGTATAAAAATCTCTCTGGAAAATAAGAAGAGGGGAAAATGGGTCTTAAGAACTAAGCCTGATGAGGTGCCCATGTATAATTAAGATCTCAAGTAATGGAGGAAAACTCCAAGGGAAAAACATCCACTTACAAGAGATAAAAGACTCACATAAACAACCTGAAAAATATGCATCAAATGGATCCCGACACCTAAAGGCCTAACAAGGTACCTATGTACAAATTGCAATCTTTCTACAAAAAGAAGATGAGGAGAAGAAGAGAACTAACCATCTCCTTTTGAAGATGATTTCAGATGAACTCACATGGAATCTGAAGGACCCAAAAGACTGTAATCAGTGGTGGAGGGAGGAGGAACATAAAGTGTCTCTGAAGGTGGCTCAACATGTAAAGGAGACAATATATCAAGCGAGGAAGAGATAATTATGTCAAGCTTCATGAGGTCAGATTCTGCAAATATAGATACGTCGTCAAGTGGGTTGAGCTATCGTAGAAGAGAATCCTGAAGAAGAGAGGGAGACAAGAAATCCCAAAATAGATGTGCGGAAGCAGTAGTGGACCTTACCCCAAGACGAGAGCACAAATGAAGATATTTGGATTTAGCGAAGGGTTTGGTAAAGAATATTTCGATCTAATCTAAAGTCTGAACTCTGTGAAGTCTCCAAGAAGAGTGTCATTAATGTGGTCTTCTTCCTGTAGATTGAAAAAGGTTCGGTTGCATCGAACAATGTTTATGCCTTCAGGAAGAATAAAAATGGTGTACTAAAATTCTTCCCACTCCATGAAGGAACACGAAGGTAGTAGTATGAAGAACTCTGAAGCTAGTCCACAACTGAAGTGTGAAATAGGTCTTGCAAGAAGGTGCTCAAGAACAGAAGGTATGGGGATGGATCATTCACCGAAAGAATATCCATATGAAGTGAAAGCACAACAAATGTTGAAGTATGGGCACAACAAATGTCATTGAAGTAAAATTGTCAAAGTATGGGCATGGATCATTCACCAAAATAATATCCATATGAAGTGAAGGCACAACAACCCTCACAATGGTAGAATGAAGATCCACAAGAAGAGGTGGATCAATGATGATCTCCAAAATAGTGGAAGTGATTGATATCCCAGAAGGGGCACTCCTAATAAAGGAGATGAAGCACTCCTGCAAAGTACAATTGTGTGAATACTCTATAAAAGAAAGAACAACTACATGTATTGAAACTCAAGTAAGCTCTGTGAAGAGACATCTAAGGTCTAGCAAAAAGGTTGTTCAACCAATAAAAGAGCAATGTCTGATAAGTATGAATCGTCAACACAAGGAGGAGAAAATGGTGTAATGAAAGTATGAGGATGGGAACATGACTACCTGGTGTCCAATAGAAAAAGAGGGGGTTTAACATCCTTTGAAGGGTGACCGAGAGAGGAAGGTGATGTATCCTCATCAATACTCTCGTCATCAGAACTAGAAGAACAAACCTTATCATCATAAATAGAAACAAGCAAATTGGTATCAACTAAATTATCATCACACGAAGTAGGTGTGAAAACAGTTGTATCTGAAGAGGAAGAATCAATGGAAATCTCTAAAGAGTCTCCAAATAAGGACTGAAGAATGTTCCAAACTATGTGAGGACACTCCATGTGCACCACATGATAGTGAAGAGACATGGAAATGTGCATCAACAAATGATCAAGAAGCATGCCACAGGTGTTAAGCCAATCATTGAGATGATATGAATCACTAGGGGCGGGTACTTGTCCATACAAGTATGGATAGATATCTTATTGAGTGAGAAAATGTTCCATGTTCGAACACCACAATGTATAATTCTCACTACCAAGTAGAAGTGGAAGAGGCTCTAATGCAAAATTTTTCCTACGAAGCATAAGTTTGGAAAGAATATCCTCCATCATGTATCTATGAATAAGAGCAATCATTGCAGAAAATTATGGACGACAAAGCACACTCAAATGGACATCGGACTCATCTGAAAAAGAGTCTGGAATGTAAGAAAATGAGGGTGCGAGAATACACTCAAGGATGCAAGACGTCAAACTTAGCCGAAAATACGTCTGCATGCAATAATAACACCCCTGAACAATATTATCACCCCCTTGATTTCAACACTTTATAGTTTAGTGTGTTGGTTACAATTAAATGTGAATGTGCGTCGAGAAACTGTAAGTCACTCACCTTGCAATTAGCATAATAATGTGCAAGTGTGGAGATCACAATCAAGTTCTAGCGATCACAACAAAATGACACCATAACAAGCACAAACCAATGTGAAAAACAAGAAGGAATTGAAAGAAAATAAGGAATGCAGAAAGAAACAAGAGACACAACCACCCTAGAACAATAATATCACTCCCCATGATTTCAGCACTTTATAGTTTAGTGTGTTGGATACAATCATGTGCGAATGTGCATCATGAAACATTCGGCCACTCACCTTGCAATATGCGTAAAAATGTGCAAGTGTGGCTACCACAATGAGTTTCGAGTGATCACGACAATTCCTCGCCGTAAGCAAGAACAAAATGAGCTAAAAACAAGATAAGGGAAGAAAAGATCAATCTTGTGTGAAGAATAGTGTCTCACGTTACAACAGAAACCCCCTTGTTGCAAGACTATGGTGAGCGCATTCACTAGTCCACAAGCAATAATAAAAGTGACTATAATGCAAACTATGGGCTCAAAACGAGTCCATGGTACCTCGAAAACACTAAAAATGCTCCAGAAAGGCGAAAAATAGCTAAAAGGGGTGCTACACACTCCAACAAACAATTAGTAGTAAAAAAATGTCCAATAACGCTATAAAAAACACTTTGAATTTTCCCGATTAGTCTAATTTTAAAGATTAAAAATAGGTGAAAAAAACGCCAATGACAATAATAATGATTAAACGACGTTATATTTAACTACTAATGTTTAATTAAAGAGCTAACTTAAATCAAGAAAGCCTCTTATTTAACTTCCTTCGATTAATTAACCACCTAATTAATTTAATTGACCACCTTTGAATAACTTACCACTTTAGATTAAGACCGCCTAATGACCTTACCTTATAAAGTTCAACCTTTTAAAAAAATAAAAATTACTTTTAAATAAAAACAACCATATAAAAATAAAATCAAGCATGAAAGAAACAAGTGTAACATTGTCATAAATCATAATAAGAAGGTACATATAGCAGTGTTGTGTAACTACCGTGTATGACATGTAGACACATGAAACCCTAATTAATTCTAATGACCTATGATTTCACTAAGTGAGATAACTAACCACGTGAGGTGGACAAGACGCCGAGTGACAAGAAAACAAGTCACAATTTCATGCTTATTTATTTCATCAATCCATGTCAAACTAAATTTGATCCAATTTACATGTGATACCACTTGCTCATAGAATGTCACCTCTTCTTTTTCTTCACCTTTAACTACTCATCCCTTTATTATCACTACATTCTCTTCCATCCTTAAGAGGAGGTTGTGATGGTCATATCCACATAATATATTTAAGACTTACAAATAATTTTGATTAGTCAAGAGGAAGTAACAATTATTTTTTTACAAATTACATATTCATTGGCATATTGCAATATTAAGATCTTTAAAAAAACTACACATAACAAATAGGTATGATTGTCATAATATTTTTTTATATTTAAAGAGATGGGTCTTATGGTAGTGTGAATCTATATAGAAATAAAAAAATCAAAACAATCATATAATTTTTTCACAAGATTTATTTATCAAATCCATATATATGTGGTTGTTTCAAGTTTTAGGATAGGTTGATTCAATTAAATAAAATCATAATCATGTGTTATTTTTAGACAAAATCGTCTAATGGTAATGTGAATCTGTGAAGAAGAAAATTTAAAAATTCATATAATTTTATCAAAAAATATATTATCAAATCCATAAATAATATGTTGCCTCAATTTTATAGGAATATTTGATTTAATTTCAATTAAATATTATTGTATTTTCCTCACTAAAATTAAAACACTCAATTAGATTTTTATTTTGAACATTAATAGCAAGCAATTTTAATGGGATTACAAAAGATGGAAAAACATATACTTTTCATCAATGAGTTCATACACTTCCACTTAGCAATCAATAAAGAAACAAATTGATTTGTTTGTACTAAAAAGGAGTTTTTCTAGTCCAAGTTTCCATGTGGTGTTAATTGCCAAATGATATATATATTCCAATCTAATTGGCCACTTTGAGGGTTTGTTGACTCCAGAGTTTTCACTGTAATTTTTGCTAAGGTTGGAGTAGAGCACGCAGGGGGCGGGAGACAAGGGTCGTGCACGTCAAGTTTGGAGTAGTGAGTGTGGAAGGAGGATATGCCCAAGAAACGAAAACAGCCCAAGTCACAAAGACCACACGCAAAAGGCATCAAGCTGGCAAAAAGCGACAAAAGTGCAAAACAGACAAAAAGGAGACAAGTTAGGGGAATGTGGCGGCGTATGGCAAGGGGAATGACAAACTGACATTGATAGATCTTCTTATCTATCAATGCAAATCTTTGGGATGGGAGTCTCGTCCCTTCCGCTAAATCAGATAGAGTCCTAGGTGTTGTCTATGCATTAAATGTGTTCCCTGACAGGTTCAGACAAAGGCCAACCACCTCCAGTGATGGCAACCGCTTACTTTGGGCGGGAACAAGCTAAATTTGAATGGAGATCCATGTATAAATAGAGCACTCTCATCCTAAGGTTGGGTTGTTGGTTGTTAGAGTTATGGTAGTAATTGTTATTGATGGCATAATGATCGTTGGTTTACTGCTATTACACCCATGAATGAATCAAGCTAAATCCTTGGGGTTGTAAGCCATTAATGGCAACTTTGTACTTTGTCTTGAATGAATGAATATAATGGTTCGCACATCTATGTTATTATTCTAATCCCCCATCACGTCGTGATTGTGTGTTGTATTGTCTATACATTTAACTCTCGTGTAAGGGTGGGATTATGTTAGTGTTGTTCATGATAAGTATAGGTCAAGCGCCTTTTGTTCCCCTAACTAGCAAAGGACCTAGCACACTGAGTGCACTTCGAGTGAGCATGCAAGAGAAATCTTGTGTGATATGTCAACGTGCATGGTGGGTAAAAGGGGCTTGTGCGCTTGTGTCAAGCCCTCCCTAGGCTAAATGTGGGAATGCTAGTAAACACCCCAACAGGGTTGCATTGTAGGTTTTGACACAAGTGCGTCATGAATTGCATCACAATTAAAGTGATTGATGTGCACAAAGTGTACATACAACTTTTCATGTAGTGAGTAAAACTGTAGATGTAAATTACGACACTAATGTATGCCACAAACATGCCACAAACAAAACCTAACAAAAAAATTGTCTATTTTTGGTGGAATAGTCACCAAATATGAAAAAGTGAATTTCTACCACTAGTTCCTCTTATATTACTAGTGTACATTCATAAAAAAAAGGTTTTAGCAAACATCAAATAGAAGCTCTACCAATTAATTAGTGTGTTTAGTTGTTTTGCCAAGGGAAGCAACAATGTCCAATATTGAAAGGGTAGTGTAACATTGAACATTAGCATGCAGTGCAGAAGGTCGTTGCACAAAAGGGTTCACAAACGATTCAATAGCAATAATGATTGCTACATTCGGGTCTTGCATCCATTCATAAAGAGCGTGGGTGTGTGTGTAGCGTGCACATGCGTGCATGCATGTGTCTGTGTGTAGAGTGAGTGCGTGTGTAGAGTGTGCGCATGCGTGCATGTGTGTGCGCGCGCGTGTGTGTTTGCATGTGTGTGCTTGCTTGCATGTGCGTGTGTGCGTGTGTGTGTGTGTGTGTGTGAACACCGCAAATTTATCCAACTACATAATCTATGTTAGGAGTCGCAAGAGTGTGGTTTAAGTCTTATTGTGAGGCATACAACCTAAAGGTTAGTTTACAAAATCATAGTTTAAAACCTTGTTCTCGATAAGCCAAAATTTCAACTTGTACTTAGGACTTGTGAGTTTTTCAACAATTAGCCAACATTACTTAGTAACTTTATTGCTACTTTTAAAATATATATAAATTCATAGTATAAACTACAATTAAATGTAAAACATTGATAAACGACACCAAAAAAGAATGTCAGGGATGCACTAGTATATTTTCTCTTAAATTTCTGCCAAAAAAACAAAGTACCAAACTATAATCTACAATGTGGATAAAGTCATGAAATATCAAATATACATAATACATTTCATCTCTAGAGGCTTATGACAAGTAGCTAAACCGGAAGTCGATGACAATCTTAAACAACAAACTTAAACCCTTTAAAACGAAACAAAAAAAATTAGAATCTAGTCGTAGCTGCTAATCAAAGAAAGAAGTAGAAGATGAAGCACAAATCATGATTCATACTAGAAATGTAATCTATTATTGAGTACTTTAAAACTTCAAACTTCAAAGATAATGAAATATTAAATATATGCATGTAGGTTGTAGGTTGTGACTGCATTTTCTTGAGGCTTGAGAACAAAGTATGTATAAAAAAATGGTAGGCAACTGTAGGTTGTATTACTATGAATACCCTTGGGTCTTGTTGATCATTATATCAGTATGTATTTCTTGAGGCAACCTTAAACAATGGAAACCTTACTCTTGTGTACTTGTCCCAACGTCAATCACTCTATACATAGATTAGAAAAGTGCCAAAAATAACTTAGCTCCACTGACCATGCATTGCATTTGTGAGTCGCAAAGAAAATACAAAAATAAGCATAAAATCATTTTTTTCCATTTGTACTTTTATCCTCCCCTTCTGGCCAAATTGTGGTGATTTTCACCGAGTACTCGCAATTAATCAACAAAAATCGCCAATAAAATGCCAAAACCCTGCTCTAATTTTCAAGGAGATAGATGGTTTGATAGTCAACATGCAATTAATCGATGATTTTTTTTCAATTTTTGAATATATGTAGGAAGTCATCAAAGATTTTTTTTTAAACGATGTATTGGGGAGGACAAGAAATCTCGACAAATATGCAAAATTTTAAGATTTTCGCATCTACAAAATATTTGCAAATTAAGGTTCAATTTTTTTTTTAATTTTTGGAGGGGTGAGCGGCGATATGGGGACTGTTTTAAATGGGAAGCATTGAAGAAAATATTTTTAAAATTTATTATAAAAAAAAAAATTGGTTAAGTTTAATTGTGCATTTTACTTTTCATGATGGTGTTGTGGTTGCGAGATATGGGCTAGTAGAACAGCGAGGTCAGAATGGAGACAAATTGAAAGAATCCAAAAGCAGCAATCAATAAACAATTTCATAATAAAGACTGCAGTTCCATATAAAATCATCCTTTCCTAAACAAGTACTTTCCCTCTAGAGGCAACCGCTATGACCAGGGTTATATGTCAGTTGAGAAAAACAAAAAAAAATGAAACCAACAAGTGGCCTAAGGCTGCAAAAAATAAATAATTGCTTAGACGAAAAAACATGTGGATGAAGTTGAACCACGCGTGGATGAGTAGATAAAATGTCAGCAGAAATGAATGCCTAAAACTTAACAAAGACAAAAAAACTATGTGATGAAATATTTAGAACAATGATGTTGAAGAAGAAAACAAGTAGGAAGCATTAGTACTATATTACAAAGTTCAACCCAACATAGGAACATTGTAAAAAAAACATATATAAGAGCTGAAATTAAATGGAGGGAAAAGATCATCATTGCTCAATTAAAGACTAGCTCCCACAGGGTTAGGTGCGAGACAGGGAGATAGACCACACCTAAAGAATCGTGGGCAGAGAGCACTTGTGTTCTATGCATTATAAGGGTATTCGAAACGGAGGAACATTTCATCCTTGAATGTCCAAGGTAAATGAACATCAGAGCCAAGTATGAGGAAATTTTGCTATTTGAGGAAAACAAATTAAAAGATTTGGGAGAGATGTTGTGATTCAAATTAACAAGAGGAGCTGCCGCCTTCTAAAAGATACCACTAAGCCCACGTGTTATTTACATACATGTGGATAATATAAGTTAGATTGATTAATTGTATCCTCGTCACTTTCTATTTGTCACACTTAATAATGATAACAGCATCCAACCTGCAAGGAATCATTGAGCTGGTTGTGGATGATATAAAGACTGAGAGAAGCATTTGCGATGTATTAATGAATCTTCTCACTGAACTTCATTGAAAATCCATAAGCCAATATACTCGGTTCTTTGATTTAAATATTTTTTTGTGCTTTTTTTTTAGAAATAAACCACCACCAGCAAAAGATCATTAGGAGTTTCAATGGGATTTACCACTGAAATGAATCGTCGCCATATATTATTTACATGTCCATGCCAGCATAATATTGAGACTTACACTGTTTTACTTCAAGCTAGGTTTTCAATGATTATTACAATTGGCTATCTTACAAGGAAAGACGGTTTCTTTAATAAATTTTTCAAAATAGTAAATGCAGGGACTATACATTTTCCTCATAATTCTGGACTTGAACGGAGAGAAGAAATGGTTTCTGCAATTGATTGCTCTAATTGGGGGAATGCAATTCCAAAATTCTACATAATTTCAAAAGCAACAAAACAAAAGAATAGTCTTACAATAGCAATCATTCTCCAAATACTAAGCAAACAGAAATTCAAAAATTAGGCCCACAGAGCTACGCTTTGACCAACAAGAAACTACATCTGAAACATTATACACATTAGACTTCACGCCATGTTGCACTGAATGGTTTGATTGAACTCTTCTTGCACTCAATGAATCCTTATAATGCTTACATTGTATATACAATATATTTTACAAATGTAACTTTTAAACAGTAATGTTTTGGCATTATGATTAAAAATAGACTCTAAATCTTACTGAGAAGGGGGTGGGGGGAGCGGGGTACAGGAGGGGAAGGCATGACAAAAATCATGATACAGATTTACCAATATTGTATCTTTCTACAAATTATTGAATATTGCATCTCTGGAAAATGCATAATAGTCGGATGCGAAAACCAATCTGCGATATCCCCCAACAAGGAAATGTGGTCCCCCATACTTGAGAATGATGTCACCAGCATAAAAGAGGCGCCAAACTTACAACTACAGGGCAAAAAAATCATCTGAAGTTCCGAAAGGAAATGGAAAAATCATTCAGATTATAGATCCACATTGAATATTCATCTGAACTTCATGCCAAACCATCAATTGAGAAGAGAATTTAATTCAATTCCAGTACGAACTTATTTCCATTTCTAATAGAACCCCAAAATGAATGGCAACTACAGTATTGATTTTAATACATCATACATGCTAACTCAGCTCCAATGACTCCCGACTCTACTCTAGCACTTATCCAAGCAATGTAATTTGCTCAAATCCAATACCTTAATAAAAGATCATTAAAATAAACTAATAGAAACAGAAAGTTGCACTTGTGCGAACAGAGAGGCAACCATCTGGTTCAAACCTTGATTTATAAGTAGCACAGTTCTATTGATAAGTAAACCATTCATTCTCCTCGATGCTATATCTTGCTCAAGGCGTTACGTAATGACTGCTGCTATAGTCTTTCCTGTGAAAACAAAAACAATATTGTTCACATTGTCAGCCACATATGGAGTATTGTCAGACTTTTTTTACAAGTGCAAAGCTATCTCTAAAGCATGCTAATAACACAATAGAAAGCTCCTGTGATGTCCACAAAACATAGAGCTCAGATTTCTTCATAACCAAGCATGCTGTGATTCACTACAGTGCAATGGCCATTTACCAGGCATTTTGGCAGTTAGCTATCACTGTTGCAGCTCAAATTCTCAATCAAGAAGTTTCCAAAAAGAATGATCAAATTCCTCCCCAAATAAAACCCAGGTGCCTCACGTAAAGGCCTTAGAAGATAGTTATGGTATGAAAAGTATTGGCTATCGAATGCCACGTAAATAATAGAGCCAAAATTAAATTAAAGCCACATGGGCAATAGTATGCTGCTTAAGCTATTAATGATACCAGCTGCATCTGTAGAAGGGTCGAATGAATCATTGAATAAGATAGTGTAAAGCATCTATAGAAATACTTAATGAGTGAAATAGAATAAGCTCTGATTGACTAATTGGATTTAACTAATTTATGGATTTATTATTAAGGCACTTGGACGTTTTCTCACAAAGATAGAGATGTCAACTTCAACCTCATTGATCTAACCTTGGATGTCCCATGAATTTTGTCACTGGAATTGTTGGTAGTCGCCTACTCATGCAGCACCCATGCAAAGGTGCTGCTATTTTTAGGTGCATTTCTTTAAAGTAATGGTTGTGCCTAATAATAGTAGAGCTAACTTAGCTTTGTAATTGAGTTCATTGAAAAAGCAATGGCTCTGCATTAAAGTATTATTTTAATACCTTAGCTTGCTTTTCAAGCAAGGTTAACTATAAGATGTGCTTTAGTTATAAAAATAAATGCTCTCATTGTGAGAGGTATGCTGAAAAGACTTAATTGTCAAAGGCTGGAACTTTGGATGTTGGTTACTGTATTTGCAAGCTTTTTCCAGTTAATACAAGGTTGAAAGTTCAGCTGGGTTTTTTACCCGAAAGGGTTTTCTCAGGATAAACACTATGTCAATATGATAAATCAGCTGTAACTTCAAACAGATTCGGTAACTTTTACAGCTGTTTTTCAAAAGATGATAAATCTGAAAAAATGTCAGATCATCATTAAACATCTAAGAACCTTTTTTAATTAGAAGCAAGAAAGGGATGGAATATGACACAGTAAGTGTAAATGATAGAAAAGCTCTTATATTTTTCTTCAATGTGTGAGCTAACAAACTATCAATAAGATCTGTCACAAAAGCTTGGCATAGTTTTCCTCCAAAAGATATTTTAATCTACATGTATGAGGATAAATTTAATAAGGCCAAATGAAAACATCAATTTTTCTATGAGACCCAATCGACTGAAGTTTTACACTTCAGAGAACAATACAATCATAAAAATATAACTAGTTTTAAATCCAGCATCCAAGAACTCATATTCAAAATCATACCTGCAGCATTTGCATCAACTTTGGGTGTTGCTCCAAAAGCTGGCGTAGTTTTTCTTGATCACTCAGTAGAGCCTGACAGAGGGTTGAAAATATTTCAATTACTAGAGGAAATGAACTTGAATATGGCTTGAATATCCCCACCATGTTCAAAACAAAGATAACAATCCTACAGGTGCATACCTGAATAGATTCAGGCGAACTGAAATACTGCTGAAGCCTCAAACTTGATTCTTGCTGTTGCAGGTTTTGATGTTGAGTATGTTCAGCTTGTTGATGATGATATTGCGGGAGAAGATGTTCTGCTTGTTCAGGCTGTTGCTGCTGATGCTGCTCCTGCTGCTGCTGAGGATAATAGGGCTGCTGAGCTTGCTGCTGATGCAGATGGGGATTCTGCTGCACAGTCTGTGAGAGATGATTTTGCTGTGGGGATGGTGGTTGCAGTTGAAATTGTATATGTGGGGGATGCATAGAAGCTTGTGCATGAGCTTGTGGCCTCTGTTCTAATGGTTGGTGAGGCTGAAGAGGGGGCCGTGGCTGCTGAGGAGGCTGAGGTGGGGGTGGACGGGGTGGTTGTGGTGGTTGAGGAAGCTGACGTGGTTGCAAAGGGGGTTGCGGTGGCTGTGATGGCAGATGCTGTTGACCATGATGTGTATGAGTTTGCTGACTTTGTCCCTGCTGTTGAGATGAAACACCACTGGAAGGGTTTCCTGGCAATGACATAGGCCTGCCAGGAGGCAAAGGAGGTACAAAAGCAGGTGGTAAGGGATGAGACTGTGGGGCAGAACTCGAAGAAGTGAGTGGAGGTAATGGAGCAGCTGGAGTTGACTGAATATACATGCCAGACACCGGCTGGACACTTGAAGCTTGCACAGAGGTCTGAAGAGCTGGAGGGGTGGAGAAAGGTGGAGGCATAGGAGGAAGTGGTGGAGGTGGTCTACCTGAAGCAATGTTTTCATCAGAGACTCTGGTGGTCGATGCAACACCAACCCATGGTGTTGTTGAAGTGCTAACACCAGAAATAGAATCAAAAAGAGGACGCGGAGGAGTTGCTAGGGCAATAGAACCATAACTAGCTGGTCGTGGATGTTCATGATGAAATTGTAAGGATGGAGGTTGATGAAGGGGCACTTCCAATTGACCACGAGAACCAGTTGGAGGTAATGGTGGTGCACTTGTGGCATTCATACCACTGCCCACACCATCCTTAAAGTAATCTTTTGGAGCTGTATATTTCTGATCCCTTCCAGGCAATGATGGAACTGGACCACTCACTGAAGAGTCAAAAGCATGAAAAGGTAAACCTGAAGGAAGAGGAGGTTGGACATCTCTTGTGGAATGCATGTAAGAAGATGCAAGCACATTACCAGCTTCGACCCTCTGAGGAGTTGAACCAGAAGGAACTGCTGGCGGTGGTGGCAAAGGTGGCAATGGCGGTGCATGTGCAAGAGCTTTCTGCTCAAAATATGCCTGGGATACAGTCAACATTGCCCCAGGACCAGGCTGTGATTGACTGGAGCGGTGATGAAGAGAAGTCAAAGACATGGATCCCTGCTCTGCTACTGTTTGCATAACTCCTGAAACAGATCTTTGATCGTAGAATTGCAACAAAGTCTCTGGTGGTTTAGACATAGAAAGTGTCTCATACCCCTGTAAAGAAACGGGCATTGTGTTTTGCATTCGGGTGTTAAATTGCTCCTGGTGAAATGGCATTTCCCCACTCACAATCTGTTTTCCTTGTCCTCTATCCCCAGTAAGGCTACCGTGTCTCGGAATCCCGCCATCAGACCGTGTAACAGGCTCTCTGGATACACCAGTTGCAGGATTAATACCCTCAATTGAATTAACCAGAGTTTCCTTGCTATCATGAATAAAATGTTGAGCACTGCCAGTGTTAAATTCTGCATCATCAGCAAGTGAATCAGGTGAACTAGCCCCACGTAAACTAGCTGGGGCAGATGGTAAAAAGTCGTCAGACTGTGGGAACTGCAACATATCATCTGACTCAGAGACAACATCCAATTCAATATTGATTTCTTGTAAGTCATCTTCAAGGTGAGTCTTCATATGTCTAGACTTACTAACTTTATCAACCGTACTCTCAGTCTCGGGGGGCGGTGTCTGCACGGGTTGTTGCAAGTCTCCACTGGCTGAAGCTACTAGCTGTTGGCGTTCCCTTTGCCTGGCCATAAACTCATCAACATGGATAGATGGTGGCCTACCACCAGTAGAGCCTGCACGTGGAACAGTCACCACATTGGAGCTGCTACTCATACCATCATTGTTTCTTTCTCTTGCAACATAATCATCAACATGCATAGAAGGCGGTCTGCTAGTATTAGGCTTGCGTTGGCGAAATGTGTCCCTTCTAGATGGACCAGATGAGGAAGCAGTTGGACCTCCAGTGCGAACAAATGAGCTAGTTGCAGTGGCTTCTGCTCCCCCTACTGACCCTACACCATCCCCTCGTTGACGCCTATTTGAGCCATCCACTGACACTGTTTTTCTCTTTAATGATGGTACTGGCATTGTAGGTCGATCTGGTGAAGAGTCTGGGCATTCCCACATAAATTTATCTGCAAGACGCCCCAAGAAGTACGCCTCATCAGTTCTATGAATACCCTTTTGTAATTCTTCAAGGTCTTCATTGGACATTGCCGATCCTTTGCAGATGCATTTTAATAGAACTTCTGACTTGACAGATAAATGAGGTGGCAACTCCCAAGATGAAAGTGGAAGCTCAGAAGATGGCAATTCTGTTTCTGGCACTATTTCCGGCACATGAACTGTACTTATAGATTTCTCCAGCAAACAATGCATTGCTCTTACAGCTGCTCTGGTCTATCATGATAAAATAATTATTGATTAGTATAAAAACTGAAAACAAATAAAAATCAAAATAAGTGAAGTACATGTTCAAACAGAAATAACTTAGGTTCACAATCTGCTTGTACCTGCTCTAATGTTGTCAGTGTATGCAAAGAAACATCTGTGCCCGCCCCACTTATTTTCAAATTAAGAAGATCGATCATGTGAAATACATGTTTCAATTGTTCTTCGTTCTGATTTTCTGCTGACCCACATTCAAGCCCAAAAAGAGACCTCGCTGCCACAAGGCCATGTGCACTGCATGTTGATCCATTAGCATCATGGTTAATTAGCAATCAACCTGTGCATTTCATAAATTCTTGAAAAGAAGAATAATATTAATTAAAGAAAACCAAAGGGCAGAAGCACAACAACGAGAACAAATACATGGACTTGCAATACAAATTGGGCATCTCTTTTACATGATGTTGGGAGAACTTGTCGTCAATTTTTAAAAAAAACTTTAAAAAAAGGTTCACCACCATACAAAGAAAAAAACCGTTGTCGCATTGAGAATGAAAAGCCGATGTTCCCGAATACTTGCATTTTCATTGTTCAATAAAGAATATGAAAAACAAACAGGAAACATTGCACAATATGTATCATCTACTAATATGCTCGAGTGCATGCCATAGCTAATGAAAAATAGCCTTGGAACCTCTGTTCAAAAACTCGGCGAATCTCAGCGATGACTCGTCGTTTGCTTGGGAAAAAAGAACTCTGCTTAGAACTTGCGAGAGCCAAGTAATGATGAAAAAATAGCATGCTTTAAATTGCTGAAACTTGGCAAAACTCACCAAAACTGGGCGAGTCCATGCACAAAACTCAGCTGCTACTGTGTAAAATAGTCCCGCCGAAAAAAAATGACACTTTTAATCAAAAAACCCATGATTTCTTCTCTTTCTTCTCTGCAAGGTGATTTTTCTCATTTCATAGTTGTGATGTGATTAACAATGGTTTCCATAGGCTCTAAAGCATTTTCACAGGTTAGTGTCGACATTTAGTTTGCTAAATTTGTTTTGAATTTTCATTCCATTTTAGATACCCTAGGTTTGATATTTTTTTTTTGGTTTTTCCATTTTATTCTATTTGTTCCTTTGATAGACACTAGCAACTGGGTTTTAATCTAAACCTGTTTTTTGGTTTTATAGGGTTTCGACATGTTTCAATTTGCAGCGCTATACATACAAAGATGGCATCAGCATCCAGTTCAATTATCTATTGTATGCCTAAGAACTCTGATGACCCTTCTTGGAATCATTTTGAACCAGTTGCAGAGGCCAATCATGTCATATGGAATTATTGTAAGTTTAAGATGAGTGGAGGCATCAACTGCCTCAAAACCTGCTTTTTTGGTTTTATAGGGTTTCTACTTGTTTCAATTTGCAGCATTATATATACAAAGATGGCATTGGCATCCGGTTCAATTATCCATTGTATGCCTAAGAACTCTGATGACCCTTCTTGGAATCATTATGAACCAGTTGCAGAGGCCAATCATGTCATATGGAATTATTGTAAGTTTAAGATGAGTGGAGGCGTCAACCGTCTCAAATACCACCTCACTCAAATTGCAGGACAGACATTTTCTACCTGAGGCTCCAAGGAAGATGGTTGCTTAGCTTGCGGATTATGTGGAGAAAAGAGGAAAAAAGGGAGGAAAGTTGAAGCAATTGCAGCCCTAGCAAATAGAAGGGCAGCAAGGTGTGCAGTTATCTAAGACTCCAAGATGGAGGGACATAGGTGACAGGGTTCCAGGAATGGCGATAAAATTCCCATATTTTAGGGGCTGCAATTTAAATAACATAAAAAATTTATGTGTTACAAATAAATTTTAAAAATAACTTGAACAAACAAAAACAAACTGAAAGCCTGACAGCTGAAACCATTACTCCAATAATCCAACACATAAGCCAAAATATGATATTTATTATGCATAGATAAATTGAGAATTGAAAAAAAAAAAACAAATAGCAATCCCTTAAAGGGTATCAAAGGCAGAAGAAACTATCATCAACCAGATTGAGTCATTTGGTCAGAAGAAAAATCCAACCAAAACACCAATCTAAGTCCTACTTTCCAGTGCATTGTGGAGTGCAAGTGGCCATCATACACATCAAATAGCATCATTATAAGATTATTCTACATTATCTCCTACAGGTCCTCTATCATCCCATTTAGACAGATTTCATAAACCGTCCACCAAAATACACCACCTACAAACAAAACTCAAAAACTTTAAGTATAACTGTAAAAACTCCACAGGGGCAAGTCATCAAAGACTGAAACAAGAGTCTAATTTTAGACCTACAACTCAAAGGCAGCAGAAGACTTGCCTTCTGTTCACAATTTTCTCATATTCATTTGATGGACCTCATAATAACTAAACAACCATCAACAACCTTACCTCAATGGGCAAAGCACATCACACATTCATCAACAGCTAAACAAAATCTAATTTGTAGGCCGCTCTTAAAATCCATTTTCCCGCACAAATGCATCACTCCTCAGCAAACCTATCCCACAAACGCACGCAAGCAGTGTGCATTTTTGAAAACTATTTTTTTAATTTTAGGGGGTGTTGTAGGTTTAATTGATGTAGGGGATGCTAGGACATTCCTCGAACATCTTGGGGACATCACAGCATCTCTAAGACATCATCCCGAGACATCCCATGCATTCAAAGTTCCTAAGACATCCCGAGACCATTCCTGGATTTTAGGGAATGACCCAGGGATGACCCCTTTAATTTTTGTAAATAGGGGTGCGTGGGGGGAGCAGTTATCCCCATCCACATCCCAGTCCCCAAGCTGTGCTGTAAAAACCAGCCTAACCGGAACTGCAACCAAAACCGGCCAGTTCAACTGGTTCAAAAGGAAAAGCCATAAACCAGCAAAAAAACCAACTCGTGGGACCGGTTCGGTACAAAACCAGTCCGAACAGGCCAGTTCTTTAAACCGGTCCAACAGTCATGAACAGTAATGTTCACTGTTTCACGATTTTTATGAATGTTGGTGTGTGTCACCATCCAGCCTTATCACCAAAACAGGTGCCCTACAATTGTGTCACCTACTTGCATTCGACTACCTATATTAATGAGTGTTTATCCTGTGTATTCATATGTTTTATTTGCAGAACTAGTAGAAGGGGTAGAGTAGACATCACAGAAAACATTTTACAGGCAGAAAATATCTTACATACAGGATTTCCCTAGACATTTCCCACTTCTGGCTATTATTTTGAGTGTTTACAACAACACACAATAGAGTTGCTGCAATAGGGTTACCTTCTTTAAAAGCTTAAATTTAAAGCATAAAAAAATCACAGCCAAAGATATTGTAGCTGACAGGTTTAAAATACAGACTCTTCCTTCTCCAGCTTAGGATAGAAACCCAGGTGTAATATAGTTTGCCAAAAAGCATATTAACCAGCAGTACTAATAATAGAAAATTACATATCTTATCCATCTTGTAGGATAGAAAATTGTGGATATTTGAGACTTGTCAAAATAGAAAATTTCGATGCTTATCCCGAAATCTATATCCAACCTGTTGAAATTTAGGGTTAAAGAAGTAAATATGTTATTTAGAGTCTCATTGTTTATGTATTTTGCTTCGGATATGTATTGCACTTGGTACTGTTTTGCTATATTTACCCTTACATGATATATACATGAGTAAACTTTGCATATTTCGTCTCTAATTGTTTGGAATCATGGTTTGAAATCTTTAATATATATTGTTTTCATTATATATATATATATATATATATATATATATATATATATATATATATCTTTTTAGTAAATCGATCAGATTCTGGTCCACTGATCTGAGTTCAGTCAAATCCTCGGCCAGTTTCAAGTCCAATTCTGACTATTAAGCATTGTCCCCAAGTCCCTAAAACATCCCATACATCGAAGATGGCTTGGAGAGGGAGCAGCGGGTCCCCACATAAAACTGAGAGGGGGTGATTCTAATGACATGGGGACCTCTTCTATTGCCCCAACTCCAAGTGGCCGACGATGGGCAGAGGCCTCATCTACTAGAAATACTTCAGCTACACATGGAGTTGGACAAGGTTTTTTGTTTGCTCGAAGTAGTCCCAGGTTGCAACCTTCACTTGAAGGTACTAGACAGAACCGGGAATTGCACAATGAAGCAAGGGTAGTTGTGGAAAACTTTTGGTATTGCAACAAAATTCCATTCAATGTGGTGAAAATATTAAGAAAATTAGGTGGCTACATTGACTGTTGTTGTGAAGAGGTTAAAGGCTCCTATCCTCATGATTTGAGTGCCCTGTTGTTAGACAATACCATCCAAAATACATAAGTTATAGTGGATAAGCACAAAAAATATGGCATAACAAGGGTTGCACCATCTTGTCTAATGGGATGACAAATGGGAAAAAATACACTTTGATTAATTTTCTAGTGGCTTCAAATGGGGAGCTAGTAATCTTGAAGTCGATTGATGCCTTCCTCCAAGTTAAAAAGGCAAACACTTTGTACGATATGTTGGATGAGGTGGTGATAGATATGGGTGTGGACAATGTCATCCGAGTTGTGACAGACAAGGCAACAACATATCTAATAGTAAGGAGACTTCTTGAGGAGAGACACACACCCTACACTTTTTAGACCGCTTGCACAACCCATTACATTGATCTCCTACTTGAGGACAAAGGAAAGATGACATGGGTGAAAAATGTGGTTGAAGATGCAAGAAAAGTCACAAAGTTTATTTACAATCAGTTTTCGGTGCTAAGCTTGATGAGAGACCACACTAATGAAAAGGAGCTTGCGCAAGCAGAAATCACATTCACCACAACTTTCATCACATTGCAAAGTAGTACACCCTCACTAACATCTCTTAAGTAGATGTTTGCGAGTATATTGTTGTTGGAGTCTCCCTATGCTATGAAGGCCGAAGGAGAAAGGGTCATAAAGACCATTTTATGGCATGTTTCCGAAGCATAGAGATGAAATCCTTAGCATTATCTTAAACTGTTTTTTATTCATCATTTATTTAAATATTTTTTAAGAACTTTTTGGTTCAAATTTCTCTTAATTTTGATTTTAAACTGTGCATTTCTTTCTTGTAGGTGTCGGAGACTTTAGTTTGAGTTTTTCGCTAGGAGTATGGGGAAAAACACGCAATGGGTTCTCAATATCAGGGCACATATGTGGCCAAGGACGTAATAGCAAATTATTATGGGCCAAATAAAAGAATCTGAACCCATTTGGCACATAATTGATCGGAAATGGAACAAGAAGCTCCACCGAAATATACGTGCAACTTTTATTCAGATTCATTTATAGCCGATGAGGAGGCTATGAATGGCCTCAACACATGCATAGAGAGGCTAAACACCAATGAAGATACTAGAGAAGCAATTCTTGATAAGTTGCATATTTACAAGACTTTTCTTCAGCTCTAAGCATTTGAAGGAGAAATACCCAACAACCAAGTAAAATACAATTGAGTCATTTGGTTTTAGTCTCATTACTCGTAGATACTAGACTTCTTTCATTTATTCAAACATAGTTGATTTACAAAATTATAAATATTTTAATGTCCTATTTGCATATTCGTGGTGGGAAGATTATGGTGCAAGTACACCAAATCTCCGAAGGCTTTCCATTTGCATTCAGTGGCATTCATGTAGCTCTTCAAGGTGTGAACATAATTGGAGCACATTTGAAGTTGTTCACATAAAGCATAACGTGTTAACACAGTGCCTCAATGAACTTTTTTATGTGATACAATCTTCTTCTCCGCATGAGACATTCAGAGGGGCAAGAGAGTAGTGATGCAATTGACTTAAATGATATCGATCCATATGCCAACTGGATTGTTGAGCCTAGGAGTCTAGATGAGCAGCCCATGTTTGCGGAGGACATCGCAAATTTGGAGAGGGAAGCAGAGGAAGAGATAGCATTAGAGGCAATAGTGGCATCAAGAGCAAGAGGGGTTGGTGACGATGCAAATAATATCTTTGCAGATGATGTTGTTGCAAAGGAAGAATATTTACCTTCCACTTCCAAGGGGCAGCAAACTAGGCACTGGAGATGATATTCATATTTGATATTAGTATAAATTGGTGCATTGACGATGATAGTCTAAGACAATTGACTCTAGGAGCATTGTAGTTTGTATTTTGAACTTTTTTTGGTCTAAACCTGAGTGTATAAAACTGCACATTGTACTTTTTTTGGTCAAAAATTGATGGAAAATATACTTATGTATGCTCTACATTCATTTCTCATGTGATTTAACAATGTTTTATATGTTATTCAAGCCTAATTTCTGAATTTATATATTTTTAAAAGTAACGATAGAGTTGTTGGGTAATTGCCGAGTCCTGAGTCTGAGTCAAAATTTCAGGCTGCCGAGCATAAGTTTTTGAACTATGCTTAGAACCATCTGCAGAAAGTTGGAATATTTTTCATAAAATATAAATTTACATGTTACTTCCCTGACACGCATGCAAATAACAATGGTACTACAAACATTAGTTACACCCCCATAGAGTTATCTGACTCGATGAATATCCAAGGCTATTTATCTGAAGGCACCAATAAACAGATTACAAAATTCATCCTACAAGGCATGAATTCAATGCTCGTGAAATTAAACTAATCGGCCTGCTTGTACAATGGCATCTCTATTCATATAAACCAGAAATATTCTGGCTAGAGCTTAAAAAATACTTTCCCATCCATGAAGACAGTTCCGTAGCATACATTAATTTGGGACATGTCTTGAAGTTTAGGATCTCATCACAGGGGAAAAAACCATTTGATACAAACAAGGAATTAACCATTTGGTATTTTTCCTTCACTTATGAGATGGAACACATAGGTCCTGTTACAGAGGTTAGACCTGCTCGACTTTGAATTGCAGCAGATTTCAGCTGATCGTATGAGACCGGCTAAAGCCTATGGGAATCAGTTTATCCAGTTTTGCAAGTCCCTTGAGCACTTGATCCTTAATGCAATTTTTTTCATTCAGATTCTGGAAATTTCAGTTGATTTCAGTAGTGGTGGAGCGAGTTAGGTTGATTATGTGCTTGCTAGCAGGTATCTACTTCCCCACATCTCAAGCTTTCATACATCTCATCAGCTTCCCCTTGCTAGTCATGATGTGTTAGCTTTTACTCTTACCTTATCCTCTATCTTCCTCCCCTTCCTCTTTAGGGTCTTCCATTACACAATCCGTTTTTATGCCTCTTGTGCATCTAACGACTGGTATGTCAGAGATTATGCAGTCTGCTCTGTGAACTGATGTCCAGATATTTTTCCTTCTCTGCTGATACAGTGATAGCCAAATTTGACTTTTTATTCCATTCCTTTAGAAGACTATATTTGTCTCCTTTCTATTGAATATAATGAATATATTTATCCACATACATATTGGTAGTTTTCTAACTGTAATCAGTTATGAAATGTCTCGGAACTGTTCCAACTACATTGTAACTACTCCCAACATAACAAAATGAAGGACACGCATTCATTTGTAGTGCAGTCCAATTTCTCTTGATTTTTTGTCTGTTCACATCTTTTAACATTGGTATCAGGGCCATCTGCACTCAAAGGGGCTCGAGATTTGAAGAAGCTCGAGGAAGGAGCACAGATTTCAAAGTGACAAAAGTCGTGCAAGTTCGAGAAAGCCCTGATTTAAGGCATGAACTGTGGATAAATGACAAACTGTGATAGGAGTCCTGACGTCTGTAGATCACGACAGGAGTTCTGATTAAGAAAACAGAATGATGGCAGATTTGTGAGTAATTTGCCATAGCAGACTTTGCACATTGCAGAGATTTTGTCAAACAATAATTTCGAACTACAGTAATTTATAATTTGCAGAAACTGTTGTTTATATTTGTACGGGGTTGTATGGGATTCTAATATGATTTGGTTATTTGAAAATTGTTGGCTAGCCTTTGCATTTTTCTATTGCATTAATTTGCAGGTCAAATATTAAAAACTGGTCTGACAAAAAATAGCAAACATCCAAAATATTGTTCTGCCGGAGGCGCAGAAACTGACAGGTCAAAAATATAATGTTTGGAGTCGTAAATTCTGACTCTTGCAGAATATAGAGACTGTAACAAATTAATACTTGGCACAGAAGGTAGGTCAGTTGTAAATTTTGCCAATTATGACAAACATCATAAGGAGATTTTTTGTTGCTTAAGTTGTTGGTATCTAATGATTTGATACCAGATGTCCGAAGCACAACAATGACAGGTGATTTATGGACCACTCTGAAGGAAAAATACATGACTTCAGAGAAGAGTCGAGTGTTATACCTGAAAATTTTGTTGTTTTCAACAAGGTTGCAAGAGGGTGGGTCAATATCAAAACACTTACTTGAGATAGAAAGTCTCTGACCAGCTTGACTCCATTAACAAAAAGGTGGATGACGATGATATGGTGGTGTTCGTGTTGAACAGTTTACTGTCCTCGTATGTCATTTGTGGAAGCCCTCTGGTTGATGGCTGAAAGTCATACTTCGACTTTTGATAAAGTCAGTCCCTATTTGTTACAGAAGAAACAAAGACAAACTCAGACACTTGAATCCAGTTCTGGACAAACCAAGAGTGTTTTTGCCACTCACTCCAAATGGAAGTGGAAACCAAGATCAAGTGTTACTAATGTCATAAAATTGGTCATGTTAAGAAGGGTTATCAAAAGATACAATATGCCCTTGCTAATAACAAAGAGTAAAAGGGACAAGCAAATGTGACCACAATTGAATGAGAAACTGAAGAAGAGTATGCCCTCATGGCAGCATTCTCAGATGACAGCCCTACCGGGTGTTGGTTCTTTGATTCTAGACCATTAAGACACTTCACGTGTCAAAAAGATTGGTATGTAAAGTTTCATGCGAATTTCAATGCTTCTAATTCAGTTTCATTAGGGGATGGAAGATCTCGTACAGTAGGGGATATCCGAATCATATTGAATGATAATGCCAAATTCATAGTTAGAAATATTAGATATGTTCCTAACATGCATAAGAATTTGTTATCTCTAAGTTAGCTAAAGAAAAACCCTAACATTTTTGTAAACTTATCTGGAAAGAAATGCATTGTGTTTGATGTAAAACAAAACAAAATTCTAGGTATTGGGCAAGGGGGCTTGTATGTATAGGCTAGTTGACCCCGTTGTGGTCAACTTACATGTCTTAGTTGTGGAGGGTAATACCAGCGTTTTGTGGCATGCGAGATATGGACATCTCAACCTTCAGTATCTCACCAAATTTAGTAGAACCCACATGGTTCTTGGTTTGCTTAATATCCAAGAGAAACAGGATATGAGTGTAGGATGTTTGATTGGGAAGCTAAAGAGGAAGTCTTTTCCAACTGAAGGTGCTTGGCGTGCAAAGGGGCTCTTAGATTTTGTTCATGCAAATCTTTGTGAGCCATCATGGAAGTTTCACATAGTTCTTAGTGCATGGTACTTTCTCTTGTTGGTGGATGATTATTCTAAAAGGATATGGGTCTACTTCTTGAAAACAAAGTCTGCCTGTTTTACCTCTTTTGAAAATTTTAGGGCATTGGTGAAGAACTAGGCCAACGGACGGATCAAGACATTGAGATCTGATAATTGAGGGGAAGTCACTTCCAAGCAGTACAAGAATTACTACAATAAGAAGGAATTTATCATCAGTTTACATCCCAATATACTCCACAGCAAAATGGGGTGATTGAGAGGCAGAATAAAACTATCATGGAGATGGCTTGGTGCATGATGCATGGTAAAGGCGTGTTCAAATACTAGGGAAGTAAACATGTTAGTTCATATTCTAATTTAGAGTCCTTACAAAGCTTTGCAAGAAGTCATGTTTGAGGAAGTAGGTCCAGAATCAAATCCAAGGTATCAACTTTTTGAATATGTGGTTCAGTTGTGTATACTTTGGTCCTTGATAAAAAGAGGAGTAAGTTAGACTCTAAACGTTCAAGATATTATTTTCTAGTAATAATGATCAGTCAAAAGCTTATAGGTTGATTGATATTTCCACTAATAAGATATTTGTTAATTGAGATGTTGATGTGAAAGAATCAGAATCATTCTTTGGTTGTAATCGGCAAGTTGTATCAGAGAGTGTTATGACTCCTTTACACAATGATGAGTCTAGTTCATCTCATACTCCTCCATGGACTCCAAAACAATTTGTGACACCCACAGCTGGTACACTAGTGTATAGGAGATGCCAACTTGAGTTGGTTCCTCATTCGGCAAAGCCTCACCCCAAACAAAATTCTTCAGTCCAACAAAGGAAGTGGTTTTACTCCGCTTTACAGGATATGTGGGAGTATGAAACGCCTAAATCAGATGCACGACCTTGGAGGACTGGTAAGAAAGTTGTTGATTCAAAGCATGTTCATTTTGCTTTTTATTCTGATCTTCACAACATAGCTAAGCAACAAAGATACTCTAAAGCAAACGGCATATATAAGTGGGAACTACCATGAAAACGGAGTATGATGCCTTGATTTAGAAGAATACGTGGACATTGGTGGAGCCGCATACGAGGGAAAAGCTCATTGGCTGCAGATGGGTATACAAGGTCAAGTGCGAAGTTAATGGTATTTTGGATAAGTACAAAGCACATCTTGTTCCGAAAGGCTTCTCACAACAAGACTAAATAGATTATTTGGAGACTTTTGCTCCTAATGCAAATATTGTCACTTTTTAGTTGCTTCTTTCAATTGTAGCTTGGTTTGGCTGGAAGGTTTTCCATATTGATGCATAAAGTGCCTTCCCAAACAAAGATTCGCACAAAGAAATCTATATGGCACGGCCTAAAGGTTTTCAAGCACAACCTAAATTCATGATTTGACCTCTTTCGTTACTTGAAAATCAAGTTATTTTGATGTGAGCACTTTGAATTTTATTTGTTTTTATTATTTCTTATTTTTAAATCTTTTGGATTTTCTTTGTCAAATCCTTGTAAGTGAATTTATGGTTGGTAGTTGATTTTGTGGAGATTTGGATTTTGGCCCATGTGGGCATGTAAGGGGATTTAATATTCTTGTTGGGAGATGGGTTGTCTTGGGATTTTGCGCTTTGCCACTTGGCACAATCTTGTGGAATGCTACATTTGGGCACTTGCTTATTTAGAGAAGCTTGGGTTCTTAGTTTTTAGAAGTTTTTTTGACTGGGGAAAACTTTGTTGGATTTTGGAATGCCTTTGGAGTGCTTGGGAATGCTTGAAGAAGCACTTGGTTGAATTAGGATTTGGTGGGACAAGATGAGCACGAGATGAGTTATAATCCTCTTATTTACTTTCTTTGGAAATGGTTGTTTCCTCTTTTTTTCTCATGCCCTCTTATGGGCTTGTCATGATTTTATTGTTCATTTGAGCATGTGTTGAGATTTGATGATGTTGTGTTACTTGTTAAACACCCAATGTGGGGCTAACAAGCGTGTTATGTGTTGGGGAAACTTGTTTGTCATTTGGAGGGATAAGTATGGACAAAACGAAAAAAACAAAACTAGAAAGAAACTAATGGAGGAACCAAAGGGATATGAGATTAGTCTTCGTGGAGGTCATAAATGGTTGTGGGTTTTGGAAAGCATATGGAATTGGTTTCAGGTTATAATTCTTTTCTTGCAAAGGAACCAAGAGCTAATCTCCATTCCTTAGTAGAGATTATAAGTGGGTACAACGGACGACTTACCTTTGCCCGGTGCAAGCTTAGTTTGGCTTGATAATGCCGTTGTTGTGCTTGGATATAAAGCTCTTTTTTTCTCTCTTGTGTCCCAAATCAAATGGTTTAACTTGTTTTGTTGGATGCAAATTTTGGATGTTGCATGTGTGTGTTTGGGTGATTTTTGTGTTTCAAGCGTTGTTGGTCGTAGAGGTTTTTTGGGAGTTAGGGGATTCGTAGGACAATGGGGATGAGATTTGCCCACATTGTTTGGCTAGGAGGTGAACATCGTCTTAACCTCCTCTTTGGTATGGTTTGGCATGGAGTGGAAGATGGAATAACTTGAAATGGAGGAAGTTTGGCACTTATAGTTTACGAGTAAGAGATTATATGTTAGATTCTCCTTGTTGTAAACTTATGATCATTGTGGCAAGCATGTGTTATTGCATTCTTACTTGTGGAAAGATCATGTTATTGTTCTCTCTCCTTATTGAAATCACTTTGTTGTGATGGGAATACTTGTAATAATGTGAGCTCTTATCTTAGAGTGGGTTGTACTTATCTTATGGTGTTTTGGAAAACTTGTGATCTATGTGGAAGAGTCTTGTTCTTGCATGGTTGTATTTGAGAACTAATTGCAAGATAAGTTGTAATACGTTGAAAGGCCTACCTTGTTTGTAATCGATTTAAATAAATATATACAAACACATACACATACAAATACACCTTAGTTATATAATAGAAAATGAAGTTTTGATATATATATATACAAACTATATTTATATCTCGGATTACTTGATTAATTTAAAAAAATTGAAAATTTTGGAGGCCATAACCTACACAGGTCGTGACCCCCTGGGCATGTATATTTTGTGTTTGGAGGGGTGGTGGCCAAGCCGTCCAACCCCCTTTCTCTTTCCTTTGTGAATGAGCTCATCCCTTGGGAGTTTGAGCAGGTCATTCAAGCCTTGGGCATGGCCTCAAGCGCCACAACCCTCGTTGTTACCACAATCCTTGCTACCGCCTGTATAGCCCTTCTTTGCTCTCACAGGCCTTAGGGCTACTCAACGTGGCTGGCCATACGACCCATTCCTTTAGTAAAAAAACGTATTTACCCTTATATAATGCATATATGTTTATATATATGTATATATTGTTGAACCATGTTGCATTGGTGGTTGTTGGCGTTGACGTCACATGGCATTGATGGCAAAGGAAGAGTGACAGGGCATACAGGTCAGGTGGTTATCAATGGTGCTCAATGTCTCAAGTTGGTTTCTGGAGGCTTCAGGTTGGTTTCAGATGGGTTTCAGGGTGCTACAAGCTCAAAAAGTAAGGTGGTTGTTCACTAAAGACAGAGTACAGGTTGGCTTGCTAGTTTCAGATGGTCTATAGGTCAGTAATGATGTTGTAAGCATGGGCAAAAGCTCTTACATTGTGTTTCAAATTGTAGTGCCCACTCCTCTTCGACACTTATCATATTTTGATTTTGATTACTATGGACTATAGACATGGACTTTACTATGTTATTTTGGTTTAGCATGACGATATATGGTAGAGATATTCTGACTATTGATATGTTGTGATTCATATTATGGTTGCATGGATTCTTAGAGGCATGGCTCGATTTTGCATGGATCGACATTTTGCAATGATGATGATGATGTGTTGATTAACTTATATTTATATACTAACATTCTGAATTTTTGTCATATTTACTATGTTTGGTGTTTGAACTAATCTTGTGATCTCACTGATATTGATGAAATGGTAGAATTGGGATTTTTTATAATAATAAAAAAATCATAGCATTTCTTATTTTTGATGATGAATTCATGATATTTTGATGTTTATTGATGGATGTGCATGTATTTTATTATTAATGTATTTGATGCGGGAACGAGGCTCGAAGGAGGTATTGTTGATTTTTGCAGGTGATTGTATCACAACAAACAAAAAGGGGGATAGGAGACCAAACATAGTGGAATATTAGATGGATACAACGAAGGTCACCATGGCATCTTTATGTTTAGTTTTATTTTTGTGTGTTGTTAGATTATTAGGAAGTCCCCATGGGGGGGATAACCTGAAATTGTTACTATGGGATATGTGTGTTTTCCCTTTTTGGTTTTTATTATGTTGTGATTATGTGATTTATTTTAGTAATGTGATTCATTTTATTATGGTTAGTCAATGTTGCTCTTATTTAAGCTAATTAATCTTGTTAATTAAATTAATTTTAGATGTCCAAAAAGGGTATTTATTTTGGTAGATGTCCATTGATTTTACTTTGGAAATTGAAAAGGATTGTGTATTGGTTTAAGTTCGTTGTTCATACTCAACCTTGCTTGTAAAATTTTGGGCATTTGGAGCTTTAAGAATTGCCATTTTTGGAGGCTTGTGGGACAAGTCTAAGACTTCGACATACCACACCTCTTAAATTCATCTGCCACTATACGCTATATCTAGGGGGTTAAAAACTTCTATGACTTAGTTCTATGTCTGAGAAAAGACCCCATTATGTGATTTTTAAGGTAAAAGGCAAGATATTTATTGCACTATTCCATGCATAATTTTTTAATTGTGTCCTTTAGAGGTGTGGGTAAGAGTTTATGTGTGTAATAAGGGGTTTGTCATTTCCTCAACCACCAATTTATTAGCCTTGGGTTTGATGTTTTACTCGGTGATGTGGAGTTGAGGAGAAGTGATGTGGCATCCTACATGAGCCAACTCACCCTCCTCTCCTCCTTTTCTATATATGAAAGTTAATTTTATGGTTTTCAGGTTACTTCATTTCAGAGTTGTGTATGGTTACTTTCAGAATTTTTCCGAGCTTGAGTTTTTCCGACAGGAGTACTTTGAACTTGTTTCAGAATTTGGGATTGGGCTTGGAAGGAGCTTAGAGTCTGTGATTTTGGATCAAGTTTCTTGCAATGGGCAAGTGTAGTTGTAATTCCACCCATGAAATTTATTTTTATTCCCTACCCAAGTGTGTGTATGTAAATAAATGAATCTTGTGTGTGCATATTTTTGGGCTTCATGGGTAGTATGGATATTAAGTATGGTGACAGGAGAAGGTTTATGGGGATATTTTATTGAGGGAGGATAAGAGTATTCAGGTACGACATTTTGGGAAGGGTATGGACTTGGGTGGCCCTACCTTTTAGATAATAAAAGATGCTTATTTATCATTATATGTTCTATTTGAGGGAGGCATAAGAGTTTTGTGGAGGACATAAGATATTGAGGGCATGGTATAAGATGAATTTGAGGGTGAGTATTGCTATAAGATTCTTATTTTGGGGTTTGTTTTGAGTCCTTTGGAGGCTTCGAGATGGTGGGACACTAATCCCATTTGGAGGATCCATATGTGATTTCCCCATAGTTCCTCAGCTCCCATTGGCTAGAGATATTTCAAGCCTTGTTTGGAAGTGTTGCATTCTTTGAAGGCATAGTTATAGAAGTGTATATGTGTGTGTTGTACATGATGAGAAGTCTTTTGTGGTTGAAATATTATTGGCATGCATGTTTGCATTGTAGGCAGTAATTTGTAAAGTAGAAGGGTGCAGAGATATTCGTATCCATTTATTATTGTCTCTATGGTTGGGGCTCAGTGGCCAATGAGGAGCATAGTAAGATACTTCTTCTCCTCATTGGATTATTGGTTTGGTCAGAGGCACTTGCCTACTTCTACCTTCCTTGTTGTTGTGCTTGTAGAGAAGAGAATGGTGGAGCTCAAGTTGAATATTTCGGAATTAGAGTATTTTGTAGAAGACAAAAAAAGGAATCTTACATTTGTGAAATTTCAGCCATGTTGTTTACACTTAGAGTGGAAGGCTTGTGAATCTTTAGGATGCTACTTAAAAGAAAGCCTTATAAATTCTATTTATCAAGTTACAATGTTGCTTGTTGAAAGGAATAAGCTTAAGGACTGTATTCCCCTGGTTGGAAATGAAAATGTCTCCTAAATTATGGATTTTAGTCAAGCCTTGTAATAGTGTATTCTTTGGAAAGGAATGATATTGTTGTAAAGAAAGTATTTTAGTGTTCCATTTGTTGTATTTTTACAAACTTGAAATAAAAAAACAGGTGTTTATTTAAGTGACTGTTGTTATATTATTCTTCTCTCCAAAATTTATATGTTAAAAATAATGATTTAAAGTTGATGTTATACTCAAAATTTTACATTTTATTTCAAAGGGGAAAAGTAATGCTACAAATTTAATTTTTTAATCAAAGAAATGAATTGTGATGCTCTTCATAGTTATTTTCTACCTTTAAACAAGTTCATATAAAGACTTTGTTCTTGATATATATAGGAATATATATATCACTTGCATACCTATATATATATTCCTTATATATACTCCATTTGCAAATTATAGCTATTCTTCCTTCCAGGAGTGACCTATTGGTAGAGTCCATCCCTAGTTAACATTGGTAGACTTTGTACCGATATCGGTTCACTAGTATTCTATTGTTATAAAATTTTCAAATGAAAATGTTTTCTAGGGTTAATTTACAGACATTTTTCAGAGGTACTTCAGAACATTTTTGAGTGTATTGGAACATTCTGTGTGAAGATAATCTTATTCATTTGTTTGAGATTCAGATTTACGATGCAATATTTGAAGGAACATATTAGCATAAATTTGAAGGCTTATCATATTTTTAATATGTATCAAATCTACCGACGTTGTTTGGAACAAGCATGTCTTTACTTGAGGGGTATTCCAGTTGCGTCGAATTTAGATCCTGTAGCTTGGAATATCAGTCTCCTAGAAACTATAAATGTAAATTCCAAACTTTCATAATTTCCGTGTAAACTTGTATTCGAAGACTTGTAATAGAAATTTCTATGCAAGTTGTCCAGAGTCTACCGAGGAACTATGATAATGTATATGAGAATGACCCAGCATTTTATACATCTGGACATTATTTAAAAATTACCATGATTTTTACATTGGTCTTTATAATCATTAGCCAATGCGTACTGTTGCGAATTTTCAAGCGATTTGGTAGTCCCAACTATCGCCTGGGAGCCATATAATTTTCGGTCAAGTTCGACTACCACCAATTGCAAAAATGTGCAAAAATAGTATCGTATTTTTTTTCAATATCTTGACCAAATTAGTGGTTTAATGAACTAGAAATTGAACATTGTACATCTAATGTCTATCGAGCTATATTCGGATTGTATCTACATACCATATAGCTCATGCGTATATATTTATATAAATGTGTATTTAACTTAGATCTTGAAATGGGTTTTCCCAAATGTAACTGTGAAGGAAATGAGAACCATTAAAGTCAACTATTATACTCATATTTTTGGATGAATCCTTCCAATAAAATGAAATGAAAATAACTACACTCTACAAGATCTATAAACATGGAAGTATCACAAAGATGGGGAAGGCTAAATAGCTTCCTTCACAGTTGCAATTTGTTTTAGAGAAAATTTTGGTTTTTTTCAACTTTCATGGCTCTTGCTCTAACCTATGAAAAGAAAAGAGAACATTATAATGTGAAACTAGGGAATGAATTCTTAATGTTACTCATTAATTTCATAACAGAGATGATACCAGGGTAAGAATTAAACCTAAGCGTCGGGCCTTTGAACCAATCAGAAACTCGTATGGTATAATCAATCCTTGAGAAATTTTTCATGAGCGTTTTTATGGAAATTTTATACTTTCCAAATGGACCATATACAGCCACTGTGGAAACTAGGCACTTGCCTAGTGCGCCATTAGTAAGGAGATTTCATCTAAATGAATATTCTTTCCATTTTATACTCATGTTAATTTGGAATATAACTTTAATCCAAATCTTATCTAAGAATTAATATTGATCAACCTCTGAGGTTATGGACTGTGTATTGTGGTATAGTAACATAAATCTCATGTTTCATACTTTAAACATAAAACTCTTAAGTTTCTGTGCAAATATGACATTCATTAAAACATAATGATAAACTGTAAAATGACACAAGATGTATAAGCACGTGATTTTTCTTGACGATGATATAATTCATTTCTAATATACTCCAGATTATTTATAAGGCTTTGCCATAATTTTTTTAGAAAAAGGTAATGCCATGTTTTATCTTGCATAAACCTAGTTGGTGTACTGCATTTTGGTAGAGATGCGTATAATTAACTGGTCTCCTGAACATCCAAATTATGTAAAACAATTCTGATTTTTTGGGAAACTATTGGATTTACATGGAACTGAAACTTGAACCTAATCCAAGATGACTTTTTTCTACAAAATATATATGGGGGTGCAGCTACATAAATCATTTTTATGTATACTAGATTGCAACACTCTACGATACTTGAAATTTTTTCACAAATATAAATCAAGAGTTCTTGAGCATAGGCATTAAATTACTTCGACTAATGATTTGTCAGGTGAATCACTTATTTCAATAAAAAGGTGCCTTGTATAATAACTACACTTTTGGCCCCCCATTTTTGATGCACTTACCCTGTAAACAAATAAGTGAGCCAAATGGGAAGGATATTTCCTTCCATTGCAATAATAAAATACTTTTAGGAAATTCCTCCATGATAATTCTAATCATACTTTCATGTCTTCCTCTTTTATCAACCTTCAAAAAAAAGAAAATAAAAGAGAACTAATGATGGAAACTAGAGCAAGAAAAGGTTAAAATGATTTCATAAGGATGATTGGGGTTAGAATGAAAACCTAAGATCAAAGGGCGCTAAAATGAATCTATCTAAGGGTAGGGAATCAATCCAACAACTTTTAGGTAACGGCCCTTTTATATGGAAATATATGTTTTAATTAAATCTATGTGTAATTTGTGAATGGGTCCACTTAAAAGCCTTATTGTTTTAAGTTAAAATATAACCCTCATATTATGGTTTAGTAAATAATTAAATGGAATTAATACTATAGCAACTAAATAAGGGTATTGTGAATGGACATTCAAAACTAATGACTTAAGGGTAGTATTTCAACAAAGGGTAAATGTTATAAGTGTGGAATATGGATATTAATTGATTAAAGGAAATAAACTTAGACTAAACAAAGGAATTAATGGATGCATTGCTAGAAGATTATAACTGGAAATAACTTTAGAAATAGATTAATAATATTTAATTATTAATCTAGGATGGATCAACCTAATGTAATGTAGGAAATTATTGGTAGGAGTTAATTAAATGTACTCTAGGGTTTAACAACCTTGCAACCCTTTCAACACAAAAAAAATTTTCCACAATTTGCAATTTCCTACGTATTTATTTAAGATTTAATGTGGTTTAAAATGTCGAAAATGTGGGTGTTACACTTGGTATTAGATCCGTGGGTTCAACGTTTGGACCTTGGGCACACTCAGAAAGAAACAATAAACTTAGCGCAACTCTAAAACTTAGAACATATGACATTGTGATAAATTAAAACGTAGGAACTTATAAAACTTAAACAAAACCTACATGATGATGAACTAACTCTCATCTTGGTCTGTGAAGGAGGCATAGACTAGACGATGATTTCTTGCACAGTCGAGTTAGATGTACCACCTCCAGAGCAGGTATGTTGTTTCTATACTACCACAAACTTTGGAGACCTTACAGGAGGTCAATGCAGTTGTACAAGGTGGATCATTAGGGGCAAAACCTAGCTAGCATGATAGGGAGCCATCACATGAGGCTCAACACCCTTCATGGCACAACGAGGATTATAGAGTAGAGAAATCCCATGTGGAGTCAACTAGACAGGTTTCACCTCAGAGGGGACATGGATATAGGGCTACAGGACATAGAGAGATCTAGGGGCCCTAGACAAGAGAGAACCATGATGAGAGACCTAGAGGCAGACAGTCTACAATTGACAGATCATATCAGGGAGATCCTGAAGCTATGCCTATCTCATTTTGCTGGAGACACTGGGGGATTTCAGGCAGAGGCATGATTGGTTAGCTTGAGCGAATGCTTCAAGCTATGTCCATGTACCAGCAACACGAAGGCTCGTGTTGTCATCCACCTTCTGAGAGACGGATCCGGAGTTTGGTGGAGGACTGAGGAGCAGAAGCTCCATGTGGATTCAGAGATAGTTACATGGGAGCTCTTTGAGGAGCGTTTCAGGAGTCGATACTTGTCTAGACGATTTATATAGTAGAGGATCGATGAGTTTCATGATCTGTGACAGGCTATGATGACACTGGCAGAGTATGAGAGCAGGTTTTTGGATTTGCTTTAGTATGTCGACTACATGCAAGATGAACATGTCAGGATCCACAGGTTCATTAGGGGCCTGAACCTAGATTTGGAAGGGGCAGTATGCATTCATTGTCCGCAAACTTTAGTTGAGGCCGTAGAGAAGGCCTACATTGCAGAGGAGACCAGGGGGAAGACACAACAAGCCAGAGATAGAGTGAGGAGTTGTATTCAACAGATGTAGGATAGTAGGTCGAGGGGATCAACTCCTCTTCCTCGTGGCGGACATGGTTCAACATAGTCTTCTTTCAGACCACCACAACAGCCACAGGAGCAACAACAATAGGCTCGTCCACCGTATAGACCTCCACAAAGAGTTGATGCACAAAGGGGACGGAGTATGGGGCCTCCTCTTAGGGGACCCGTCAGGACTTAGGCACCACCGAGAGCTCAATCCGTTGGAGCTCAACAGCAACGGCCACAACAGTCCATGGCAGGATCATCAGGATCCACGACACAGACCACTAGAGTACCTGCAGGAGTTGCATCTCATTGGAGGGGACCAGGTAGTTGTTACGGATGCAGTGTATAGGGGCATCATTGGAGAGAGTGTTCAAAGAACCCTAATAACAAGGGTAAGGGACCTATTTCAGAGCCTACAGTGGGTGATATGGCTAGGAGCCATAGGATATATGTCGTGGTCGAGAACTGCCAAGCTGAGCACCAAGGCACAGTGATTGAGACTTCAGGTAGCATTAGTGGTATTTCTACCTCTATCTTATTTGATTCAGGCTCCTCAGATTCTTTTATTTCTCCTTCATTAGTAGAGTGATGCAGGCTGGTGGCAGTTAGGCAGGGCCTTAGTTGGGATGTTGAGATGGCTTCTGGAGCCAAGCTCTCAGTGGAATCCTTAGTCAAGGAGTGTGTAGTTGACCTAGGACCCTTTACCACGACTTTGGATCTTCGTATCCTTCCCTTGGTTTCGTATGGAATTATCTTGGGCATGGACTGGTTATCTGCCACAGAGCTAGAGTAGATTGTTACAGCAAGGTTATATCTTGTGTTGACGATCTAGGAGTTGAGTCAGTGATTGCTGGAGTTAGGAGACCTGTATCCATTCGCACCATATCCACTATGCAGCTTAAGCGGTGTGCACGACGAGGTTGTCAGTTGTATGCTATCACTGTTAGTGACAGGTCAGAGGATGAGTCTAGTGGGCCATCACTTGATGATCACCTTATTTTGAGGGAGTGTACTATGTTTTTCCAAGGGAGTTGTCAGGTCTACCTTCCCCACGTGAGATAGACTTTCATATTGATTTGGTTCCTGGATCGGAGCCTATCTCACACCCGCCATATAGGATGACTACCCTTGAGCTTTGTGAGTTCAAGTTGTAGCTGAAGGGCCTTCTTGAAAAAGGCCTAATTAGTCCTAGTGTATCTCCTTGGGGTGCAATAGTGATTTTTGTGAAGGACGGATCCTTGAGATTGTGTATTGATTACCGCCAGCTGAACAAAGTAACGATCAAGAATCGTTACCCCCTTCCACACATTGATGGCTTGTTTGATCAGATGAAGGGGGCCACAATATTTTCCAAGATAGATCTTAAGTCCGGTTACCATCAGTTGAGGATCACAGAGGCAGATATTCATAAGACAACCTTTTGTACTCGATATGGCCACTATGAGTTCACGGTTGTGCCATTCGGTCTGACGAATGCCCCCGCAGTGTTCATGAGTTTGATGAACGGGGTATTCAAGACATTTTTAGATCATTTCGTGTTCATATTCCTTGATGACATATTGATATACTCATGCACGCTTGAGGAGCACCTTCAACAACTTCTACAATGTCTTCGTGAGCAGCAACTTTATGGGAACCTAGAGAAGTGTGCATTCTTTCAGTCTGAGGTTTAGTATCTTGGCCACATTATTTCTAGGGAAGGTATCGCAGTCGATCCTTCCAAGATTAGAGCTATTATGGATTGGCCAGTACCGACTAGTGTGACCGAGGTGCGTAGCTTCATGGGGTTGGCAAGCTACTACAGGAGATTTGTTCAGGATTTCTCACGTACTGCGCATCCCATCACTTCCCTTCAGAGGAAAGGTAAGAAGTTTCTTCGGTCAGACAAATGTGAGTAGGCCTTCAGGACACTGAAGGAATGCCTTGCGAAAGCACCTATTCTAGCAGTGTTGGATCCACGGAGGAATTTCTTTGTGTGTACAGAGGCTTCTTTGGCAAAATTGGGAGGTGTTTTGATGCAGGATGGCCATGTAGTTGCCTTTGAGTCCTGCTTGGTGGCATACAAAAACTCTTAGGCTTCTTAAGAAGATTGAATAACACCTAACTCACTTGTTAACTCGTCACTGTCTAGAACCAATATTGCTAAGGTTTTGAGGTGCAAGAACAATTCATCTGATAGAGCATACAAAAACATGACTATACATCTCAATTAATGTCCACTGGAGTCTACATACACTTCGAACATTCACTCTTAGGTGAACACCACTCAAACAGTCTACTAAGACTGAAAAACAAGAGAACTGTGTTAATTCTTCAAAACTGTCACAAGTGTTTTGCACTTTGAGCTCAAACTAGACACAGATTCATGTGTCTAAAACAGAGATGTCCCCCCCAAAATTAGAATTTTTCACTGGGTATTTTGAGAGATTCGAAGATTTTTCTTTCTCAAACCCTAGAATCAGGGTATAATGAACTGTGGAAGCCCGAGAGCAATAAAAAATCAATGTCTTGCTCAAATTTGAATGAAATCTAGAAATTTCAAATGTTGTGCATTAGTGAGGGTGTTTACTACCTTCTCCATCCAATAACCAGGCTTAATCTTCCTCCAACTATTTCCATTCACCAAGCAATACAGTGCACAAACTGTAATTGAGTTGTATATTGTGTGAAAGAAGCTTCTCAGAATGCTTCAAAACCTCAGGACAACACCAACACCCCTAGAGCTTCACTTACCCAATCAAATGAGTCAAAACTTGTGCATTCACCTTGTGAGAGATGTTTGTAGGGACCAAATAATTCAAGACAGTGTAAGAGATACTACAAACCAGTCTTGGGCATTAGCAACTTCCTTACCTCCTTTTTTTAACATTAAATACTCTATACAATTGACTATATATAAGAATATATATACCAAACTAGTAATTAGTTCACAAAGAAGCCTAAGAGACTTTGCCCTTGCTCGAGTCAGAAGGTGAAGAGTTGCTCTTTGGTTCAAGGTCAAATAAGAAGTTGAAGAGGCAGAGAAGTAATGAAGCTTATGTGGAATCTGAAATGAAGAGATTCTAGAGAGATTTGCTTAAGCTAGTGTGAGTTATGTATGCAACATAGAACTTGAAAAGCCAGGGATATCAGTTGTATCTTGACTTTTGTTCAATGAACAAGAAAAGCTAATTGTTACAAATGTGTTTTGGAAGTCAAAACAGCACTAGGAGACAAAGTTTTTGATAGGGGAATGGACTGACTTTTGCAAGGTAATTCGAAGGGATAAAGTGTGTAAATGTATGTTATTTCCAATAGTGGTATTGTAGTGGCGTGTATGGTTGTGAAGATAATGTGGTGATGAGTTGAAGTGTGTGAGAATAAGAAAACAGAGATTTCAGTAAGAGGATATATGACTGTCAAAACTTGGAATGCTATAAGTGTGTGAGAATGTGCAATAAAATGACCTGAGTGAACCAGTTAAATTGAAAGACTACAGTGGGAGATATAATCTTGCAACTCAGACTGAGACTGCATGTTTTGAAGGGTTTGAAGACTGCAATTATAACAATGACTTCTTTGAGCATGTGTGATTGTTGAATCTTGAAGATCAAACTGGACCTTAAACTAGCAATTCAAGAAGAATAGGTGAGTGCATCAAATAGTAAGACAGCAGGTGGACAGAGAGGTGAAGGCTTGATGAAATTGCAGGTTATTTGAGAAGGGAAGATTGCAAATTTAGGATCACAATCAGGCACTTGGGCAACCAAAATTGCAGGGTAATCAGTTTTGTGAAATCAATGGGTTGTAGCTCAGTATGATCTGAGGGTTGTTGCTCTCTAAGCAAGTTGTAGCTTGCAAACTGATCAAGTTGTAGCTTCATCTGTTGAGTTCTAGCTCAACATATTTGTAACTATTCTGAAGATAGTCCTTTGGTTCAGTGGGTTTTTTCCCAATTTCCCACTTACAAATTCTTGTCTCTTGTGTGTGATTGCCATTTTCATTTGATTTGTGTTGTTGATTAATCTAGAAATCTGTTTAAGGTGATTTAAAGTTGAATTGAACATTGATTCACCCCCCTCTCAGTGTTCTAGTTTCTAACATACACACACACACTTCTACCTTGAAGAAGAAAAATATATAAACATGAAACCTCAATGAAAGCCCTCCAAACCTGCAATAAGATAATGAGAAAAAATGAAAAGAAAGAGTAAAGAAATTAGCATTATCAATTCATAAGGATGTTTTTCGGGCATTTAAGAACCCCTAGAGATCTAGGGTGGGGAGAGTTTCAACCCAATTGCCCACCTTTGTTCCTATCCCACTTGTCCTTGAGTTGATTTTTCAAGGTCATATTAAACTTAATATTATTTCATAGTGATAATATAAGGAACTTAAGCAATGTGATTTATGTTACGTGGAATTAGAAGAGGTAATAATCGATAAGCATTGTAAGTTCAATTATAGGATCCTCTTAACGAAATTATAATGGTCGAAATTTTGTAAGAAAAATGTGTATCCTTCGTAAACGATAAACAAGCATTTATCCAAAAACAATTGAACGCAAATTCGACGTAATGGGGCCCTTTACCCGAATAAGTTCAGCTATTGCCACCTTAATCTTAATATTCCGAGGCGGCATTTGTGGCCCATCGTAGTTAAACAAATATTCCTTGGAGCTCGCAATTTTTAAAATGACAACCACTTTTAAATTTTAATTGTCAATGAGGTTATTGGCTTCGCCAATTTAACCAACGTTCGTGTCACACAAAAGCACAACGCAAGGAATCACAAGAGAACAAGTTAAGGGTCTCGCATGACAACATGGTGAAACCAGTTTGGTAACGTAAACTTAAATTTGGTTCTCAAAAATTCATTCAAAAAAAGTTATCCCATAATCTTTATTGTTGACTTAGGTTATTTGAGTGGTTTATATCAGGGTATCACATCAACAGAAAAGAGGTACAAATACAAGGTAAGAATAAGGAATTTTTATTATCATTAGATGCCATAATATACATCACCACATGATGAAAGACATGTAACCACCAATACCTCTAAACACCTTATTTATTTCTAATGACACCTCACATGTACTTCATAAAGCTTAACCTAAATATTATAACTACATATAATCTACGAATTCTAAATGCACATTATATTTCCAATAAAGTATCTCCTCTCCAACCTCTCTATCCTAATATGTCCTTTTATGTTGAGTGTTTCCTACAAATTGTTGATGGTCTTCGCATCCATCCCAGCTGTATACAATCTCATTGATCAGCAAAGGGCATGCTCTTACCAATTACGGATCATGATAGACTGCCATGTTCCTAAGGTTGGTAGGATTGGTCATCATTGTTCTCTCTAGGAGATGGAAATAGTGGAGAACTTTAATTTTACATGCCTACCTACTACAAGATTCGACGGAGATATTATTTCCTATACAAAGACTCCTGAGGATCACTTGCTACGTTTTCTCATTTTCCAAACTATGGGTGTTTTGTCTCTATACCTCTTATAAGCAATCAGTCTCAAGTGTTAGACACTAGAAAGGTCTCCCAAGACTACTTGATTGATCACTTTCTTTCCTCCAATGATTTGGGGCACTAAGCATCCACTCGACACTACAGTAGAAAATAATGATGGATCAATATGAACAAATCACCCTTCCGGAGCAACAACTAGGAGTGTTTTTTTCCTTTCTCATGACAAACATAGTGGATCCATTGTTTTTCAGCCAAGAAAGCCAATCACTCAACCATGCCCATCGTACAGAAAACCTAGGAAACACACATTACCAATTTTCTATGTGCTTCTACGCAATTGACGTTGGGTGCTAGGAAAGTTTTAAAGAGACCGATTATGGTCCCTCCCACAATTGCCCGGTCACACTCCATTAGCCCAGGCCACTCACCTATCAACATTATCAAGTCTTGTATCGGCTTCTTCGCAGTAATTGATGATAGTGTCAGTCCTATTATGCATTTTGATTCTAATGTAGACATGGGACAGCACCGACTGAGGTCCTCATTTGGTTTCTCTTTGATCAATGACTGTCGTGTGATAATTTCTTTTGCGTGGCCAGTTGTGATATTTGTAACATTTAGAATATTTAAAATATTTGTAATTCACTTTTATGTCTTCAAGAATGTGTAGAGGTACCTTATGAGGTTCCACCCTGGTAAATAGAATTTTGCACTCTAGTTATTTCTTTGTGCATAGTCTAGTTCTGCAGCTATTTTTGGCACACAAGCTATATAATTGGATGCACTTGTTGAGATGTGTTGACCTACTTTAGTCATTTGTGGACAACATTACAATTCCTTTCTTTCTTTTCTCAACTAGACCACGACGAATTTCTGTAAAAGCAAGAAGGTTATCCCTTTCATGCATTAGCTCATTCTTCCAAATCTACCTACAACTAATATTTTAACAAAATTTTGGAACTATATACAGATTCATTTCATGGAATGCCTCTGATTTTCACTCCTCGTAGCATTAGATACATAATGATGCATCTCTGATAAATGAACGGCTGATGGAGAGATCTAAACCAGACTTTTCTCCTATGGCCATGCGAATTGCTGTTAAAGTTCTGAAAAAATGTATCTCCTAAAATGCATGTTACTGACAGAAGAGTACATTATTCTTCATATGCTAGCACACGCTAACCATTTGACATCATGTAACTTGTCACTTCATTAAAGAGAAATAATTTAATAAGTAGTAAAATTAATTTCCTATATAATTCATGGTTTGAATCATACCTGAAATCTCTCTAATTCAAAGTATTTAAGTACACATTTTCTTTGAATTGTTCCATGAAAATATATGATAAAGAACTAGGCTGTTCATGAGAACATTGCGCAACTTGTGCCTTATTTTTTCGCATATGTTGAAGCAAAAATTTCCTAAGCAGAAATGGTCTTACTGTGTATTTTCATAGTATATATGATCAGGCAAGTCTTTTCACTTATGTACTTGGTGCATCTACATAAAGAGGTGGCATAATAATCATCTAAATGCCTGAACTCCTTAAAGTTTCTCATTGCACATACAAATCTCCAGAACCTGATTGGTGATATCATACATTCTCAGTATATAAAGGTGATATCCTTTCGTTTCATTTATCAAATCCTACCTCAAATACTTCGCAGTTTTTCATTTCTATCCATTCTGCACCAATCAAAGATCACCTTTCCCTGTTGCTGCTAGAAAATGTGTAAACAGCACCTCAACAAAAATAACCTAAGTAGCCAATACATTTTAGATACAGGAGCGGGTACGAAGTATCCGATACGCTGATACGGCAAAAAAAAAATTGGCTTTGGATACGGCAGTACAAAAAATATATAAATTTCAGCCTTCTAAATAAGAATTAAGTTATTAACAACATATTAAAAATATATATAAAAGTTAAAACTTATAATATATATAATATATTTAATATTCGTATATATGTACATTATAATATACTTATAAATTTAAATTTAAATTTACAAATTAATTTGCAAATAAATTTATTTAATATTTTCTATATGTTAAACTTTAAATATTTTTAAATTTTTGATTTAATATTTATATCTTATATTATTTAATTTTTAAAAAATTTAAATTTATCATATTAAATGCTAAATCTAAGGATTAATAAATATTAAAATTTAAAAAGTCAATATTTAAAAACTTCAAATTAACACTTCATAACAAAATTAAATAAAATAAAAATTTAATTGTTAATGAAATAAAATATTTAAAGAAATTAATAAAAAAAAAACTATTAAAGAATTTAAACTAAAAATTAAAAAAACGAAATCTAAAATAATATAAGTCCAAAACCTAAACTAAGTCCCGACTACCCTAACTACATAACATAATGAAATAAAATAGAATTTAATTTTTTAATAAAATAAAATATTTTAAACCATTAATATAAAGAACTAGTACAAACATGAAAAGAAACCTAAATTTAAAAGAATAATGGTCTACAACCTAAGACTAACTCCCAACATTTTACAGGCTCGGGTGAAAGTACAGAAATTAGAACAATGGCAGTAGTGGTGACAGCTGCTCTCCCGTGGGCTCTTACACAAGCTCTTCCCGTAGGTTTCGCATCCCGCACTGGGTTCTCTCGCTCTCATTTAACCTCCCACAAAAAGACATCACTCATTCCTCCATTCAATATACTTTGCCGTCGAATACTCACGATTATTTGTGAATTTCATTGCACACCAAAGAGGCTTGGAGTGTGGGGAGAGGCCATGGTCATGTGGTAGAGTTGGCATGGAGGCTGCAGAGCGGCAAAGCAAGGTTGGCTGTACCCTACCCGCTCCCACCACCGTATCCCCTCTGTACCCACTCCCGGTACGTTTTGTACCGATTCCTGCCTCCCCCCTTGCCGTATCGGTATCATAGAAAATAACCAAATAATTAATCAAATATCAATAATCACTTAGCTTACCAAGCCCTTTAAGATAATTGATATTTATCACCGTCCATGATCCAACCAACTCCACCGTATCCATCTACCCTTTTAACCATATGTTTTTAGTACAAGAGCTACCATAGGAAGGGATGCATAATAAAATTCATCCTGTTAAGGACTTCCCCCACATCAGTGACAACAAAAGCAGCTAGTTTCCATAGGTTGACCCTCCTAGCAAATCCACCCAACAAAGCCACCACACCAGAGGCTAAATATGCAAGCTTGAAATATCCCTTGTGGGATAATCTTGAAATTTGACAAAATTTAATAAAAATTTGCAGCAAATGATATTCTGAAATTTCTAGAAATAAACCAACTAGGGCAGTGAACTAAAATTTATAGATATCTTGCAAAATACTTACCCAAATCACACAAAATTTTATAGAGAGCTTGCTAAGGTTAAATAAAGGCTAGACAATATTTTTTTATTTTTCTGAGTAATATATAACTGCCAGTAATTTTCAGAAAGCCCTAAACTGTTGAAAACTTTAAAAATTCATAACTATGTGAATACCACTGATAAAAATCTGATTTTCTGGAAATAACATCTACTAAATATATCAAAACGATCCCAACCTCCAAATCTGAAAATGGACACCTCGAAACCCTTAAAAACATTGCTGCAAATATGGAACTGAGTAGATAAAACCCTAGAAAATAGTTGTTCCAAATCTGAACTGAAACCCTTGATGAAGGGTTGTCCTCTTACTCTGAAACTGAATTTCTGATTACTCTCCAGATCTGATCCAAAAATCTGAATAAAGCTCCAAAATAGCAAACTAGGGAGGATCTTTCACCACCGAAGAGTGCTCTACTAGCTATGTGTGGATCTTTCACCACCGAAGCTAGGGTTCCTGTGGGATCTTACTCCACAAGCAAAGAAAGTGCAAACAGCAGTTACTCCAATATCAAAATAGGTGAGTGTATGAATGAATGAATAACTCTCCTCAAGCACTCCTTTTATAACTTCACCATGCAACAAGAGGCCCAAAAAAAGACCCCAATCAACCCCCCCTTGGGAAAACCACATAAACATAATATGATTTAAGTTACTTTTTTCCCGCCATGCGCCAAAAGTAACTTAGGTGATCTCCAACGAAGAAATAGAATAATAAAGTGTCATATAGTCACCCAACGACAAAATATAACAATTATCACCACCAAGTCGCCCCACTTAATGTCAACGACAAAATATAACATAAAGCAAGGTGGTAATCAAACATCCATACCCAATAGCCTCCAACGTCGTTAGCCCCTCTAGTATGACCAAGGCTAAAACAAATGAAAAGCCTCCTAGGCCATCTGCTCGAAATTGGGGACATTACAAAGCTTCAACCTGATAGAGAGTTGATAATGTGGTCATCACAACCACCAAGCAAAGGTAACAATACAGAAGATTCGCCCTCAAATCAGCTCCATCCAGCACAAACACCCCAACACGCAATGCCCATGTAAAATTCACCCAATAGTGATTCCAGCCAATTCAGCCACCTAACAAAGGGCCTAACCACAAAAGATTTTCCCCGATAGGGACTCCACCCAACACAGCAATACACCAGAGGTTAATTTAGTAATCACGCAAGATTCACATCATAGAGACATTATGGAACCTAAGTTGCCCAGTTCAAATTTGCATTCAAATTCAACAAAGATTTTTCAAAGATTTTGGCATGGGAAAAATTGCAGTTAAAATACGCAATCAAATTCAAAAATAAATTATTTATTTATTTTTGAAATTTCTAGTATAAAATAAATGCACATTGTTAAATACCTTCATAAATCGTGGTTTGAAATTTTAAATTATTTTGTATTTAATTTGCGCTCAATCTTTTTAATTTTTTATATTCAATTTTTTGAATCAGTCAAACAAGGGCTACCGCCCGTCTATTATAGCAGTATCCAAAAAGCCTGATAAAATCAGGAATAATAGTTAGGCATTTCAGCTGAAGGCAGATCTAGTTCAAAATTTCAAGCATAGTATATAAACTTATTACATCAACTAGCCTGTGGGCGAGAGCAAAAAAGAAATGACAAACTAGCACTAGTCATCTCCCTCCTCACTGTAATCCAAGAACATTACAGTTGATCCTTGCTCCGTTTCCTTGTCCTTCAAGATCAATGTGTGGCATGTACCTTCCTCATTTCTCTTCATTCTTTCTGTGTTCACATCTTCTAACATTGGTATCAGAGCAAATGGTGTTTGAAATTTGAGGAAGCCCTGGAAAATGGGTACGGACTGCTGGAAAGAATGAAAAGAGACTGCAGGAGCGAGAGGTTGCACATGCTGCTAGGGCACGGAGAAGGAAGACCGTATTTTTGCCATCATAATTCAATTGTGCAGTCCAGACCTGAAAGTTCAAGACTCTTGTAAAGGGAATGACGCGTTGGATAAAGAAGCCCATTTTTTGTGGAACTGACCAGAAGACAAGGTTACGAGCAGATAATTGAAGACTGGTAGAGTCGCGTTTTCCAGTCCTAATAGGACATGCAGGAAGGAGGAATAATTTCTTAGGAGAAATACAGAAATTCATTTGCAGAGTTCATAAATGGTGTTTTTCAAGACTCTCTGAGCCAAAAATGTGAAAGAATAATTATTAAAAACCAGACCACGACAGAACCCAGACGGGATTTGCAGACTAGATGACACAGGTATTTTTGTGGATCAACGGAGCTGCGGAGCTGACGGGCCAAACTCTTTTATTCACAGCTTTTACGACAATTTCATGGCTAACCTGGTTGCAGACATTTGGAGAAATTGACAACATTTTGGCCTGTGTCTAGGGCCTACGTTGCCAGGATACGGGTATAAGTATCGGTACGGGTACGGGTACGATATGCAGATACGTCAATTTTAAAAAACCCTTGGATACGATACGTCTTGGATACGTCCGTACATATGTATTAAAAAATTAAAATATATATATATATATATATATATTACGTACATCTACTCGTTATACTCATTTTTTAGTACATAAAAAACTGAAATAGTAATACAAAACTTGAATCAATGTTGAAAACATTCAATATACTTAAGACTTCGCATTTTTATTGATTATGTGGCTGCCATACATATGATTTACGAATATCATGTCAACATGAATACGAACAAAACTTGAAATTTGAAAAATATACTAGGATCCATGTTCAAATTTTCAAAATATACAAAAAGAGTGGGGGTGTATTATTTTATTCATTTAGTTTTTAGGGTTCAGTCTTAGGGAATAGAAAAGTCAAAAAATAAAAAATAAATGAATTAACACTTTAAAAAGACGTTTTTGGTGAGGGATACATACAGGGTACGTATGGAAACCTTCCGGATACGTGCCCATGTATTTGTGACGTATCCGGGAGGTATCTGTATCTGTATCAGCACGTATCCGTATCTGATACCTATCAGGGGGGATTCGTGGAGGGGCTGAGCGTATCCTGGCAACGTAGTAGACTAGGGCACAAGATTAGAGGCAGAACGATTGTCCAAAAAACCATACTAGCCAGAAGAAAGGTTGAAAGATACATCTGCAGTGAACACTTGTCTAGGGCACGAGAGACTGGTTACAATGACTCTGAGGTAGAACAGTCACGTTAGGGCGTGGACATTCGTTGGTGTTCGTACACAGTTTCAGATAACTATAATATCACAATTCTTTGGAGACTTTCAATGTCTAGGGCACAGGAGGCATTTTTTGCAGACCTGTGCAGCATCAGTTGTGTTTTGCATCACTTCTTTTTCGTGAGACATTTCAGATCGTTCAGGGCACCAGATCAAGGTTTCAATCCAGACAGGAATTTTCAGACTTTTTTGTTTAAAAAAACACATTTTTTGGCAATTTGGTAGTCCAGACCAGTCTATGAGATGATTTTGCAGAATTCAGGCATTTTCAGAAAAGATTAAGACTTGATCAATTTTTCAATATTGTATGTATTGAAGTTGTTTTCGAGTTGTTACATTAATTTGCGGGTCAAAAATCACATTTTGTGTAAATAATGGCCAATATTGAAACCCTAGTTCTATCAGCAGCACAGAAGTTGATAGGGAAAAATTATAATGTTAGGAATCACAAGATTCTGAAGATTGCAGAATATCAGGGCTGCAACATACAAATCCTTGGCACTGAAGGCAGATTTGTTGTGGATTATGAAAAGCATTATAAGGAGGTCTTGTTGTTTAAGTTGTTGGTGTTGGCTTATTTGATACATGAGGTCTGGAATGCCACTAATGCTAGTGTGTTATGGACAAGTCAAAAGAACAAGCACGTTACTTAAAAGAAGAGATGGGTTTTATAGCTGAAGAGTTTGCTCTTTTCAGCAAAGATGCATGAGGGTGGGTCCACATCAAAGCACCTTCTTTGGATGAAAGATCTCAGCAGCCAGTTCGGTTCCATCAATAAAAAGGCGGATGATGACAACTTGGGAGCACATGTTCTAAATACTCTAGTTCCCTCCCATGAAGCATTTGTGGAGGCTCTACGTTTGATGGTGGAAACCCAAACACTAGCATTTGATTGGGTCAGTTCTTATTCGCTACAAAAGGAATGCAAATAGACACAAGCAATTGAGTCTATTTCTGGACAATCAAAGGGTACATTGAATGCTCAGTCAAAGTAAAAGTGAAGACATCACTCTAGTGAATCTTCCAAATACCAAGTGAAATGTCATTACTATCGTAACTTTGGGCATCTCAAAAATAATTTCCGAAAACAATGGCATCATATTTCCCAACACAACAAAAAGCCACAGGATGAGGCAAATGTGGCAGAAGTTGCAGATGAATAGGATAATAAGGAAGAATATGCTTTCACAGCATCATATTCAACTGATACCCGTACTAGATGTTGGTTCATTAATCCCAGCACATCCAAACATTTTTCACGTCATAGGGTCTTGTACATAACTTTTACTGCAATTTTTGATTTAGTTCTATAAGCATATGGAGAGTCACTAGCAGTAGAGGTGATAGGAGATATACACATTGTATTGAATAATACTCACAAACTAAAGTAAGGATGTTAGGTATGTTCCTACCATGCATAAAAATCTCATATGTTTGTCAATTAATCAAAAACCCCAATATTTCTGTAAATTTCTCTAGCCAAAAGTGTATTGTGTTAGATGTAAAACAAGAACGGGTAATTTCCCTAGGCATTGGGCAAGGTGGCCAATATAGGCTTGTCAAATCTGATATAGTCAACCTAAAAGCATGCATGGCGGGAGAATCCGCCATTCAAGATGTGTTGGAGGATGAAATTTCTCGTAGGCTTGTTAACCCTAATTTAGTCAACTTACATGCACTCGTTGTGGAAGGCATGTCCACTAAACAAAATGCATAGGAGGATACATTGTGTTGGGAAGATGGAATTTCTCATTCAATACAGAATGTGTGGGAGGCTGAAAAGCATGCACAAGGTAAACGGGCATGGGCATCCCATTTCCATTCAACAGAAAATAAAACTGGAAGTGTACAAAGCCCAATGTGAATTCTTCCATCCAAGCCAAGTTCCCAAGCAATCCAAACTAGCCATGCAACACTACTGCGAAACAAAAGAAAGGAAAGGGGCATTACCTATGAGGGCCTTTAGAGCTGTCCACGCCATTCATTGCTTGTCGAGAATGACAAGCAATGGCAGGCGGTGAGCTTTAAAGCCACCCACACGTACCACAAGCTCTATACTTATTACAATAATCAAGGGGGGCAATCTCACTGTAGATTGCCCACGTTATTTTTTTTCCAAAACACTCTCTTCCCATCATTTCATCATAATTTGAGCCATGCAGCACATTGGGGGGATTAAAATCATTGGCAAGAAGTGACTTGAGATTATCACCTAATTGTGGTGTATCATAATCTTCATAAAGGTCTGCTGAGACTTGAGACCCACCTCTAAGTTGCCGAAGTGGTCTAACACTTGGTTGCCATCCCACCCGATATGACTGATGATCTTGTGTATGGAGAAGTTAGCTAGGAAGGATTTCCAGTCTTCCATTATGATAGAAAGCAACCAATTACTCATGAGATCCTTCCTCAAGGCCTCCAAAACTACCTTTAAGCTCCCTTCAATGTCCAGATTTTTCCAGTTATTCTCAAGAGCTACCATTAAACCTCTCCAAAGAGCTTGTGCCCCAGCAAAGTTATTGCAGCATTTCCCCAAGGCTTTAAAACAACCAAAAATTGGGGAAGCTTTATCATTTCAAAAAACACCCCCAGCTCCAGCAAATCTGCGGTTTCCTTTTGCTGCACCAATGAAGTCAAGTTTGATAGAGTCTTTGTAAAGGAAACAAACTATTCTTTAAGCTAACTTTGTCAATTACACATGATTCACATCATAGAGACATTATGGAACCTAAGTTGCCCAATTCAAATTTGTGTTCAAATTCAGTGGAGATAAAGTTTGCAAAGATCTCAGCATGAGAAAAATTGCAGATAAAATTCACAATCAAATTCAAAAAATGTTCTTCATTTATTTTTGAAATTTCTAGCACAAAATAAATACACATTTCTAAAGACCTTCATATTGTGTGTGCGTGCGCCAACGTGTGTGGGTGCCAGCATGTGCACACGTGCGTGTGTATCTATATATCTATATATGTGTGTGAGTGTTTGTGTGGGTATATATGTATATATATCTTGTTTTAAATCATTTCATATTTAATTTGTGTTCAATTTTTATAACTTTTTTATAATTGAATTTTATAAATACAATTTGTTATATGTTTAATTTGTATGTGTTCAATTTTCTGAACATGTTTATCTATTTACGTTTTCTAAATACTAATTTTATGTTTTATTTAAATATATTTTAAACAATAGCATTAAATTTAAATATAAAAACATTCACTAAATTTTATAAATTTAACATAATGTATTACAATTTATATGTAAAAATTAAAAATGCAACATTTAAAAATTGAAACCTATACAACTAAACGGCATGACAAAAAAATATTTCGCAGAAGCACGGTGAGGACGTGGTCTTCAGCTCTGAATGGAAACTAGGAACGTCAAAAATTGACCCATAAATCAACCCTATAGCTGCTAGTTCACACTTCACAGACCACGTAGAATAGGGCATCAAACGAGTAGGGAAGAATACAAAACAGCCCTCAGCAGGGCAGTAGCAAATAAAAGATCTGATAAACACAGAAGACAATAGCTTGACTTTCAGAAGGCAGAGGATAAATAGAAATGTCACCATCAACTTAAAAAATACACTCACCTCGCTAGGAGCTAACTACACAAGATTCATCCAATTGGAAACTAATTTAAGTATGATGCTTGTACAAGCAAGTAGCAACTACAATTTATATAACAAAGTAGAAAAATTACATAACATTTTTTTTCTCAGGGTCTGGATAGACCAATTCTCTCAGGATATCAATTATATAAGAAAATCTTTCTCAAGATTTGGTCAGATCAATTCTGTTAGGATATAACAATGGACACACCCCCTCCTACCTCTTAGGTATGTTTTTCCCCCTATGTTACCGGAAACGCCGGTTTAGGCGGCCGGAGCGGGAGCGGGAGCGGGGAGCGGGAGCGGTGAGCGCGCAGCGGGAGCGGCCAGGGAGCGGGGCGGCGCTGTGGAAACGCCCGGGTACGGCGCAGGCCGTACCTAGGCGTTTCCACAGCGCCACCCCGCTCCCTGGCCGCTCCCGCGTGGAAAAAAACACGCATTTTTTTTATTTTTTGGCGCGATCAGGCCGTACCCGGGCGTTTCCCACAGCGCCACCCTCCGCTCCCAGGCCGTACCCGGGCGTTTCCACAGCGCACCACCACCCGCTCCCTGGCCGCTCCCGCGTGGAAAAAACACGCATTTTTTTTATTTTCTTTGGCGCGATCAGGCCGTACCCCGGAGCGTTTCCACAGCGCCACCCACCGCTCCTCCTGGCCGCTCCCCGCGTGGAAAAAACACGCATTTTTTTTATTTTTTGGCGCGATTTCTTTTTTTTCCTATTTTGGCAATTTTTTCCGTTTTTGGATTTTCGGTGAAAAAAAACGCAAGTATGGAAAAAAATTTGCCATTTTTGGAAAGGGTCCCGGGAAGATGTAGCAGCAAAAACTTATCAATTATATAAGAAAATTCTTTCTCAAGATTTGGTCAGATCAATTCTGTTAGGATATAACAATGGACACACCCCCTCCTACCTCTTAGGTATGTTTTTCCCCCTATTGTTACCGGAAACGCCGGTTTAGGTGTGGAAACGCCCGGGTGTCCCTGGCCGTCCCGCGTGGAAAAACAACGCATTTTTTTATTTTTTGGCGCGATCAGGCCGTACTTTCCACAGCGCCCACCCCCCCGCTCCCAGGCCGTACCGGGCGTTTCCACAGCGCCACCCCCGCTCCCGCTCCTGGCCGCTCCCGCGTGGAAAAGTGTATATTTTCAATTTTTTTCGGAGCTTGGATGAGCTATGCTCGATTGATGGCGATATTTTTCTTATTTTCATAAAATCCATTTTTGCACCTTTTTGTACCAAGCAACTTCTTGCAATCTTCTGAAAGAATCTTCTGAATTTAATTTTATTCGTTTTGTATATACTGTACATTATTATAAATTTATAGTTAATAGTATAACTTGTCTTTTATCTTGTTTTTCATATACATAATATGTGGTTTATAATTAAATTCCTATTTAGAAGGTTGAGATTTATATATTTTTTAATTTTTATATAGTTTTTGTACTGCCGTATCCTACGCCGTATCCGGGGTCAAAAAAAAAATTGCCGTTTCCGCGTATCGGATACCCCGCTCCCGCTCCCGTATCCAAAACGTTTCGGTAACTTAGGTTTCCCCGTATCCTGTACTGATACAAATCAAATACGGCCCAAATATGTATTCACAATGGAGTACAGAAAAATTACAGTTGGGAGACTATTGGCTACAGTCAATTTGAATCGCACCCCTATACCATGAGAATTTTAATAGTAAGTTGAAAATGAGCCCAACAAAATGAAAAGAAAAACACTTGGCCCTTTACTAAGATAGATAGAATATTTATCTTTCATGTGCAAAAAACAGTGTTTTTAATTTTCAGTTTTTCTGGTATGAAAAACATATGGTGCTCTAGTGAATCGACAGTCTTGAGTCCTAGGAGAGAATCTAAGAAATGGATATTTTTCCCTCTAGGATCACCAAGCAAAGCTCGCTTAGTCCAGGCCACTCAACCTATCAACATTATCAGGTATTGTAGTGGCTCCTTGATGGTAATTGATTACTTGGGCCGGCCCAAACCAAGGACTTTCTCAAGTCATGTTCCATTATAAGTAGATGTACGTGCTGAGTATTGTTGACCTACTTTGGTCACTTGTGGACCTCACTTCACTCTTTCTATGTATACAGTATACACTATCAAGTACTGAAATTATTATAACTTGATCTGATCTTGCTGCTATATCAATTTCTTCAATTACATCAGGAAAAAAATTAGGAGCATTAGATTAAATCCACAGGAAAAAGAAAAAGCTGTATTGTAAGATGAAATAAATGATAAGTAAACTCACCTTTTACCTGCTGCACATAGATGTAAAATGCCTATAGCAAAGCACCTTGTAATTTCAATAGCTTCATGAGATATGTCATCATCATTGTCCATCGCTGCTAACAACTTTTTCCAGCAAGATAAAAAAGGACAAGTTGCCTCACGATTGGGTTCTTCTGAGCCTGCACTAGAAAACACATATTCACTTTCCTTTGATGTGTCTCGGCCCACAATAGATGATCGCATTTGTATAGATACAAATGCAAAAGCAGATCTTCCTAAGTTGTGACTCGAAAAACTTGTTATGGCATTCCAGCAGGCTCGTAACTCTTTTCCAACATTTGCAACCTGAGAATGTGTATCCATTAATAGAAGTTGAAACAAAAGATAAAAGGATAATAATTTTATAAATTAAAAGAGATTTCACGGGTGACCTACAATAGGAGAATTCATACTGTATTGCAAAATAAAGATATCATATCACTTTTTTAAATTATTTGGAAGGAAATATAGGAACCTAAAGAAATCACGAGAATTAAAAGTACTGACAAAGTTTTCCCAGAAACAAACAGCCTTAAATTTTACCACCGTGGAAACCTCAAACATTTAATCATAAGATTAGTAATATCTTATGTTTTGTGTCAGTCCTGCAGTTATAAGGTGTCTTTTGGCTGCATTATTATTCATATTAGGTTATGGCTTGCAATGTAGATAGCAGTAGCTTTTTGTAGAGTGAAGCCCTTTAACAAACTGATCAACATTATCTGGGTTTACATTTCCCAAACCATACAAGCAAGTCAGAACTCAAAGAATTCCCTCAGAAGAATCTTACATATTGCTTGCATACCAAGTCAAAACTCTATGTATCCATTGAAGTTCTTCTAGAAATAGTTTAACCGAGATAATTAGGTTCTGTACCATACTACATGTGAGCTGAAAAGGATCTGATAATGTTATACTTTAAATATTCTAACTAAGAACAAACCATATGTGGAAGTATTAGGTTGACAATAGCTGTTAGTCAGGTAGTGCCAGCAAAATTCAAAGAAACCCTTAAAGTGCAATCTTGCATGTATGACGTTTTAAAGTGGCAAAAAAAATCCAGAATCAGCTCCTACTGTTAAAAAGGTTCCATTGGTTGCAATGGTAGTAGAAAGACAATGAACCAATGAATAAAATTTGCCTAAAAGCATCATGCTTCTTGAAGAACATAGACTAATAAATATAGACCAAACCTAATATAAATACCAAAAACGAAACAAATCACGCATAGCTGTAATGTTTGACTGAATGGATACTCACAAGACAGAACTTTAGAAGGCAGGAAATAATTGTACAATGGCCCTCAAAAGGTGGACAATCAGAGAGGCGTCTGCATCCATAAATAGAACAGAATGTGATGCACAAAAACAAAACCATAAAACTTAAAGGCATGTATACATTGAATACGTCAACACAAACAAGTCTGCACTCACTCACCTGCTAATCACTGTAGTTGGGTACACTGAAACTCCTGGATCACAAATGAAAGAAAATGACCTGAATATAGGAAAGCACCATTGCATCCGCAGGGAGGATTCATCATTTGTAGATATCATGTTTTCCATTGCCGATTTCTCCCCTACGATTGGCAACTCAATAATGTTTTCTAGTGCACGAATAAGAATATCAACTAGTCCTTCATTCATCAAAACCTTCTGCAGAACCCATTAAAATTCCACGAAGTAAGCAAAATATGATGCCTGCAATAAAATGCAAAGAAGCCAAGAATTTTTTTTACGGCGGTGAAAAACCTTTGTTAAAGGGTGCTCCAGTAAACCAGCTAAAAATTCAAGCAATCGCTCCCCCTGAAAAAGCCACAACATTCCAATAGATGTTATGACACAGGAAATCCATAATATACAAGACCATAGGAGGAAAAAAAATAACAAAAACAAAGAATCCTAGAGCTTCACCATACGATCCAGCTGGACAACATCTTTGTCAACAAAATTCCAATCACCTTGAAAGCATCTGTTTCTGAGATTGTAACTCCATTACTGATATGGTCTTGTGCCCAAGAAAGTAATGAACGCAATAATACAGCACCATAATCTGGTTTCTGACATGATAATCGAATTACCAGCACCCTAAGCATGTCCTGCAAAACTACCAAAGCCTGTACAACATAAAAATGGATGAGAATTATATCCTGAAAGTTCAAAGGTATTTACCATAGCAATATAATCCAAGAATGCAAGTTCTTCTATCAATTCTACCTAGAGTTATCACAAAACTAGAAATCCAACAATGCAAATGATTCCAGGTATTCTTATTTGTAGTTATTCTTCGAGATATAACAGCCCAAGCTCTCAAAAAAATAGACAAGGCAATGGATGCATAAGTAGTGAAGTTGGACTTAAAACCACCAACTGATTCAGTGGATACCGGGAAAATGGACCATATCATGGTAAAACCTCTAACAAGGGTCGGGAGTGTAAGTAACCATGTGAGCACCCTACTAGCATCTAGATCAAATGATTATATAGCTAGAATGCATGCAGCACTGTCAATTCTCATGATTCCTGGTCCTGGCCTACGAAACCCATTTAAACAAAGTTATTCCTTCAAAAAACTAAAAAGTCAACAATACACAAGACTAAACCAGATATCACAATTTGATATTTGACTTCTCTTCAAAGGTGCACTTCTGTAATTTGAATAATAGAATCCATACACTTATTACAATACAATTAACGAGTATGCAACATAAGAAATTAACGCATGTTTTGCTCTCCCATTACAGGTGGTCAATATTGTATTACTATTTCCTACAACGGACATAAGCTGAGTTAGTAGAGAGAGAGAGAGAGAGAAATCTATTGATGTCCTCGAATGATCAAAAGAAGTTCAATGGGACTCAAGAATACATCCAATTACAATAGAAAGTGCTTGGATCAAAGACTGACTAAATCAAAAGAACAAAAGCATTCATAATAAACAAGGGGTAAACTGAGAGCAGAAAGCCCCAACCCATGCAGCTAAGGTACAAATAAAAATAGACATTTGGGGGAGCAAGAAGCCCCAAAGAGCATGGGCTGATAACATTCAGAAAGACCAGATACCAGTCAACTTAAACATCTCTGACTGTGCCTAGGACAGGAATCATTTTATCAGCATCTATCAGTGCTAAAAGGCCAATGTAGGATCTGATAATTCTCATCGCGAGTGTCTGTGAATGTCTAGGATTGAGGAGAGCATGCTAGGTAATCCTAGAAGGAAGTAATGCACTCCTCCCAGAATCCCTTCTAAGATCCATGCCTGAATAAACTTTGGTGCAAGTGAAGAAACTTGTAATGTGTATCTGTCCCCACAGATTGGGAAACAAAAATATAGCTGTATATTGGACATGTATTAAGCAATTCTCTTTTTTCACAAACTTTTCTATAGTCAAACAAATGCTAAGCATTTCTTCAAGGATCTGTCTCTATCATTTATAAGATATCAGAAGCTTGCATACGTGCTCTTGCACTGTCCTTTTAGACCCTCATCCCTGGTTTCCATTACCACCTAAAAGTTTAAATAACCAATATTGACTTTACACTCTTATCAAATGCACGGGAATTTTTACGGCTTGACTTCCATTTATATTGCATGTCCTTCAAATTTATATTACACGTCCAATACTGACTTATTCCTATTTTTATCAGAGCTACACAATACAGTTCATAACAGTTAGTAATTCTCTTAATATCATGGCCCTGCCAAAAAACTCTGCCCATAAACCATCCATAATTATTATCCAATACTAACAAATGGCTTCTCTAACCCAATCCCAAAAAAGAAGATACTATAGAACTTCATTTCATTCTAAAATTTTGTAAAGGTATATGTATCTAGCTATATATCCAAATTCCACATGCATATACAGGCCTGCATGTGTGTCTATGTATCCTTTGTGCATGTATGTGTGTTTTTCCATATAAACATATGGGAGTTTATTGATAAAAATATGGTTCTGAGATAATCTAGCTATGAGGAAATGTCCCCCATTATGCACACATGTGACTTTCACACCCTTAAGGAATCAATTTGAACATGCCAGATTATATTTCGTATAGTTTGAGACTCATAATATTATTCTAGTCAAAGAGTAAAGGAACTTAGGAACTTTCAGTAGGTATAAATCTAGCATCAAATTATCATTTAAAAATTCATATGTAAATGAACTTTGGAAAGGTATGAATATAGCATCAAATTATCATTTAATGATTCATAGGCAATACAATCTTATGTTGAAATTCAAAGTGATGTCATTCCATTACATGCCCATCTATCCACCTGATAATATCCATGCCATCTTCCTTAATTGTATGCTTACCGCTTGCATGTCCACTACAAAAATTGACTACAATGCAATTAATTAGCAAATAGAGCAATGCGTTCTAAGTATTGTTTGTTAGGACTACCTAATAAATTTTTGTATTCGAGTAAAGCATTAATACACATTTATAGCAATGTTACTGCATGTCAAAAGTGGAAAACTAATCAGCACATAACTTGTATCAACAAAACGAATACATACCGCACAAGCAAAATGTAACACTATTTGGGCAACCTTGTCAACATGTGGAAGCAATCGACTGAGCAACTTTTCAAACTGATGAGGTTGTAAGTACCAATCAATATCCTCGATACTCTGTATACCTAGGAGTGTTCCAACACCTAACGTCTTCAGAGCATTGAGAGAAGAAGTACCATTCTTCCAGAGCCATATACCCTCTTCTGGAAACAGCTCTCCCTTGAAACAACAAAATTAAAGAATGCATTAAAAACTATACACGAAATATAAGCAGTTTGGCCAGGATTACAAGTACTTTAAAAAAAAGCTTACAAAATTTGTAACAATCATCCCATAAAGAATACAGACATATTTATAAGACAGATTCACAATGCTTCTCCTCCAAAAAGATTTCCACCAAATAAGAAAATAGTTATAGAAAATAAATTTCAGTACTTTCCGTATTCAGGACTTAGTATAGAACATTCATGGAAAAAATTTACAGCTCAAGAGTTAAAAGTCTAGGCATGATCTTGTAAGACCACCATTAAACATATCTCACAAACTAGCCATCAATGTTTAAAGGTTATATGCTACAAATAGGTAACAATGAAATAATACCAAGGAAAACAATCCAGATACATAGTATTAATTAATATAAAAAATCATTAGCATCACTAACAGCAAAAATAACCTTCACATTTTCGGTGCCCTTAATGTTCCTTCTTACCACCAATTTTTCTCTTAAAATAATGTCAGGAAATAGATTTTAGAAAGGAAAAAACTAAATGAACACTCACCAGCAAGCAAAGGACGCTACATGCTTCCTTTGGGCCCAGAGCCAAAGACGCAGGAGCTGGAACATTTTCCAAAAGACGTTGAAACAATCCTGGTGTCCAACCAAAAATAGGCCAACATGCTACACAAGATACAAGGAGGTGGCAGACACCTCCCAATGCAAGTGTTGAGCTAGGAAAACAAAATGGTAGAACTGCAGTACGAGCAGCTAACTTTGGGCTGTAGCATAACAAATAATAATTAGCAGGCAAAGCATTGCTTTGATAAACTATTCCAGCAAATAGCAATAAAAATTTAGTTAGTAACCTGATTTCCCGATGTAACCGGAGCAATGCATTTAATAATTTTGTATTATGATGCTGTTCCCCAGCTTCCTGACATCATTTCCAACAATAGTTTAATCAAAAAGTACTAACAGCTCATATAAGTGACAGCACATAATCTTAAACAGATTCTTTTTCTGTGTATTATTACTGATTCTTTCTGAGGATGAAGCCAAAAATCAAAAGATAGCACTAGGCAAACTAATTGTACTTTCTATTTTGCTTAATATCTAATCATTTATTATTCTTACATGCGTTGATCAATAAATGCTCAGAAATACAATCATTCAAGATGAAAAGATAATAATGTCAATCACATTCAAACAAAATACAGTTTCTTGATATGTTTTTTGCATCATCAGCTTCTGCTGCCTCCTTTTCAACCCGTTTTAATAGCTCTAACCATTGCATTGATAATCGTAGCAAAACCTGTGAAGTGCTTCTATACTATGAGAATGAAACAGTACATACTACAACCCGATTTTCCAATCCTATCATTGTGTCCTCAACAATAATATCTTAAAAAGGAAAATATGTCCCCCAAACTTCCTAATATGAAATTCATCTTAATCAAAAACAGTCATTTCTTTTCCCAGCAAAATGGCAAATATACAGCTACACTGCAGCCCAGCATATAATCTTAAACAGATTATTTGTCTGTGTATTATAAAGTGGCTTCATTACTGATTCTTTCTGAGGATGAAGCCAAAAATCAAAAGATAGCACTAGGCAAACTAATTGTACCTCCCATTTCGCTTAATATATAATCATTTATTATTCTTACAGGTGTTGATCAATATATGCTCAGAAAGGGAATCACTCGAGATGAAAAGATAATAATGTCAATCATATTCAAACAAAATACAGTTTCTTGATATGTTTTTTGCATCATCAGCTTCTGCTGCATCCTTTTCGACCCGTTTTAATAACTCTAACCATTGCATTGATAATCATAGCAAAACCTGTGAAGCGCTTCTATACTATGAGAAGAAATGAAACAGTACATAGTGACCCTATGTTTATGTATATAATCTATTAACAGTTCAAAATGAATATTATAATTTAACATAGTTAGAAGACTCGGCGAGTACTCGCCAAAGAATGCACGAAACGAATAATCGCCAGAAAAACTCGTAGAATATGACTCGCAGAGTTTTGGCAAGTACTCGCCGAGTTAACTCAGCAAGTACTCGCCAAAACTCGGCGAGTCCAAGCCATTAACTCGCCTGACGCTTTCGTGGGTTTGCTGTCCCTTCACATAGCCTTTTTCCATCTGCTCAGATTCCTGTGTATGATCTATCTGTAAGCGTACATGCATACATATTAATGCATATATGTGTACACTGTATTCACACACATTTATTTTGGAAATCAGCTGATTGTCAATATCTCATTTATCTTCATGAAACTCTATCTATACATATATATGTAGATGTGTATATCACTATAAGACAATATGTACATAAGTCGCAAGGTTTGAGTTCCAGGTCATGTTCGACAAGGATAAAACTCAGTTCAAGTTCACCAATGGATAAGTTTTGGAAAAAAAAGTGTCTTTTACGTCCTGTTTTATCATTCTTTATTTTCTAAAAAAATGCCAATCATCATAAATTCATATTACTTATCAGTCGGATGTTGTATTCGCATGATGATGCGATTTTGTATTGTATTTGTATTCAAATCTAATAGAAAACACTTCTCCAACATTTTATGGACTCATTTGATACATTTTGTAGCTATATTTTTCTTAGAATTTATGTTTTTTAAAGAAATTTGCATATTTTTTAAGTTGCTGAGTATTCCCGAGTATTTGCCAAGTTTTTGCCGAGTCAATTTTTTTTGGGTCTGCCGAGTACGTGTATGCGTACTATGGTACATACTACAATCCAATTTTCCAATCCTATCGTTGTGTCCTCAACAATAATACCTTAAAAAGGGAAATATGTCCCCCAAACTTCCTAATATGAAATTCATCTTAATCAAAAACAGTAATTTTTTTTCCCAGCAAAATGGTAATATACAGCTACACTGCAGCCCAGGATATCCTTTTGTTCCTTAACGACTCAACAGGATCGGTATGGTCAGCCTGTTGTGGCCAAGATTTTGACGTTGTAAACTGCCAAGGTCTACTAAAAACTAATGGAGATCCCAAAATCCCAGACAACTTTTGAAAAGAATTTTAGAAGCCTGCTGGTACATGATTGATTTCAGAAATAATGATCAGGCCCAGAGATTATACAAAATAGTGGAGAAATCATGATTGTGTCAACTAGGCCAACATTATGCCCAATCATTTAGTGGGTGCTTTACAAACAATCATGATGCGCACTCAGTGAGAAAACAAAATAGCATGGAAGAAACTGTGAAAGACCAATATTGAGTGTAAGTCGACAAACATTCAATGATAACAAGGTCAAGAAATTGTCAGCAGGTACTGTTACAATATGCCCTAATTCATCTCATCATACCCTAGGCATATGTTCTTAAAAGTGAGATTTGTTTCCGACCCCACCAGAAACAGGAATGGGGGATGCACAGGAGTGTTTCCCAGCATCCTTGTGGCCAGAGACTGCGAAGTGTCTGTTATGTACCTAAATACACTACTACCTATCATAGTTACGTCCTAATGACAAGACACCCAAAACAATCACATGATGAAGGGCCTAGTCCTCCATACATGACCGGGTGTCCCTATGTTTATGTATATAATCTATTAACAGTTCAATATGAATATTATATAATTCAGTATGGAAATATAATCTATATCTACTATGTGTATCCAGTAGGTACATGACAAGTGATACCAGAGCTAACTATATTGTGGCTTGAGAAGATCATTGTTGCCTTTTCACTGTGGTCTTTGACCAAGATTTTTTTGGCGTGCCACCTACGTTTCTTGGCTTGTGGCTGAATAAATTGAATAAACAATTGAAACAACTAACTTTTAATAGTTTGTGGTTGTGCTAGCTCAGATAAAGAAATAAAATTCATTTTAAAAATAGGCTAAAAGAAAAACACTTTATTAAAATAATCTTATTGCTTGTTTAAATAAATGAAAAATAAATGAAAAAGTGTTAGTCCCCTCCCATTTCATTCCTTCTTATTATTTCTCCCACTTCCATACATCTACACCTATTGTATTTCTCACTGCTCGGGTTCCAATCCATCTGTCCCACCAATTCATTGTTTTCTTGTGCAAACTACCCTCTTTTATTTCACATCTACATCTCCCTTTAATTTTCTTGCACAACCTTTCACACTATCTGCTCCTCCTGCCCTGTTCTTCAGTTCCTCTTATGTCCCAGACTTTCTTTGCACTTGGGCTACACCATTTCTCATTTTTTTCTTGTTTAACATTATCTCTTCCTCGCCTCACCTACCTGCCTCTGCCATCCACTGAAATATACCTTGTGGGATACCACTTAAAAATGCACAAAATATAGATACTTTGCAGCCAAATAAAATTCTGATTTTTGCATAAATCAATAACTATGGCAGCGAACAAAAATAAATCTATAACTCACAAACTACTTGTTCAAATCACTTGAAAATTTATGGAGAGCTTGTTAATATGATAATTAATACAAAACAATTATTTTTTGCATTTTTGGAATAATATATTGCTGCCAGAAAATTACAGAATGCCCTAGGCAGCTAAAAAACTTCATAAATTCATATCTCCTCAAGTATGCATGAAGACATTATGAAATTTTGGAAATAACATCTATTAATATTGAGAATGGAAACCCAACCTTTAGATCTGAAAATGTCAACCTGGAAACCCTCCAAAAAATTGTTGCAAGTTCCAAAGTAAGTCGCCCCCCTTGGAAATAGGCTGAAAACCCTCGAAAATACCTCTAATAATGGCGCCAAACCCTGCTTAAGTCGCTGCAATAAATCTGATCTATATACCCTTAAATCTTCCCCACAAAAAGTCTCCAAAACCCTTCCTCTGAAACCTCTAAAAAATATTTCTGTAAAACAGCCTTGAATCAGTTCCAAATTGACAAGCTACGGTGCATCTCACACCACCAAAGAATGCCCTGCTAGCTAGGGATGGATCTCTCACCACCGAAGCTAGGGTCCCTATGGGATCTTACTCCACAAGCTGAAATTTTGCAAACAATAGTTGCACATAGAGAAAATATAAGTGTATGCAAGAATGAGCTCGATCACTTCCTCAAACCTCCTTTTATAACTTTTCATTACCTTTTTCCAAGTTGAAAGCTCCATGTGGGACTAAAAGAGACTTAAGTGACCCCAATGAAAAAGTAGAATAATAAAGTACTATAAGTCACCCCAACGAAGAATTATAACATTAAAGTGTTATGAGGTCCCCCCCCTAACGACTAAACATAACATCTAGCCCCACCAAGCCACTTAAACTCGTGTCAATGCAAAACTACAACAAATAAGCAAGGTGGTAACAATCATCCATACCCAATAGCCTCCAAAGTCTTTAGCCCCTTGGGTATGACCAAGGCTAAGACTAAAATTTGGCCCTTAGGCCCTCGGCAAAGGAAAGGGGACATTACATCCACAAGCTACAGCCCTTCCTCTGCTATGTGCTATTTGCATTTGGGAAAATGGGTGTCCATTTGCTAAGAACATCAAGAATATAATGTACAAAAAGTTTAGACCCTTGTAAGAGATTCTTATTAAAAACTTAAAGGTTTATAACAAATCAGTTCAGCATAGATAAATAAAGAAAAGGTTTTAATAAACCTAAGCATTAAAAGGTTAAAAGAAACAGCCAATCATTAAGGAAGACGTTGTCTCGAATTAAATTTATTAGAAAAAAGACCAACAAAATAAATTTTTGAAGTGAAATTTTATAAAACAAGTTTCATGATATATCATTCGATTTTAGCATTTTAGCATTGGTCCCATCAAATTAAGAAATGAGTCTCTTATGATATTCATCACTCTAAAACATGTATCAGCTCATGCCTCTTTTTCTTTTACTTTTGTTGTAACTCCCATTTATTGAGGAACCTTAGTTTATGAAAGTGAAGAACTAAGTAGTTCGGGAGGAAAGGGCATGATAGTGATGTTTTTTGTATAATGAGAGTATTAGTTACTCGTTCTCTCTATTCACGACATTTACCTTTAAGTAATTTGTTTGAGTCATTCATGTTCCTTTCATGGAGTCCCTGCATGATTCATATAAATATAGAAGCATGGGGTTAGGATACTTGGTGGTTAAGTGCAAACACCGTGCCAAGTGCTATGTTAACTTATGGTTTTGCTACTTTAGGTCTTCCAAATAAAATGCAGCAATCTGCAATGTTAGTACTCACTTTTCAATCTGATTGACCAATGATGCATGTAAGTATGATATTGCTCAGTTATACAACTCTCTAATGTGGATCCCTAGCATCAGTAGCTTTATCAGTGATTACATCTCAAACAAATCAAAAGATTCATTCATCTTAGTGCTGACAATTCCTTTTTATGACCCCTCCCATTAAAAATTTGTATTTAGATGACCAAGAAAAAATGATTTGAAATATACTTTTTGCTTTCCATTTACACATTATCGTGGAGATAATTGGAGTTATCTTGCTATTGGTCAAGGATTTTCTCTTTTAAATATAGGTATTCTTTCTGGGGCAGTATGGGCCAAATGAAGAATGGGGATCTTATTGGAGCTGAGATCCAAAATAGACTTGGACATTAATTACTTGGACCATATTTTTAATTTATCTACATACTAGAATCAACACACATTGGCAAGGTGAGAAACCAAAAAAGTGTGGTTTCACAAGTTTCCTTGGATAAAGAATTGAATTAAAATTTATTGTAGTTACGGTATTGTAAAATCCTTGTGGTGAGCTTAAAGTTTTAAAAATAAAAACTAAAAGTCTATTGGAGAATTTGGCCAAAGAACTACAAACACCTAAATTTCCGGGGTTGAAGATCTGCAAAATTTGGTGGAATTTATGTACAAAAAATATATATTTTATATATTTTCTAATATGGTGTTATTTTGCATGTGATACATGATTGGCGTGTTAACCTCAACACTGTACATAAAAAATATTTAACATGTAATCTCGAAGAAATAGTTTTTAAGAAATTGAAATGAAGGAAAATTGAGTCAGTAAAGATGGAATTACGAAAGCAAAACGATGAAACTAATATATCACACAATCAAAATAAAAATCTACCAAAAATCATAGCTGAAAAGGATGCTGAAATTATACATTTACGAAGCAATAAGCAGTCTCTACTAAATCAAGTCAACAGCCTTAAAATGACAGAAAATTTTACAAAATCAGGAACTACATGTGTTCAATACCATAACTGCTATAGGTTTCAGTTCAAGTGATAACAAAACCCAAGTTGATAACAAAACTCGGAAATGGCTGAAAGACTGCCAATTGTTTTCAAATGGGTCCTTCAATTGTCAAAGAAAGTAATCAGAAAAGGAAAAAGAATGTGTGTTACCTCCACGAATAGCTGCATGGCCCAGCCAAGCATCAACGAACGCCACCAAACCCAAGAAGTGAGATCTTCCACTCTTTATTTCATGGAGCAAATGATCGTGAACATAAGCTAGGGCACAAACAAGTTCTTTTTCCTTGACGAGAATGCAGCAAGAAACTATTGACAATCAAAGATAACACCGCATAAAAAAGGACAAATGTATCATCATGACACAAAGGAAGAGTTCGAACTGATGCTACCGATGCATCCTAACATTCCAACTCACAGACATGAATTATTCCAAAGAGTGTCATGGGATTTGCAAAGCAAAAGTACACTGCATTGCCTAGAGAACCTGTTAATAATGTATAAGATCTTACCAAAATCTAGGTGTTCATGTGAACAAGGGCTTACCTACGCGGCCAATACGTTTCGGATACACATAAGGGTACAAAGAATCTGATACATGGATACAGCCACAAAAAAATTCCCCACACAGATATAGCTTTCAAACTGATGCTACTGATGCATCCTAACATTCCAGCTCAAAGACATGAATTATTCCAAAGAGTATGATGGTATTTGCAAAGTGACAGTGCAGTTCATTGCCTAGAGAACCTGTTAATAAAGTATAAGGTCTTACCAAAATCTATTAAAAATAAGAATATATAAATTTTAGCCTGATAAATAAGAATTAACTACATAATATGCATATAAAAAATAAAAATAAACACAAAACACTACTGATAATCTATATAATGCCAAATCAAATGTCATAATAATATTAAATTTTATTATTACATAAAAATGCAGCAGGGTCTGAATCTTTGCGTGATCATTAAAGCAGAAGATGCATGTATATCAAGAACTACTGATCTTATTTTCTGGTTTTATAGTAGCACAAAACTCAAAATCAGATCTGGGGTGAGATTTAGATTTACTGTCACAATCGTTCCTTGTCGAGAATTGAATCTGCCTGTAAGTGATCAGATAATGAGTATTTGGGTCAATTGCGCACTTTCCCTCCTGGTCAGATTTGTTCCCAAGATCAGACTGCTGTTTATTTAGGGTTTCATGCTGTTTTTTAAAAATAATTGGGCCATTTAATGTTTTAATGTAGAGAAAAATTAGAAAAATAACTTATTTGTGACCCTGGATATGGTTTGGAAGGTCCAGATATGGCCGGACACATCTGCAGATGTATCCAGCTGTATCCGGACTATCCAGGCCATATCCTGAACGTATCCAGGTCAGTATCCAATACTGTATCAGTATCCAGCCCTGTATTCTGCTGTATTGGTATCCAAGGGTCTGCCAATAATGGCTAAATTTCACTTAATCAGACAATATGCCGTTAAAGTTTTCCAGTGTACAATGTTTCACTCCCATACATAAAAAATACAACTCACGCCTGAGGTAGGCCATGCTAATTTTCAATACTGAATATTGTTCTTCAATATCTTTGCAAAGCTTGACTTCATGCATTTTAATTTATTTTAGATAAAAAAGTTTATGATAAATGTCTAAAATATTAGTAGAAGTCAATAAAATATTTGCAAAATTCAAATGTTCGTCACACAGTCACGCATGGGAATAAATACCAATATATAACTGTTGCCACAGATGTTTCTCTATTATACTATGGACATGGTAACCGCATCATACCTGCAATTTTCTTAGTAAAGTAAGCAACAAGATAAGAGAAGGCAACAACATGTCAACAAGGAACTGCTCTTGACTTCTCTCCAATAGCAGGTCTGCTGTAGAATTGCATTCAGCCCCTTCATCCACCAGGTAATCTGCATAGCAAAATCCATCCTGCCTAATACTTCCTTTGTCATAATTTTAGCTCAAAACTATCTATACTGTAATATTTTCTTTTTGGGTATACAGAAGCTAAGAACACTAAAAATGGAACCTACCATAAGTATTTGATGACCTTTCCAACATCATAGCACAGTTCCTTATGATAACATACACAACAGTAACTGCTCCTTCTTCATAAAGAACTGCAGCAACTCCCTAGCAGAAAAATTATGGACATTTAGTGAGGAAAAAAATATTTACATCAATAAAAACTTATAAACAGTCGGTGATAAAAATAAAGACTAACAAATAGTTATTATGTTTCGCAACAAGTGGGACAGTTTTCTGTTCATACTGCATGCTCTGCAAGAAACGACAGGATGCGCATGGCTGTTGTTAATTGTGGCACAGATGAATCTCGTAAAATAACTCCATCAAAAAGCTTATCTGTTACAAGCTTTCCAAGTATGCTCTCCACAGACTGGAAATCTGCACTTCCAGCTGAATCAGCTGCAATATTATCAATCTCCATCGGATCGGATACCAAGAAACTCGTGGAAGTTAGCTGGGCATCCCCACCAGATGCTAGTACAGCAGCATATCTTAGAAGCCCAATGGCTCCTTTTTTGTGATATACAACAGCAGCATCCACCCGCTCCAATAATCTGGTAGGAGCGTCCTTCTTATTGGATCCGGGAGAAGAGGAATGTAAGGCTTTATGAAGATCAACTGCGTGTGGAATCCAAGCACTCAGACTGCAAGCAGTTGAATCATTCACCATAACTTCCAAGAGTTCTGCTGAAGCATGAAAAATCGCAAGGCTCAATGGACTAGTACCTGACATTATCGACCACATCAAAAAAATGTTAGATGGAAATACAAAAGAGCATCATATAATTAAATTTCATTAACTGTCTAATGCAACAGCCTACCGCTATTTGCATTCAATGGTTCTGATTCCTTCCCAGATTGTAGAACTGTCATCAGAACAGATATTGCCTGTATTAAACACAAACACAAACACAAAGTACATCAGAGAATTTTTCTTTAGTACATCAATAGGTTCCAATTTCTCGAGCAGTTTCCATTATCACGAGGTTCCAACTTCAGATTAAGCCATACGAAAAATTCTATAAATTGAAATACCTCTGGAAAGAACCTTACGGCCAAAACTGCCTGCCTTCCAATATCAGATCTGCAGCATAACAAACATCGGGGATCACTTGCTTATAGTGGATACCAATGTAACATGCAAAATAGATTTACTTTTTACAGATGACATCAAAGTTCAAACTCATGCGCAACCTAGATATAGAACAAAGATCCCACAACGCCCAAAGCAATTCTTCTGAGTGAAGAGCAGCACCAATCAAACGATCAATGGCACTCACCTGCAGCCCAGAAAGAAACAATAATACAAGCCGTCTACAAGCAAGAAAAAAGATGCAATAAAATAAAACCAGGGTCCCTATAAGATGGCATGCATAATGTAATAATCTCAGACTCAACTTCGAAACAATGGAGTCAATCTTGGATAATATGACACTTACCACTCTAAGATTTGTCTCAACTATCATACCAATGTCCTGTGGAGGACAAAAGAAACCCTTAGATATCATTACTGCTGCATATCTCAGAGGCAAAAATTCGTTCTTATTTATGTCTTCCACCCCTTGCAGTGCAAGAACAAGGGCTGCTGTAGCTTCAGGTTCACTCAGGAAAAACAATAACCCTGACAGAGAAAATTAAAATTTAATAGACCAGCTAAATAGTAATTAATCATGTGATCATAAAGAAAAGTGCATTATGATTACAAGACCAGATATACCAGATTGACATAAAAGAAATGAGAGTAGTATGGCTTCAATGGCTGTGACAAGGTCTACAAAAATATCCATAGTGGACCCAATTCCTGAACGTAGGGTAGGAGACGAAAGTAAAGCAGCCAACAAAGGAAGGAAACACCTCTCCTGCATTCACAAAACTTTATAATTAGTTGATTATCTATACAGTCTGAAGTAAGATCAACCACGAAAATTACTTGAACTTGACCACCACATCATTTGTTTCATGATTTTGAAAATTTCAAATCATAATGCAAATAAAGAATAGAAAATGAAAAACAAGAAACAAATTCAATGGGAATGGGGCCAAAATTTGTAAGAGAAAAATCACGATAATAATTTTATCAAGCTAAACAAAAAGGAATACATGAGTTTATTTAACAAGCAATGTTGCACGTAAAAGGGCCTATAAAATAGAGTGCAGTAATCTCATTGCAGTTACAAACCTAAAATAGACAGCCCACAAATAAACAAGTTGACACAACAACTTTATGTTAAAAACAAATGATTTATTTATTTATTACGAGCATTCCCCCACTTAATTCATCATGGTCTCAAGAGAACAGGATAGAGATTCTCTAAATGCCTCAAATTTATCCCATGCAAGTGGCTTTGTTTTTTTTTTCTTTTTTTAAAAAGAACCAAAGTTATATTATTAGAAATAAATTATTCAAATTACAATGCGAGGCCATGATACTCATACTCCAAGATATATCCTTGGAATTCCAACAACATATTAAAGAAGAAAGAGGACATATCTGCAAATTATCCATCAGATTATTGCAAGTGAAGGATCTTCTCAATCTGTTTCCGCTTCTCTGGAGACCACGTCAAAGGTAAAGGACCAAAGTTGATGAGGTTATTATGATCTAATGCCCAGTTAGCTAAAGCATCTGCCACCTTGTTCTGATCTCTAGGAACATATTGATATATGATGGTCTGAAATTGTTGAGCAATAACTTTAATATTGTCATGTATCCTAGCGATTAACCAATTATTGGATCTATGTTGCTCTTGAGCTGACAGAAGGTTGATTGTAAACCTTGGAGCCTGATTCAACTATAATTCTAGGACATCCTAGTTTAGTTGCCTCCAGGAGAGCTTTCTGAATTGCCAAGATTTCAGCCACATTATTAGTAAAGTGCCCCAATTGATGACCAAAGAAGAAAAGGGGAGTTCCCAAAGAATCATAAGCTACTCCTCCAATAGTAGTTGGTCCTAGATTGCTTCTTGCTGCTCCATCAGTATTTAGTTTAACAAAGTCAAACGGAGGAGGTTGCCATTTTTTCATAACAGAGGGGATCGATAGTCTAGTACATGATTTATTCTTTAATTTGCTTTCCTCCAAATTGAGTTTTTAAAGTAAATCTTTCCATTTTCCAGGTAAGGGGGAAGGGATCTTCATACTATGCTCAATAGTTTCAACTTTCCACTATATTACTTTGGGTTAATTCCTTGACATACCAAATGTCTCTATTTTCTGATTTAAAGATACGTCTATTTCGCTCTTTCCATACATTCCACAGCATAAGAGAAATGGCAATCAAGATTCCTTTGCTAAGGTCATGAGTATCAGAGAGTGAGCATTTCCAAGCCCTAACAATTTCCACAAGATTCATCAAAGAATCCCAAATGACAAATAGCCAATCCATCAGAATATTCCATGCAGATATTACAAAAGGGCATTGAAGAAAAAGGTGGATCAGAGTTTCATCCACTTCTTTGAACAGAGGGCACTAAAAGGGTCCCACCATACCTCTTTTCATCAAATTGTTTCCAGTAAGTATCCTCTTGTATAATAGAAGCCAGATAAAGAATCTAACTTTAGGCCACAAAGCAGGTTGCCAAAGATCAACAAAAATATCCTTCCAAGGATGTGGCAGAGTGCCTATCAAAGTACTATATCCTTCAACTACAGAATAATTCTCATCCGAAGATTTTCCCCAAGAAAGGGTATTAGTACCGGAGGAAGTTGGAAGGATTTTGTTTTGAAGAAGATTTTGAAAAAAATTGAATTTGGCCCAAAGACAAGGTGGTCTACCACAAAGACGGAGAGATCCACTCGGTCCCTTAAGACGTGGATTGAATATAATGGATCACCTTTTCCTTTCCCTTACCGTGAAGAGCATTCATAATATTTATAAGATCCGGATACTGCTCAATCAAAGCTGGATGCCCATCCCACGAGTCAGTCCAAAAATTAGCCTGATCACCTTTCCCAATTTTCCAAAAAAATTGTTTTTTAATAATTTCTTCCCCAATTTTGAGGACCGAAAGAATCGGAGATCCCCAAGATGGTAAGGAATGTCAGATCAACTCTTGCGGCATCATTCCTTCCACATATTTTCCTCTAATATTGATGGCCCATAGATGATATGGATTTTGTAGCAATCTCCAATATAACTTGGCAGCTAAAGCCTTATTATTCAGCACACTAGATCTAAAACCCAATCCCCCATCTTTTTTTGGCAAACATAATGTTTTCCATTTCACAAGATGCCATTTCCTTACCTGTTGAGTTCCTATCTGCAAGAATTTATGGCTGATGGAATTCAGCTGTTGTAAAACTTTCACGAGAATATTCAAAAGGGAAGAAAAGTAGAGAGGGATTGCCTATAAAACATATTTAATCAAAGTAATACGTCCTACAGAAGTTAGCCATCTATGAGTCCGTTTACTAAATTTCTAAACAATCTTTGTGGGTAACCAAGTCCAGTCAGTTAATCTTTTTGAATCCAACGAATACCCAAGTATTTTAGAGGTAATGTTCCCTGTTGAAATCCTAACTTTACGAAAATATCCTGCTCCAACCTGGGTGAGCAATGGGAAGAAAATGATTTTTGACTTTTGCAGGTGACTTTATGAAGACATCTGCATGTTGTTAATTTGTCAGGCAATAGTGGAGTTTGATGTGTCGTGAAACATGTTCGCATATGAAATAAACCTATACCTCAATGTGCTTCGTACACTCATGAAACACTGGGTTGCGAACAAGCTTGATAACACCTTTATTGTCAACATACAGGATCGTTGGTTGCTTATGTGGTATTCCTAGTCCTTCAAGTACATGATGCAACCATGTCGCTTCGCGGACCGCTCCCCCTGAAGCGCAATATTCCACTTTAGTGGAAGATCGAGAAATAAAGTTTTGTTTATTGCTCCCCCATGATATTGGACAAAATCCCAAACAGAACACATATCCAAAAGTGGAATTCCTATCATCAATATTTCCTACATGATCCGAATTTGAATACCCTATTAAGAAGAATTGATCATTCTTCTTATAGTCTAGGCCAAAGTCCATGGTTCTTTTGATGTACCTCAAAAAAACGCTTTTTTACTTTCCAGTGACTCATTTTTGGCTCTTGCATGAACCATGAGAGATAACTAACAACATAGTTGATATTTGGCATAGTATACATCAAGTAAATCAGACTCCCAATCTATTGTTGATAGAGAGTGGCATTTACTTGCGATGATGGATCATCGATCATCGCGAGGCAACTAAAGCTTTGCCTCCATGGGTGTAGCAAATGGTTTATTATCCATCATTTGAAACCTCTCAAGCATTGTCTTGGCATATTTCATTTGGGACACAAAAATGTGGTGCTCCTTTCACCATACTTCCAATCCATGACAGTAGTGCAATAACCCGAGATCAGTCATGTCGAACAATCGATTAAGATATTTCTTCGTTGCATTGATCATCTTCACTAGACTGCCTATGATAACTAGATCATCGACATAGACAACAACAATTACAATCTTCCCTTGTTTTTTGAGGTACAAATTGGGATCATAAAGATTCCTCTGAAATCCATGATGAATGAGATGTTCGTCAATTTTTATATATTATGCTTGCATATCCTGTTTGAGATCATACAGTGACTTGATGAGTCTATGAAATATCCCTAGTTGGGATCTTACCACAAAAATGACAAAACACAGAAATTTGTAGCAAAATACTAAATCTGATTTTTCTTATTTTTATGCAGAAAATTACAGCTAGGGCAGCGAACAGTAAAATATGAATAACTCCCACAATATCCGTTCAAATCACTTGAAATTTTAAATGGAACTAGATAATAATATAAAGAACACAAGGGAAATATTTTTGGAATTTTTCAGTCAATATAACGCTGCCAGAAAATTACAACGTGCCTAAAATAGCCGAGAAACTTCAAAAATTAATATCTTTCTGAATACAAATGCAATAATGATGAAACTTGAGAAATAACATATATAAATATAGAAGATGCCTTTCCAACCTTCAGATCTGAAAACGGCCAACTAGAAACCCTATAAATTAGGGCTGCAATTTCCCAAACAAGTCGTCCCCTTTGGTAGATGGCCAAAACCCTTGTGAAATCCTCCGTAGATGATGCCAAACCCTTCCTCTATGGCTGCCGTAGGTCTGATCCGAAAACCAGCTGAAAATCTCCACCAAAACTCCCAAAAACTCTCAAACCCTAATTCTGAAAATCCTGAAAATGCCTCTGCAAAACAGCCCTGAAATCAGCTCCAAATGACAAGCTAGGGTAGATCTCTCACTACCGAAGAATGCCCTGCTACCTAGGGATGGATCTCTCACCACCGAAGCTAGGGTTCCCGTGGGATCTTACTCCACAAGCTAAAAGTTGCAAACAGCAGTTGCACATAAAAAAAAGATATAGGTGTATGCATGAATGCCTATCCTTTCACCCCTCTTCTCCTTTTATAACCTTTTTCATGTCAGAGAAACCCTAAAACCCCCAAGGCGCACTTTCTCATAAAGAGGGCCCAATTAAAAATAACTTAAAGTTGATTTTTCCCTTTCTAGGCGCCTTGGCCCATAAAGTGACCCCAATGAAGAAATATAACATTTAATGCCATTCATATCCCCTCAAGTCGCCAAAAAGGGACTTTAAGTGGCCCCAATGAAGAAACATAACATTAAATGCCAAAAGTGTCCACTTAAGTGATCCCAACGACAAAAATAGACCACAAAGGGCCCATTAAACCCTCCCAGCGACCAAAATATAACAAAAACATAGCAGGAAATCAGACAACCATCCCCAATAACCTCCAAAGTCGTTAGTCCCTTGGGAATGACCAGGGCTAAGACCAAAATAGGGCCGTTAGGCCAACTGCTCTGAATTGGGGACATTACAGTCTACACACATTTTCTTCTTTTCCATGTATGGAAAAACCTTATGGTTGAGTCATGTAGACTTCTTCCTACAAATCTCCATTTAGAGACGAACTTTTTACACCTATTCGGTGGACTTTCCAACCAAACGAAGTCGCTAGAGTAAATATCATCCTGATAATTTTGATATTAGCCATGGGAGCAAAAGTCTCCTTGGAGTCAATGTCTTCTTTCTGAGCATGCCCCTTTATTATGAGTCTTGCCTTGTGCTTGTGAATACTCCCTTGTACATTGTACTTCGTCTTGAAGATCTATTTATAACCGATTGGCTTCTTTCCTAGTGGAAGATCTCCAAGCTACCATGTGTTATTTTTCATCATTGACTGTAGAGGGCTGAACAAATTAGAAAACTTTACTCTATACGACCAAATTGGACTTGTCTCGATCCATACTATAAGTCTTTGGTCCACTAGTAGATGTGTTTGGGATTCCATCTAACTTAGCATCTCGTATACCATTAGTATATCATTCAGGCATACGTTGAGTTGTTCCTATGGGTGGTGGACCTTTCGGATCATCATCGTCATTCCCATCATCAATGTCATCATCAAAGCTTTGGTCGCCTTTTGTTTTGACAAAAAAGACTACTTTGTTCATCAAGTGAGCTTGTGAAGGTTGGATGACTCACTCTTCGCATGAAACTCAACATCCCTACTAGTATAGATTTTCCTGGCTTTTGGATCTAGGAGTTTGTAACTCAATGTGTCTTTATTGTACCTTAGGTAGATGCAATTTTCGAATTTCATGTCTAATTTTGTTCTCTTCTTTTTGGGAACATGCATGCTTGCCTTACATCCAATGATTCAAAGATGAGCTATAGATGGTTTATGCCCCAACCATGCTTCTTGTGGATTCACTCCATCAAGAGATGTGGTGGGAACTCTGTTTAGCAGATAAAGTGTTGTTTTTATTGTTCTGCCTATTGTGTTTTCTCCAACTTGAATATTCGATTATAAAACGCACCATTTCCATGATAGTGCGATTCCACCTTTTTGCAACACCATTTTGTTGTGCCATGGAGTTAACTGGCATCGAATACCGTGTTCTTTCAAAAATGCTGAGAATTTTGGTGTATTCTTCCCCTCGATTTGAGCAATGAGTTCAGAATTTATGACCAATTTCAATTTCCACAAACACTTTGAACTGCTTGAAAGTCGAGAAGGCTTTGTTTTTGGTTTCGAGGTAGTAGACTCACATTTTGCATGAGTAATCATCAACAAAGAGCATGAAGTATTGAAAAACAACATGACTACGTCTCATTTTTCCACAAAGATCGATGTGCACCAAATCTAACTTTCCAGAAGCTCAAAAGGTACTTTTTCCAAACGGTGCTCAAAGTTGTTTTCTTACTAGACAACTAGTGCATTTATCAATAGGTTTTTCGAGTGGAGGCAATCCTCTCACCATATTATAGAAGTTGAGAGTAGACAAGTATCCAAAACTCACATGCCCATATTCTTTTATACCACAATTGTGTTGATGTCTAGAATCCTTTATAAGAAGTGTCTAATTGGTTCTTTGAAACAAAATCAAGTTGGAACATTAGTCTGAACTCAGATGCTCATGCAACAATTTTTGAGCCTTTGGTCTAATCTCAGATAAGGCACATCTTTTTACCGTTTTTTGCAGTCAAAATTAACTTTCAAGTTGTGCTCTAGTAGTTGACTGATAGAAAGTAAATTCTTGGTAAGTCTCACGACATATAGGACATTTGTTATTTTGCATTCATGTGTTTCAAAGGATAGTGAGATGTTGCCAATACCTTAGACACTATAGAAGCTATCATGACCCAATGAAACAAGGTTTTTGTTAGGTGTATCTCTCAAATTGAAGAACCAATTTTTTCTCCCAGTCATGTGTCGGGTTGCACCCAAGCCAACATACCAAATAGAACCCTGCAAAGTTGATTCCTCATGGGATTTCGCAACATACAGAAAGTCCTCATCAGAGGGTTTGTGTTCCTCGTCAGTAATGTTTCCTTGTTTTTTTTGCTTCCAATTTTCCTTTTTTTGTTCCTAAGACTTGTTTTGTTGTCCCTGTGACGGTTGTTGGTTATTGGGCTTCTTGCCATTGGATGAGCCTTGTTGGAATCTATTATACAAACAAACTTTCTATTCATGGCCTTTTTTACCACAAATGAGGCACTACTTTTGTTGTTTGTTCCCTTGTTGGTTACGATGATTGCTAAGTTTCTAAGTTGTTTTGACAACTTCGTAGACTTTTTCCCTTTCTAATGCTTAGTTACATCATGTTCCTCTTCTTCTTTTACCATGTGTGTGGATTCTTCTTATTGCAACATGTTCACCAACTTTTCAAATGTCGGTATTTATCCTATGACATTCAAAGTGGTCACAAAGATCCATAGGAGAGGGCCAATGCCCTCAAGACAATTGGTATGAGAGAGGCATTTGTCACTTCAAACTTCCAATTTTTTGAGGGATGCCCTCAAAGTTGCAATACGCCTTAAAAAGGCCTCCATTTTTCACCACTTCTGAAACTCCAAACAATGTGATCAACTTGGCCTTCTGATTGGCTCTGTCAAACTGTCATATAGCAACATCATTTTCAAGTCGAATGAAGGAGCTATCAACTACATTCTAGATGTCTTCAAATTCAAATTTTTTTATTTTTGTATTCCAAGCAGCGTAATTGTCTCCTCTCAGGAGCTATGAATCTGGCTGAAAGAATTTTGGAGCATTGACAGCCATGTTTGCAAACTACAGGAGATGGATGGGTACTTTATCAATCCAAACAAGTTGCCCTTTCTATATTTCATTAGTCTGATATACCATACCTCTCAATATACACACCCTTCTGATATACTTGTCGGTACATGGAAGAAGCTTGCCCTGTCGATATATCTAGCGATACATGACAGAGGCGTTAATGTACGTGAGAGCGGAGTGATATGTGCTACCAAGGCAATACGTGAAAGGGATTCGTCCGATCAATGACACCTACTTAGTGGCTGAAGCCACACATCAGGATTTACATCGAACAATCATGACAAAAGGAAACAGAGGGAGGGTTGACTGAAAGAATGTCCTTATTTCTCCACAACAATTTATTAGGACTATACCTAGACGTTGTTATTGCAAATTGCAGCTCTATTAGGCGATGGATGCAGTAGTTCAATACAACGGCTTTACACGTGAGTGCGAACGAGAGACACCACTGATACCAAATGTTGTCATTGAGTTTGAAAACTCATGTTTGTGATACAATTTGCAACATAGGAATAATTTTGAGCAATTTTACAATAATTCAACAAAAATTTGAAAGACACAATGCAACTTATGAATGCATGAAAAAAAATGCACCCCTTGGAAAAATTGGAATTTTTTGAAAAAAAATGTTTTTGCAATAAAATGCCCCTCCCTAAATTTTTTGAAAAAAAAATGAATGTTTTTTTGGGCCTCTAAGGCCTCTTTTGCACAATATTCCCCTTTTTTATTTTCCTTCACTTTGTCCTAATTTTTGAAAAAAAAGTAAAAAAATTATTGTCTTTGGAGAGAGGGTGGAGGTTGACTCCAAGACCTCCCACCTCTCTTATTGACTTATCCAAAGCCCCTTAGCTGCTTGGGCGGCTATACCTCTCAACAATTCATATGAGACCTATTTAAGTTTTAAATGCCTATCATCGGAATTTGAAAAGAAAAGGCATGAGGGTGGGGTCAAACCCCTAACCCCTTCCCATGTAAAATCTTAGCTCAAGTCTCCCAACTAGTGGAGCTATTGAGCTCGCTAAGTACGGATAGGGATGGACATTCTTTGAATGTTTAAAAACTTGGAGCAATGTTTGGAAAAAAAAAATATACTAACACGATTTTAGGGTTCGAGTTATGCTAGTTGGATTGGGATAAATGATCCACATTGCCTCCTAATTAGAAACGCCACCATTTGGAGAGATGAATAAATCCAAATGTTAACTTCAACACCTTTGCTAGAGTGTATTGTTGGTTGAAGTGACCGCTTTGTCAGCAATGTGCACCAAGCCACATGAGCCAAGGGGATAACAGCACTTGCCAAGGGTCTATCACGGCGAAGGATCCGTACACCAAAGGAAACTTGTTGTTTGGTTGTGCTTTTGTCACTTGTATGGACAGCTGCCGATTTTAGGAGAAATGGACCCAGTGCACCACCCAAGAAATGAGAGATTTGCCTATGCAAGAAGCCTTTGTTGCAGCCAATGTTGCCGCCACTGGCTGAGTTGAGGAGTTTGAAGCTGCTCACTGTTTCCTAACAGCTGCCACTACAATGCCATCACCGTGGCAACTGATCCTTTGATCACCAAATAAACAACACCAAAGGAATCACTAGAGTAGAGAAGATTGCCACAAGAGTACAGGAGCTCGCTTGAAGCTTGACTTGAAACAATTGCTCGATCAATGTTAACAGCCAAGGGTTAAGCAGGGGTCTGAAATATTTTTTATTTTTTTAGAATCTGAATTTTTCCAAACTCTTCTGCGATTTTCGCAACTTGATGCAGAGACAAAAACAACACTTGCATCCCAATAATCTGCTATACAGGTCTGAGGCAGGGCCTGGGGACTCACGAAAAAATTACGTTCTGCAACTTTTGGATTCCTCACAGATTTCAGGCTTGCTCCTTACGAGTGAGGCGCTGGAGCTTGCACTCTAATGCTTGAAATGGAAAACAGGAAACCTTGGCAGCATGCCACTACTGAAGCTTGCACTTATGTGCTCCTAGAGTCTCCTTCCTATCCCAGCAAACTCAGAGAACTGCTCCGATACCAAATGTAAACACAAAATCAAGATATTGATTTAATTAAGATAAACAAAGAGCAATACATGAGCTTATTTAACAAGCAATAAACTGATTGCAGTTACAAACCTAATATAGACAGCGCACAAATAAACAAGTAAATTTAACACAACATAACATTACAAAAACAAATGATGAATTAATTTATTCCTAACAAAATCAAGCCATTGCAAAAAACAATGATATACCAATAGTAGTAGTAATTGTTGTTAGGGACACAATTCATCAAAATCACATTGTCTGACACATGAAATGTTGAACCATATATTCTCAACCCAACTATGTAAATCTAATAATGAACTAATAATAATCATTTTGGAAGCACACACTACCAAACACATGGTTAATAATTCTCAAAAAGCAAACTAGATATAAAGAGATGCCATGTTTAAAAAACAGAAAAATACTGCCGGCAGTTTGTCTTCTTTAAAAATGTTGTTTACATGCATTTTATAATCAAAGCTGCTGAACAATTAGCATTATTCTCCAGTTCCACAAAAATAATTTTAAAATGCAACCCTACACCTTATCTGAATGCCATATTATGGTTGTCAAAAGGAAGGTCAAAATGCAAAATCTACAGCATTGCATAATCTTAACAGCTTGTCCTATTGGCCCACTACAAGTTAAGCTCCAAAAAGAGGTCAGCGATTCCAGAACAATTTAATGTAATAACTCTTAAATGCAATCAAAACAGTCCTCAGTAGCATCATTCCAGAACAATTTATTAGGGTCAGAATTTCTGGCATTCCTCTTTTAAACAGCAAAGCTCCCTGTTCAGGGCTTCCAAGGTTGGTCACATTGCTCAGTAGCATCATGAAATATCTGTTACTGCACACTCTTCCCTCTAATTTCTTCCAAATAAGATTATAAATTTCAATTAGAAGTCTCAGTATTCATGGGCAATAACAGCAAATCACTAATTATTAAGCCCTCCTCTAATTTCTTTGATGACTCTCAAGGTTCAAGCACCTCTTGTGCTTTTCAGAAATGCTAGAGGCGATGGCATTCAATCCTTCTGAGATTCTTATACTTGGGGATCTACTTGAGGCTGTACTGATTGTGCTCTTGCTTCTACATATGCTTCTGCACGTATCAAAATTTCATCACAGAGAGATTGTAGGATCCTGCGTCATAATCTTGAAGCAGTAACTGCAAAACCCCTTACTCGACAGGTTCAAATCATTCTTTCTCAGACTCAAAATTAGCACTGTAGCGTGACTGCTCCTCTCCAATCACATTATTCTGAGTATCCATGGTTTCTCTAGTTCTTCCCATTTTCGCTGATATTTTTGTGTTTCCAATTAAGAATGCTTCTTCCTGTTCAAACCATGGTCTACCTGAAATTGAACCTTATCATTATAACACTCTCCATTTTTATTACCACAAAGCCCACTATGTGAAGTTTTACGGCAGTAACAATCTCTTGTGCCTGGTAGCGTGCACAATGGTCAGACCTTGATTTGATTAGCTATTCTTTATCTAAATGGTGAAGGCAACAGCTGAGGCTTCTTCAATACAATCCATATAGTTTCAAAGAGCATATTTAGTGTAGATGGCATATATATTATCACACTGTTGAGTGTTAGCAAGATCAAAGTCAATGAGTTTGTTAGAGCGCTTGCGTTCGGAATTTTTTGTTTCACCCTTAGTCAGGTCAATTTTGACGTCAAAAAAGGTCGCAAGACACTGCATTACTTGCGAACTCGGTGTTGATCTGACTCGAATGAGTCCAATTTTGAATATATATATCATGGAAGGAATCAGTGTAGGCTAGGACTGACCAGCCATGTCCTTGGCAAAAATGTTGCTGTTGAATGTAGCAGTAATCATAGACATCTTCAGGATTCATCCTTAAAGGCTTCAATGAAACTATCCCTTGTTGGTTCAGAATCTTCTTTAATGTGATCCTTCTCCTATAGAGTATGGGCTTGCCACCACTAATGATTGAGTGGACAGAACCCTGATTTTGTGGACTTCAGCAAACTGGTTAAACAAAAATGGCTTTTTCTCCTGAAACACTTGCACTTCTGTCATCAACCATCTGTTGGATTTTATCTCATATACCATTGTCTCTCCCCATCTGAACTTTGCTTGAAAGGGCATGGGAGATAATCTGAGGTATCTTGTGATTGGATGTTAAGCTGTAGATATTCTTACCTCATCCATTGGTACATGCACGAACAAGATGCTCTGATAACAATGATCAAGAGCCCAAGAGATATTAGGGGGACAACACACTAAATGAGAATCTAGATGTGTTTTGTAGACCTGCAGCAGTAATACTAAATTATTATTCAGAAATAAACAATACTCCGATAAAGATGCAAAGGAGAGAATAGAACAGAAACAGTAAACAGTATTAAACTAAACATTCTATACATGGCATACTCTTGAGGGAGACATATGGTTCTCTTTCTTCTATTAGCTAAGTCTATCTATGATATTTGATGATAACTATATGTCGCCGCAAAGGCTACAGAACCATTAGGAAGTTGAAACAGTTGAGCTGCACAGCTTGAAAATGTAACAGTCAAAACTTGGCTCCTTTAGAAAGGAATCATATGGAGGATGTATGCTAGCTCAGATGGTCAATATGATAAGCCTCTCTCTTCAATACTATAGATTAGGATATAAGTAGAGGACCATACTAGGGCACACAGAAGCCACAAATAGAGCCTAGGGGTGTGATCATCATGGATCTAGAAAAGAGTAATCCACACTCATATCAAATATCTAGAGTTCCAAAGTCTATGTCTAAGATAGGGGGATTGTGGGGTCTTACTAAAATCCTAAGGTCGTAAGCAAGAGACAGTCCTTAACTAAGGGTTGTAATGCCATTAGGCGGTAAGCATGTGCTATAAAGAGAACAATAATGTAAGGGACAAATATATGCTAAACTATCCAATACATGATACATCTACATAATCAGTCACACCAACATAAAGGAAAGATATAGGGTTAGGGATACTTATCTTCATGAAGATATCATTGGTGCATTAACCCCCTCCAAGGTTAGTAGCACCTCAGATGAGAGATGTTGTGGGTCGATCACAAGAGCAATAGGCAAAAGACCTGAGTACACCAAAGTTGGGGACTCCAAAGACTGGGGTGGACCTTGCGGTTGCAGCTCCTATTCTTGTTATTCCTTGTGGCCCAATGCTCTAATGGTGTCCTCAAAGAAGCTCAACCGAGACCTTAAACCTTTAAGGGCAGATTTGTGAGCGAAGGCATAGTAGACTACGCGATGATATCTTAGAAAAAAATAAAAAACAAATGACGCCTATAAATAGGAGAACATAGCTTGAAGTCATGTTCTCAATTAGTAGATGATTTCAACCATGGTCAATGTAGTCAGCTAGAAAAAGGGTTCATTGTCGAAGAGAAAAAATTAAGGTAGAAGAGAAAAAAGGGAGGTATAGAAAACACTTAGAGAGGTTTATGAAAGGGATTTGAACGTGATCTAAAGATGTTATAGGAAGATAATGTGAAGGTGGTAGTATTGAGGGTATCAAGTGGTGGTTAAGTGGTAGTTCGAAGGTAATAGTTAGGCACGCTAGGCAAACAAGAGCCATGCCACGACAACTTCTTCACCAGGTACTACTGCCTGCAAGCCCAAAACCCACCCCCATTATACCCCTTGAGGCACACACTGAAGGAAGTCAATAAGCTAAAAGCTTGCAAAGGGAAACAATAGTAGAAGTGCAAAATAAGGCATATACATAAGTCCCAACTAAACATCGTCACATGTCACAATAATATAACATAAGATGGACTTTAGGAAAAAAAACATAGTACACTAAATTTGAAGGAAATCGCTATAAATGGAGTGATAAATGAGAATTCAACCAAATGAAATATACTTACCTGAACGTATGTTGGCTAGATTTTCTACATAGCTGAAAACCTACGCAGTCATGAGATAAATCTCCCTCATTTACCGGTGAGGCTCCCGTGTCAGATTTGTCAATAAAAATATGTTAGTATCTATATGGGGGTTTTACTTTAACTATTCAACTCATGAACCATAGCTGTATAGTTCTGCAACAAGTAAGCAGTTGTTTAAGAAAGGAAATATTTATAGAAGGAAATAAGAAAACACAAGGAAGAAATAGGGAAGATGTGCAACCCAATCAATAGATAACAGAGTTGATTGCATGCACATAGAAAAAACCAATAGATATCAAAACACGGAATTATAAGCAAATGCAACTCCAAATCTAGATCTAAAATAACACACGTTTATTAGAAGATCTAAGATAGAAAGCTAGAAACAAAATGCACCATGACACAAAGTTCTCCGGAAACCTGCTCCTTTATATTCCTTTGCTTCAAGTGGCTATCAAGGGTTTCAGCACAAAGTCTGGAACACAAGAATGCTGCTTACAAATTTTGATCATTAACCCGAAGGTTCTTCCTCTACTTATAGAATGTAGAGGGGCAATTACAAGTCGGAAGCTTTTAGTTGAACTAGCACATGTGGAAGTGGGAAAGGAAACAACTGGCAATCTCCCTCCTGGAATTCTTATTTGCATGACATGCATGATTTACAACTGAAGATAGAACATTCTATTTTGCACGTCTGTCACCTATCTCCAAGTAGTTGACTTCTTCAAGTAATGGCTTTTAAACCAATCACTTAAGTTGTATAATTTAATTGATCACTCAATTATCTTGTCAGAGGAAATAAGAGAAAGAAGAAGAAAGAGGAAAGCTGTAGTCTTGTCGTTTTTCATATTCTGCATGCCACTGATTCTTTTGCCTTTAATTCTCACCAAGCTGGATCTGGAAGCGGCTGCATCTGGAATTTTGCTTACGGGTGTTGCCTTCGCCTTGTCTTCCCTTTTATCCTTGAAGCTTTTGCAGTTCTTCTCTTGTACATGCATCAGTGCAATGTCTACCGTAAATAACTCATCATTTTTATTTTTAATTGCATGTGTAATTAAAAATTTTGGAAAGCACTCAGGGTGAATGTAACTTCAATGAAGGCTTCAACTGGAAGATTGGGAGCACATGCACAAGATCCTGGAAGAAATTTTCCACGCACTGACTTCTACACGGGCTACATCAGAAACAAAAGGATAAATTTTTGTCAGAAGCTTTTGCAATTATGAGATCTGGATCTTAATCTGGGCCTGAATTTGTATCTCTGATGTCAGCAAATTTGGAAGTAATGCATGATTCCGTTGAGCTTTCTCGTTCATCCCGCTTTGCCATGGCTGGAGCAATCTTTGTCTGAACAATTTTTTTCCTCTTTATTCGGCCGAAATTCTTCACAACCGGTGCAGATCTGGATATTTCTTTAGATTCGGAGGATATGTTCAATGTATTGGACATTGATTTAAGCTCCCTTTCTTATATAAAAGCACCTGTGATGAATTCTTGCAATTAATTCAGACAAAGATGACAACCGAAACATGAATTGTAGATTTTAATCATAAAAATCTGCATATGTCAAGTCTGCTGCCCCAAAATTTGATGTTTTATTTTGCATGCAAAGCAAGCATGAATTTTACCAACTTCACCTGAGCATTTGTATCACTTATGCAGAAAATTATTCAGACACAAATCAAGCTCCTTCAAACCTAGGCACCAAATTTGGAAGCTTTCAGCATTAATTACACCTGAGCAAAATTCTTTTTCAAATGGGGCGCACTTTTTTTTTTGGACTGCACTTCTCTGCTTTTGAATTAATTAATTCATCCTTATGGCAGCCCCTGCTTATATAATCCTCATAATTCTATAATTAATTAATGCATCTCTTATTCCTGGCAATTAATTAATTATTTAATAAGCTTTACTCTTCAAATGGGGCGCCTATTTTGTGCATGCTCATGGCTGCCATTAAATAAATTAAATTTATTTAATTTTAGCCTTCTACTTCCAGTTAACTTAAGCCTCACAATATGCTTTGACCTCAGCCACTGAAAATAGGAATTAATTAAATCAATTAATACTTTAAAAAAGTATTATTCCTCTCCCAAAAGGGGCGCACTTTTTTGGTATGAGCAATTTCTATTTTTAAAAGTCAATTGACAATGGGATTATTTACCCTGCAAGGCAGCTCCGAAAATCCCATGATTCACTTAAGTTGTTTGACTTTCATAATGGGATTATTTACCCTGTAAGGCAAGTAATAAAATCCCATCAATGCCTTAAGGAATTTTTATTTTATTTCACAATGGGAATTTTTACTCTACAAGGCAGGTAAGAAATTCCCGCCTGCCTGTTGCCTCTGATTTTCCCATTGTGACTTAAACGGCATTGCTTTCATGGAAAAAAATACCCTGTTAGGCAGGTACAAAATTCCCACCTTCCTGCTGCTTCCAAAAATCCCATGATTCACTTCAAACCCTCTTTTTCCAAAAATGTGGCCAGCCCAGAAGAAGCTTTTTTGTGCACGACTTTGTCTTTTCTAAGAGAACTAAACCTCCGATGGCGAATTCCTTCTGGCACAACATGCATAGGTGATCTCCAGATACTCCCGGCAAAGAATCAGACCAAACCGGCAAAGGAATTGATCCAGAGAAATTTCACAGAAAACGAAATGGGAAATCACCAAAAACACAAAACGTTGCCAGAAGTCACAAATAAAGCCCATGATTCATTCTTGGTTAAAACCCTACTGGCATATGGGAATAATGACATGTACAATCACAACAGGGTTAAACCGGAGCACAAATTGCCTCAAACAAGGCTCAAAATAATTAAATATAAATTTCCCTCAGGCAAACCCCAACGACGGAACAAAACAAATTTGGGCATCTGGGTATTTGTCGAAAATGGCTTATATGGCTCCTTGGGAATATCTTGACACAATACAGAAACCTTCTGGCAATAAAAACACAAAACGACCCATTACTTTAAAAGTACAAAAAATTTTAAATGGGGTAGTCTCAGATTTCAGGGTGAAATCTGGGGACACCAACTTATCTTTCCACAAAATATGAGTATATGTTAGATCTCGCCTTCACTGTGAAGGCCGCAAATCTACTTAGGAACCCCTAATGATACAAGACTACAACGAGAGGATAATGATGCAAGCATGCACAACGGAGTCTAAAAATACATATACAAAAAATATGGGAAGAGAGCTCATGGCAGGGTGCTAGTACAGGTCTAGAGAAGAAGGCTAGGACACGTCCAGATAGCCTATGGAATATAATGACTAGGTCAAGTCCAAATAGACTATGGAAGATTGAAAAATTGAACTAGGTCAGGTCTAGATAGCTTAAGGGAAGACTAAATTAGGATCAAGAAACCTAGAAAGTATGATAAGGTGCATATAATCAACCGATCTAGCAAGCATGAGAAAATGTAAGTAACAAGGCATATAAAGGTCTAGATTGGGTCTAGATAGCCTAGAAAGGTAGAATAAATTTGGTTTGATACCCCTAGAAGATGTCATGAGGTGCTAGTGAGTAAATAATCAACCAAACTAATAGGCCTGAAAAAGAGGGTAAAATAAGGAGATAATAAAGCATTATAGGTTAGGTTCAGAAAGACCTAAAAAATGCCATAAAGTGTTAATCAAGCCATAATCAACCAAACTAAAAGGCCAAAAGAAAAGAAAAATAAGCAGAAAGTAAGAAGTTTTCGGTCAGGTCCAAATAGCCTATAAGGAAATACTAAATTAGGTCTGGAAAAACCTAGAAAAATGTCATAAGGTGTTATTCGAGCCATAATCAACCAAACTAGCACCTATAAATATACATCACTAGAATGACACTTAAGTCTCAAAAATAACTAAGAGGAAACTAAGAGAGAACATAGCAATGGTCGAGAGAATGCATCCTAAAATCCCAAAGATGCAAATGTTACTCAAGTAGGAGCCATTTAAGAGAATGTCCTTAAACCCTTATGTTTGTCACCAATGCTAGCATGTCTAAAAAAAGAAGAGGATATATAGAAGAAGGGAAAGAATTAGAAACTAGCATGTGTGACAAGGGGAAGTAACGTAGAGGGAGGGAAAAAAAGGCACCGCCAAGGTAAAAACCAAGTTCTTTACCAAAAATAAGATACTTTAATCAGATTGGCAAGACTAAGAGTTTTCAGCATCAAGGAGTGAAGGAACCCAAACATGCAAGTTTTAGCTTGGGAAAACTAGTGAAGTATAAGACTATCCCATGTCGCTCTATGTGATGCAAGAAAAGTAAATGTTCCTTCCTTTCCACAACATGTTTCTTATTCCTCATGACCTAATTAAGGAGTTGTAAGCCTATTGTGAGGATTAAATACTTGCATCATAGATTTGTAGCCTCCTCCCCAATCAGAAAAACCTACTACACACCAAAGGACCTCAAGCTCTAAAACGAGGCCAACAGTGGAGTTTGAGCTTTCAACTAGGATGTGGGGGCATGTCAATGATATCACGTCTTTTTGTACTTGTGATGGACTTTTAATTGTATGAATTTCTTTTTTCTATTGCCTTTTGTTTGAATTTTTCTTTGATAATATGGCTTTTAACTTTTTTGGCTTTTTTTGTTCCTCATCCATATAGATTGGGAAGGTTGATCAAATGGATATGAAAGATGATAAACACTAGAGAGCTTATACCTAACCACTATAGATGAGAACCTACAAACCATGACAATTAGATTCTCCTAGACCCACATCTTAGAAAAGAATATTATCTTGAAATTGATCTTGGTGCGCCCAATAGGGGGTGTGATATAAAAGGTAGATAATGAGTCTTGATTGGGTTGCCCCAATCAACATGTCTAAAGAGAGATAGAAGGACAAACAAATTTGATATTTTTTCATAAGAAAGGGTAAGATGTGAATGAAAGACAAGTAAATAGACTACATAAGTTATGTTGTTTGGAAAAGTGGGCACATTGTCGATTATGTTGGAGAAAGTTGCACATTTTTCATCCAACAAATTGAGGGCATGAAGGTGGGCTTCAAAGAGCTCCTTATCAAGGATGATCCCATGAAGGGAGATGCAGAGGGAGGGCAACTCCACATCTAGTGGGAGGTTAGCTTCGAAGTCATAGATTAGAAAGAAAGGAGTTGCCCCAATGGTTGTACAAATATTAGTGCGGTATGCCCATAGTGAAGGATACAACTTAGGTGTCAATCAGTGTGTGAGTCTTGAATAGTTTCTTGGAGGATTTTATTGAGAATCTTGTGGGTAGATTCTACATGGTCATTAGACTAAGAAGGTAAGGTGTTGAAAATTTGTGCGTACTTTTAAATTGAGTGCATAGTTGCTTCATTGCCTTGCATTTGAAATTCCCATTATTTTTTAAAATGGTGTTTGTGGAATCCCAAAGTGGCAAATAATTTTTTTGTGGTTGTGGCTCCAATAATGTTAGTGAGTGGCATGGCCTCGACCTAATGAGTCTTGATTGGGTTGCCCCAATCAACGTGTCTAAAGAGCAATAGAAGGACGAACAAATTTGATATTTTTTCATAAGAGAGGGTAACATGTGAATGAAAGACAAGTAGATAGACTACATAAGTTATGTTTGGAAAAGTTGGTACATTGTCAATTATGTTGGAGAAAGTTTGCACATTTTTCATCCAACAAATTGAGGGCATGAAGGGTGGGCTTCAAAGAGCTCCTTATCAAGGATGATCCTATAAAGGGAAATGCAAAGGGAGGGTGACTCCACATCTAGTGGGAGGTTAGCTTCGAAGTCGTAGATTAGAAAGAAAGGAGTTGCCCCAATGGTTGTACAAATGTTAGTGCGGTATGCCCATAGTGAAGGATACAACTTAGCTGTCAATCAGCATGTGAGTCTTGAATAGTTTCTTGGGGGATTTTATTGAGAATCTTGTGGGTAGATTCTACATGACCGTTAGACTAAGAATGGTAAGGTGTTGAAAATTTGTGCATAATTTTAAATTGAGTGCATAGTTGCTTCATTGCCTTGCATTTGAAATTCCCATCATTTTTGAAAATGGTGTTTGTGGAATCCCAAAGTGGCAAATAATTTTTTTTGTGGTTGTGGCTCCAATAATGTTAGTGAGTGGCATGGCCTCGACCTAATGAGTCTTGATTGGGTTGCCCCAATCAACGTGTCTAAAGAGCAATAGAAGGACGAACAAATTTGATATTTTTTCATAAGAGAGGGTAAGATGTGAATGAAAGACAAGTAATAGACTACATAAGTTATGTTGTTTGGAAAAGTGGGCACATTGTCGATTATGTTGGAGAAAGTTGCACATTTTTCATCCAACAAATTGAGGGCATGAAGGTGGGCTTCAAAGAGCTCCTTATCAAGGATGATCCCATGAAGGGAGATGCAGAGGGAGGGCAACTCCACATCTAGTGGGAGGTTAGCTTCGAAGTCATAGATTAGAAAGAAAGGAGTTGCCCCAATGGTTGTACAAATATTAGTGCGGTATGCCCATAGTGAAGGATACAACTTAGGTGTCAATCAGTATGTGAGTCTTGAATAGTTTCTTGGAGGATTTTATTGAGAATCTTGTGGGTAGATTCTACATGGTCATTAGACTAAGAAGGTAAGGTGTTGAAAATTTGTGCATAATTTTAAATTGAGTGCATAGTTGCTTCATTGCCTTGCATTTGAAATTCCCATCATTTTTGAAAATGGTGTTTGTGGAATCCCAAAGTGGTAACTAATTTTTTTTGTGGTTGTGGCTCCAATAATGTTAGTGAGGGGCATGGCCTCAACCCACTTCGTGAAATATTTCGTAACCGTAATGATGAAGGTATGTCCATCTTTTGAACGAGGTAGCTTGCCGATGCAATCTAATCCCTACATGGTGAAGGGTCGTGGAGCTTCAAGTGCTTGGTGCATGGCCAAGGGAGAATGAATAGGATCATCATGAAATTGCCAAGGTTTGCACTTTTTGGCAAAAGTGTGTCCATCCGCCTCTAAAGTAGGCCAAAAGTAACCCATATGTAAGAACTTGCAAGTTGTAGCATATGCAAATGCCCCCATGTAAGATGTAATATCCCGTCTACATCTTACAAGATTCATCGGCACATCAATCTCCTTGAGTGCATGTCCTCAGGAGTGTACCTAAAAAGGGTTGGGGTGGCTAGTGGCATTTTAGGATAGATGTCCATAAGATTTTATTTTATACCTATTTTTTCATACTATCTCCATACCTCCTATGATGTCTCTCTGAAATCCAGAAGTCCTGAAATATGGCTAAGTCTGAAACCCTGAAATCTGGCGAAGTCTGAAAGCTAATAGGACCCTCCAAAACGTAGAATCTGAATTATAGCTCCGGGATGATATGCATAAAATATAGCTTGAAGTATAAGACAACATTTATTTTCTTACACATAAATGTTATTTTCAGTATACTCCTAGATGATATACATAAAATATAGCTTAAAGTATAAGAGAACATTTATTTTCTTATACTCAAATGTTTATTTTTGGTATATACTAGCTGGTTGAGGATTAATGTTTAAGCCATTTTTTTTTTTAACTTTTTTAAGAACTTGTGCCGCCAGAAATGCCCCGGGCACATGCTAGAAACATGCAGTACATTTCCGTACATTTCTGGCACGTGCCTGGGCATTTCTGAAATGTTTCACCGCAGAAATGGTGAAATTAAGCATTTCAATGCAACAGGATAAAAAATCAATGTAGAAGTTATGAACTTAGATGATCAGCTGCATATGTAAGAAACATGATGCTGGAACTCTTGCTTGGAATCTAGTTATGCATCTGCAAGCAGCTTCCAAAACATAATCAAGGAGAATAATTCCTCATCCCCCATGGATGCACCAAATTATTAAGAGTTCTGCATCCCTTATTAATATAATAATTTTTCAAGGATGAACCAAGGTCCAAATCCAATAACAATGTATTATGATGATAGTAATTTAGTTCTTTCTGATTTCAAATTTTAATTTTGCACCATTCATACTGAGTACGCTATTGCTTTCCATACATCCTTCAAATACTATTGTGAATTTGTTAGTCGGGATATTGCATAACAGCTGTATAATAAATTTTCAAGGATGAACCAAATCCAATAACATTGTATTATGGCAATAGTAATTTACTTCTTTCTGGTTTCGAATTTCAATTTTGCACCATTCATACTGAGTATGCCATTGCTTTCCATACATACTTCAAATACTACTGTGAATTTGTTACTCGGGATATTGCATAACAGCTTTCATCTTCATTTCAGTTTAGAGCGATGTATAACTCTGGCTGCTCTAATCTAATGTTAATACTTTAGCTTGTTAATATTATATATAGTATTATAATTACACATCTTATAAATATATACATTTATTAGTAGTTTTTTACATCACAATAAATAGGTCTTGTTAATTTTATAATGTCACATGAATTTCAAGTATTATTGTGATTAAATATGAAGTGAAAAAATAAAAAATAAAAAAATATTCAAGGATATGCATCGCATGTTTCTATCAAAGCCTGCATTATAGCATCTTGACAAGATCACTCAGTTTTTAGCAAAAAGCTGGGTGCATTAGCAGTTTTCCAATCATCTGCAGATATATCAACATTGGATTATAGAAGATGTATCTCTTCACTTGTCTTTTGAAGAGAACAACAAACCACCCAGAATAAGTCAACGAAGCCCCATGGAAAATGATTCCTCACAATAAGATGTGTTAATTAGGTTGCGATAGGTTTTAGAGCATTTAATAATGATCAGGAATTCTAATCATTCTCAGATTGCCTGTTACTTCACTGCTTCAGAGCATATTATCTATCTAATTTGAAATGAATATCCCCTGCAACTATCTATATGTACTGATTGTAACACCATTTACAAACCTTCTGACAATTTTTGGTGCTTTGTTTATATTATCTAGTTTCTTTCTATATTTCAGACCATCTGATGAAGTCGGTGCAAATTTACTAGACAAAATTCAGAACTAGTTAATACAGACCAACCCACAAACAACAGTGTGGATTGCTGCTCTGTCAAAACTGAAGATTCAAAACAATTATTGAAATTGACTGTTTATGTTATTTGCACTTGATAATTTGTGTGTTCATGCAAAAGCTTCCTGAAGGTTATATACAAGTCAAGTTGGACGGACACAGTTTGAGTTGTGTACTAGCAAAAACTACAGATGCAATAGAAGTTCCTGGATAGACTTGTGTGAAACGGGCTCATTAGACTCATTTAACAATTTGGATTAGTTTTATTTGGTACAGAAGCTCTTACGATGGTTACAAATTTGTGATTGTTGTTTGAGGCAAACATATATCATACATGCTAAATGCTAATTGGATTCTTTATTCTTTGAGGGGATTAACATCAATACCAATAAAATGTCTCAACAATCACGATCATAGACCATACCTTCAACAAAGAGAGCAAATGAGGATCAATATCTCTCTGAGCAAAGCAATACTTAGAAGATCCAATTGAGCCAACAGTAGCTTTGTATGTGAGCGTACCATCATCCTGATCAACTAGTAGTAACCTCTTGGCATGTGCTGCTGGTGATGGATCCTCAATGGGCTCTCTAAGGTTCAACAACTTCTGCAACCACATTCAATGCTTATCGTGACTACGAAACTATAAATTTGTGGTCTGCCAAATATTACAAATAGGAAATGCTAATAAAAAAAGGATACTAACCAAGAGCCTTTTTATCTCTGAATTGGCTTCGACAAGAATACTTATGCCCGACTCTGGGACTTTAGAGTTAACTGAAATATTCTCCAACAAGGACCCCACTGTAGACTGCAAAGACAAGTAAACAATTAGCATAACAAAGCAGGAAATGGACCAAATAAAATAGACAGGTGCTTTGAAAGGACGTCAAATTACCTCAAACTTAACCATGATTTCATATGCTCGCAAACGATGTAGAATGCTTGTGACAAGACAGGCAATATTGTGACGCGGCCTTTGTAGCAGCAACTTTAAAAGAGTACTGTAGCCTTCACTAGTACCTGTTGCAATAATTTCACCTTTGCGTCGCACCCACCCTAAAAAGGCTTCACAACCAACCGCATAACGACAGGCGCGTTCAACAACTCCCAATGTTAGCAGGGTTATAACAGTTGATCTCCCCAAATAATGCAGTAAAACATTGATAAGATGTTGCATCCCTCCTGCCTTTACAAATTGGCAACAGCCTTCTGTATCTGTGCACAGTAAGTGCACCATACTCAATCCCGTAATCAATTTTCCCATCTGCTCAGGCCAGTAAGATAACAAGTTAATAAGAAACTTTTTTAGATAAAAGCTACAGTATCTTTGGACACATTGAACAGCATAGGAAGAAAGAACAAATATATCTCCTTATAATGAGGCCAATCACCTGACTCTTTATGGAAATGCCATCATTGACAAGATCCTTCTCAAATTGGAAACATTGCCGGAAAATATCCAAAACCAGATCCTCTGTAAGTGGTTGCCCTAGGTCATCCAACTCAAAATGTTCTAAATTTCCACTTTGCAGATCATCTGTCTTCGAACCAAGTTTTCTATACAGATCCATGAGTTCAATTTTTGCTTTGACCAAGTTCGTAGGGTTCCTTCGTGGACTCTTTACATTATATTGCACGATGCCATTGTGTTTATCATTTCCTGCAACAGCTGAAAAATCATGCAACAGATATGGAGATGCTGCCAACAGAAGAGCATTGGTCAGAATTTGAGCACTGCTTTCATTAACTGGTATATGACCAATCTTTGTGCCCAAATGGATGATTTGTTTAACTTCTAGTGATGGCTGAGGTTCCACAAATAGATGCAACCTTTGTATTGATGATATAGACTCTTCAAATGTCGGTCTGGCAGACTGCAATGCTAAAGGCAGATCCTCAATCCTCCCCTCTGCAGGAGAACGTACCAAGTTTGCCAACGAATTGTCTAAATCGAATTCCACACTAAACTGCCCCAGTTCTTCAGCAGTGTTTCCGTAGACAACTAATGTAAGAGTGCGATAGCTGCCTCTGATCACAAGATGGTTTGTAACAACAGGCTGAAACAGAAACAACACCAATTAGTTCCTTGCACTAAATTTATAAGAAAAATGAAAATCACAGTCAATAAAGTAATACTGATAGGGAAATTACAACTATGCAAATCCTGTTTGCAGATACCCGTGCTCCTTTTAGGCATTTCTTTAAAAAAATCCCAGAATTGCTCAAAATACATATTACATGATATCTTATGGCAGCCAAAACTTAAAAGCTATATGCATAAAAAAATTGACTAGACAATATGAAATATCTCTTATGGGATACCACTTAAAAATGCACCAAAAAATATAAAATTGCAGCAAACACAAATTCTGATTTTTGCAGATTTTTAACAGCTAGGGCAGCGAACTAAAGAAAAATTGATCTCTCTCAAAATACTCACTCAAATCACTTGAAATTTTTAGGAGAGCTTGCTAATATCATAAAGAACATAAGAAAAAAAAAATTGGAAATTTTTTTGAATAATATAATGCAGCCAAAAAATTACAGAAAGCCCTAAACAGTGGTAAAACTTCAAAATTTCGTAACTTCTCCAATAACAAAGATAAAATTATGAAATTCTGGAAATTACATATACTAATATGGAGAATGAAACCCCAACCTTCAGATCTGAAAATGGCAACCCGGAAACCCTCCAAATAAGGGCTGCAATCTCCAAAACAAGTCGCCCCCTTTGAAAAATGGTCAAAACCCTTTAAAAAGTCTCTAGAAATAATGTCAAACCCTGCTCTTATCAGTGCCATAAATCTGATCTCTAAACCCTTTGATTTTCTCCACAAAATGTCTCCAAAACCCTCAAAACCCTTCCTCTGAAACCTTTAAAAATATCTCTGTAAAACAGCCCTAAAAACAGCTCCAAAATGAAAAGCTAAGATAGATCTCTCACTACTGAAGAATGCCCTGCTAGCTAGGGATGGATCTCTCACCACCGAAGCTAGGTTCCCTATGGGATTTCACTCCACAAGCTGTAAATTTGCAAGCAACAGTAACACATAAAGGAAAATAATTATGTCTGCAAGAATGACCTTCCATTTTTCCTGCCAACTCCTTATATAATTTTCCCCAAGACAAAAGAGCCCCAAAAAGCCCAAGTCACATTTTTCCTTAGGAAGGACCAATAAAATAAAAGTAACTTAAGTTACTTTTCCCTTTTTAAGTTGTTATGGTCCAAAAGTGACCCCCAACACAAAATTAGAACATTAATAATCCCTCCAAAACACTTTACGCTTATGTCAGCGAAGAATTATAACAAAATGGACTAGATGTTCATACCCAATAGCTCCCGGCGCCCATAGCCCCTTGGGTATGACCAAGGCTTGGACTCAAATTGGCCCTTAGGCCATTGGCGTAGGAAAGAAAGGGGATATTACAGAATAACAATCTTCCTATAGGGCATGTATTCCAGCCTGCAAGATAACAAAACTAGAAACTATAAGACTAACATGCATTACCTTAAAGCACAAATGAAGGCCTTAGAGGCTAATTTCCTCCCTCCATAGAGGAAATTGACCCTAATTTCAACGGATGAATCAAAACCACTCTGTAGTTGCAAAGATGAGCTAGGGGAAAATAGAAAGTTGGACTACGATTGCCGTTAGATCAAAACCCATTGGTGTTAGTGTCCGCTATAATCCCCAGAGTTAGGATCTACGAGAGGTGGTTAGTCCATGTCACGAAACTCACAGGGAGCGTTGGACACACATGCCAACAATCTCCCCCTCAGCGTTACCTCAGTGAGTTTCGAACTCAAGACCTGTCGCTCTAATACTATTTGTTGGACCACGATTGCCGTTAGATCAAAACCCATAGGTGTTAGTCTCTGCTACAATCGCCAGAGTTAGGATCTATGAGAGGCGGTTAGTCCATGTCACGAAACTCACGGGGAGCGCTGGAAACACATGCCAACAATATGAAGGGCATGCAAATCACAAAGAGTGATGTATTTCCCATGTGTATTTAATCTAAAATGTTGAACAAGAGGAGTTGGAACACCTGGCAGTGAAATATCCTGGAAAACAAAATGCTTTGTGTTGGGCCCAAGAATATTTGGACACGGTCAACTTTTGACCTCTCAAGCCTCAAGATTGAAGTGCAACCCATTATGGGCTCCGTAGGGTTTTGGCTCAAGGATTTGGATTTTGATCTCTATTTAGTTCGAGATGGGGTCAAGCTTGTTGAAATGAGGGAGCTCGACCAAGCTGGTGTCGGAGTGGTAGAAGGTAGATCGAGTCGTTAAGGAAGCTAAAACGGTGAGGAAGTTGAGGCAAATCATAAGAACTCAGCACGTAGTTAGCCTACAATCTCAGTATGAGATCAAAAGGGGGTTCAACAAGATGTTGACGATTGGGTCTCAGCCAAGTGGATCAGTGAGCTTGAAGAGATCGATAGGAAGAAGAGTCTAAAGGGAAGGTCGGGTTGGCCAAAGAAGAGCTCAAGGAGCTTAAGGCATAGAAGAGAAGGCCAAGTTGGCTAAGTGGGGGATCAAGGAGCTCAAGGAAGCCAAAAAGGAGCAAGTTGATAGGGAGCTCGGCAAAGGGCTCAAGAAGCTCGTCTTGGCTAAAATGGAAAACTTCCAAAGTTTATCCTTTTGTCAGAAAACCCATGCATTGGTTGGTCAAGAATATTCAGATAATGACCTTTTTGGGTCCTTCAATGTTTTGTGGGGTTGCGTGAAGCAAGTACACATGGGACATGGGAAGGGTTTCTACACGGTGTAAGTCTAGTCATCTAGCAGATTGGCAACTCAGTATTTGGGGTAACCTATAATGTCACTTTTTGGGGGACTCGGGAAATGAACAAAAGCTGAGTTGTAGCTCACAAATCAGACTATAGAACTGTTGTTATAACCCTGCAAATCTGCAATTTAAACCCTTCCTAGGGCAGCGACTTCTCTAAAGGAGTTAAATCCCTCAAAGGTGGGTCAAACCTTGTTAAAGCCCTTCAAATCTTATGCCAAAATTAATTACGAAACCCTTAGCAAACACAATCAGCTGTTAAAAATCGGAATTGAGTGTGAAAATAATTAATTACGAAACCCTTGACCAGCGAACATCATCAAGGTTGGAAAAATAGTAGGACACCTCCAAAATTCACAAAACTCTAGATCTTGGCCTTAGAAAATATGGATAACAAGAAGGTAATTTCAGATTTGTCAAATTAACATCACACATACCAATTAATCACTCCCAATTGGGTCACTCCACTCCAAACAAATAGATCATTGAACTAAAGAGACCAATCATGCAAGAAAATGATACTTTATTTGCCTTTCAAATCAGCTTGCATACATAAAACCTCATGAATGGTTTTCGTCCCCCACAAGTCCTCAACCAAGGGTTTCCCTCCTTGGACAAGGTCCTCAATCAAGGGGTTTCGTCCTTGAGAAAGGTAGATAAGGTGCTTCACAAGTAAACCTTAGCCAAAATATGAATATTCACCAAAAACATGATTCAATAATGCCCAAGTGACCTCCTTAAATAGCCACAAGGAGTTCTTTACAACATAAAAATGATAGCCAACCCCTTAAGGTAAGTGCTTTTAAATATTCAAATGGTATTTGGAGCCTAGATGCTCATAATACCTTTATTACCTAACTACTTAAGTTCCTCTATTGGAGCGCTAGGCTTCCCCATAGGATACATGATAATAAATTAAACTACCTAAACAACAATAAAAATATAATTCAGATCTTCCCCTTGCTTTCCTCCTTAGACCCACGGGGAGAGAATGGGTTAAGGTCTTCGAAATTCAGCCTCCAAACAAGGACATGACATAACCTAAGAAGGGATACTTGGGGAACCTATGGGCAATTGTTCATGAGTGCAAGCGAGCCCAGGTTTGGCAAAGAAGGTTGTAGTCCAAGTAGGTGTCTTTCTTGCAAACCCTGCATTCAAACTTTTTTTGCAAACCTAGAAACCTAGAGAACTTTATTACAACTAGCTTAGATCAAAATTTAACTCTAAACATGACTACAAACTCTTCATGGAAACTGAAATTAGTGTATGACATTTATTGCTTGTCTCATGTTTTGGCTTGCATGCGTTTGAGCATAATTCCTTAAAACAAATCCCCAAAAATCCACTTTTTGGCTTCAAGTTTTTATAGATTACATTGTGCTACTCATTTTGGGCATTGAACCAACAATGTTGTTGAAGCAAACGGATGCGTGGAAGGATGGAAACTGGCAAAGAACCTAGGAATCCAAAAACTCATAGTTAAGGAAGATTCTAATCATTGGAGCCATAAGCAAGAAGGATTATCATAATTGGAAAATCAATGCTCTCTTGGACAAAGGACAATCCTTTCTTCTAGACTTTGATGATGTTAGGTGGAAGCATGCATATCAAAAAGGTAACATAGCAGCAGATTCACTTGCCAATTTTGGAGAAAACAACCATGGATCGCAGGTTTGGAACATGCCTTATCATTGTACGGGTTTAGAAGAAGTTGGAATTTGAGAGATGAAGACCCTAGAAGATTTCTCTAACTGTCAAAGACTGTAAATATGACTTTATAAAAGATGGCTGCTCGTGAGAAAGAAATAGGATTCAGAGGTGTGGAAGCAAATTGGAGCAGACACAACTTAAGACTGATGCTTCCCCGGTGGTTACTCTATGGAAGCTGTGATGTCGGATCTTTTGACTCGATCTCCAGCTTGGCTGACAGACTTCAAGGAACAGCTATGTAACATTAGTATAAATGTGACGCGGTATGTGATATACTATAAATGTCACATTGTGTATGACATCTGAAGCCAGCACAGTTCCAGGTGGTAGCATTCAATATGACCATAGTTGTTAGCTGACTCTCAATTATGGACTTGCCATGTGCCAGCATTTCTTTATAAAAGCATGTAATGTAAACTTTCTACCACTAATGCAATCTGTTTTGATTGTATTCATGACTTTTCTGGTACCGGTTATGTCGATATTCCCTCTGATCTTCAACCTCCATTGACCGAACCTAAAAAAGAAAAATTCTGGAGAGTTTATCACTCTCCTAAATGAGTGATCTGTTCAAGCCAAAAATCACACCAAAAGAGGAATTTTGTGGCCAGAACAGACAGCAAAAGAGAATCTTAACTCTAGATGAAACTGTAGATATACCCACAGCTTATAGAATTGGGCATGAAGCATCGCAGGTTAGGCAAAAGGCAGCACGTCAGTTATACACGAGGATTATATCAAAGGTTGAGTAATCCAAATTTTGAAATATAGAAAATTTCAGATTTGGGAAGGCCTGAGAGTTAGGCACTGATATCAACTGATATGATTTCTATTTTTGAGTGGCTATTTGCATAAGAGAAAAGTAAAGCTGTACCGATTGGAAAAGAATTTTACAATGACAATTAATGTTTTCAGTAATCCACCTAAATTTGATTTATTTTTATCTACTCTTTCCAGCTGTTCTAGCTGTGCATCTAAAAGTTAATTTATTTCTATCTACAAATTTTACTAACCCACTTGCATAGAGATTTGATAGACAAACAACTATTGTTGAATTACCAGCCATATTAGATGTCCTTGTCATAAACAATGGTATTACCACTAAAAGAGTGTTCTCTATGCCCAAAGCCATGCATCTTTTCTATAAATGGGTGTTAATGAAAGAATCAAAGTAGAATAAAGAGAAAGATATGCATGGCAATGTCACCCATCCCAACTATGGTACACCTCATTATAATGTATTCTCCACATTACATGGCACCATGACCTTCCTTCAAGGCCCTATCACACATAGTTAATCTACTCACAACCATTCTCAATTGTAATAGTATCAATACTATGAAGGTAAATAAGTATGCGCAAAGGAAATATGAGTAAAAACGAGATTCAGAAAATAAACAAAATGTTGATAAGTAAATTGGGAAGTGTGGAGGAGAGTTGGGGGGCAAATGGGAGGCCCGCCTGAGGAAGCCCTTTTTTTGATTCAATGTTCAAATGATTTATGCAATCCAATAGTTAGTTGATAAATAAGTTAACTACCAATGCCCATTTGACAATGACTCAAATTGATCTAACTACCAATTAGACGCATGTCAACTTCATTAGAACTTGACTCTTAAGTGATCTAAAATAACTTCATTATATGCCCACCATTTATTATTACATCATAGTGATTCCACTCAACAAGTGAACTCTACATCGAATGCTACAACTTTTAAATGCATCGGACCCACTTATTTTAGGCCTCACTTTATAAATATTAAACAATGTGGAACAGTTGATCATACACATACTCAACATGGGACTTTAGGACTTTCGATCCTATCCCTAATGGTGCCAAGGAACACTACAACTATAATTGGGGTTAAAAATTAGTCAGCTATCGGGGTTAATAGTGCATCACATGAAGATTGATATTTAGGCACTCAGTTTTAGCATTAAGATATCCTCACCCACACACTTCAATTAGCAGCATGAATAGTGTACCCAGTAATAGATCATGTCTACGTAACAAGCAATTCCCCCTTCCTCTCACCAATTTCCAAGGAAAACATTCACAAAATGGAAAAATCCTAAAAAATACTTCAAAACATTTCAGGGATGTTTTTTTGGCATTCTTTGAAATGGCGAGTAGCTACATATTTCAAGCCAAATACAAAACATTCCATTAGAACCATTGTGGCCCACTAATGATAACAAACAAAAGAAATTTAACACAGGAATAACCAAAATAGGTCAGTGAGACACAAAAAATACAATCAGTTATATAAGAGAAGCATTGGGATAAAAAGACCCTATGTTTTCAAAAGCAACCAAATGCAAAGTACAGAATAGAGGGGAACTAAGCAAGGAGAAACCTAAAGAGGTTAAACCTCATGCCAAAAAACAATACGAACAAATAGCCCTGTGAGTGTAGGACCCCTCAAAGATAAAATGGAGCTGATGAAGATCAAGCAGGAGACCAACACTGTCACATATTTGCAATGAACGCTCTAATCAGAAGAACAAACATCATAGTTGTCCCCATTGCCCCAAAGCTATATAGATAAGGATGTCATGTATATAGGCACCACGCATATGTCAAGGGACACACCATTACAAACTAGTACAGATATCTTAAATACATCTATCTGAAAAATGCCGAGAGATATCAATCTCAAGGCTATTATCTTATATTTTTAACATACCACAATTATTAATAATTTAATTGTCTTTGTTTATCTTTTTCCCTATCTTTACATTTTATATACATTGTAATAACCAAAACTGGAGCATTTTTATTACTAAAAGTTGTATTCATATGGGACCAACTAAATTAAACTCTCATTAAAATTCCATAGTAGATAAAAATTACCTTGACACTATTTTTTAATTTAGAAGAATATGCAAGCAAAAAATTTACATTTAACATTGGGAGCGCATTGCCATAAAAATAGAATGTTTTTCTTTACAATTGAAGAAACATTAAATATTGAGATATCTCTATTCTATTCTGAGAAATATCTCTATGATATCAAATAAAACAAAGAAAACAAATATATATTTGATTAATCTACTTCTAACCATAGTTACCTAAGTCTCAGGGACGGGGGGACGGGGTTTCCGGGACGGAAAAAAAAATCCCAAATTTTGGGGACAGCAAGGGGACGGCTTTTAAAATAATACATAAAACTTAATATTTCAATATTTTAACTTTTTTCGATGACATTTAGGGATTTAAACTGTATTTAATGTATTTTAGGTACTTTCAAGATTATAATTTGATGTTCTTGGTAAAAATAACATCTTTTTGAAAGTAAAACATCATAAAACATTTGAAAGATTAAAAAAAAAAATTGGGGACATCCCTCCAAGTCCCCAAGTCCCCGAAATGTTCGGGACGTCCAGGACGTCACCAAAATCTAGGGGACGCGTCCCATGTAACATTGCTTCTAACATATTCATTCAAATAGTGAAATCCAATATAGCTAATCTATTTATCTAATTTAAAAGGCTTAGGGTCTTTTATTTTACAATAATAAGAAATTTTAAAAATAACAGTTTTGTTCTTATCTCTATCTCTATCAAATAGAATAAAGAAAAACATCTTTGCATAATATTTGAATATCTACTTGATTAATCTACTTCTAACATATACATTTAAATAGTGAAATCCAATATATCTAGCCTATTCATCTAATTTAAAAGACGCAGGGTTTATGTAGTTTATATTAATGAGAACTTTTTAAAATTATCGTTTTTTCTTACCTCTTATTATCTCTATGCTATTGAATAGAATAAAGCAAAGCATCTCTTGGCATGATATTCAAATATCTATTTAATTGATCTCCTAACATATTCATTTAAATAGTGAAATCCAACATATTCATTTTAATTAGGGTTTTTGTTCTTACCTCTTATTTCTCTAGCACTTCTTATCTTTTCACAATTCTTCCTCTCTTTTTCAAGCCTCTTTTTGTGTTTTCTTTTTTGTTTGCATTAATTGGATTTCATATGTTATTTATTATTTATATTTATATGTTCAATTTTTTCATATATTTAGTTGGTTATATTTCATATAATTTAATTTTGTTTCTTTGTTATGTCGCCCATTAAAAGTAAACACACTCACGACATTACAACATTCTACCACCCGTTGGATGTCATTGCGAGAATGCATCTCAAAATAATAATTATTGGTTAATAGCAAGTCCCCGCTACTTGAGATGCTTTGCCTTCAAAGCATCAGGAGAGAAGGATGCACTAAAAAAATTACTTTCCCCAAAATATTCTTCTCTTGATAGATTTTTCACTTGATTAGATATTTTGTTATGTTTTCTTCACAAGCACATTATTGCCATCCCACCTGACTACAAATATTGGAGCCCTGTCTTGAAACATTTTCTCCATTCTATGAGATGATACCACCTTAAGCATTAGGGGTATAAATTTCTTATGTGAGCATTTCCAACCTTCCCAGTTAAAGCTGATGAAATGATTTCATAGATCAATCATACACATAATTAATTATTGTAACCAATTAACACAACTATATCAACTCCTACCAAAAGTATGGCCTACAATGTCTTTTGACGTATATTTTCCTGCACAGTCAACTTAATATTATAACATTTTCCTTGAGAAGTTTTGGTGGCACTACAAGCGAAATAACATAAGAACAATGGTAGGATATACACATAAACTAAGTGTGGTATCTAAGATTTGTTTCAATAAAATTATGGGTGCCTCCAACATCGATAAGTATTAAGGATTGTATCTTTATGTCACAATGCCCCCAAGTGTTATTCTCCTCCCCTGAAGAGTTTTGAATTTCTTTTCACTCGCAACTATTCTAGGAAGTGGGACCTCCATATCCGCAATTAGATGTGGGCTACCACTACAACAAGGTTTAGGCATAAGTGGAGAGATTTGAATGATCTCATAACTAGTTGGGATAGCAACTCACTTGCGCCTCCTTCCACATAATAATGAGTTTCAATCTAGATAGATGGCCCTTAATAATTATCCCCCAACTATGAAGGGCGTGTTTTGAAGCATAAGAGAGTTAGGCTATTTTATGTATGAGTGAGAACCATTGTTAAACTAATTACGATTTTAAAATTTTACTTTTCAACACATTAATGTGTTATTTTTTAATTTTTCTTTCGTATACTTTGGACCCTCAGCCCTAGGCACTACACAATGAGAATTATTTGATCCGACATTGGCCCTTTCACAGTGATAGACGATGACACAAATGAATCCTCTGCCCTGGGCATGGTCATAGATGTTTGATGGCACCATTTGGTCTTTTCAACTTTCATCGGCCCTTATGTTGAGCACAAGATAATACTGAGAGGGGGGGTGAATCAGTATTATGAAATTATTTCAAACTTTAATACTTGAACTTAGATCTATAATCACGAGCAATGTGAATATATCAAATCAATCAAAGAACACAAAACTTAGTGCAAGTAGACACAGATATACGTGGAAACCCTTTCGGGAGAAAACCACGGAGAAACTTCTTTCTTTATATATATTTCTCAAAAATTTGTAGGCACTAACCTACTGGAGACACCAATCCCCAAATTACAGTTTTGTAGGCACCAACCTACAGGAGCACCCACCCCTTTTGCTAAGCACCAACTCAGCAAGAGACACCGATCTCTTCGAATATGAAGGAACCAACCTTCCTTACAAAATTTGCTTTCCACTTTTGAACTTGTTGCTTCCTCAACGAATAATGGAAAATTCTTCTTCTTACTTTCAGATTTGTTGTTCTAAAATTCTGCCCTTACGCTTCCTCTTCTTCTTCTTTTTCTTTAAGATATTCAACTTGAATCCATGCTTTATAAGTCTCATATGAATCTTCTTATATAGCCTTTCGTACCTTTTCGAAAGGGCATTACACCTTAAACCATCACACCCTTTCATTAAAATTAGTCAGCCTATATTTATTAATTTATTCTTTCTAAAAAAATTGCTGCCCCCTTTGAATTAATTAATGCACACATAAAGACTGCCCCAAATAATTTAATTATCACCTAAACATTCAATGCAGCCCCTTAAGACATGAGTGCTGCTCTCTAAGCAAGTCGTGGGCCCTCTTTTTGCTACTCTATATGTTGCTGGTTATTTCCGTTGACATACTCACAATTCCGTTAATAATTCCGTTACTTTCTGACAGATTTCCGTTTACCAGTTCAGCACCTCATTTGACATCAATGACAATATTTCCAACACCTTATTCTTTGGGGGTTCTAGCTCCTCCCACATGGCTATTTGTATCAGTACCCTAACCACATGGTTTGGGGATTTACTACATTGGATTTATCACTAGTTAATATTAAATGCTTTTGTTCTTATTCTTTTATTTAGTTAGTCGTTGATCATAGGTTCCTTTTACCCTAGCATTTTCTATTGAAATAGAACATACTCTCGAGTCCCATTGACCTAATTTTCGTCTTTTGTGAACATTAATATAATGCATTTTGTTCTTTCTTTTTCATCAACTCTCAAGACATTTTTGCCCTTCATAAGTAACATGGTAGAGCCAATGTTGATGATGACCTCTAGTAAAGAACTTAAGGCTTCACTTATATCAATTGAGTATGATATCCTCCACTCCCATACTGTAATTTGAGTTAGTTGAAGGTGACGGGCTCATTTTTCTATCCTTCTTCCAGCTTTAGCATCAAAAATTATCTAAATTTTTCATTGCAGCATTGATTTCATATATGCTACAATAGTGCTTGGAAGACCTTCGATTCATGACATGGGTGCTATAAAACTCAAATGTTGTTTCATGTTCTCTGTGTTTGAATTTAACACAGATTATTTGATTCTTATGTAGATAAGGCACAAAAGACCCTTGAGGTTCAACCATTGAAAAGGATTATCTTCAGTTAGAATTGTATGAATGGTATCTCCTTCTACAAATTTTAGGCATAAATGCAAGGTAGAATGTATAACAGCAATAGCATGAATCCAAGGTCTTCCTAAAAATATATTATAATTTATATTGGTTTTTTCGCTAAAGGTACTCTTGGTATAACTGCTCACAAAACCATTTGAACATATTTGTTATAAGCGGTTTCAGGGAAAGCATTTTGCATGTAACCGTCTCAAGTAAAGTTGCAATGATTGGGCACAAGATACATATGTAATACAAAAGCTAGAAAACCGAAAGTCTTAGGCTTAACACGTTCATAACAAGAAGAGGAAGCTGAAATGAATACTAAGAATATGAATGGCAAGATATAAATCCTTAAATAGTTAGTAAGGTTCGCACGGAAAGAGATGATCTTCCCAAGCCAATGTACTTTGCTTGATGAATAATTAATGGAGATTGTTTCTTATATGTTATTAAAGAGGGAAGTTTGCCTTTGTATCTTTCTAGTGCAAGCACTGTAGTCTGAATTCACAGTTAATTCATGTATGTATTAGTTAATCTCAGTAATATGTACACATCTCCTACGAGAACCCCATAGGAGAGCATGGATTCCTACAAAGAATGATGATTAGACTGTAGGCTACAAGCTTTGCACATTCTAAAGGGTTTCCGGGGATCACTGCTAACAATAGTTCTGGTGTCTGTTGAATGTGTAAATTGTGGAGAGACAAGGTGATGATATGAACACTTGGACAACAGACACATAAAGATGATTAGAGGAAAAGATAACAGAGCTCTTTGAGTAAGAAGCAAGTTAAAAATCCCTACAAAGGAAGTAGTACTAAACCACTACATGGAGACATGAGATCTTCTGGTGCGAATTCCCATAAAAACTAGCTGACTGGAGCTCAAAGCTCAAGCACTATTGTTGCCGACCTTGCCAAAGTGAACAGTTCAAATGGAATGAGGAGAAATTGGCGAAATTAAGTACACTGGACACTGAATGGATGCAGGCAATCGACCACTGAATAAACGCGACAAAGGATGGGTATGTGTCTGAGTTTGTTGTTTCCAGGTATGCAGCTTTTGACACTGCATATGAACAAACACATCAAAGGATGGGTATGTGTCTGAGTTTCTTGTTCCAAAAGATTTCCATATGAAAACAGTTATTTTTCAAGACACTCTTGGAAATGTAGAAATTTGGCTCAGTGCCAGTTTGTACTGAGAGTGACTTGTCTTCTAAAGATTTATGCTGTAATAATTTTCATAGATTCTTGCATAATTTAGCAAATCAGTGTGCACCAAGCTCAAATTGTTTTTATTAATATGAGGCCAATTGTAAATGTTTTCTCCTCTTGCCTGGTTGGGAAGAAAAGAGTGGTGCCAATGCCTGCCTTGGTTCATAAACAAAGTATTTTTAACGTGTTCTAAGATTCAAATTCATTGAGGTCACACACACAATAGCAAAGAGAGAGGAATGTGTAACACTAAGAAGAGGAGGTGATTTAAGATATAATTTCCTAAGCATGTCTGCAAATACATTACATACCATATTAATGCAATTGCAACATATAAAGACTAACCTGGACTTCAAGAATATTTGATGATGATGGTGAATATAGAAAAGCTTGGCAGAGGCGCCTGAAGCGAGCTTCCCCTTCACATTGTACAAAAGCCTCCAATGCAAACGATTGAGGACAGCTAGCCCTACAAATAGCATGCAAACATTCATTTTGTATCAAGAGAGAACACTAAGAATGAATTAGTCAGCGTATGGAGTAAATATTAGTATGATTCATATTGAGAGCTATCTTTATGAGAAAACCTATCAAAATTTTGAGAGCAATCTTTATGAGAAAATCTATGAAAAAAATTATTGCACTCATAAATTGTAAATGGTTGACTTTCCAACTAGATGCTAACCACATATGAAAACTGAAAACTCAGTCAATTGCAGAGTTTCCATGAAGTTAAAATGTACCACTATTTAAAATGAAAAATTCATGTAGCAAAAAACCAGTATGATGTTTGCAATTACAGTTAGCAAACAAACTTCCATCATGCATACATTAATAAGAAAAGAACTCATAAAAACAGAAGAGAATGATAAAGAAAAATAATTGTAAGGTTACACATGATTTGTGACTGGTTATCCATGGAGTTGAACCAAAAAATAAAAACCGACCTAATTGTATATCCAAAATCTACAACATACATGATAGAAATTTGACACTAAAGAACTATTCCTGATTGTCAGCCAAGTATCTCCTCCTCCATTTGGATGCATACATAGAAAAAAAAGAATCAATATGGCAAAAATTTTATTGTACAGTTTCTAAGAAGATACAGATGAGAAAAGAAATTAATAGGAACAAAATGTAGGGTAAGTAGGACAGTATAAACTTATAACTCTACACTTTACTATCAGGTTTTGATAGAAGGGCAATGGAAAAGGCATTTTAGTTTGTCTCTTCAAACATTATAAATGCTTGTTTTTGTGTTGGTTTTATTGGTGCTTGAATCTACACCCCTAATTTAAATGAAGAAAAGAGGATTTGAATTTTTAAACAATGTTTTCTAACTTTTCTCCTTGCAATCAATGTTCAGACACAAAACAACATGTAAAGAGGGACCTGCCATTCTCAATTATGGCTCTGCAACAACAAGGGAGGCATCCCTCCATCCAAAGTTCTCAAGTGTTTTATACTATGAGACATTAACAACACCCACAAGATGCAGACAATGAGTGAGGCACACTATGCCTAATCTGCCCAAATATTTGTCACTAACAGCATTAGACACTCGCTCCCACACAGTCCAAATCAGAACTGTAACAGCTGTGTAAAGATGAACCTCTAGTTTTGCACTCTTATTTACTCTACCCAAGATACATAACTTATTGGTCCATGCAAATAAAGAGATTATGCGCTGCCAAGACATGGAAAGAAGTATGAAAACAAGTAGATCCGAAATGTGGAAACACTAATTTTCAAAAATCCCTTGGGTACGAAATGGCAGAAAAACATCCATACAATATATTATAAAAATAAATATATAAAAAAAGAGCATTATGCTTATTTTTGGTCCATAAAAGATAGAACACTTAATGTATTTTGTATTCATTAAAGTTCAAAACATTCAACATGCTTAAAATTCACATGCACATGATTATAATCTAGATTCTAGAGTAAATTATCTACGTTTTTCTCAAAACCAGCAGCTACATAATGCCACTCCCACTAGCTCCACTCTCCACCCCTTGTGTAGAGCTCCCTTGATTGTCATCATCAATATCAAGTAGTGAAAGTTGGTGAGAGTAGTTGTGGCAGCATCCAAGTCAATTGAATGAATGTCCCAAAATTTTAGGACTTCAAGTATAGTCCTCAGTCTTGTGCGACAAGAAACGCATATTGGAATGCAAAAATACCAAATCCTCAACTTTTTTGGGATGCCAACCTTTTTTGTTTAGCTGAGTTGATGAAGGGATAAGTACTCCAATTCCACTCTGCTGAAGAATTACTAGCCACCCATTACAAAAAAAATGCAGTTGGTAATTTCAAATTAGTAACAATGTTCAAAAATATATATCTTAATAACTTAAATTTTAAATGACAAACAACAAATTTTCAATCTAATTTTGTACAAGTGAGAGAATTTCAATGTCAACATGTCGTAGTTACTTGGCACCATGGCCATGTACATATCACCACTTGACTATAGTCATGTCATACTTGTCACAAAGAGCCTCAATTTCTCTCATCGTAGCTTCTTTAGCTACATTCTCATTTCATTGCAAACCGCTCTATCTACAAATGGATCAAAAAAAATCCTCTTGAATGTTGTCCTAGTTTCATTCGCAACTTCTTGGTCATCTATGGTAGTTGCCTAACATGTAATCCAAGCATTACATGGCTATATTATTTATGACTTAGGGCATAGGTAAGGAGATACAATTGGGTGGTCATTTTATTCCACCTCTTCATGCCCACACTCTTAACTTCATCGTGAAAGCTTTCTTCTGGACCTCGCTCTTTTTTTTTGGAATGATCTCTCTAATTTTTTCAAGCATGGAGTCAATCCCATCATAAATTTCTCCAATGCAAGCACTATCTTTGTCCACAAATTTGGTCATACTTAGAATAGGCTCCGTGAAACTCAACAAATATTCAACTTTTGCCCACCAATCATCGTCAAGGATCCATGCCTTTATCCTTTGGGCTCTCTGTATTTGCTTGCCTCTAGACAGTCCAAACATTATCAATCACCATGCCACTCAAAGCATGTCTTACCTTCACAACTCGTCTCGAGACGAGTGTGTGAGACGCAAGCCTAGTCTCAAAAACCTATTAAAAAGGAATGGAAACAATTCAATAGCAACACAAATTGAAATTGATTTAAAATTAAATATTAAAATGAAAAAGTTAAAAAGTTAAAAAGTAAAACTTATAAGTTATTGCTTATGAGTTGTTCCCTTACCTTCAACAACTCCAACTTTGAGAATCTTCTGAATATGGCTTGAGACATGTGATGGTTGGTGACAAACATTTGAATCTCATCTGCCTCCGTGTAGATTTTCTCAATCCATGTAATTTTTCCAATTTTCTGCAACATTAGATTCAGGGAGTGTATTGCACATGGTGTCGAAAATATGTGCTCGTACCTTCCCTTTGCTATCAACCCTGTTGCCTTGGAATTTTTGGTGTTGTCCGTGATGACTTGGACAATGTTTTGAGGGCCCACTGGCTCAATAGCCTCAACGCGATATTTGCAATGAATTGGGCATATTTTATTTCCCCCTCACAATCAATAGCCTTTAGAAACATTGCCCCTTTAGGGCTTACTACAATAATGTTGATGAGAGGTATGTTTCGGGCATCTTTCCATCCATCTAAGATAAGAGAGATTCTTGAATCCTTTTAGGAATCTCTAATTGGTTGTAAAGATGTTTGTATGTGTTGCACTTCTTTTGCCAAAAGAGAAATGCAAACCTTATTATAGCTAGGGCTTGTATACCTTTTATTCATTTGTACAATTTTTCCTATTAATGCACATGTATTTAAGACTTGTTTAGGTGTCATGGGGATAGATAAACCGAGTTACCACTTCATCTGCACTTTTTAAGGTGTTACACTTCTCCACTTCCTATTTATGTATCTCTTGCTACATGGGGTATTTTCATACATTCTGAATATCAACTAGAAGAGTTTGGCTCATTACTTCCCTCTGCAACATGAAATGATTGCACTTGGTGCGTTGGTAAATTTTATCATGAGTCCTCTTGATATAAACAAATGGTTCTAGAGCGAGCTCTTTTGCTAATTCAAAGTGCCATTGTTTTGTTGTGTTTATTTTATTGGAATCTTGAGTTCTTTTCCACCTTGTTATTCCAAATCCTTAGTCTTTGAGTATGCTCTTTAGATGAGCTTTCATGAGCGGGAATAAGAAAAGAGGATTTATATAAGTGGTTTTGCAAGAATGTCTTCATTTCGTCTTTTCTTGAGAAACAAACGGCACACTGAGTTCTAGATCATGTCAAGTACCCTAGGATCTGATCACTAACTTTAGTATTCCAACACTTCGACATATTGAGGATCCATTTGTCCACAGGCCACTCGAAACATTGAGTCCCTTGCTCTATTGATAGCTCCAACTGGATGCCATTTACTGCAGGTTTAATTTGTAACCTACCCAAGTAAAAGATAGTTTTAAAATATTGCTAAATAATGCTAATTGGTTGTAACAACAAATACAAATTAGACAATTACATTTGTTAACCTATACTTCGTAAATCTTTGATTCTACAATTGTACGTGGTTGCAAAATGGTGTGTGAGGTGGAGCATACATAGATTGTACAAACTTGCAAATTTTTAATGAAATCAATTGGGGCAAACTTTAAAATAAAAAAACCGTAAGGCAATGCCTCACATTACTCCTTGGTGGTTAAAAATAAGTTAAAAGGGCAGCTTGCTAAGGCAATGCATAACTCCCCACAAAGTGATATTACACAAAAGTTGCAATTTTGCAAATAGGTCACCTCACCACACTTTCCAAACCATACTGCCTACTTACTCCACCCAAAAAGGCTTTAATTCAAAAGGTGCAAATTTGTCAAGAGCATACAAGAGGGGAAACTATTTTTAAAACTTTAAAAGGTGAAATAACTAATTAAAAATTCAAGGTAGCCCTACATGAGTCAATCTTCTGATTCTGATCACCAAGTTAGCCACAAACTTGTAAGAGGTGAAAGCATACACAGAGGGTAGACCTTTAACGCGCATTTTTTTGAAACTTCATTTTTAAAGCTTTAAATTGGTGCTAATTTCATTTCCTTTTAAAAACGTATGAGAAACTTTTTAAAAAACAAAATTGATATATGAACTAAAATGATCAAGTGTCATCATATCTTGGGGTATTGTAATCAAAACAAGATAAAGTTCTTTTTGGGGGGGTTTCATCATGAGTTTTGGTACCTAAATTCCATCCTTATGTTGTTCAACTAAATTTAGTTGAACCTATTTGTCCTGAAAACAAGGGATACATGATCATTGCATTTTGCATGATTTAATACCCTGTCTTCTTGGACTCGTTCCTGAGCCATATCACAATTAGCAGAAGATTTAGTGGTTAAACAACTCTCTCTTTTTCCTTCAATGAAAATTAGCAAAATAACAAACTATGAGTGTGTGATGGTGTATAAACTAATATTTGGGGGGGTCTTTTTTGGTTACTTAGGATATTTACATCATTTTCAAGTAAAATGAGTGCCCTTTCATTGCTTGGACCTTCATTCGATGATTGTATGGAGACCTTGATTCTCCATCTGAGAGCAATGCTTCCTCAGAAAACCTTTCATATGTGGGTATGTACTTGCAAGACTGCCCACAATCCTCCTCCTCCCACACCCGTACTAGGTACGTTGAGGACATTCCTCTTATACATGTTGGACTTTCGGTGCAGTTCAGAAGTCGCGTTCTTAATACAAGGGATTTGAGGATTCTTTGGAGCAAGATTATATGTCTTCTTGATTCATCTCATTGGGACACATACCTATGAGACATCTCTTATTTGTTTGTATAATCCCACATTTCAGATCTAGATGACACCATTGGTGACATAACTTTCCTCTTGCACATTCCTCCATCACATGTTGCTTCGTTAGAGTTCAAAGTCACTTCTTCATACGCTTCCAATGATTCTCTACAACAGGATTCTTTGTCTACAAAATCCACTTCATTAGGAGGTCTACTCACCATGACATTTTCATATATGTGGATTTGTGGATATTTGATCACGATGACATTGTTGAGGATATTTGAGTCCTCTCTTTGATGACAACTCTAATAGAGTTGCTTCTACCTCTAAATGTATTTTCTCTACCACTACGTGCTTACATGGTGACACAACTTGCATTTCCTAAATCCTATGATTCACCTTCATCTGTCATTCATGTTGAACCTTTATTAGGAGTACCTGATTCTCATATCTGATCAAGTTGTTGAACCATTTATCAAATTTTCTACAAAATTTGAGATCGACATTGGTTTACATTGGCTTTTTTGAGAACATCTAGATATTCTTCCAGTGTTTCTACCTTGATCTCATTTTCAGTGAGACATGTGGCTTCTTGATTGGGATGCAGTCTTCAAAGATTCCTTTACTAACAGTAGGATTCTTCATTACATGATCTATCTGGAGTTTGATTGGATTCATCTTCTGCACATGGTTGAAAACTAGCTCACTAATTCTCTAGATATTTGATGCTCTGTGAAGAAAGACTATTTTAGGAAATACTGGCATGGGTGGTCGATTATCTACCTATTACCCAGAAATTGCTTCTGATTAAATGTTCTTGCGAAATGGATCTTATCTACTGTAGGCACATTTTCTACTGAGCTTCAGACAAATCTCCATTTTGGGGAGATAGTTTTTCCTGGTTTTTCTCCTTTTCTTGAAACTTTATGAACCGATTTTCTACATGTATTTCCTCATCAGGGTTGTTGTCTGGGACTTTCAATTCTTCTACCCACCTAAGTAGCTTAAAGGGAAAATTTAGTTAAGACGAATTCCCATCTACATGGTTTTTACTGCACATGTATTTAACTTGTCTTAGGTAGTCATATGTTGAATTTCTCCACTTTGTGTATGGTGTTTGTTTGGTTACACTTCTGAAACTTGTGATTATGTTTTGCATTCAAAATAGTTACATGTTTAATCACTAGCGTGACGTCACTTATTGCATTGTTTTAGGGTTTAGCTTTTTAACCTTTTTCTTATAAATCTATTTTCAATTTGAATACAGGGTTCTTTCTTATCTAGTAATTTACTTTTGTACCTTGCTGTACTTCTAAGTCCCAATTGACCTGTTTTGGTTAGTTGTGGACACATTATTTCATTTCTATTGGTTACGTTTGCTGAATGTTTTTAAATTTTTCTAATTTTTGGCATCATGTAAGAAACCTGTCAGTTTTTCTGCAAATGTTATTTCCGTAGAGTATTGTTTTACTGGTAATTATGTAGTTCCTTTTTATTTATAACACATATAACCTATAACAAGGTACAATTTGCATTCTTTTCATAATATCCTATATTTTGTTGTCGTATTTCAAATATTATTGAGATCGATATTTTATCAATGTCCACATGGAATGACCAATATTCTTCCCAATAATGATGCCCAATATGGCGGACCACTTAGTGGAAGGTAAAATTTCTATCTTGGAATACATCATTCAAATAAAAGGTATTTTAGTATCGGCTATCAACGATATTTCATGAATATTGTTTGGGAGACTCCGTGTCCTAAACATCGTAACTATTTTGTATGAAAGTTGTATTGAGTATTTTGTCATTGATGTCAAGGTACAACATTAGTGTTGATGGAAATATTGAGGTTTGAATATTTGTTTAATATTCAACATTACAACATTAGTGTTCGTAAAATATTTATCTGATGTCAAAATTAGTGTGATGTCAAAATTTGAATATTTTAATATTCAACATCACCAAGGAATCTTACGACACATGGCGGGATGTGTAAGAGATTTAATGACGCGTAAGAGATTCTATGGCAACTTATGACGCGTAAGAGATTTTATGGCAGCTTATGACGCGTAAGAGATTCTATGACAACTTATGACGCGTAAGAGATTCTATGGCAGCTTATGACGCGTAAGAGATTCTATGACAACTTATGACGCGTAAAAGATTCTATGACAGCTTATGACGCGTAAAATATTTATGAAACGATAGCTTAAAGACGTGTAAGAAGATTCTATGATGCGTAAGAGGAGTTACTCTTACATGTGTAAGAGAATATTTTTATTTGGAGCAAATATTTAATATTTGGAGCAAATATTTAATATTTGGAACAAATTGGCACATGGTATGGGCACATGGTTTTAGGGAAACCACAAGTGGTTTTTCCTCTCCTTCGTTCTATATAAGCAAGTGTTGTGTGCACATTTTTAGTAGAGCGAGAAAGAGAGCATTTTGCATGAGTGTGATATGTATGGGAGCTGATATTATAAATCTCTTAAGTGAGTATGAGTATGTGAGAGAGAATATAGAAGGAGAAATTATCATTGATTTGTATTGCAGATATTCTGGAGTGGGTGCTTCAGATTGGGGATTGGTGTCTCCAGAAGTTGGTGCTTCGAATAAGAGATTGCACAGTCAGTGGTGTTTTCATTCAAGGGCTGAATTGGTGTTCAACTTGGAGATTGGTGTCTTCTGTGAGTGGGTGCTCACACTTTGTAAACACTATTTTTTTGGCTGGATTTGGACAGTAGATCCAAGCAGTGTCTTTTGGTGGATGTAGCCCACATTGGGTGAACTACGGTATATCTGGTGTTATGTGCATTTGATTTTTGTGTGTATTGTCATTTTACTTTTAGATTTGAATATCTTGTTGTGGAAAAAGAAAATTAATAAGTTGGAGGAAAAAGTTTAAAATTGTTGAATACTAATTCACCCCCCCTCTCAGTATTCACGTGCTTCTAACACAAAGCTCAAAGCTTCAGATACAATTCAAAAATTATAAAATGATCAAGCTGTCAATCTGCAAGCAAATCTCTAGATTGCTCTACCCAATAGAAGAACCAGGCCGAAAATGATCTCGAAATCTCCAAATGTGTAGACCAAGCTGGGAATGAATGTGAAAGCCATGAAAATGGTTGACTCATACAACCCAAAACTGTCACAAGTGAATCTCAAGTGATTGTTGGTTGGCCTAACACAAACAATCCCTGAAAATCAGACTTGCAGATGATGCCCTAGCTATAATAAATCTGATCCAAAATGTGCTCTAGCTGATAATTCCGATCTGATCTCTCAAATTTGTTGATTGTAAGCCCAGTTGTAGCTCCTGATTGGAACTACCTTAGAAGATTAGTGGGTTTTTGTCCACGAATCTGAATACTAATGAGGATTTTTTCCCTCAATAGCTTGCCAATGAGGGATTTCGTCCTCAACAACTGAAGGTAAAAGCCCAATGCTCCAACTCTCCAAAATAGAAAATAAAATGTAAAAAAGTCCCTTTCTCAACCTAGGTGACTTCCTTTTATACCTTTTGGTGGCACACAGTTTGATGCAAAGGTCCCAATTGGGACGTCCCACTTTGGCATCTTAAAACAATTAGGAATAAAGCAATTTCTTACTTTATTCCAATTAAGTGGTGACTTTATTATTTCTCCTTTTGTTTTTCCTTAATAAAGAACCTTTTAATCTAAGTCACAGGGTTCATCGGATTTCAAGGAAAAAATTCGAAATCCAACGAACTTCACAGCAGGGATAAAAAAATTGGGGATATTCGCTGATAATTGGCAGGGGCAAAAAAAATCTAAAAAGTTTTTTAGTAGTTTTATTGTGTGAGAAGTTGAGAATTGCCGGAGATGAGAGAGGGCGTTGCCGAGGAGAGTGGAAGGAAGCCTCGTGATTCTTCTAGCCGCCATTCCAGCCGCCACTAGGGAGCCACAATTCCACCGCTACTGCTGTCGCATACCATTTTCCTTGGTTGGGCCTGGTCGGGAGTGGACGTGAGAACTAGAAGCAGTAGAGTTAATAAATTTTTAATTTATTATTATTATTCATTTTTTAACTTTTTTACTATTAATTTTTTTACTATGAATTTGTTAATAAAGTTTTTAACTTTATTGTTAAGTTTTACCAAAAATATTTATTCTTAGGTTTTTAATAAAGATTTAACTGTTTTTTTATATTATTAATTAAGTATTATTAATTAAGTTTTTATTGTTATTTACTTTTTAGATTTTTTTATTATTACTTTTTTAATTAAGTTTATATTATCGAGTTTTTAATTAATGCTTTATCATTATGTTTTAAAATTTTAAATTAAGTTTTCGTAATATTTCTAAATAAATTTGAAATTGCAATTATATCAGCCGAATTTAATCACGATTTTTTTCTCAAATTTTATCATTGCCGAATTTAATCTTCGGCGAACTCGAACACGAGCCTTGGGACTTAGCTTTTAATTAATAATAAAACATAAGTGCATATGATAATAATTATTTTAGCACTTAAGTTAAATTATTAATTTATTTCCCCCTTATTTTCCACCCCATAAGCCCACCGGAAAATACAAATATATTAAGGGTCAATTAATTTTGAAAAGGGGACATTACAGTCCTCCATTTCCAAAATTGCTTATCCTCAAACAATGCCTGCCAGCACCCTGAAGATGTGTTTTCCAGCATCCGATACAACTAGGATCTGAAATAAACCTGAAGAATGCTCCACCGTGTTTTCGTTGCATCACTATGATACAACTAAAATCTGCAAACCTGTCATTCTTTGTTATTTTGTGAAGCAACCATCCATCAATAAAATCCTGTATCCCAAATTTTTGTAAAATTACAGTTGTATAAAACTGAAAAACCATAATTCACACTCTGATTCTCCCGAAATCAGCAATCTGTAAATTGGATAGTAGCTGTAATACTGAAATCATCTCACCAAAATAGAGAAGGAAACTGCTGAATTGACATTTGTAGATTCACCCACTGAAAATTTATTCCTTCCCTACCTGAAAACACTCGCCAACTTACTTGAAAATATTCTTTATCATGATGGTGCAGTGCTTCCCTATTACTCCTATGCTTTTCATAAGAGATCTCCTATCCATGCTTGTAACTTCTTTAAGGTGAGATGCTGAATTGAAGATTTCAGCAAGCTGGAAATCAAGTTTATTGTTTGATAAAACAATTGTTTCATGTCTAAGCACTTCACCTGGATCCCATACCTTGTGATTGTCACAAACTGTGTTACTAGAATTAGAAGATGTCTCAACATTCATCACCAATCTCGGATTATCAAAAGATAATTCAGCATTCAAAGTAGGAAAAGTATCATCATGAGTAAATTATTCCTCTAGCCCCAAGAGATTACACTCTTGATGTTCATCCCAAGTGCTATCAACATGTTGGATCTCCATGGTACTAGGACAACTGGAATCATTGTGCGGTATTTCATCACTCCTGATGCCTTCTTCGTCTTCTAGAAACTCAATGACTCCCTCAATTATCCGCTTGACTTCCTCTACTCTTGCTTCAAATTTCAGCTTATTAGGTATGGGCGCAACATTGATCTGATTTTCAGCTTGATAGAGTGAGTAGTAAGCTAGGCTAAGTTCAAGGCTGAGCTCATCACTCTCATCCTCTTTCTGTTTGTATGCATCCAAGGTCTCCCCTGCAAACTTGATGGCAAGATCCCCCTTAGAAAGCAATTCATCTTCTGTCAATTGTTTTTCTAATCTTTCAATATTCTGTTTTACCAATCTCTTTGAACAAAACAACCAACCAAGCCTTCTATGAACAAAACAACCAACCTTCTTTCACTAACATCTAAAAATCAACAACATACTTATCTGCTGAAGACTCTTGTTTAAGTTGTGCCAACTCTCTAAAATGCACTTTCGGATCCTTTTTATCAAACCTTTCTATTAACCTTTGATTGAACTCATCAAGAGTGGTAATAGAACCATGTACTTGTGTAATTATGCCATGATACCACCATTCGTGAGCCACACCATCTAAATGCAAAGTAACAAATTTGAGGGCCTCTTCTTCATACATGGGGTTTAGTGATGAATAAGTGTCCAGTTTTTGCAACCAAGATCTAGTTGAACATTTATCAGTACTATCATATGTAGGAAGAGTAATCTTACCCAATCTATGCTGGATATCTCTCCTTGGCTCTTGATGACCTCGATGACTCAGCTTATTTTTTCTTGGTCCTTCACTTCTCCGTTGTTGAAAAAAATCTATGAAAGAAAGCAAGTCTCTTGTGTTGTTGCTTAAGGATGCATATTCTTCCCCATATACGGATGCATATTCTTCCCCATATAGATCCCATTCTTCAGCAACTCCAAGTGCATGTGGCTGTTCTAACTCCACTTGTGGCTATTCTCTTTGAAGGAAATTGGCACAAAAGAATTTAGAGGGGGTATTGCTTGAGACCCTTTCTCCATGATTGGTAGAAGAGCTTCCTTGACCATGATTACCTTGATTTCCTTGAGGGTTCGGTCTGGGAGTGCTTAGCCCTTGTATAGATCTACTTAAATCAGCAATAACTCCTACAAAGGAGTCTCTTAGATCTCTTTGAGCTTCCAACAAGCAGTTTTGCAATTCTCTGTTGCCTCTAGTGAACATTTCATTCAAATAGCTCATCTCATTTGTTGGTGGAGGTCTTTCTCTATCACCCATTCCTTCATTTCCAGGAGTTCTTCTCGAGCAGTGATATCTAAAACCCTCTTCACCTACGTCTATACAAACTGATTTTTTCCTTTATAGGATGGGAGAGTCACAACTCTGATACCACTGTAATGTCCCCTTAGGGCATAAAATAAAGAAATCTGGATTTCCTAGAGAACCCTCATGAAAAAAGGACAACAATTTGATTTTTATTTGAAATCCTTACCAAAAAAAATACAACAATCTGAAATTTCACTTTATTTATCAAAATACTCACACCTCACAATACCCAAAAGGCTTAAAACATCTTAAGAGATCTCTAGTGACATCAACATGGAAGAAAATAATTTTTCTAACAAGGATATGAATTTATTTTAATTTATTTCAGACCTGGAAATAGCTGAAACTTCAAAATTTCATATCTTCCGAAGTACTTGGAGTGACAATGCAAAGGATAACATAAAATGATCACAAAAAAATCGCAGCTATCAATTAAAGCAAACCTTAGATTTTCCTCCTACAGGAAAACCCCCAAAAATGATCCCGAAATCTCCAAATGTGTAGATCATGTTGGAAATGGATGTGAAAGCCATGAAAATGGCTGCCTCATACAACCCAAAAATGTCACAAGTGAATCTCAACTGATTGTTGGCTGACCCAACACAAAAAACCTTGAAAATCAGACCTGCAGATGATGCCCCGAAATCTGATCCAAAATGTGCCCTGGCTGATAATTCTGATCTGATCTTGCAAATTTGTTGATTGTAAGCCTAGTTGCACCTCCTGATTGGAACTACGTTAGAAGATTAGTGGGTTTTCGTCCTCAATAGCTTGCCAATGAGGGATTTCGTCCTCAACAACTGAAGGTAAAAGCATAATGCTTTAACTCTCCAAAATAGAAGATAATAAAATGGAAAAAAATTCCGTTCTCACCGTAGGCGACCTCCTTTTATGCTTTTTGGTGGCAGACAATTTGATGCAAAGGTCCCAATCGGGACATCCCACTTCGCATGTTCAAACAATTAGAAATAAAGCATTTTCTTACTTTATTCCAATTAAGCAGTGACTTCATTATTTCCCTTTTTGTTTTTCCTTAATAAAGTCATTTTAATTAATAATAAAACATAAGTGCATATGATAATAATTATTTTAGCACGTAAGTTAAATTATTAATTTATTTTCCCCTTATTTTCCACTCCATTAGCCCACAAGAAAATACAAATATATTAAGGGTAGTCGACTAAAGCCCCCTTATTCGAGGATTCAAGCACATGCCTATCTTCCTTTCAAGGAAATCCTCAACTATGCAAACAAATCCCCAAAGCATATCTTCCTCATCTAGAACATCGAGCATAAGGTGCATCATCAATGAAGTCAACAAACAAACAAGATAACACCGACCATTATGTAATTTCCCTAAAGCATCCTTATTCGTCCCTTCAAACATAAAACACTCAAATCATCCTATTGATGATCGAATAGGTGAATACCATATATTTCATTAATCACCTAATTTGGGTGTTCGAACTTATCATACTGGATCACATTTCAGATATATGCACATCAATCAACAAACACTCAAAACATAATGCTCAACAATCACTTATCGAATATTCGAGTCAATCACATGGACAAACTCATACCTAACAGCAAACACTTGAATCATACCTCATTCAATTCTCCTTTGTTCTAGTGTTCAGATAGGAACCACCTCGAACAAGCAGCCCTTAAGCGAAGAGGCGAACAATGATATTTCTAACACCTTTTCCCTATTTGCCTACTCTAGGCCAAAGGACCATGTCTCTCACACCATTCCTCTAACAATCTAACACTATCCCTTCAATCAATCTCCTTGTTTGAGCATTTGAACATAGGTCAACCCGTTGAATGTGCCAATCATTGATCACCCAATTCAATTGCATTATAGCTTATCAAACTTATCAAAGTAATTTTAATCACCACTTGAGCCTTAACTGCTTAATGAACCCATACAATCAGCAAAATCAGGATCCAATCCGGCATGGGTCTTAACAAGGAGCCTTTGTATAGTATCACGGATCATTCATATCCAATTGTACTTTCCTCCCGAGGACCATGTGAATCAATAATTGTCCTAAATTGAATAAATTTTATCAATATGAATGCTCTTCAATATGTTATCATCCTGCAAGTTCAATTGATCATTGATGTACGACAAATTTCCAACATGTACTCACAGTGCCTACACCTATCTTTGCAATAAGTAAATTCATCCACATCAATTGTTACAAAATTCAACCTTATTTAACCAATTTTTGTTGGAAGCGCAATGGACTGGGGGGGAGGGCAGGGTGAATCATTCCATCAAAACTTTAACTCATAGTTACCTAAGACTCTAAGACAGTGGGACGCGGGGACGAAGTTTTCCAAGACGGCGAAAAATTCCAAATTTCGAGACGACGGGGGGGAGGGGGGGGGGGGGGGGGGCTATTAAAATAATATATAAAATTAAAAATATTAAAAATATAGTATATACAGATAAATTTTAAAATTTTATGAATAGTAATTCATATTTATATATCAGTCCACCATGTACATACAATCCACATTCAGACGTCCATATTAAAAACTCGCAGCATACATATAGCTATACTAATGTTATATGTTGTTGGTTTTCATAGCATGTTGTTATAGTCCATGTGCATTTGTGCTCGAAAATTTTTGTATTCATATATCACTCTTGTTTCTTAATATGTCATTGTAATACAATACGGTCGGGTTATGGTTAAGAGGTAAACATTTATAAAGAGAAAACAATAAACAAATTAATTTTTTTTAAAATTAAAGAATTTTAAAAAAAACAGAAGTCCCTGAAACATTTCAGGGACATCCAGACGTCCCCAAACCGTCCCCCATGTCCCTGAGACATCCCTCTTACTTGCCAAACCTCCCGGAGACGTTTCCACTGCCCCCTGCCCCTTCGGAAACGTGGGGGAAACGTTTCCCCCAAGTCCCGGCATCCCCAAAATGTCCCGGACTTCACATTTTTGGGGGACGCATCCCCGCGTAACACTATGGTTTAACTTCAATTACCATGTATTAGCATTTATCATTCAATTAGCCATTCATTACACAACCATTCATGAGCATATTAGATGTGTGTTAACCATTCACAAGATCATAACGCAAGAGAGAGTACACAAGACACCAAATATAAGTGGGAAACCCTCATGGGGAAGAAAACCCACTAAAAAAGATTGCTTATATTACTCAAAGCAAGAACTTGGAAGAATATTACACATCCTACAAGATTTGTTTAGTGAAGCACCAACCCCACAAGGAGCACCAACCCCACAAGGAGCACCAACCCTTAAACCCTTGTTGCTATGACTCATCATAAGAGATTTTGCCGCAGAATGATCACTAAAAATAGGTTGATCTCAAAATTGATTGTGATCCAAGTTCAGCTCACACACACATCAAACCCTCTTCAACTTCTCTCTCCTTCAACTCGCTCTATTCTTCTTCCTCTTGGGCTAATTGTATCAATTTTCCTTGCATGACTGATCCTCAAACTTCTTAAGGTCTTTACATCCTCAGCTCTATTTTGATGTCCTTAATCCACTTTCACTTCCTCACCTAGGTGGCATTTTCCCTATGCACAGCTAAATTTATATATGAACCAAAACAAGCACTTTATATGCTTCACAACTCAAAAATATAACATAGGTCGGTCTGGACCAAAGAGCTCGACCAATACAACTTAAAATATAACATTACATTCATACACATTCATAAAATGGACCCATGTAGGTCGGCCATGCACCAAGACAACCAAACATGCACAAAAAGGCTCAAAACCCCATCACCTGGCTCATCAAAGACCTCCAAACTCATCACCATACTTTGTCAAGCCTGCAAAGGCCTCACACATGTCAAATATATCATAACAATATCATCCATGCTCGCACATTACCTTGCACCAATCGTTTTCTTCATAACATTATTGAGTAGGCTCATTTCCTACTCAAAAGAGTTTTTCTAGGAACAGTCTTCACCTAACATGCTCAAGATCACACCATAACACCTCAACTATGTCATGTAACCACTCATTGGAAAGCCACTGGCTTGTAGAACACATCCACGCTAGCTAGACCTCATGAAACATCCAACAATGCAAATCACACCTCTTTTCCTCTTCATCAAACTGAACTACCCAAAAAGTAGTTTTGGAAACTTAATTGGTTTGCACCCTTTCTGTCACTTTCAAGACCTCTAAATGCCTTCACTAGGAACAAAATTCATCCCTCTTTACTCTTCAATTGATTGCAAGTATCAACAAAGCCAAAACATGAGTCTTCTACATCCATCTTCTAGCCAAAGCAATCTTGTCCTGAAACAGTCAAACTTGGTCTTCACAAACTGAGTTGGTTCACCTATCAAAACACCTCATCAAGAGACAAACGATATATCATTGGAAAGGTCTCTGAATCTACTTTCCACAACATCTTACATTTCCTTCCAACTCAAAGTGGAAGGCCTTCAACCAGGTCAATCTCTGGAACTGCTCAAAATTACCTTTTGAACCCCAAAAACCAATCCTCAAAAATAGGGCACACTTTGCCCTCTAGGACTTCAACCATGACCTGAAATCACCATGGGCATCTAGTACAACTCCCAAGCTTTAATTAATGTTGATTTAATGAATACCTTCAATGGGAAACTTTGCCACAAACTGAAAATCTTTATAAACTTACCTGTTTGAGTGGGGTCCACATATTGTCACAAGCTCTTTCATACCTTTCTAGAAAGCTAGAGGAGTCCTCTACAACCTCCAATCATATTGTCACAAGCTCTTTCATGCCTTTCTGGAAAGTTAGAGGAGTCCTCTACAACTTCCAATCATCATACTAGCAAAACCAATCAATTCTGAGCACTTACCAAGAAGACCTCTCCTACTGCTCTCAACCTAGGGTTCCAAACTCATAAAAAGAAGTTTACCTTCTTGACATTCGTTCATAAGGGTCCCATGCAAAGCATACAATTCACAACGAGCATCTAAAGTTGCCAATTTGAACTGGATTTGCATTCTCAAGCACCCTGTTTTGCCTAAAACTTCATAACTTGCAAATTTATCTTCACTTTGACCTGAAACTTTGCTCACACCTCTAGGACATCTCTATGCACCAACTCCAATCATCAGGTTAGCTCAAATAGGTCTACATCTTCATGTCCCATCTCATTGGCATGACTAGGCCTGAAGGTTTTACATGTTCTAGGCCATAACAAACTGAACCAACACTATAACCAAGCATGAAACCTCTGCAAAATGTCTCTACATGATGGAAACAACACAACATACCTCCATGAGTGTTCTCAAGAGCTCACACACACCTGCAATTCACTAGCATGCTCTAATAGACTTCCAAACACTAGGATTAGGCCTAGTTTAGACCTAGACCAAGTACACTAACACCATGACTCAACTTCCAGGATCTCCAAAAGGACCTAACATACTTGAGACAACATGTCTCACACCTCTGCATGCCTCCGTGAGCTCACAAGGCTCTCAAACTAAATCACATGCTTCATTTGGCCTCTAAACACCTAGACTAGGTCTAGATGAGCACCTGCAACTGGGTCGTCAACCTGTACCTACACTTTGAAACTCATGTGAGTGTCTCAACACAATCCTACTATGTTCTCCATGCCTCTACCATGCTCCTCAAGTCACCATGCATCTCTACTCACCATGCTTCATCACCTAGGCTAACTATGTCACCTGCTTAGGCTTGCTAGACCAAGCCATTCTCACCTTGTCCACTCTTGCAATCATGAATCAACCTGATTGATCATGTCATCATCATGCCAAACATCTTCTAATACTTCCCCATCATCATCTTTATCATTAATGAGTTTTTACATCAATGACAACACCTAAACTCACACATGCCAACAATTTTTTCCATGGATCAACATTGATCCCAGTAGGTTTATCATGGATGGCGAATGCAAAACATTCCTATTTTTATATGTTTTCGAATCCAGACAAATATGACCGTATGCATGTGAATCTGTTTTGAAATGAATTTGGTATAAAGTAGGTAAATATTTGGTTTAATCTTTGTTGTGCTATTTTATATGCCATACAATCATTAGAGGAATAAGAATCAACACAACGTAAAAAAATTGCAGAGGTGGTTGTGGAGATGGGAACATCCTTTTGAGACATTTCAATCAAAGCAGAAAAACTATCATTCAGTCATGGAAAAATTCAAACAACTATGTCTGAGGAATTTACAAAGATTAATTCAAATCAAATTAGAAAAAGAAAGTGTGTGGTCACCCCAAACTGGAAAAATAAAAGCTGAAGACGCAACAATCATCATTTTGAGGCATTTCAATCAAATGCAAAAGTCCTTGATTTGGTTATTTAAAAAAAACTTAGGGTTACTAGTAACTAGCAAGGAAGTTCCGAACTCTAATTCATATTAAATAAAAAAAAGTAGCTGTGAGATCGCATAACTATAACACACAGTTATCACTTCATTAATAAGCATAAGTGTATCTTGGAACACTTATCAATCTCAATCGCCTAGTTAAAATAAAACCAAATAAGAAAACATAGTAGTGGCAACTGGCAACATCTAAACCAGAATCTGATAATAAGAAATTGGAAAACTTCACCAAAATATGCATGATGATCCTACAACTCATAGTGTCACACTTTGTGCTTCTTATAGCAATCCCAAACTCCCTGAAGCGCACACTGCAAATCTTGAGCACTTATCCAACATGTACCTAGTGAAGAGTCCCCATGGGGTTTGTAAAGTGTAATAGACACCTAAAGCTTTGTAAATTAGGAAGCAGGGTTTCGAGGTTGAATTCCCACGTAGCAGAAGGTAGCCCTACCATCACACATTGACCAAGTGGGTTAATGCTCTCCCTCTCTTGAGTGAGCATTGTTTGAAGTCGGTATGTAGAAGACCACATGTGAGTCAACCCCAGTTGATACAGACGCTTTTGGTGCTACATGGTTTCCAGTGCTTGTCTCATTTAATTACTATGGCACGTCAATCACAATGTGTTGAGTTTGACATCTTTAATGCTAGGGCACTAAATATACCCAGCTTTCTTATTTAGTACTAACCCTATCCCCAGACATTCACTTTTACAATAGATGTGTGCTACATTCTTTCATGACTGCCATCATGAACCATATGAGATGGTTGATGGCACTCGCACTTTTCGAAGGCCTTTGGATTTATACCATGAAATTCACTTTTCCAGAAGGTCAATGCTACTGGTATTTCAGATTCTTTCATTACTACCATCATGAAGCTTATGAGTCAGTTGATGCCCAATTTTGAACTTCCAATGGTTTCTCTGATTTTGTTAAGAGCACTGTTACAAACAGAACTGTGGCCTCTATTTCCCATTCTCTTTGGCATCTACATTGATGAACACAAAGCTTCTTTGGCAGCATAAATCTGTAATCTACACAAAGCTTCTTTGGCAGCAATGATCTGTAATCTCTTCAAATATAAATGCTTAATTAAAAATCGCAGAAATGTTATGCTGTCCTTATTGAATTCTACTTCAAATGACTATTAGAATGCAGATTGTGTTGGAGTCGGGGCCAATAAGTAGTAGGATACATAAACAATATTTTAGTTGCAGAAATAGAATGAATCAAGCACGAAAACAGTAAGGAAACAAAAGCCACATTCAAGACTTGACACAAGAATTAACCTGGGAGCTCCAGCGTGGGGTAAACCATCTGGAAGTGCTGATATCTCAGCCTCCATTCATTCTTCTGGCAAAAAACAGTTTAGAAAGAGCTCAAAAAGAACATACTGCAGCAATCTTCCTAGTGTTATGCCCACTAAGACTAACGAGTCTTGCACCTTCTTCCTCCTTACACAGCCAACTGAAATCACTAACTCTTGCTTTCACATTCCATTGCTTACATCCGGATTCACATCTCATACTTATAACATGTTGGCAGAGTCCTTTTGCGCACTAAAGCACTCCCAAAAGATTTAGAATGCAAAAATACACATTTTCGATTCATGCCTCTGACTGTTCATTTTCCACATGCAAAACTGCTACTTTAAGCATGACAGAGCCACCTCTTTACAGAGTGCCAATTATATAACCACCACTATCAATTCTACAACCACCACTTTACACAGTGGCAATTACACAACCACCATGATACTTCTGCAACCACCATTAACAATTACACAACCACCACCTTGCCTTAGCTGGCAGTTTCATCATGGTATATTAATAGTCTATTCTGAGGTCTGACCATGCCTATTCCTAATTGGTCTCTGGTTCATTGATGAAGTATGTTTTTCTGATCCTTATGGATCAAAGCATACATGTGTTAGTGATGCTTGTACATTTGACCACGTGTTCACTAATATACTATTTTTACTTGATGATGTGGTATTCTCTCATTCCTTTGTCAGCTTGTGGTTAGCCTTACTAAAATTCAAGTCATAGTTTTTAATACTTCTAAGAATGCTCTCCAAGTTTCGGTTCTATAAAAGAGAACCTGTGTGCATCACCACAACTTATACTTTGGAGTCCATTTTACTCGTCCAAATTTATGTTTTAAGTCTGCTCTAAATTACATCTTTGTAGGGGTACACCTTTCCTTACCTTGGATTACCGCCGTCTTAAGCTATCTCTTCAAAATGCACCTCTCCAATTAAGTTATTAAACCTACAGTTTTTTATGATACAAAGACTGGGGCCCTGCTGATTCCCAAAACCACCCCTAAAATAAATTGCTATAGCAATATATGGAAATTGGTCTAAGCAGCAGAAAGAGGTTGAGGAAACTTTCACATTATAGGCCCTTTAAAGCATGTGGTGTGTGTCCCTCAATACTCTTCCATGCGATATTTCTCCTATCTCTGAAGATTCCTATCTTGCATTAGATATTGAATTAAGCCTTCAGAATTTGTTTGAAATGAGTTTGTTGTGAAAAAGATAAAATAAAAAAGAAATCACAATTGACCGATCCTTTATCTGTTGGATATTCACCTCTACCTAAGACGCAAAAGAGACAACGAAATAGGATGGGAAAAACACAGATATCTTAATAGAAAGTAACTAGACTAAACCATGTCTATTTTGCAACCAAGACAAGAATTTCGAACAGAGTTCTTTTGAAGGAATCTATTGAAAGTAAGATCGATAGGAAATGAATAAATGCTCGTAAGGCGGAAAATAGAAATCTTTATGAACATTCATATTAACACTCAGATAGAGGCAAGCTAACTAACTAAACTTTTGTATTTATCAAAGATGGAAATGTTACAGAATTCTGAATAGTGACTCGAGTCTTGGATTTTCAGATTTCAAGAAGGAATGTGGGAAAGTTATTAAACAATCGCCCTGTACTGTTTAACTTCTGGAAAATTAAAACTACACTTTGCCTTCATAGCTTCTAGCTGCAGCTTTGATTCACAAGCTGAAAAAACTAAAAGAAAACAGTAGTAGATGAGAAGACTGACAAAAAGGGAAGGAAGTAAAAGAACTAAGTGAATGAGTCGTATAGCGTTATTACAGGCCAAAATGATCAAATTGCTAAATTAGAAAGATTATTAATAGCTCAAATGCCGTCTCTCCATGCTGAAAATAAATCTGGAGTTTCGATGCTTGCATGCCCCCTGATTTGCTGAAAAGTCTTCAAAAAAATTGTGTTAAAGCACATGATTTCTTCTAGGAAAATCTGATAGAGAATAATAGCATGCGAAGAATTGTACAATTCTTTGAATAAAGTAATATCTGTTATAGATATTTAAAAGAGATAGAACATTCTCCGCTGTCCACGTTGCCTATTTTCATCCTTTTCCCTTTTTACTTTTTTCCTGAAATCCATGTGATTTTTGAAATTTATCTTTGGTCACTACCCTCAAAATTATATTCTTTTTTAAGAATAATCCTCTTTTGATGTGAATGCCCAAAAATAATATTTCAAACAAAAGGGCTGCATACACTGTTTCTTTTGTAATTCACATAAATGCTTCTCTACACTTTCCATCATTTTTTTGGATATAGATAACTAGGGTAGTGACCCTTGACCCACAAAATTATAGTGAAAACCCCAGTTGGCGACCTTAGATTACAGAAGCATTTATCACACTTGGATACAACAGAAGCATCATCTTCTGGCTGCACATATGAAGTGTCCATGTTGGTTGCAGTGAGGTGTTTGCCACTCGTATCAAACTGAGGAAGTTGTTCTTTCAAGCAAAAGGGCTGCTTACACGGTTTCTTTTGCATAAAAGCCAAATTGTAATTCATGTTAATGCTTCTCCACATTTTACATCATTTTTTTGGCTATAGATAACTAGGGTGAATGAGCCTAGACCGGCAAAAATTATAGTGAAAAAACCAGTCACCAATACTATATCCTCATTGGGACTATAGATTACAGAAGCATTTTATCATGCTTGGATACAACACAAGCATCATCTTCTGGTTGCACATCATCTTCTTTTTTATTAAATCACTTGGGAGAAGTGATTATTTCATCTAAGCTAAGTAAATAAAATATAAAAAAATACAATACCATTCTGCCTAGAGAATTTGACAACCTGAAACAACCCGCACCTTGCCATTGCTGTATTTTTACCTAAGTAGGCGGTTTGGGTGTGATTTGGGTACGGTGATTTGTTTTTTTGTCTTGGGTACCTCCGTACAAAAAATATATAAAGAATAAAACATATAGAAATTATAGCCTAATAAATCAGGATTAGAGACATTTACCATATAGTATGCATATAAAAACAAAATAACCACAAAAATGAAAATATGATCTGAATGCCAAACATCATAATAATCAAATATGAAATATCTCAAATGTCATGTGCTGATCATAATTAATTACATCAAAATTAATATTCACTTTCAGTCATCTAATTTGTATTTTATTATATTTTTTCTTTATTTATGTTGATTTTTCAATGAAAAGTTTTTTTAAAAAAACTCGTTTTTGACTATGGGTACCCCTGGGAACATCCAGGGTACATCTTGGATGCACGGGTACGCCTGGGTGTGTCTGCAGATGTACCAGAGCGTACCCGTGCATCCAGGATGTACCAGGTACATACCCAGGCGGGGTTCGTGTCTGGAGGGGCGAACCGGCTACCTAGATTTTTACGAAAGCAGTGGCCACATTGAACCATCTAAGACATTTTGGACAAGCATTGTGCGTTGGTTCACAACCATGAACGGAGGGTGGGTATCCAGACATGTACAGGCCCGAATGTGAGACTTGGTAGCTGGGCATGTATTTAAAAGGTTCAGACGATTATGCTACAGTATATCAGGACATTAACAAGTCCTGCATTGACCAATTTTGATAGACAATGAGTGTTATCGAATATTCTAATCAGGGATTTGTTAAATGCGGGTCACAAGGTTGCCTTCCCTCCTTGGCTACATGCTCCAGTATTGGTCTTCATCAACTTCGTGTTTTGTCGAGGAGACTTTCCCTTACATGGCTATTTGGTCTTGTACCTGGATCATATGCTTTGGGGCTCAACCAGTTCAGGTTTTCCCCCTCCAACCATGTTTGCATATTTATATGCTTATTTTTTTAGAGTTGTGTTTTGATGATTTCCAAAACCTATGGTTCAATTTATACAAATACTTTTCTATTGTAGCTGCACATACTTTTGAACCCCATTGATCTATTTTGGCCATTTGTTGACATCCATCTTTTATCATTTCACTTCAATTCATTTTCATGAAGAGGCAAGCAAATCATCTCTTTGATGAGCAACAAAACTTGGACAATTTTCATGTAGCAAAATACTACGAACAACTAGGCCCTGGATCTAAAAGACATGGAATGATGCAAAAATTTTAAATGAGTTGGCAGGCATTACACAAGGGAAGCATAAAACTACACACAGTAAAACTGATAAATCTTGAATTTAATCCAACAGTTCCAAAAGACAATCTCCAAAGAATTAAAACATCAAAGATTTTGTTAGCGGACTATTTAAGCGGAAAAGCATTTTACAATGGTAAACGAGTGGGTGGTATGGGCTGTAATGCGCGATTGTATTCGCTTTTAATTCTGGCCTTAAATTTGACGTCCATTTGACTGTCACTAAAAAGTTTTTCTTTTTTTCTAGGACAAGTCAATCAAAAATTTGTAATATCTTGGCCCTAAGGTGGGAATTTGGAGTCCATTTCTTTTTCTGCAAAAATTACTTTTTCAAGCATTACACATTGGTGTAGCTAGATTGACACCATTCAATGGGAAATTTGTGAAGAAGATAATGAAGTTATTAATAATTGTAGTATGCTAAAAATTCAAGATAAGGACCTTGAGATTGATATCTCTTTGGCAATTTTGAGATAGATATATCTAAGATATTTGTAGTAGAGTTACAATCAATAAAAACTTAGGAGTATTGCCCACCCACATTTATGTATGAGCAATATGAACGAACACGTCAAAGAATGTTGATATTGGAAAATACAAAATTAGAAGCAAAGAAATTAGATTATGAGCTGGATAAGGAGATTGAAATATCCCTCATGGGATACAACTAAGAAAAGCACAAAATACTGACAATTTGCAGCCAAACAAAATTCTGATTTTTGCAGAAAATAAAACTAGGGTAGTGAATAAAAATAAATTTAGAACTCACAAAATACTTGCCCGAATCACTTGAAAATTTATAGAGAGCTTGATAACAATTAAACCAACACTAGGAAAATATTTTTGGAATTTTTCATATTATAAAATACTGCCAGAAAATTACAGCGTGCCCTAAACAGCTGGAAAACTTCTAAAATTTATATCTCCTTGAATACAAGTGCAAAAATTATGAAACTTTGGAAATAATATTTATAAAATATATAAGATGATATTCCAACCTTCAGGTCTGAAAATGGACAACTGGAAACCCTTCAAACAAAGGCTGCAATCTCCAAAACTAGTCGCCTATTTTGGTAGGTGGTTGAAACCCTTGCAAAATCCTCTGAAAATGATGCCAAACCCTTCCTTTATTGCTGCCGTAAATCTGATCTGAAAATTCACTGATTATCTTCACCGAACCTCCCAAAAACCCTCAAAACCCTATCTCTGAAACCCCTGCAAATATCTCTATGAATCAGCCCTGAAAACAGCTCCAAAATGACAAGCTAGGGTAGATCTCTCACTACCGAAGAATGCCCTGCTAGCTAGGGATGGATCTCTCACCACCGAAGCTATGATTCCTGTGGGATCTCACTCCACAAGCTGAAGATTTGCAAACAGCAGTTGCACATGAAAAGAAATAGTTGAGTATGCATAAAGTATCCTTTCCTTTCTCCCCTCAACTCCTTATATAACTTTTTCCAATGCAAAAGAAACCCTAAAAGGTCTTAGTCGCATTTTTCCTTAGGATGGGCCAATAACAAAAAGTAACTTAAGTTACTTTTCACCTTTTAAGTCGCCATGATCCAAAAGTGACCCCCAACGCAAAATTAGAACATAAGTACCATGTGGCCCCTCCCTAACGACAAAACATAACATCTAGCCCCTCCAAAACCACTTATGCACATGTCAATGAAGAATAATAATAAAATGGACTAGATATTCATACCCAATAGCTCCCAGCGTCCATAACCCCTTGGGTATGACCAAGGCCTGGACTTGAGTTGGCCCCTAGGCCTATGGCGTAGGAAAGGGGACATTACAGAGATGGACAAAGTGGGAACGGGACTAGAAATGTTAGTAAGGATATTTTTAATGTTTTTAAAAGATGAGAAATGATAGAAAGGAAGATCATAATATGCAAAGCCAAAATGAAAATTTGTAGAATTCCAAAAATATCGTAGTGCAAATAATCTTTGCCCCCTGTTGAAAGACTTAAGTGCACAACCAAACCCATACAAATCACGAATCATTTCATATCCGACGAGTCTCGCTTACTGTCAAATGCACGCTAATTACAAATTGCATTTATCACGCTGGGAACCAAATTTAATAGCAACGCCTATAAACATCCTTATCCTTCTATAGACCAACTCCAATTCTCCATAACCAAAGACTTCAAATCGTGTCCTCATCAAGACCACAGTCAACTAATAAAGAAGAAATTGCAGTTGTGTCCTACTTCCAGAAATCCTTTTCCAACAAGAACTCAATTATCAAGCGCTTGCCAAGTATTTGTTAATCCTTGCATGTTAAATATCGAATAATATGAATAAGGGTTAGCTACTAATCACAAATTTAACACCACAATATTTTTAGGTCCATAACATGCCCTCCCCTTTGAAATGCTTTACCCTAGAAGCATAAGATAAAATCAAATAATATAACATAATAATATTTGCAAACAACTCATGCCATGGTGAATCATCTATGCATGATCTTACATGGTACTAATAATCGATGGTACCTTGTCATATAGTAAAATTCCTCATATACCCATAGCCATGTGACCTCGTATGGTGGCCTCAACATTTCCCTTAGTATCTTCAAAGCTAGGGGGTTTGTGTTTCTAGTACATTCAGCCATGTCTTCCATTTTATTTTACCCTACATAAATATTTTTCAATTTTCGTCTAACATAAATCTTTGAGTGAAGGACCCTCCATCCAAATTTCAAATAAGGTCAACATTATTTTCCTGTACAATAGTTTTAAAATTTTCTTATGTAAATATAGAAAAAGTTTCCATTGTCTCCGACCAATATGATCCAAGAACAATGTTGAAATTATTCATAGCTATTGCATTATGATAAAAATTGGAACAAAAATGTATGTTTCCAGAGCGACTCTCAAATCTTAGGATGATGTGATTTTTCACCATATATTTTTGTCTCGTTGATGTTCCTTTTCCAAATCAATGTTTATCAAATCATACCTACAACTTGTATTAATAAAGACAACAATAATCTTCATTTAAATGCTTCCTTTTACCTGCCATACAAAAAGTTCAAAAGCCTCACCCATAAGGGCTATGCATATAGAATATCTCCAAGCATATTTCACATTCATAAAGTTCAGCAACCCTTATCTAATATCTTCCTTTCCAAAATAGGAGGGCATCCCAGTTGATTATAAGCTTCTTACAAGACACATGTCTCTTTCCAAACAAAAAAATGACATAAAAAGGTCAACTTTCAGATCATATCACCTTTAATACCGTTCAACATCTCTATTAGTGCCACATTAATCCCGTTTGAATCTGTTGAGTGCCTCCAAGCCAAGATCTCTGGGGATTCTTCCACACGGATAGAAAAGTAGAAGTGTGGTTAAACCTAAATGCTCTGATACCACATGGGGTATACTTAAAAAGTTAAAGCCATACAAGAATTACAGAATTACCGGAACTGGGGTGTTACAACTTCTGCTAAGTCTAGAAATAGTACAAGAAGCTGGTTACAAAGGAACAGTGCTGTGACCTGAGACTTAGAAGCTATAATAGTACATTAGTCTAATTTCCATATTAAAATATAAATATAAATATAAATTATGCCCTAACCACCAAAATCCTGTCCAAACTGTCATTAACTGTAAAAGAATCTTGCGGCTATTGCACACATTCTTAATAAGAAGCTGATAGAGATTAAAAATTCAAAGTTTTAACAATCAAATATTGGGTCATGAGAGGCCTGTAGACATCAATCTCAGACCAGCACCCATGTCCTGCAATAGTTCAGTGCAATGTAGAAAACTGGCTGACCACAGTTTCTTACATAAAATATTACACATACAGCTACCATCATATTAGGGTCATTTCCCTCTGGATCTTAAATCAAAGGTCAATCGTTATGTCTTTCACATAAAATGTTAAGTATAAGATTCATATCATCAAATAAGGCCAGATCCCACTATTTCATAAACTAGGATAGATTAAATTAACTACTTGTAGTAGCAGGATATTTCAAGTCAAAGAAAGCTACTTTAATAACAAACATAACAAGCATAGATAACAGTTCAAAATCCCACCCTGAAAGTGATATCATTGGACAGGAGGCAGAAGCATTCTGTTCCAAAAATTCACAAGCGCTAATTACAACAGATTCCGTGAATCGTACCTGAAATGGACAATAAATTACAAGTGTTATTTCACAATCCTAGACATTCAAATAATATTCCAATCGCATCAGCTAATATAATTGAAAAACATTGTACTGGATAAACAATCACATATCTATACTAAGATCAATCTGCACATCCAGAACTACAATTCTCAAATTTCTAAAGGAAGCACAAACAATACGAAGAAAATAGAAAGCACAGAAAAAGGTTTTCTCATTGTAATTTGTAATATTGAAGAGTTTGAATACAAAATAAATAGTACAAAAAACTTTAAAACATCTATCTGAAATTTGCTGAAAGTTATCAATTTGAAGGTTCTTGTCTTGGATTTTTCACATACCACATTGATCCATTACATTCTCTTCCAACTTCCCACTGACTAGTGACAAATGGCATCAATTGAGCTGCACCATTGTGTGGGTCTTGAAAAAAAATTCCCCAAACTCTACCGTGCAGCTAAGATATTACCATATTTCGTATTACCATATTTCGATGGACTTCTACAGTTTAAAATTAAAAAAAATTTAAGGGACATTCAAATGGACATCAAATTTAAGGTTAAAAATAAAAGTAGACACTCACTCCATTACATCCCACCCTTTACTGCCATTGTAGAATACCTATCGGTGTAACAAGCAAAAAGAAAAAACTTTTAAGGGACGTCAAATTTAAGGTCGAAACTAAAAGAAAACATATTCACTCCATTACATCCCACCCCTTGCTGCCATTGTAGAACACCTATCGGTGTAATAAAAACATTTGTATGTTTCTCGATATCACTGGATCAAGTCAAATGGCATGCCAAGAGGCATGTGTGTCATCTGTCTTACTTTATGCATCAGTTATGTCACAAATCTCACAGAAAACTTACAAGCTATGTTCATAATCAAATCAATTAACTAATGGTTTACCACAAGAACGAATGCATAAATTGCTATGCACATTTTACAACTGTTTGGAGTTGTGGAAGAAGCGACTGAATATGCCCCAATGGGCACACAACCGTTGTTAAGTTAGTGTAAACACATTCGTATGGTGTGAGAGTCTAAAAAGCAAACTGTTTTGTTTTGGCATATGCCTCTTATGCATTAGAGATTCTTGAAAACAAATGGCCTTTAAACTGGCTAGGCGGTACGGGTATGGGTGTGGATACAGCTGCGGGGATGCAGTACACTGGTACGGTATGGCCAAACAAAAAATATATAAAATATTAAAGATATTTTAAAATATAGCCAAATAAGAATTAACCATATAATATGACAAAATAAGCTACATAACCGCAAAACATATTGATATTTCCATCCCAAATGTCGTGATATTCATTGGTTAAACTTAGAACAAGTGCATTGTACAAATGTTGCAATATATACACAAAAATCAAGAAAAATTGGCATATTCATTATTTTCATAATCATAATGCTCTCCAACGTATTCTTCGAGAGCCTCTTTGTTGCAAGCTCCTTAAACTACTTGGCACTTGTACTGGCAAAGGATCAGCCCTAAGCAATCGAACATCTAAAGGTGAGAGAGCTGTGCAATGAGAGAAAAGCATGCAATGTGAGGTCAATGCGTTGCTGTTTAAAAAGAGTTTGGTGGTGTCTTTTAAGGATTAGGGTATTTTTTCAATATTTTTTGAGTCGTTTTGACTTTATTTAAGCAACAAAATATTAAAAAATCATTTTTGACTGCAGGTTTGCAATGGGTATGTGTGGGGTACGTCAAAACACATCCGGGGACATCCAAGCACCCGCATACCCATATCAACACACACCTGGTAACCCAGCTTTTAGAAGACAATCTATCTAGTTCAAGGAAGCTTCTGTGCCATCTTATCTAGCTTCTATGAAAAATCCTGTAAAGTTTAATATCAATTCATTAAAAATATTTTGGCAAATATAAAGATTAACTCAAAAAAATGGGATACTTTTTACACTTTTCTCTCCTTTTCATATGTATATTGCTCTTGATTCTTATTCTTCTTGATCACAATCCATCTAGTTTGAAGAAGCTTCTATCCGTGCCATCATGTCTAGCGTCTATAGTAACTCTGGTAAAGTTTGATTGCAATTCATTACAAATATTTTGAAGAGATTAAAGATTAATTCAGAAATTTTGTGGAATAATTTCAACATTTTTCTCTCCTTTCCACATGCATGTTGCTCTTGATCCTTATTCTTCTAGATCACAAATATATACTTCATATTGAATGGTATTTTGGAAATGTCTGCTTTGCTTTGCAAAATACTTGTCCTAGTTTTCATAATCCTAGTAAATAAGAATTCTACCATGCAAGAGTTTCCCTCTAGACCCACCATTTCATGCAAACTCCAGTACTCGCAAGACATGCCGAGTAACTCCAGTCTAACAGATTCTTTTGACAGCTGACTCACAATGAACCTGCCAGTTCAGACAGCTACAAAGAACAAGAAGCTTGTCAATCCTGGCATTACTCATTTTGCCACCATTTCCATATTATTGGATTGACTCTATGTGCAAGTTTTGACTCAAAAAGAGTGTTTACACAAGTGGTTGAATCAAAATATGAGAGAGAGAGAGATATAGAAATTATATTAGTGTCCACAAGTGAGCAAAATAGGTCAACGGTGATCCAAAGAAATATATAAGAATAACGAAAACATTAAAAGGAACGGAAGGTAACGAATAAATATTGGACAGACACTCAAATGAAGTTGGAAGGTGAAAGGTCACACTTGATCTTTGGTTTCTCCCTTGGTTTTAAAAGGGTGGTAAACAAATGTATTATATACATTTGTACATGAATGGAAATGAACAAGCTGGATTGCCGCATATTGTTTTTTTGTGCGTTATTGTGTATATTTTATGTATCTTTCAGCTTTGTCAAAATCAACATGTGGTATTAGAGCACGGTACAGAAGATGTGAGCATGGAGAAGTTGTTTGGATAGTCGAAGTTTGTGCAAGAAAAGCCAAAGCCATGGAAAGAGAAAAATCTGAACATGTGAGTTTGGAAGGAGGAATCAAAGAGGCATTTTTTACAACCATATCAAGACCCCGTCAGTAAAACTACAATATCTTATTCAATTCTTAACGAAAATCAGTGATTTGAGTTGTTGAAATTGTTTGAATTGAAGAGCAATTTTACAAGGAATGAGGGTAATATTTGAAGACTAATTAGACTTTAGTTAAAATCAGTTGTATCAGAGCACAGTAGAGAAGATGTGAGCATGGAGATATCATTGTGCAGATAGTTGCAGTCTGTGCAAGAAAAATCAGAGCCATTGCAAGAGCAAAATCTAAGCGAGTGAGTTTGGAAGGAATCCAAGTGGTATGTTTTTAATAAGTCTGAGACAGAGTCACCAAAACTGTCATATCTTCTTCAATTCTTAATGCAAATCAGTGATTTAAGATGTTGAGTATTCCTGAATTGAAAAAACGTGTTGACATAGAAAGAGATCAATATTTGAAGACAACTTTGACATTAATAAAATAGAAGGCACGCGTGAATGGATGTTCCCTCTCCCTCTCCCTCTCCCTTTCCCCCTCTCTCACATGCACACATTTAATAACATCCATTTCTACTATCATAGGTTATAATAGATAATATTTGTATTATACAACTGCCGATTTGATACATCATCAGAAAATCGCATGGGAAGAAATTAGAGACTAATAAAAAATGGTTCAAATAGATCATAGACCAAGACTCCATGAGTAGATGCCAGCCCGTAGACAAGATCAACAGAAGGGCACAGAATGAGGAAAACAAAAGGAATTGCCCTGGATTGTGGTAACAAGACAAAACAAAACCACAAAGGTCAACCAACCCGTGAGCTAATTAAAATTTGGGTGCTTAATTTGAACACATAAATACAGCCATGGATTCAAATTGAAATATTTCTTTAAATGCCTTCTCATAAACACGTTTTATATAAATTAATAAACCGCATCTGTTTCTGTGTCTTTCTTTGTGCTTGTTGCAAAGATCTACAATGATTGTTTATTAGCACAGGCATGCACTCACACTTTGCATTAGAAGGGGATAACCACAGACGATGTTTAACAACACAATCCCCAATGAGCCTGAATACATTGCCCAACCGACTATGAATTATAACCACCTAAGAGAGAATCAAAGCTCTGATAATTCAAGATGGAACAAGAGAAGAAATTGGAACATTGCTAATTATAAGTGGATTAAGCTAGTTCAAAATAACAAGGAAATTCTAGTGAGCACAAATAATTCTCAAATACTAGACTAAAGTACTCCTCAAGATTGAAGATCTAAGTAAGTAAAGTTAAAACAGTTTCCAACCTGTGGATTATGGCAATTACAAACAAAAAAGGGTAAAGCCTAGCAATCCATAAGCCACCAACTAGACAAGCTACAGAACAGCATACCTAATAGTAGTAATTAGATAACAAAAATTATGTTACCTCAGCATTAATTCACATATAGTGCTTTTATGCATGACGCATGAAAATGAACCAAAAAACATAGCATCTTCAACTAGGTATCAGTATATCATTAAGCTAAGATTAATAACTGAGCAAGTCCTCTGTTTTTGCAATTGTGAAATTGCCCAGGAACACCTAAATTCACAGAATATCTGAATTTATTATCAGAGAAATATAAATTAAAAAAAAAACTAACTTTGGAAACAATTAAGCATATATTTTGCCAATCGAAACCCCATATACAACTACAATGATTCATACCTCTGGAAAAAGATTATAGTTAATGTGATAGACTGACGAAGGGAGATTCGATTAGTAGGGCAGAAAGTTATAAAGAACTCAATATTTGCTCAAACAAGCTTGTTGGCATTATCCAGAAAACTCAAGAATTACTTAAGCAGCAATTCTCATCTGCATATGTCTGCATAATTTCTTATATTTGAAGAATGTTCTACTTTTACATGGCTTGAGGCTGCACAAACCTAATCAGAGAAGCATGTAACTAATTAAAGCAGAAGAAATGGCATGTAGCCTTACCAAACCAGAAAAACATGCAGCTTAAAGGATGAGACAAACAAGTTTCATTCCATTCCCCAAAACACAAAAAGATGACAAAGTAAAATCAAAAGGAATTTTGTTCAACCCAGAAAAATGGTGAAATACATATGGATTCTGAAATACACCAAACAATGTTTTTTCTGAACTTCGCAATGAAGTAATAAATTTTTAAAATTCTATGGGATGTTTCAGTAGAAGTTTTGCCAGAGGGAGTCATACAGTGTTCACTTTTTAAACTGTTTTCCAAACCTTGTTCAGATCCGGAAAAAGTTCTAGTTATTGGATAATTGCCATAAAGCAAGCACGTTCTCAATTGGCATTGTGGATGGCAAGACAATTTATACTTTTCAGATTCTAATTGCACAGAAACTTCCAAGGCTAACGTTTTTCAACCAAGCTCCAGTCATAAGGTATTGGACATTGTTTCCTCACACACATCAAGATAAGACGGAAAGGATAATTTCCATAAACTAGATTGTCCTCCTTTCTTAAATTGACAGATTCAAAATCAATATATGAATTTCAACACCAATAACACTTCTCATATCTAAGCACACAAGAATTTTCCAGGAAATTTCTTCTGACAACCTTTAAAACAGAATGGAGGACACACTTTGGTTGCATGCAGTCATACTGCATTGTAAAATTGTTCATTGTACTCGGAAAATTGTTCCACGACACTTACCAAGATAAGGTGAAAAAAGTTCAACAAGGACACAGTTCACTGGTTAGTTGGACAGTCTTATAAAAGTTGGATCCTATGTTTCAGGGGGACGTGTCTCCACCCCTTAGTCCAGTCCTGTCCCCATTTCTGTAACCCCATTTTCAAATATTGTTTCAAACATCTTAGGGGTATAGAGATTTGAAATAAGGATAGCTATACTTTTCAAACACAGACGAGAAAACAGAGTTAAAAAGTGTTTTTTTTATTAAGTAATCTGATGAAAAGGTTAAAAACAATCCAAATGCTGCTTCAGTTTCTGCAGCAGCTGTGGGAACTTGCCAATAATAGAAAAAACCTTACACGAGTATTTGCAGTGTGATGGTAACGGATTGCATTCTTACTAGAAAGATGTTCATATATCCACACCACTGGCCCATAACCTGGAGAACATGTCTGGGAAGTTTCAGAATGTTTAAATATGGGTAAAAAGAGGCGGTGGAGCTTAGAACATGGTATCTTACTGTCAGTTAACAGTCGACGTATTTATGGAGTTTGTTCTCCTAAAAACAGAACTCGTCGCTAACACCCCTGTTTTAAAGGAATGGATGAACATAGATATTGTAGAGAGTTGTGTGTTGAGAAGAGAGTTAGCAACCTGTTAGAGAGGCAGAGGAAGAGTGGATAGCAAGAGCTTTGAGTGAGCTCTAATGGCTGAGCATAATCAGATTGCTGTAATTGTTTTTCTGATGCATTAATGAGGAAGACACTCAAATAGTAAAGGACTGTTATGTTGTCCTATTCTGCAGTTTTTGGTACTGCTGTCTGTTTGAGCAGCCCAGCTGTTGAGTATTTGTCGGTGTATAATCAGCTGGTATTAATGTTTTCTGCTGTGTGTATATGAGTTTGAGAGTTTGTTTTGAGGGCAACAGTGTGCAACAGAGCTGGATAGCTCCTCAGAAGGTATAGGAACAGGGTAGCGGTAGTCGTCTGTATCAGAATGGTATCAGAACACAAAAGATGCTAACAAGAGGTGTAAGTTGGAAAGTGGTAGTGCGAGAGGTAGAGATGAATGAAGAAGGGGGTTCATTAGGCCCATGGATGAAATCTGCTAATGAACAACAATTCAGATTTGTTGGAAGTCATAATGATCTGCAAAAGGTTATAGAAGCATGTGCTGTGTTATTAACCAGGAGCTCATTGAGGTCATGGAAGGCCTTGACTACTGTTGAAGAGGCAGATGAAATTTGCGACAGAATGTGTCCTTGTTGTGATTCTAAGGGATACCATTGGTAGGGTAAGAGGAACTTTGATGTGCACAGGACGTGCATTATGGTGGCTTGAGGAAGCCAGAGAGTGGTTATACTTGAGTGTGAGAGCAAAGCCATAGAAGAAATGGCTAAAATCTGTACCTTCTTTGGGAAGCCTGGTGCATTGTTGCACAATGCACAGTCACGTAGTGGCAGATAGAATTCAATGAGACACTAAAGAAAACATAATGCAAAGGTTGGACGCTATGGAGAAGAGGATGAGCAGGGGAAGATATGAGCAGACATTAGAGCGGTTTGCAAGGTTGAAGGCATCACAAAAATTATCGGGCCTGTATGTTGCTAATGTGGATCTGCGACCTCGAAATGGTGCAATAGTTGAAGTGATGGTAGCTGAAACAAGATGTCTTTTTTGGAAGGGACATGTTAGAAGTGTTTTCCTACCCAGAAGGGGGCGATGCACTTGATGAGTGCACAATGACAAATGAGACATTTGAGACAAGGGATTTTAACCAAGATGAAATTGCTAAAGAACTAGAGCAAGAGGGGGAGAAATTCGAGATAGATGGCATGCAAATAGTTGAGGATAATTCCAATCCTTCTCACGCATACAAGGTTATTGTTGGCCAAAATGTGGGAGAGAGTGCAGGAAAGTCTCAGTTGGAAGACTTGCAAGAGCCCAAGGGGGGAAATCATCAAGCAGTTGTTGAGGAATGTGTACCTGAGGATGTTGATGTCAAGGAGAAGATTGATGTGTGTGGTCCTAAGGATGGAGGATTTTACCCAGGATGAAGTTGCTAACAAAGAACCAGAGCAAGAGGAGGATAAATCTGAGATAGATGGCATACAGGGAGTTGAGGAGAATTTCAGTCCTTCTCATGCAGAGGAGGTTATTGTTGGCCAAGCTATGGGGAAGAGTGTTGGAAAGCCTAAGTTGGAAGACTTGCAAGAGCCCCATGGGGGAATTCATCAAGCATCCATTGAGGAATGGGTATGTAATATCCCTTCCCAATTGAAGACCCTTAGCCTATTATGTCTTCCTGACGGCTAAGGAGAATTAAAAAGGGAGACTTAAGTTTTATTACTTTATTATAAAATGCTAGAAAATAATAATAGAGACATTATTAAAAAACGCACTTATAATAAAATAATGGACTTAATAATAAAATAGACATAGAAAAGTGCATAAAAGATAAAGCACTTATAAAAATTGTATTTTCTAAAGGAAAAGTGCGACTAGCCCAAGGGGGAATAAAAAATAGTTAAGAATATAAAAATCTCATGAGTCATATGTATCCCCTCTAGAAAATGCGACTTGGTCTAGAAAGGATGGAGGGTGGAAAATACATAGAGAAAATCATTGTATGTTGATTGGATATTTTGGAAGTTGTTTTGGGTCTCTTCTACCTTTATAAGGAGAAGTCGACTTGAAGGAGTGCATGTTGTCTATTTGATAATTTTTTAATTTTATCTAAAGCTTGGAATTTTTGCATAAAATATTCTACGGACGAAAACCCTGAGGAATTACCTCTAGAGGACGAAAACCCTCTTAGAGTATTCTGAGGAATTTCTACACAAGGAGATCCATTGAGTTTGCACAAATTTTTAGTTATTTCCAACAGTGAATAGAGAAGATTTTGCAGATTTGGTACAAGGGATTGAAGGGAAGAAAGTGCAGTTGTATTTCCTGCATTATTTCAGCCTGACGCGACCTATCTCTTGCATAAATATGAATGGTTTTGAGATATTTCAGACCAGATTTGTATTGCTATATCATAATCTGATTTTTATGAATTAAAGCAGCCAATTTTCAATATTTTTCCAGCCCAAAACCCTAGGGGCGAGTTGGTGTTTTGGTTGTTTAGGGCACTTATGGTGGTCATTTGCATGCATGGGTAACATCATTGCGTTCTCCTTAATTTTTTTAATCCTTGCATAGTTTATTTGTGTGGATCGGAGCATTTTTTAGAGTTACGAATTTTTGAAGTTGCCATAATTTTTTGCAGACTAGGGTTTCAAAATAAACTTATTTCAGCCTTGTTTGCATCAGAAACATGCATGTTCATGCATATTTTGGCTTTATAAATAGATGAAATCAGATTGGAGTGATGAAAGAATAAATTATTGGTTGATTTGTATGAGTTTCTTGCTATGCTCTAGTCGCATTTTTCCATTAAAATTCAGATATGCATAGTAAAAAATCTTATTTTAATTTTGCGAGCTTGCATTTGGTTGTGGGATTTGCCTAAAATCCATTGAGGGCAAAATATGTCCATTTGGGGACATTACAGGGTACTAGAGGATGTTGATGTAGAGGAGGGGATTGATGTGTGTGGTCCTAAAGATGGAGGAGTCCTTGGTGAGGAGGATTTTTTTTTTTTTGTGTTATTGAGAAAAGCAAGGAGAGATTGGGAAATCTCTTCAAAAAGAACATAAGAAAGCAAATAATTACATACATGGAGATGGTGCCGCTGGAGATAGAAACTGCTCTCATTGCGCACAAAGATGAATGTGTGGATGAAGGTGAAGATATGGAAGAAGAGGAAGTGGGAAAATATTATTTTCCTGCGGTGTTTATTACTTATATTGATTTGATGAAATATGACCAATTCACCAAGTTTGATAATTATTGGGAAGGAATTTGTTTGAGGTGGCCAAGCAATGTGGGGAAGAATGTAAAGGTGGAAAAAGAAATTTATTTTAGAATAATGGAAACAAGAATACCACATAAGCATGGTTTGTTTTACATTTTGCCAAAAGTATTGTTGCCAACAACAATCAAACTATATGAGATACTGGCAAACATAGATTGCAAATAAAATTCCACTATTAACATGGTAGATTGCACTGAAATCACAGCAATGAAGCTGTTTGACAATACAATGAAGGCAGCATGAGAGTATGACATGAAAACTATCCTAGAGATAGTGATGGAAGTCAAGGTTTATCATGTTGATACCCAACATATGGATGTGGCAGATGGAGAAATGTAATGAGACATTAGAATATCAGTCCAAGAGTGCTTGACATGGAGATAAAAGTTGTTCCAGTACCTGGAACTTGTATGAAGCAAAGAGCTAGGCAGAGGATGGATAGAGGTGGGCAAAAGCCAGCATGTGGATGGAAAATGAAAAGAGAGATAATTGGAAGAGGTGGACTGACTATGCCTAGACAATAGCAAGTGAAAGGGTAAGGTCATCAGAGATAGGCAGAGGAGGATAGTTCATATATGGTCTAATAGGTGGCTGGAAATAGGGGAAAAATTATGCAAAACACTGCAGATATACCTAATATGTTGAAAGGGCACACCATGGCCTCACTCTTCTGGTCAAAAGGATTTTTTCTACTATCTAGCAAAAAATTGTGAGCACCATTCTCACAAACTCTTACGTAGGAAGGTGGAAGGGCACGACGTGGCCTTACTCTTGGGTCGAAATGATGGTTCAACCATCAAGCCCAAATTTATGAGCACTATGTTCACAAACTCTGAGTTAGGGTGTCTAATGTAGGAGCATCCTAGGGTAAAAGCAATCTTGCATCACCCAAAAATATTAGCAATCAGGTTCCCAGATTTTCTTGCCATTTTGACTCCCATGGAGATGAATTTTGGGTGAAACCAGCTCTAAACCAGGAGGTTCAGATTTTGGAACAAAGGGGAGAGAAACGTATACCTGTCAATGAGCAGTGGAGATAGTTTTGGAGGTTATTCTCCTAAAAAAATAGAACTGTGTTAACTGCCCTGTTTTGGAGGAATTGATAAGCGCAGCTGGAGTAGAATAATATTATATAAATAAAGAGATGGATGGTATTAGGGGCTGAGTAGGAGTTAAAGAGTAGAGCAGCTGCAGCTTTCTTTAGAGAGTTGTGTGTTTAGAAGAGAGGTAGCAACCTGTTAGAGAGAAGGAGAGGAAGAGTGGGTTGCATAAGCTTTGACTGAGCTCTAATGTCTAAGGAAATTCAGCTATCTGTAATTGATTTTCTGATACATTAATGAGGAATGTCACTGTGTTATGTGGGGACGCACACCCCCTATCGAGGGACGTTCAGGACATCCCGAGGACTTGGGAAAAGGGACGAAACATCCCGACCCAAGCAAAAAATCAGGGCGACATCCCGGGGACATCCCCTAAGTTCAGGGGACACACCCGGGATGTCCCAGGTGCCTCAACATTTCAAGGAAGCCGTTGGGGACGCGGTGACATCCCTGAGACTGTTGAGGGACATCCCGACATCCCCTATAGCCCAACCACTATCAACATAAAATATTAAAATTTACAAACACATATGGGTAACTACAAAGACTATGAATTTCTAAATTGTCGACCCAATTAATGGGTAAAATTGACTGAATTTGCATTTTTTATTTAACACATCACATACTAATATCAACATTTTACCCTTGATAATAACAAGCCAACGGTAATCAACAGCTGCTTCGTTTATGAATCGGCTGGAGCTTTACAAATTGGACATTGATTCTTCTGAAACAGCCATTGCTTGATACAGGCAGAATGAAAACTATGATCACAATTTAGCCGGCCCAGCTCAGTTCCATCTGCATACTCTTCGTATATGAATAGAGGGAACAACCATTATATTTTGACCCTCCTGAAAAAGATAGGAATCGAACATGATAGGATACAATTGTCTAAAGAGCATTAATTACTATCAATATGCAAGTATTCACTTAGAGGTGGACCCTAATTATTGAGCTGCCATTTTGGTTATGTACTTATGACATACTAACATATATACTCTTCTCATGTTGATTAATGATGACTTGTTTTTCATTGTCATATTGTTGATGTATCATTGTATCACTATCTAGTATTAATGTATCTCAATTATAATTTCTATGTTAATGACAATGACTCAATATGAAACATTGAAATATGAATATTAAATATAGCATTTTGGCTTTTGTGATGAATAATTGGATTACTTGTTTCAATCTTTTGGCTTTTAGCTTTAAGTCTTAGTTTATTCATGTTATATTTGTAACATATATAAATTTTACATACTATTTTATTAGTCGTCCCCTCACCGTCCCCAAAATTTGAAAAAATTTTGCCATCCCAAAAACCCCATCCTGCCATCCCAAAGTCTTAGGTAACTATAATGTCACCCAATTGTTAGAGGATTGTTATGTTGTCCTATTTTGCTGTTCTACATACTGTTGTCCTTTTGAACAGCCCAACTGTAATTGGTTGTAATGTTTTCTGCTGTGTGCATCTTGGTTTGAGAGTTTGTTTCATAAGCAACAGTGTACAAAAGAGGTTGGATAGCTCCTCAAGAGGGTGTAGACATCTAAATCTGTTCTTTGGAACCTTGGCAACATCAACATTGACATACACTGACACACTTAGACAATTCATATATATATTTGGCTCTTTAACACACTTTTCCTGTCAGTTTGTTTTATCTATTGTCTTAGCCACCTCCCAATCATATTTATCGAGGATCAGCCTAGTCTATATAGGAGCACTTCAGAATGCTAAACAGACATTTTCCATATCTGAAATCTATGTTTTGCACTCCCATGACACTACCAGTCATATCCGAGAATGCCAGTTGATGCAGGGGTCGTTGTTTGCCGGTAGTGTCCAGAAGCCTTCAATAACTATTTTTCAAATTGGGAAATCTCCATCAAGTCACCCTAGACATATTTCATGGGTTGATTATGGCGAGGCATTGACGAAGTCACGTGCATAGATGGAAAACTCACCAAAAACTCGCCGAGTTCGAAAAAACTCGCCAAAAACCTGCAAAACGGTTTAATCGCCAAAAAACTCACCAAAATCGGAAAAAGAAAACTCGCCGAGTTTTGGCGAGTACTCGCCGGTTAACTCGGCGAGTTCGTGTTAAATACTCGCCCACGTGGTTTGGAAACGCAGGACACGGTTTTCACACGCAAAAACCACTTTTTTTACACGGTTTTGGCTCTTTAAAAAGCCCTCTACTCCCTCATTGTCACTCACACAACCATTTGAGCTTGCATTGCTTGTGTTGAGTGGATTTTGGAGCGAATTCGAGGAGAGAATTTGGAGATTTGCATTTGGAGATAGGTTTTTTTTTTTTTTAATTCTTTTAAGTTTTTCCAAATTTTGTGTATATTATTTAGGTTTTATAGATTCCTACTGTGATTCTAAATACATGTAATGTAAAATCGAATGCTTGTAATTTTTTTATACTCATTTGCAGCTAGCAGTATGTATTTTTTTTTAAACGCAAATTCATTGTAAATTAGTTAAATTTTATGTATGTGTATTGTAATCAATTCGTTGTGTAATTTTCTAAATACATGTAATGTAAAATTGAATGCTTGTAATTTTTTTATACTCATTTACAGCCAAAGGTATGTGTTTTTTTTTTAACGCAAATTCATTGTAAACTAGTTAAATTTTATGTATGTGTAATGTAATCGATTCGTTTTGTAATTCTAAATACATGTAATGTAAAATTGAATGCTTGTAATGTATTTTTTTTTATTTATGCAAATTTGTTATTCAGGCATGTTTTTTTTAAAATTAAATTAAGTTTGCATTCTCTAATTTTTTAAATGTGCATTGTGTTGCAGATTAGAGCTTAACAATGGCATCAGGTTCGGCATCTAAATCATTAGCAAGGACCGTTCCTCTGAATGCCCGTTCCATAGCATGGAAATATGTTGTACGTGGAGCTTGTGAGGACGAAATTTTTTGCACTTTCTGTAACAAAAAAAATGAATGGAGGCATCAATCGTTTGAAATATCACCATTCAACTATTGTTTGTCGAGATGTTACGGTTTGCCCCAACGTGTCGGAAGAGGCAAAGCGAAAGATTAGAGCAGAGCTAGCAGAATTAGAGGAGAAGAAACTAGAGAAGGCAAGGCTGAAGGCAGCGATAACACAAGCTATTAGATCTAGGGCTGCAATGGAAGAGGATTTAGACAGTGATGCGGCAACAACTGTGGGCTCTACTCGTGGTCCACGCATACGAAGAGGAAGAGCCAGAAGAGGCACATCTTCATTGAGTTCGAGCAAAGACATACCGAGTTTTTTTGTGGCAAGGAACACACCTGGAGCACAACCTTCATTGGAAGGTACAGTCTGGAACAAAGATATGCACGAGGAAGTGAATAAAGCTTTTGCAAATTTTTGGTACTACAACAACCTGCCGTTCAATGTGGCAAAGAGCCCATCGAGGGAGAACCACACATTCATCAGGTAATAAAAATTAGAATGTTTACCAAGTTACTTATTAGCTACATATTTGATTTTATTAATTAATTATAAATTTTTGATTATCTTGTTTGTAGGTTCTTGGTGGGAGGATTGGGGAGGGAATACCCCAAATCTTCAAAAGTTAGCCCTCAGAATTCTATCTCAACCTTGTAGTGCTTCTGGATGTGAACGCAACTAGAGTTTGTTTGGGGCCATTCACACGAAGAAGTGCAACAAGTTGACTCAAAAAAGGCTCAACGACTTGGTTTTTGTGCAATACAATCTCTAGCTTCGCACAAAAAAAGTTGAGGCCACATCAGAGGAGCTCATTGGTTTGGATGAGATAGATCCATACAGTGAGTGGACTGGGCAAGAAAAGGAAAACCCTGCGTTCACAGCGGACGAGATTGCTTCTTTTGAGAGGGAGGCTATGGAGGGAGAAGCACTAGCAGGACTCCGAGGAGATATTGGACTGGATGACATCTTTGGAGGTGATCTCCAACATGCAGCAGAGGAGCCACCAACACCACCATCTAGTTCCATGATCGAGCCAAATTCACAGCCTTCTAGGAGCGTGGAGACGCAGCCGAGTGTGAGGACTAGTAGAGGCACTAGACCCTCTCCCCAAATTTTCTCTAGATTGGGGAAGAGGAAAATGTAATTTATTGTATATTGTAACCTGCATAGATATGAAACTTATGATGATATTTTTCAATGTCAATCATCATAAATTCATATTGCTTATCAGCCGGTTGTCGTATTCGCATGATGATGCAATTTTGTATTGTATTTGTATTCATATCTAATAGAAAACACTTCTCCAACATTTTATGGGCTCATTTGATACATTTTGTAGCTATGTGTTGCTTAAAATTTATGGTTTTTAAAGAAATTTGGGTATTTTTTAAGTTGTCGAGTATTCCCAAGTATTGGCCGAATATTGGCAAGTTTTTGCCGAGTTTTTTTTTGGGGGGTCTGGCAAATTTTTGGATTTGGCGAGTTTTCTTACTATGGTCACGTGTATATACAAAACATCAATGAGGTCATTTTGTACCTTCTTCACCTCTTAGACACCTCACACTCTCTAGAGCACTCTCACTACATTGAGGATCATTAGCAAAGCTGTAACAAATATGAAACCTCTCGAGCAGAACAGGAGCAGTCCACAAAGCCAAATCTGAAATCAAGGAGGTCAAAGTTGCATAATGCCAAACGTCAAAGTCCATGTGAAGGTCAATTGTCAGAGCAAATGATTTTACATCCCATAAGAGGGAGAACTACACACGGCTTGATCCCTCTTCAAAGTATTGGCATTACCGATAAAGTCCGATACTGCTAGTTATTGTAGGGGTCATCGTATGTTGGTGGTATTGAAGAGCCTACTATGACTAGTTTTCAAATTGGAAAATCTCCTTTAGGTCGATCTAAACACGTTTCATGGGCTGACAACGGCAGGAAATTCATCACGTTGCATATATATACAACATGTCCATAAGGTCATTACTTACTTTCTTCACCTTTTAGACACCGCACTCTCTCGGGGCATACTCACTACTTTAAGGATCATTATCAGAATTAGCAAATCTGAAATCTCTAAAGGAGCAGTCCTAAAGCAATTCATAAAGCCAAATCTGAAATCAAAGAGGTCAAAGTTACATGATGCCAAATGTCAAATTCTAAGTGAAGATCAATTGCTAGAGCACGTGATTTAACACATACTCACACAGGAGAGAAAACTACATGCGGCTTGATCCCTCTTTGGAGTATTGGTATGTGAGTAACATTCATCATATCGTATGGTGAGGCTATCCAGCCCAAAATCTTAACCCCTTTTTAAGGGTCCCTTATAGTCTTTCAAGCACAATTAGGTTTTGGACGAAGAAGAGCAAATACAGGCACCATCACACGGAGCCAAAGAACTCCTAGATATCTAGAAGCAAGTTACAAATAGAGGAGAAGCTCTCCTAGAAGTTGCAGACCCCCAAACATCTCCCAGACACTGTCGGTAAAGTCCGACAATGTCATATTGCAGTAGGGGTATGAGTCTGCCAGTGGTGTCCAAATAGTCTGCCAACCCCTATTCTCAATCTGTGCCCTGCCAAAGCATTTCCAAATCATTTCCAGCACTTGTGGCACCTTCTATGAGTGGCAGACAACCAAAATCAGTTGACTGACTCATTTTCTTATTGTTTTGTCATTTCTGAATTGAGTACTTGCAACATCTACTTGCTTTAACAAATTCAAAATATTGTATTTAATGCACTTATTTTTTATAGTCTGTATTTATTCATGTTTTAATTACATCTTAAGCCATTTCTAGATCGAGTAATTGCAACATCTACTTGCTTTAACAAATTTAGACTATTGTATTTTATATCCTTATTTTTATAATCTAAATTTATTCATGTTTTAATTATATTTTATGCCATTGTATGCAAAATAGTTAAAACATTTTGGTGAACCCAAAAAGAATCGAACACGCAACCTTCTAATATGGATACATAAAATACGTTTGATCTCATCTTCGTTACATTGATGCTTTAAATTTATCCACGACAATAAAGTGGTTAAAATCCACGGCGTTCTCTATGGGTACACCATTCAAGTGGAGACATTCCCTCTTGTGATTCCATAGCAGCCTATTATGCAACCCGCATAAGCGCAACCTCCGCGATTCTAGTACACACAAATGATCAACTTTCCTTGATGATCAATTCTCCAACCATTACATAAGAAGCCTTTTCGAGTTTAGCATATGATACCTAGTCCATCACATCCTACAGTAGTCTTACAACCTTGTAAGCTTGTTCCACAAAGAACACATATGCATTCTCCTGAAATAGGAGACACTCCACGAGTTACTATGACTACTCAGGCTACATGGCATATATACTACAGCTTGCAATCGTTTCTCTACTTCAAATAGTGACATGTGTGTTACTCCTCGACCATGGCATGTGATGTTTACAATTGCTCCATTTACGTAAGAAGCCTTTTTCAAGTTCAGCATACGATACCTAGTCCATCACATCCTACGATAGTCTTACAACCTTGTAAGCGTGTTCCACAAAGAACACAAATGCATTTTCCTAACATATAAAGTCCACAAGTTACTATGACTACTCAGGTTACACGGCATATGTACAATAACATAAACTATGCTCACAATTCAGTATATCCTACAGCTCGCAATCATTTCTCTAATTCAAATAGTGATATGTGTTACTCCTCAACCACAGCATGTGACGTTTACAGTTGCACCAATCAATACAGGACCTATTCTTGAGCATCCCCTTGATGGGATCATAGGTTGACACTCCTAACCTTACTTCATATGGCATCTAAGATGCAATTTATTGTACATAGCTTCTTATGGAATGCTCGTTTGATCAACCTTCCTTGAGATCATTGATTGACTCTTACATTCGTCTATTTTGCTATGGCCATGTACTACGTACTACACCTTCACATCAACCATTCTTCTAGCCTTGAGCTTTGATTTGATCACTAACTTGGCTCTTGCCCACCTAATTACTCATCCCATTCTAGACATCCGTTCTAGCTATCTGACAATGACATTTGTGCACATCCTTTACAGCAATCTGACCTTATCACACATGCTCGAAAGCATGTTAAACCTCGATACTGCATAGTTTTCCACCTCTACATATTGATTATTTACACCTGCTTATGTCATGGCACACATTGAAATTACACGATCACGTATATATTGTGCCTACACATCATGTGTATACAACTCATTTTTTACTCTTAATAACAATTTCTCTATGCCCACTATTAGCAACTTAATCTCCCTGAACGTGTGCCAAGAACAGGCAGGTTTGTTAGATTTCCCAAATAGAGTTGTGCTGCCCCATATGCCTCGGATCATATTAGTATGCATAGCATACCTTACTACCTCATTGACATCCTCCTACTACCCTCTTACCATCACCTTCACACCCACTTACAGTACCTTCAAATCTCCACCAGATCACCTTACTTCATCCTTCTCATAGTTCACATTTTGGGGCATCTACAAAAGATTATCCTTCTCTCATTTCACACTTTGGAGCATCTTTCAGTGCTTGCATTCGCCTTCTCCTACTATTAATAACTTCCTACTTTTACGGTTTACCATCTTCTTACCTTTGGGGCATCTTTTGATGCCTATTCTCACTCATCAATTAGCTTGGGGGCATCATACGATGCCTTTCACCTTCTAACACCTTACATTCCAAAAAAAACCTTGCGATCGGTGAATCCAAACAAATTCAACTCTAAGAAATCTTCAAAGAATAACACCTCTTCTTCGAGAGCATACGCCACCAAAGGTATGTTTTCCTTATGCACTTAGATATGCAAGCCACCTCGCATGTCATAACTACTTGCACTCTCCTCTTACCTCATTTTGCTTTCTTATCTTACTCTTCTATTTTAGCTCGTATCTTTACCTACAACATAATTTTTCACAGTTGCTTCTATTTTACTCTTTCCATAGGATTGTTAGGCCAATCAATTCAATTCCCGACTAACACCACACAGCACATTCTTTTTCCCTGATTGTTAGTCTAGTTGATTCAACTCTCAACTAACACCTCAAAACCTATTCTTTTTTTAGGATTGTTAGCTTGATCAATTCAATTCCCGACTGACACCTCACAACCCATTATTTTTACATGACTAATAGCTCAATTGATTCCTTTCCCGACTAGCACCTCGCAACCTGGACTGCTAGCATGGACTATTATTTTCCCAACTAGCACCTCACAACATATGCTTCATAGCTTCGACATTTTATTACTACCTTACTATATTTTCACTGCCTAAATATCCTAATTTATATTACGCTACCTAAACATCCTATTGCTTGAGTATTTTGTTTTACTTCATTGACATATTTTCCCTCTTGGGTTTATTTCGCCATTTACTTCTTCTTAGTATCTTTTGGTACGATTTTACCACATTTATGATACTTTTTCCTACTTGGGTTTTATCATGATGCTTGTGTTAGACCCATAGTTACCAGGTTCAGCTGGATCTGGACCAGATCCAATTCGACCCGGATTTCTAGAGGCAACTAGATAAATCCTATCCGGTTCGCTTTGTCTTCGTTAAAAAAAGAACTAAAAAAAACATTAGGAAATAATAAGCGGAGCAGTAGCGTTTGAGGGTGGAGTTTGAGGACTTGACAATTCTCTTAATTGCGTTCATCTCAGCAGTTGTAACCAGCACTGTTTGATGCCTTTGTCACCAGCGGAAATTCAACCATATTAATGATAGAGATGTTGGTCGGAGGTGGTTGACAGAGGTTGTCGGCGGCGGTGGTTGGCAATGGTGGTCAGCGGTGGTTGTCGAGTTGGCTGAGCAGAGCCGAGAGGTAAGTTTGAAGTCTTACATTTAGTCTTTAGAATTTAAGTTAAATAACTTAGATGGTTTTTGTTTTGATTTTAAATAGCTTAAGAATTAGTTTTTTCTTTTTCTTTTTAAAAATTATTCATTAGTTATATGTATTGATTATTAACTTATGTTTTCTTTTCTTTTCTTTTTTAATGTTAATGGCATATATTAACTTGTGCATTTTATCAACTTACATATTTTATTAACTTATGTATTTTAATATTTAATTTTTAATTGTTAATTTTCTATAACAATAATGGTCTATATATATATATATATATTATTATATTATTATATTTTCTTAATATATTATATATATTATATATACTATTAATATTATATATATATATATATAATTAATATAATCAATATATAATATTAGTTATTATTAATATATATTTTATATAATATATGTATAAATATTGAATCGGATTTTTGCAATTATTTTCAAGAACTCCAAATTTTCATATTTTTTGGCCCTTCCGAACGGATTCGGATTTTCGAGCCTGGCAATTATGGTTAGACCTATTGTAGGTTTACGTACTTATCTTATGACATTTCTAGTGATCTACAATTATTTACACTACCTAGTTCTGTGAAATTTGGTAGAGGTTCTCACATCAAAACACAGCAACTCAAAGTGCTCACACAATAATTCTTAGTTGTATATAATACTAAAACTTGCACGTTTATAGCTTTCCAATCTCCTATTAATAAGGAGAGAGCTATAACCACTAACCATCATCCAATTCCTATAATCTTCCATACTTCTATGTAAGTTCTTTAAACAACCTAAACAACTTACGTTATAACAAATATAATTCTAACTTATATACATTTTATCTATATGATTTGCTTAACATGACAACTCTTATTACATTATTTTTCACTCACTAACCCATAATAATGAGAGCAATAACATTACTATTCCTAACATTCCCCCCTTATTGCGAACGTGGGGAACAACACATCACAAAAACTGAAAACAAAATCATATGCCAACGCATATTTTTAAGTCTACATACCGCTATTATGGATATTTGCTACAAATGATCACCTAAATATGAAAACTCAACAGTTCTCGCGTTCACTCTAGTGAATGTTTTTTCATCGGCCAATCACACTTCATCAATTCACCTACATATGAGAACACAACAGTTCTTGCTTTCACTTCCAATGAGCTTCCCACCGGTCAACTGCCGAAGAAGTACGACAAATAGAAGATCTCTCTAATCAGTTGCTCTCCTATACAACTGTTTACAATATTTATGATTTGCACATTCTCCTCTTTTCAATCTAAGCAGGGGAATAAGTACAATGTGTTTTTTGCACACACAACACAAACAACTGAAAAAGAGATGCCACCAAATCACTACATGGCCCCATCGCTAGTGGTTAACGAGAGGTCACCGAACGACCTCCAGCCTTTGATGCCTCCATCCTCCAGTGTTAAGTGTTGCTTACTCGGCGGATTGGAACTTGAAGCTCAATTGTTACCACATTGTAATTATTTTTAATAACTCCCCCGCACAACATAAAACAACTTGGATGTCGGTTTCCACCAACGCATCCAATTTACAAATAATTTATTTGACACTACTAGACTTTTGACGAGACATACTTTTTTATGGCACGACTCTTTTACAATGAGACATTTGACAACACTTTTAACAAAATAACAACCACGATGAATTCAAAGTAATTAACTATCACTTTTAATACATTTTTTGGCATTCTATAATGACACTTTATTTTGACTAGTTACTCGTGACTATATTGGAAAGATTCCCTTTTTCAAATTTAAAATAATGCAAACCTATAATTATGGATTTTACACTATAATAATCTAAAAATAACATACACTACAAGCTAAAAAACTAAAAACAACCCAATAGACATAAATAATTAGTGACCCAATAAAAATAAAATAATATTAAACCAACCCTATTTTTGGATGGAGATTTAAAAATTTGGTTTAAAATGTGCATAAGCAATATCTACCAATCACCAAAGACCTATGTGTTGCATTTTTTTTAGCTTTGTAGCTTGTCAGAGCGCTCCAAAAGTGATGGCTCTGCACTTTGGATGATTGTTTTTTTGTTTTCTTTCACCCTTAAATAGTTGGATGCTCCTTTTTGGTAGATTTGTAGTTTTTTTCACCAAAATGACATCCAGATCATTTTTTCTCTATGCTCCACGGGGATGCGTCCCCTAGCTTTTTTGCCTCGTCCCCGTACCGAGGACATTTCGGAACCTCAGGGATGGGTAGGAAACGTCCCCTACTCGTCCCCAATCTCTGAAAAAAATAGGAAACATCCCGGCGACACCAAAATTTTCGCAGGAAACAGAAAAGGACGTCCAGACGTCCCCAGTACGTCCAGGGGACTTCTAGAAGTCCCTCGACCGTATGGGGGATGTTTGGGCATCCCCTACGTCCCAACTTTGTCAAAACCTTTTTTTTAAAACACAAATTTAATAAAAAATAAAGGAATGTGGGGGCCCACAAAGACCCCCACATTCATTCCTAACTAACCTAGACCTAAAACAACCTCTCTTACAATCAAAACATAAAAAGAAGCTCAGTCTTGTTATTTCTCATTTTGTGAAGGAGAAGACAAAGAAAGAAGAGAGCATAAAGAAGAAACGAGAGCAGCAGTGAGAAGAAGGCAAGAAAGCAATATTCCACACCATTAGAGGTATGTTTATCATCCTTTGTTCATTTTACAAATTTGCACAAACTATTTTTCAATATTTCATTTTTATATTTTTTTCAATGTTTCAAACTTCACAAACTTAGGAAAGTTTTTTTTGTTGTTTTTTGCTTTCACTAGCAGTTGCAGTTGGGTGTTGCATTTCAAATAAAAACAATGAGCAGCAGTGAGGGCAGTGAGGGTGAAAAGATTCAAATGGCAATGCAACATAGAGGTAAAACCAGAAATAGGGTTTCTTCAAGGAGTGAAAGTGTTGCAGAAAGTGTGGGTTCAAATAATCCATTTAATTTGCCTTCTCAACTCCTCAAAATCAATGCAAAGGGCCCATTCATTCCTAAAAAGCCTCTTTCAAAATTTGCAGCAGCCATTGACAAAGAAAAATAAATAAAGGGGGAGTAAAGTGTGGTTGTGTCATATTTTTAATAGAGAATTTAGAGGCAGCTACACATGGATTTATTCACATCTTTTGGGCATAGTTGGACAAGGGGTAAGAGGTTGTGAAAGAATAACATTAACTGAGGTTGCACATGGAGGGTGAGGCAACAAAAAAAGAGATGCCATTGGAGACTATGCATGGTACACAATTGTCGACCCAATCCGTGGATGTTGAAAGTCAAAGGGGAGAAGATTCTACCAAGGGAAAGAGAAAGGCTACTACTATTGCGGGGATGTTCAATGTGCAATCACAGGAAGTAGCTGACTCTTCTATTGCCAAATTCTTCTTTGTCAATGCTATACCATTTCATGTGTCACGTTCCCCTTACTTCAAACAAATGTTCAAAGATGTAATTGTTGTTGGTTCCTCATATGTCCCTCCTGGAGAACACAAACTACGGACCAGCCTCCTTGATAAAGAATATTCTAAGGTGAGTGTGGTGATGGAGGAGATGAGGCAAGCTTGTATCCGGGTGGGCTACTCTATCATCATGGATGGGTGGACCGATATTAAACATCGGGCACTCATCAATATCATTGTCAAATGTCCTGTTGGCCCTTATTTTCTTAGAGCTATTGATTGTACAAGGAAGAGGAAGGATGCAACCTTGCAATTTCAAATTTTGAAGGGTGTCATAGAGGAAATTGGGTCCTCTAATGTTGGACAAGTGGTGATTGATTCAGCCCACGTATGTAAGTTAGTTGGCATGATGGTTGAGGGTGCTTATAAGCACATTTTCTGGACTCCGTGTTGTGTTCATGCGTTGAACAACGCATTGAAAGACATTGGAAAGATAGATTGGGTGAAGACGGTTGTGGCAGAGGATAGACACATACACATTTTCATTTGGAACCATCACGCCTCGAGGAAGGAATTCCTCAAAACCGTGGACACTAGATATGCCAACTATTTCATTTTGTTAGAGGATGCTTGAGGTGCAGAAGGATCTACAATTAATGATGGTTAATCAAGAGTGGGGTAGATGGCCGGAGGCAAACACTTCTGAAGGAAAATGTGTGAAACAAACGATCCTCGACGATGTTGGTGGTCCACAGTGAGGTAAGCAATTGCTGATTTTAATATTTATTTATTTAAGTTTAGTTTTTAATTTTTAAATATTTTTATCCATGTTTGTAACTTGTAAATTATTTTAGTTTTTCATTCTTAATATTTTCTAATTTTTTATGTAACTTGTTTGTAAATATGTTTGCTCCATCATCTCACCTGTAGTGGGGATCATAAGATATGTTGATACAAACTCTCCTAGTCTTGGAGAGATTTATGAGACAATTTATAGCATTGCTTGGGCAAATGAAGCAAGCCATTTATAGCAGGGATCCTACTTTGGGATTTTATGAGGAGCATATTAGGCCCATTGTGACACAGCGGTAGAACACAATGAACACCCCACTTCATATGGCAACTTATGCTCTAAATCCCAAATGGTATGCAGCACGACCTGAGAGAGTGCCTCCATCAGATGATGAAGAGGTGAAAGAAGGGCTCATGAAGGCCTTTCGAAAGATGTACACTAATGAGGAGTCCACTTTATTGCGGACCCAATGGTTATCCTTTGTCAATCTCCGTGGACCAACATTTAGCAAAGGCGAGGACAGATAGAGCTACATTAGCTCAAGTAGAACCTATTGTATGGTGGACATGGCATGGAAAGGATGCACCAGACTTGAGGATTCTTGCCACTCACCTCTTTTCACAGGTTGTTAGTTCCTTTGTTGCAAAGAGGAATTAATCCACATGGCCTCATCCACACAGTTACGAGGAACCAGCTTACCTCTCGACGAGTACAGAAGTTAGTAGCCATGCATAGTGCTTTGAGACTTCAAGATTGACAGACTTCTGAGTATCGTCAGACTCCAACTGCACGTTGGGATGTTGATCCTAAAGATGTTACAGAGATTGATGAGGAGGCACAGGTGGGATTGGTTGGGGTTCCATTGGATGAGGCGGCCCCTCATAGTTCCAGTGACTCAGACTCAAGGTCTGATTTTGATGCCACTTTAGCGGATTTTGAGTACAGGCAGCAATATATTTTCATTTTGATTTTCTATGTTTGAGACATTTTGTAGCCCTTGGGCATTTCATCGTAATTGAAACTTGAATCTTATGTGAAATCTCAATTCAGCTCCAGTTTTATGTATTAAAGTTCTACGATGTGTGTGATGAATGCTTTAAGTTTAAGTTTATCAATGTTATCATATGAATATTTGAAATTTCTTATATTTTTAAGGTTGAATCTTATGTAAAATCCCAATTCAGCTCTAATTTTATGTATTAAGGTTCTATAATGTGTGTGATGAATGCTTTAACAATGTTATCATATAAATATTTGAAATTTCCTATAGTTTTTAACTTTTCCCTTATTTTATAATAGTCGTCCCCTAAAAAAAGGCCTCCAAAAAAATCTGTACTGGAAACACGTCCCCCCATCGCCCGCCGTCCCCGTCCCATAAACTTGGTGGAACATAGTTTTTTCTTTCACCAGATGTGGATTTTCAGCCACAAAAAAACATCTATTTGACAGCAATTTCACCATATATACAAGCATAATCTGAAGATGATGTAAAAAGATAAGTTGCGTGTCTCTTCTTTATCTTTCCAACAAAAAAACGAGACATTAATCCGATATCATACAAGTAAAATACGTCAATTTTACTAAGCATTATCTGCTGGTTTTTTCTCCCGGATTTCTCAATCTTCTTCTTCTATGTTGCACTTGCCCAGGCTACTAATTTAACATCATTCTAAAATTTAAATTTCTTTTCTCCCACACATTAAAAACTATATAGGGGGGCCTCCAAATAGTTCAGATCCCCTCGGACTATAATACAAAAGGTCAAAAGTGGGGTTGGGTCCCTAGAGTTAGTTCTATATGTTTGTGGGCCCACTATCACTAGATACATAGTTAGGCCCATTGCTTGCCTATATATCTAACGGAAAAGATGGGTTCAGTAGTTCCGAGGATCTTTGAAAGGCTTCATCTCTATATATAGAGGAGCAGATATATATATATAGGGCAGTTCAGTAGTGCTTCTATACTCCCCCTTCCAAGAGTCTCCATCTGATTCCCCCTCCATCCACTAAGGGTCGGCACCCTCCCCTCACCCTCCACCCCCCCTCTATATATGGGAGAGGGGGGCCTATATATGGAGGTGGGGATTAGGGTAAGGATGCTTCCCACACTAAACTATCATTGGGATCGTCTTCAAATCGGCTTGCCCCTATATATGTCACGTCTTATCTAGTCTATAGATCCATGGGGGATCGGCTTGCCCCTATCTAGATCTACGGTCGGCTTGATCCATATATGGCTCGACCTCCTGAGCATGGCATATTTCTCTATATAGGGAGGATTGAGGCCTATCTATACATGGGGCCCCTCTACAGGCTAATTTCAAAATATTTATATCATATTAATGAATTTAATCTACGAGGGCAACCAGTAATTACAATAAGATAAGTAATTTCTAAGATCTCATATTTATCTCAGAGACCTATTGACTCTCCTCGGCTCTCACAAACATGACTTGTTCGGATACCAAATGTGAAATTTGGTAGAGCTTCTCACATCAAAACACAAAAACTCAGAGTGCTCACACAATAATTCTCCATTGTATATCATACTAAAACTTGCACGTTTATAGCTTTCCAATCTCCTATTAATAAGGAGAGAGCTATAACTACTAACCATCATCCAATTCTTATAATCTCTCCATAGGTTGTTTAAACAACCTATACAACTCATGTTATAAAAAATATAATTCTAACTTATATACCTATTTTATCTATATGAGTTGTTTAACATGACAACTCATATATTAGATTATCTTTCACTCACTAACCCATAATAATGCGAGCACTAACATTAATATTCCTAAGTTCTTCTATGTCAACCTTCATTTCCTATGACGCAAACCTTTCTTTATAGTCAACTTCTAATTTTATCCTTTATTGTATCACACTCTTATCCTTGTGGCTTTCACCTTTTTCCACTTTTTCTCGCACCCTTTCCTTAGGGTAGGTCTAGAGGTACGTTAGCACCTCGATTATAAGTCTTCCTCTATAACGGTTAAGTATAAGCTTTCTAGCGTCATCTTCTTTGATACCCATTTGATCAACCTTATAAATCTATATTGGGGAGGAACAATAAAAGCCAAAAAAAGTCAAAAGCCATGTTCTAAAAGAAAAATTGAACAAATGGCGATAGAAAAAGGAAACTATTACAATAAAAAAGTGAATCACAAATGAAAAAAGACGTGATCATTTGGCACACCCCTTATTGTAGTTGAAACCTCAATCTCTGCAGTTGGCCTAGTTAGAGAGCTTGGGGTCCTCTGGGGTGTAGTAGATTTTTCTGACTAGGATAGAAGGTCAGTTTTCTAACTCGTGTCATTGTCTTTTCACAATAGTGTTGAATCCTTGTGGGGAGGTAAGAAACCCCTTTATCATTATTGCATCTGATGGCTGAAATGGAATATCTTCATACCTCACTAGTTTGCCTAAGCCGAACCCACATAATTGGGCTCTTTTTGCAAGGCCCATTTACTCCTAACACTATTCTTTCTATTATTGTGCTAGTCTTGTCGCATTGTGACAGACTTTTAAAAGGCACTAGGTGTCATTTTGTATGTTTTTTGTTGCGTGGGATGCCAACATGTACTGCCATTCCTTAGACATAACTTTATCCATTTACTCCACTAGCAAGATTGGCAAATTGCTTTATTCTCTTTCAATTATAGTTATGTTGGTAGTGTAGGTTTAAACATGATAATTGTTTGTTTGTGCTCTTATTGAGTTATTGCTTACAAAAGCTATCCATGGGGATGACTTCCCGACCTTATGATGACATTGTTAAATGTCTTGGAAGAGAATATAAATTTATTGTAGGAAATTTTGATTTAAGAACTAGTTTCATTGCTTGCATTTGATAATCATTGTTTCTTCATTAAATGCGCTCATTATTCTAGTCCCTATTTAACAAACAACCTGAATCAAGTATCCACCTTCTTTGCTACGACTAAGGTGTGAGACATTCAATAAAAATATCAATAATAATTTACCAAAAATATATTTGTAATTAAGAAAATATGTTTATAATTGTGTGTATACATTGTAAGCGAGAAATAAAATACAAAACACTTCTAGCTCTAGTTTCCATCGAAGAAGCTTGAATAAGTCAATGAATTGAAGGTGCCTTGCCAATGCACTCTTGTTGATGGGCTTACAATTTTTAGTATAGTAGATCGACCTTCTTAATATTAATAATAGTAATAGTGATCCGTACAATCATTATCATTATCAATATAACTTTACGAGGATCTATTTTTCCTCATTTTTCAACTGATTTGAGGAACATACGATTACAAATTAATTGACTTGGGATCAAATCCCACCATGGTTCAAATTTGTTGACGGTTACATGTTTTTCGTGTTTTGGCCATAAAATACTCGTCAATTGTGAAATAGCCATCACCTCTAACTTGCTCATTTACAACATAACTGTCTTTTAGACATTGATACACAAATTATTTTAAAATTGAAATTTAGATTGAGATTAAGAATGGCGGCGGCATTAGCATTATAAGATATATTAAAGCATTGGAATTGTGGATTGTTATCCAATCTACCTCTACCACGATGACAATCAAGAGTGAAAAGCCACAAGGGCTGGGCAGTCATATTTCCCCTTGCCCATGGCAAAAAAAAATAGATGCAGAAGACTTTTGTTCAAGAGGTCTTAATGCTCCAACCTCTAGTTGTCAGGAATTTATTTGAAAGGTGTTTTACCTCCTCCATGAAAAAGAATCTTTGTTAGTGGATATTAGTGGAGGCAGAATTAAATGATGAAAAGTGGATTTCTTGTCTTTTTGCAGACCTGCGTTGCACCTCCCAGTCATGCCAACATAATAGCTTAGAATAGGGTATGACCATTTATCAAAGCATTAAAGAGAGCAGACTTTTGGTTGTTTTAATTGCAAGCATTTTGGCAGATATGTATGCAAAGACAAATTGGTGGGTATCCGCCAACGCTTTGAGACTCTAGGTGCCTCTGCTTGAATGGTGCAGCTCCATTTATTATGCATGAATGAAATCAAAATCTGTGGGTGGCCTAAAGGTCGGGGATCCAACAAGAACACTCCACTGAACCTGCGGCAAAAGCTTGTTATTTCTTGCAAGGGAGGAATTTGTTGAGAAAGTAGGAAAGGGAGTGGGAAAAAGGAGAGGGGGATTAATATCTCAGGTAGAAAATCAGATTCCTACAGACATTAATCAGAGTACTTCAACACACATATATAGAAGGAAAACAACTTTGTTACTAGCATCAAGACAAGGTAGAATTAAGAACACAAAGTTTCAGTAATTCTCTCATCAAGAAAAGCAAGAAATTCCTTTCTTCTTCATTGATATTTTGGCAAAGTTGTACATACCACAAAGATGAGAAATAGAAGAACATAGGGAAAACCCAAGAGGGTCTCCGAAAACAACAAAAGAATAAGAAGAAGAAATTTGCTATCTCTTTTGTTTCACTTCAAGTAGTAATCTCTCCTTGAGCTTACAAAATTGACAACCCATAAGAATGAGGGTGTCATTACAATTTATAGACCTTTAGAAGACTCTTCACCTACCCCCCACATGAATTTTCATTTGTCCTCTACAACATGTGACTTTTCGTATTCCTAGGAATAGAATTAAGTCCCCTTTTATAAATTAAGGGTGACTTATTACATTACAAACTATAGTCACATTTAAATGAATAAGACAAAATAGAAATAGGACAAAATAAAAAGTGCAACTCCCCAACTAAGAAATAAAAAATGGAAGGAGGGAAGGGGGATGGAAGAGAGAGAGAAATGAGAAGGGTAAGAGGACTATTCCAATGAAGATCATGTTGCCGATGGACTCTTGGAAAGCTCTTCAGGAGAAATCTCGATGCCTTTGAATTGCTTACTGAACCTTGCCGCCGTAGGTGCCACTTTCTCAGCTTGTGGGATATGAACAAAACTCAGTGATTTGATCCAACTTTCTACGAGAGAGTTGATGTTCCTACATTCTGAGTACCAAGATTGATGATCTTTTGCGGTGTTGGAAATGACTGCCCTTATCTCCACCAGAGACTCCAATGTGTCTTCATTGAATGAGAATGGATCTTCGACCTGCTTTTTGACTAGATCTCTAAAAGGCTTCAACAGATCATGTATTGAAGTGTCTTTGTTCACTGCTGGCACTCCTAGCTTTTGTACCTGAACATTGGCATCTTTTCAACATCTTCGTATGAATCAAGCTCTCCAATAGCATGGTTCATCATTTCATAGCGAGCGACCAAAGTTTGAGCCCAGATTTGAGACAAGTCATCTGATGCTGAAGAGAATACACCTTTGATTATCATGAGGGATGATTTGACCTTGCCCATCTCAATGACCAGCGGATACACCTGATCCCAGTGATCCTTCTCTGCTTCAATCCCTTCTCGCGTTGTGATTATTTTCGTGGCCGTGGCATCCATGTATTTGAACAATGTCAACATTTCAGGAAGCAACACCTTCCCTTTTTCTAGGATCATGTTCACCCACTTGTCATTCGCTCTGCCCTACATGGTGAACCCTTGTGTTTTTCTGATAGACTCAGGGTCGAAGCTACTAATAGGAGTAACTTCTTCGGCTGGGAGAGAAGTGGCAGCATTCGGGTCCAAGAGCACTTGCACATATGAAGTGAGGGTCCTGATATGGTCTTCCGCTTGGTCCAACTTCTCCTTGTACTCTTGATTTCTCACGAGGAGGCAAGTGGAAGACTCTTGAAACAAATGAACGTCACCGTCATGTGTCGCCGAGCCCAGGGGAATTGTGCTCCTCTTGTAGTCAGCCGGGGTCATTTCTTTGATAGGCTTGATTACCTTCGGCCTAACTACCTCTACATACTGGTTACCCGAGGCGCCACTAAAAAAGCGAGAAGCCACTTGAGCCAATTTTCCTTTCTTCCCTTTGACCATCGAGGTGATAGTCAAGAAATCGGGCATTGTCACATGTTGCACTGTGCGAGCTTCTGCCGTGATCATATCTTATACCCAAGGGAAGATCTCATTGGTTTCCGGCTCGACATTTGGCAAGATTGCAACTTCTTGCTCCAAATGGGAAGGAACATCCTGTGCAGGTGGGGCCGGTGCAGCAACAGAAGAAGAGAAACTTGGAGATTGCTGAGGGGCTGAGAGATGAACTGGGTCAATCTCTCCTTGTTCTAAATCAACTACAAGATCCTCCACTGTTCTCGCCTTCTTATGCAACCTTCTGTAGCGAGGGGCCTTTGGTTCCACTACTTTTCGCTTCGAGCTTTCTCCCGATTGGGCTAAGCTGGGAGCTTTGTCTTTGTCCTTGGAAGAAGAATGGTGAGATGCCTACCTCTGGAGGGTAGGGAAGTTTTCGGATGTGATGAGGGAGGCCCTCTTTCTCCTAAACCATTCTCTTGACTTTTTGATGACCGCCTCCGTGCGCTCCTTGGTATCTCCTGACTCACGAATACTCCAAACAACTTGGAGGGGAGAAGCTTTCACTATCGAGTACTCTGGATCATACATTTATGTGTCATCCTCTTGAACAACATCTTCATACCAATCAAGCTTAAATTTTCTCATTTGCTTGATCGTCATCCTTTTGTGATCACGCTCTCAGACTTCAAAATCATCGACATAATTCACCCAATAGTCTTCGACTTGTGGGACATGATACAAATCAGGAAGGTGAAAAGTGTTCGGATCATTCCGGATGTCAAAATCTGCCCTTGAAGTGTATGAGTGCATGTTTATGGGAGACAAGGAAACTTCCATGTTGGCGGCCTCATGAGCACTTTTGCAAGAGAAAATCCCTAGTGAGATAGGGAAGGAAATCACCTTCTTCTTTCTATTCCTCAACTTCTGATTGATATGAACCAGTTGTCTACATAATTCAATTAGCACGATCCTGTCGCTTGGGTAGCGTGGCAATCTCCATGGAGCAAGTTCAAAACCCGACACTCGTATATATGAAAAGGTTGAAAATTGTATGAAATATGATCCATACCTTTTGATTAGAGCAGCGACAGGTGTAGACATCTTGAATGTGGGATCCCCTCTAGTAGTCTGACAACATATATTGTGAAAGCATCGTTCACCTTTGCAAAGTGTTGATTGCTTTCTTTTAGGAGCAAGTGCGGATATTTATCGTACGTAGGAGCCTTTTGAGAAACATTTTGGGCAAGTGTCAGGCCCCTGAATGGTCTTGTGTTTGCCAGGGCGTAGACCATGTACAAAGTCATGAAGAACTTCTTGGAAGATGGCACTTGAAGCAATTGGCGATGCAATCTATCACTGATGATTTGTCCCCAATCAATTGTCTGCCATCAAGGATTGTGAGAATGAACAATGCCATCTAGTCGTGAAAGTCTCTTGTGTTTTCTTCCCCCACTACTCTGCTTAGGAGAATGATGGCATTGGAGAAGCCTTTGTGGAATTCATTCCGAGAAAGAGTCTTTGGCGCACGGGAGGGCTTCCGCCTTTGCTTCAACCCTGAGCCAAGAGTGAGGCCTTGAAGGTATGATTCTGTCTTAGACCACTCTCTTGATGCAAACCTCCTTGGTGATCACTACCATGTTGCTCCCAACTAGAATTTGCATGCATTGAGATATTGCCTTTGGGGTAAGCACTGCCAGGACCAAGTTGTTGTCATCTCTTATTGTTTAGGTGTCCAGCTCCTAGTGATGGGAACAAGCCAACACCAACTTTGTACTTTGCACTGACACGGGGTGGCCACCTACCGCATACAATCCGCTTGTGAAGACCTTTTCTTCCACATGCTCTCTTGGTCCACCCAACATTCTGGCTTTGAGGTCCTCTAAGTCCATGTGGGTGACATCACTATCACCTACACTGGAGTACTCTGATGAAAGGGCCGACACGGGCTCGAGGCTAGAGAATTTGAACTTCATCTTGATAAAAGCAACAATATGAGTCAAAAAGGGGATGATAACAACTTCTTGCACTCAAAATTGGAATTTTCTAATTTTTGCGATTGGGATCCAGGAGCTACTATTTTGGGAAAGGTTGCTTTTTTGCCTCAGAATCAGTTTTATGGAATCTTCGTCATGCTTAGAACACTCTTACAGATGTTTTATCGTCATTTTTAAGCACTTTTTATTTTTAGAATGTTGCTTTTTGGCTTGAACCTCCTAGTGTTCCATTTTGGTTGTGTTATGAATTTGTTGCTTTGGAGGTTATTACTATTATGAGAAATTTTCCATTTATAGTAAGTGTGAGCACGAGTCACTATTTTTAGAAGCTGGTCCTCCACACCTCAGATTGACTAAAAGTCAGCTTCTCTGAAGTGGGTTTTTCTTCTGGATGTTGTGCTCAAATTTCTAGCTCAAACGGTCCATCGGATTGGCGGGAAATTGAAAGAATGTGAGCTACGGTAGAAATCTAGGGTTTGTTGCCATTAAAAATTAGAGGTACCTCTGGTTTTTCTTTTTCTTGCTTCTTGTAGGCGCCTGGGAGAGAGAGGGATGGTGGAAATTTCATCAGAATTTGACTACCCGTTTGTGAGATATGGGCTTTTCATGGTTTTTGGCTATGGAGGCAATTTGGTGAAAAACATGCATAGTGTTTGTAGAAAAAGCAAGTTTTTTGGTTGTTGTAGCAATGGCCCTGTGTGGATGAAGAAGAAATGGAGAAATGGGAGGGGTAGTGAGTTTTTATAGTTTTCTTCCCGGCAATAGTTTCTCGAACGCATGGAGAAGAAGCAACATGACAGTCAAATTTTTCACAATTTTTGGTTTTTAAAAACTTCATATGCTTGGGCGCATTTTTGTGTCCCAACTGTCCCAAGGGGATGGGATAGTTGGTGTAAGAAAATGCGCCTCATCCTCAAGTTGACAAGTGGTAGATGAGTATTGGCCGGTGGAGGAGAGAGATAGAGTGAGCAAAAAACACTCGGGGGCTGGAACTAGGTCACATGGGGGACTGGAGCAAGGGCTAGGCTTGGGCTCATTTTTGTGTCCCAAGGGGATGGGACACAAGGTGCAAGAAAATGTGCCCGACTCTGGTGATGACAAGTTGTAGATGCTGGTTTGCGGAGGCAGAGAGGAGAGGGGGCTGAAAAATGGCCTGCGGAGCACCTTTTGGGGTCACATGAGGGATCAAGGGCCAGGTTGGGCATGGGGCGCATTTTTGTGTCCCAACTGTCCCAAGGGGATGGGACACAAGGTGCAAGAAAATGCGCCCTCACTAGAAGCTGACAAGTGGCACTCTTGTAAATATCTATGATTTAATCAAATAAAAAACAAAACATTGCACAATAAAATAATAAAACCAGACATATTGAGGGACTTCCCAATGGAGAGATTACATATAAATAGGTGCAAAGGGGCTTAATCTCTAAGCTTGTTTGAGCTCATATATTATTTTATAAATATTAAAAACTATTACTACCAAATAACCCAAACCACTCCTAAGGTCACATGATGGTCCAGGGGTCCATATCTTGGGAAGGTTTTCAATGAGTACCAACAACTCAAACAATATGAGGTTTTCAAAGAGAACATTTTTTTGTCCCTTAGCAACGTACATTATTTTGCTCCCATTGTTTCTAACTTAGGGGTACAAAACATAAATTATGCTCATGCAAGAGCTTTGGTGCAATTAAATTAAACACACCACACCTAAAAGGTCACCAATACAATGAAGTGACATGTGTCCACCCAGAAAAATAGACTAAGTCCCAAAGCATACCTTGGAGAGACGAGCTTGACAATAAAAGCACAATTCATATCTTGAGCATCCTTTTGTTCTTTTTTCTTTCGCTAGGTCTTTTCACTAAAAAAGGAACTTATTTTTTCTTTATATACCTCTGGCATTCTTGATAGAGGTATTGCGTTTTTTTTTTTTTTTTTTTCTTGTGTCTAAAAAAATGACCAAGTCATTTGGAGAAGCTTGACGGATGGATCTGGGTCTCATGATCTGGAAAGAGCATTCTGGGTCTCATGCTCTAATTCCCTACAACCTCCTCAAAAATAGCCTTTTTTCTCGGGACCGCAGGTTGTGCATGCTGAAAACAATCTGTGGACAAGAATTGCTTATGTCTTGTGAAGGATCTGAAACCACCATCATTTAGAGCTCTGAAATACCTTTCCAATGGTGTCTTGTTTGACCCCCAACTCCTTATGGACCTCCCGGAATCACTTCCCAAAGCTCAGGTGTTGTTTTGTACTGCAAGCTCCTTCACCTTCAAAGACCCGCTTTTACTGAACTTATCCCAAAACCTCTGAAACTTTCCAAAATCAATTGCACAATGTTCCTAGCTCCTTAATACTGCTCCCTGACGTATTTGGGCCTTCAACTCCACTCCGAGGGGTGTGCACCATGCCTTAGAAAGGCTAAAAATAGCCATTCCTAAGCCTCTTGAAAAGTCTGCCTTGAAAGGTACCGTCTCAGAAGCACTTGAATGAACTTGTTTGCCTAAATCACCTATGGACAAGGTTGACACAACACAAAGGACCACTTGGAATGGTAGGATAGGCATGATACAGAGGATGGACTTACCTAGAGGGGTGTCAGGGAAGGTTTACAATGAAAAATTTGACACTAGGGTACAGTTGTCATGTTTTCAAGTTGAATTTTGCCCATTGTTTCCTTGTTCACGCAATTTTTGACCTTTTTCGGAGGTCGCTTCTTAGCCATTTTAACAAATTTGAGTTACATCATTACTAAGTTCTTTTGACCCAGTTTTCACCCCACTAGATAAATCTTGCCGAGTATAGTAACCTATTTGTTTTTAAAATTGTTGTTAACACAAAATTCTCTCTCTGAACTCTATAGGAACTTGAAATTGTAAGAAGACGTGAATGCTCTCTCTAAAACATGAAACTGTAATGATGGGTAGAATTTGTGAAGATATTGATCCCTCTTCCTCTTACTCTAAATATGTTAAATGTTTTGTCAAATGTAAACAAGTTAATTCTAGTACCTCTTCTCTCCCTTCTAGAAAGATTTAATGTATGATTTCATAGCTAGTTAGGAAAGGATATATCCATGTCAACCTTGTGTTACAAGTGTGCAAGATGATGAAATGAAAGAAATGCAAATCTCAATGATTTTATCTATAGATGTACTTACGAATTAAATGTTATTTGGGAGATAAAAATTTGTAAAGTTTTGATTTAGAAAGAGTGATCAATATGTAAATGAATAACCTTGATTATGGCATAGCTAGTAATTGAGAGCTCTTGGTTATGTAGTAATGAACGTTCTGAAATTATAACATGGTCATAATAATTGATGCATATGAAATATGAAAAAGTTGATTGGAAGCATGGTTTTTTGCGTATGCTTAAACACTATTATAACCCTTTTAAAAAACCCACATTGAAACCACAACTTATGAAAAGATACAAATAGCAAAGAGGCATTAGTATTACCAACTCTAGCTTTGAACCTACAATACACCTAATTCTAAGCATGGAAAATACACCCTAAACACACTTGATGGTTGACCTCTTTAAAACCCTCTTCTCTTAAAATGACATATAAGCTCATGAGACACAATTGTTTGTAACCTTGTAAGACCAATATGTAGGACGTACTGAAGGGCATGATGGCCTTAAATCCCATGAGTGTATCCTTCGCATAATTGTTGGCATTATAGGTGGTTACTCTACACCTATGCCTTGTAAGCCTATTAGAGGTACTTTTGTCGTGTTGCTAATTCAAGCACCTTAGCAGTTTAGCTCCTTTTTCCTTGGGTGTCGCTCATGAACAATTTACCCCACCCCATATGGGGGCTAGAATAGTAATTGTACTTGAACCTAGTGGATAAACCTTTTTTGAAGTGTATCTTGTGGGTGATACGTGTTTTGGAGTATGCCTTCGGGTTTAAGAAACATTTGTGATTAGTGCCCCATATGAGATCAACGTTCCCTTAAGTTAATGTTCTCAATGTTTTCCTGGCCGGGAATTCATGATGTGAATGGGTACCCCTAAAGGAGTTTGGAACAAACCCTGCCCTAAGACCACTTTAGGAGGACACTTTTGGGTGAAATCTTGTAACATTATAACAGCCTGATTGTGTTCTATAAAATATTGGTGAGTGTGGAATTTGGAGCTTGAGATGCTCCCTCATTAAACTTGTTGATGAACTTTTGGATGACTTAATAAAAAGTAAGGTTTGATGCCTTCTAGAGGGAAGCATGTTAACCTAGGAGATATAATTCATAACCCGATAACCAAGTGTCATTTGTATCCTTGTGTACTTTGAATGTACCAGAAAATAAAAGAATGAACAAGTAATAAAATGTGCACTGTGTAAATAGAGTTGTAACTTGTGTGACTAGTGTTGATGTGCATAGTAATTGTGTAATGTGGTAGAAGCAAACCAAATGTTGCTTTGTATTAAGTGTTGGTGAGGTTTTAAAACAAAATGTTATCTTGGTTTTAGCTGTAATTTCAGGTTTAAAAGATTGGACATGACACTTTCATACCCTAGTGACGAAAACATTTAGTCATGTCCTATTGATTAGGGTGTATCATTCTTCGCTAAGCCAAATATTACCCCGGTTTTAGCTGTAATTTCAGGTTTAAAATATTGGGCATGACACTTTCATACCCCAGTGACGAAAACCTTTAGTCATGTCCTATTGATTAGGGTGTCTCATTCTTTGCTAAGCATCTTGTATGGCCTATGTGATGCCCTACTTCTTCTGTGATCACTTCCTTTATTCCCCTTTATAGATATTGCCAATAGTTGACCATGCCCTAACTATTATGACATCCCATTTCTCATTTTCCAACATCTGATTTTTATCTCCCTTGATGTTAGTCCCAGCCAAAGATTCGTGGGTTTAGACTATAGGACCCTCGTTTTATCTCCCTTGATGCTAGCTCCGGCCAAAGATGTGAGTTTGAATTATAAGACCCTTGGGCCTTCCTCACAAATAAACTCTTTACATCCATACCATCTCTTTTCACCCTAGTCATGACATTCAATGGCAATGCTTTACCTCCCAAGAAAATTCAGTGCAAGCATTGATTGCAATTTCACTAAGTTAGATGTTTCCTCTCTATCACTTTGTTTCGTATCTTTGTTTTCTTTGACCTCGATTAGATTACATTAAATGTTTATTGCAACATTGGAACATTTTTGTTTGTGAGATCCTACATCTTTTTATTTTGGATGTCCTTTATCTACTTTGCCGTGTCTCTTATTTTCTTTGGCCTTTTTTAAATGTTATTTGATGTCTCACTCTTTCCCATATCTTTTAATTTCTTTGATCTCTCTTATAGACTTGATTAAATATCATGGTATCTACTTATTTCTAACACATCTCTTGGAGTTGTTATCTATCCATCATTAGATGTTTTCTATTCTACCTACTTATTTTACCGTTTTCCTTACATTTGGTGAATAACATTCTACCATTGTTTTTCCTATTTCACACACCTTTCTAGGCCTACTAAATCAATTACTTCTCGTTGACACACCTTTTAACCCCTTTTAGGCTTCCTGGACCTATTTTATGACCTACTTATTACATCCCTCGAGCTACCCACACCTGTCCTAGCCTTCTTCTCTCAGCCTTTCATAACACCCTCACAGGAGCTCTCGTTTACATGGATTTGCTTACTTATTTTTACCATTTTATCTTCTAGTGTTGTATCATTTCGGTTCATTTAGCATCTTTGTGCCCTCCATGGTCGAGGCATGACACTCACTGTGTGTCCACACACGTGGGAAGGTAAGTATCAGGTAAGTATATTTCATTTGATTGAATACATATCTTTATCACTTTTTATTACTTCACCTACTGTCATTTTTTTTATTTTGGTATTATATGTTCTTTTCATGAAGACCATCTCGTGTTACACTATTGTGACACGTGATGATTTTTGGTTGGGGCATATGTATACACCTCATTTCCACTCTTACTAACAATTTCTCTTTACACGTCATTGGCAACTTAATCTCCTTGAACGCATGCCTTAAGAGGCATGTTGGGAGCAAGAAGGTTGGTCAGCGGTACCAAAGATAGTTGTGTATCATGTGCCTAAGTTCATCCTAGTATGCCTTAACATACCTAACTACCTCCTTGATATCTTCTTACTGTCACCTTCACACCTACTTGCAAAACCTTCAAATCACCTTTACATCTGCTCCTAAGTCTTTGATCCACTTCCTGTAATGTCCCCATTTTTTAAGACCCTTAGCCTATCATTCCCCGTGGGCTTTAGGGATGTTGCAAGGAGAAAATTATATTAAATAATTTTATAATATTGCCTAGAGAGTGATTTTAATCATTTGACATTATAAAGCAATATTTATTTAATTATTTAATATTTATGGAGCAAGTAATTATTTAATTAAATTCCCAAAATGCAAATTAAAAAGGGGAATTAATTAAATAATATTTAGGTGGCTTTTAAATATTAAAATCACCCTTTTTAAAAGGGGACGCCACACCTAGGGATAATAAACTGTGCTTTTATTTAATAATTTCCCTCTCCTAGGGATTTCAAATTTTGTGCCTCCTTGCTTATAAAAGGAGTGCTAGGATCATTGTTAGACTCATGTTATGATGATATTTATTTTATGCTCCATGCTTGGAGTTGGGATGCATGCCCATTAAAGCTTTCTCTCTCTCTCTCTCTTGTGTGGGAAGTTAGTAAGCTGGTTTGATCAATTGAAGTATTCTCTCTTGTTCCATTTGTTGAGTTATCTTGTGTTGAAGTATGTTCTTTGTATGATTTATGCTTGCAAGCATTGACGACTTGTTTGGATAAGTGGCGCATTTATTTGAGGAGGATATTTGGATGTTATTGATGATTGTTGGGTGTTTTATGATCTGATTTTTAATGCAGTAAACTTATTATAACCCTAGCAACTGAGTTGAGGATTTTGGGGGCTGTTTTGGAGGGTTTTTGGCTGTCACAAAATTCAGATCTTTAGTTCTTTGGAAAGATCTTAATTTATAGAACAATCTGCATTTTATTTGGTGAAGAAATATTGAGTTTTGAGTGAGATATCAATTTTAGAATATTTCAGCTGTCTGCAGGCTTTTCTGGGTACGGTAAATTAATATTTATTTCAAATCTGCAGTTTGGGGTTGATTTAATATTGCATTTGATTATATAAATTAGGAGGAATAAGGATAAATTGATTTCATAATTTTTGGAGGAGTTTTTGTGCCCTAAAAGTGCTGGGCGACCTACTTTTTAGGTCAAAATTAGGGTTTTGGGTTGGCTGTGCAAAATCTGATTTTTGCATATTGTTCTTCATATTTTTGTGACCCAAAATCCAAAGTTTGAAGATTTTTGCATGAACGGTTAAGCGGGAATTAATTTTTGAAGTTTGCAGCAGTTGGGGTTTGGAAATTAATTATTTACATCTGTGTGTGATCAGATTTGTGTTAATTCCTAATTGTCCTAAAAGGGGATATTACAGTGGTATCAGAGCAACCTTCTTCCATCCTTGTGGGTTTGTTTGCAGAGTACATCATGGATCTTGCTAGTGACGGAGGTTTGAGGGCCAAGCTATATAAGCTTGGGAAAAGGCTCAAGAGGCCTTCATTTTTGAAGAGTGTATTGCTCAACACTCTTGAAGAGATAGTGAGTTGTTTATGCTTGATAGAGCAATCAGATTATGGCTCTATGTCTCCAATTTTAGACTCCTTGGTGATGCAGTTGGCTAGGCACGAATTGTTGGATCATGAAGATGGGGAAATAAGAATTATGGTCATCACTTGCATTAGTGAAGTTATGCGGATTGCAGCCCCAAACTTGTCGTATAGTGATGCCATCATGGAAGACATCTTCGAGGTCATGGTGGGAAGTTTCCAAGGCCTTTGGGACCTTGCAAGCCCTTGCTTTGGTAAGAGGGTTAGTATTTTAAACACTATGGCAAAGGTGAGATCTTGTGTGATAATGATGGACCTAGAATGTAATGATCTTGTTTCTCACATGTTTGAAGTGTTCCTTGATGTTGTACATGATGATCACACTCAAGAGGTATTGGTTCCCATGCAAACCATTATGTCTTTGGTGTTAAATGAATATGAGAACCCCCCACCACAGTTGCTATCACTACTTGGGGAAGGATTGAGTCAAGAGGCATCACGTGTTGCTCATACACTTGCCAAGGGTGTTCTAGAGCAATGTTCAAGCAAAGTAAAAACTATGATTCTCCAAGGTATGAGCTCTCTTGTTTTTAATGATACATTATTGGCATCTAATGATTACATGGGTTTGAATATGTGCCAGAAGAAATCAGATTTAACTCAAGAGGAAGTGAAGGAAGAAGAGCCATTAGATGGGGTAAAAATTCATTGTTGATGAGAGAGGTTTCTTTGCTTTCATTTGATCACATGCATGTTGATAAAATGGTTATGGGAGAGGAGTCCAAGGAAAGAAAGAAATCTGATTTGCAAGCTTGCATGGACAAGCAAAATGAAGGTAGCCAAGAGGTAATCCATGGTCATTCTTTTGTTGTTACTAATGCTACTTGGATTGGCAATGAATGCAAGGATGAGGGGATGAATGATAGGAAAGAAGAAAAGACATTTCTGAGCACTCTAGACCATTCTCAGCTTGCTGGTCCATACGGTACTGCTGTACATATGCAGCGAAAAATAGTGAAGGAGCAGCAGCCAAGGTCACTATTGAGTGATCAAACACAAGCTTCAAAGGAGCAGCCAAGGGTAGACCTCAATATGGCCCTAAAGGGGTCTATTTCACCATATCTCCCTCCACATAAAAGGCAACCACTTAACAACTACATTGAGGTAATAAATTATTCCAAGTTTGATTTGGCTAGTACTAATGATGAAGTTGTTGATGAGCATGTGCATGATAAAAAGGAAAAATCAGATTTGAAGGAAAGCATTCACCTCCATCATGAGCCATTTGAAGGACAAGAAGGGAGTATGAGTCTCATGGTTACTCCAAGTCATTTCCTACATGACATGAGCATTGGTGAAGGAGAAAAAAGGGGTTTAGATGAAGAAAATGATGAGGGAAAGAGCACTGTCCTAAACTCAGAAATTCTGAGTTTTGTAGATGTTGGGGGCAGCCCAAGGTATGATTATTCATGTTTATTTCCTCCTTATATATTGAGCTTTGATGAATATGGGTATGAGCATGTTAGATGGATGGATAAGAGGTATTTTGGTCATACTATTGTTGATGTTTTTGCTCCTAACACTTGGGTGCATAAGTGTCAACATGGCAAAAGGAAAGGGATGCCTAAGACTCCTACAAATGAAAATCATGACAGTAAGCTTGCTGGCCTGTGTATAACAGCAGTCATTAGGGAGCAAATAAGTGTGTTTTCTCTTCTAGAATCAAGTTCCAAGGAAGCTCCATGCACATGTCAAGTAAAGGTACATAATTACAAGGTGAGAAGTGATGTTTTATGGTGCGAAAATGTAATGAGCAGCCCCAAGCATGATATTTTAGATTTATTTTCTTTATCCATAAAGAAGGTACATGGGCACAATCAAAGGTTTGAAGTTCCTTGGGTTTACGGTGATATGGTTTATGGATGCATGAATTATGGTTTCTCTTTTTATATGCATGGTGCAACAAAAATAGTGAGATGTCATCCCTCTACATGGCATGGAGAAGTAAATAACAAGTTGTTTGTATTTACTAGTGCTCATAAGATGATTAAGATGGACATTCTATTGTTCTCATACCTTGATAAAATTCAGTTTTTGATTGTTGAGGTCATAAGAGGAAGGTACGAGCATCATCTATTCATGTTTGAGTTTGCATCCAAGAGGAATATGTGCATACTTAACATTCACACTGCTGTAATGTACATTTTTGGTTTGTTTGAGGACATGTTAACATGCTTACAAAAGGATTTAGTCACATGGTACGCTGATTTTCAGTTTGGAGCATCATTGGTACATGTTACAGGTTCTTCTTTTGACCATTTAGCACTTATTTTACATTGGGAGCAGCGAAGAGGAAGGTTTGGTGTTGAGTTGTCATGTTATGTTCTGAGAAAAAAGGGTAAGCATGTTGTATTTTCAGCCATGATAGTGAGAAGTACCACATTTGTCATGACATTCACTTTGAATCAGCTCTATATCATGCATATGATTGAGTTTCAGCATTTGTTTTCTTGGGAACAATGTATTGAGGGTTGTGATGATGAAGAATGGATCACATGGGCTTCACATGGCATGGTAAGAGTCTCATTTTCAGCTGTGCATATGAATGATTTTCAGATTTTTATTATAGGGAGTGAAATTTCAGTTGCATGGGGGCCTATTGCTTTTACTAGATGGTTGCTCATTGATGTGGGAAAAAGAATTTGGAAACATGATAGCTGCTGTCCTCTAATTTCTATGGATGATATCACCTCCATAATTCAGATTTTTCACATGTATTCAATGACATGGGTGATGGTACTTGATGTTGACTCATGGGTGATTATTTCGGGGTGGAAACCAGCCACTCCAATTCTGATTTTTGGAGATTACAGCAGCACTTGGGGCCACATAACAGAGTTTGGGGGCAGCCCATACATGGAGGAGTTGTACATGCCATGGAGACACATTGGAAAAGTGTTCTTCAACACTTATTTTTCTAATTTGTTTGCTTCATGCGCAGGTTTGAAGAGGAAATTACAACAGACTACACTCCTAACTTTTAGGAGAATGAAGCAGTCCAAGATATTGCAAAGGCTACTTCACTTGAGTGGCATGGGAGCACGGCTTTTGGAGTACCACACTTTTGGACACAAACACATGAGCTTGCTATTGCTTGAGGGCAAGCAATCTTGGGAAGGGAGGACTGTAATGTCCCCATTTTTGAAGACCCTTAGCCTATCATTCCCCGTGGGCTTTAGGGATGTTGCAAGGGGAAAATTATATTAAATAATTTTATAATATTGCCTGGAGAGTGATTTTAATCATTTGACATTATAAAGCAATATTTATTTAATTATTTAATATTTATGGAGCAAGTAATTATTTAATTAAATTCCCAAAATGCAAATTAAAAAGGGGAATTAATTAAATAATATTTAGGTGGCTTTTAAATATTAAAATCACCCTTTTTAAAAGGGGACGCCACACCTAGGGATAATAAACTGCTTTTATTTAATAATTTCCCTCTCCTAGGGATTTCAAATTTTGTGCCTCCTTGCTTATAAAAGGAGTGCTAGGATCATTGTTAGACTCATGTTATGATGATATTTATTTTATGCTCCATGCTTGGAGTTGGGATGCATGCCCATTAAAGCTCTCTCTCTCTCTCTCTCTCTCTCTCTCTTGCGTGGGAAGTTAGTAAGCTGGTTTGATCAATTGAAGTATTCTCTCTTGTTCCATTTGTTGAGTTATCTTGTGTTGAAGTATGTTCTTTGTATGATTTATGCTTGCAAGCATTGGCGACTTGTTTGGATAAGTGGCACATTTATTTGAGGAGGATATTTGGATGTTATTGATGATTGTTGGGTGTTTTATGATCTGATTTTTAATGCAGTAAACTTATTCTAACCCTAGCGACTGGGTTGAGGATTTTGGGGGCTGTTTTGGAGGGTTTTCGGCTGTCACAAAATTCAGATCTTTAGTTCTTTGGAAAGATCTTAATTTATAGAACAATCTGCATTTTATTTGGTGAAGAAATATTGAGTTTTGAGTGAGATATCAATTTTAGAATATTTCAGCTGTCTGCAGGCTTTTCTGGGTATGGTAAATTAATATTTATTTCAGATCTGCAGTTTGGGGTTGATTTAATATTGCATTTGATTATATAAATTAGGAGGAATAAGGATAAATTGATTTCATAATTTTTGGAGGAGTTTTTGTGCCCTAAAAGTGCTGGGCGACCTACTTTTTAGGTCAAAATTAGGGTTTCGGGTTGGCTGTGCGAAATCTGATTTTTGCATATTGTTCTTCATATTTTTGTGACCCAAAATCCAAAGTTTGAAGATTTTTGCATGAATGGTTAAGCGGGAATTAATTTTTGAAGTTTGCAGCAGTTGGGGTTTGGAAATTAATTATTTACAGTTGTGTGTGATCAGATTTGTGTTAATTCCTAACTTGTCCTAAAAGGGGATATTACACTTCCCCAACCATTTAGTTCTACAAGGACACACATTTCAGTATTTTATGCTTTTTATTCATCGATATTTTGCCAAGCATTCACTTTGAGACCGATGTCCAATGCACGAAAGAAGTATGCTGAATCTAAGCGTCACAACTATGCAACCTTGATTGATGCAATAAGGCTAAGAGAGATGTTTTCATAATTTTTGGAGTTGATTTGATGCCCTATTAATAAGATTCATTGGGCGACCTACTTTTTAAGTCAAAACACAGGGTTTCGGTTTGGCTACAGTCAGAAATCTGATTTTTGCATATTGTTCTTCATATTTTTAGTGAAGCTTATGCATTAGGTGTCAAAATTTGGAGCTCATTTGGACTTACTAGGAGCAACAAAGATATGAATTGCACTAAAAAGGTTCAACATAGCAGTTGGGGTTTGAAAATTTGGTTTATTTGCAGTCTGTGTACCTGATCCCTCATGATTCTCCGCCTATGAATCTCTCTAATGATGCTCCTAACTTGAAGGAGGGCATTGTAGCCAACAACTTCATTCAAAAGGTAAGTATCTACGAATTTTTTCATATTTTATGATTTATTATTCATCGATATTTTGCCAAGCATTTTCATAGATGACTCAAGTCCAAGCCTACGAATAGAGTAGCATACTGTTGAATCTGATTGCGTCACAATTCTTATGCAACCCTTGAGAAATAAGGAGAAGATGGCTTTCATAATTTTAGGAGTTGATTTGATGCCCTAAATGTGTATGGGCTTGACATCCTTGTTTATTCTTGCAAAATTAGGGTTTCGGGTATGGCTATGTGAAATCTGATTGCTTTGCTATCATTGTTCTTCATATTTTGTGGTCCATTAGTCCAAAATTTCAACCCCTATCCTGGACTCAGGCTCTAGCCAAAAATATGAATTTTTAAAATTTGCATGCAGTATGGGGTTCTAGATCCACGACTCATACACCTATTTACAGCTTGTGTGTTGATCCTAGAATGATTTCTATGAATATCCTAATCTATCATCCTAAGAAGAGAAAGAGGATTGCAGATACTAACCATCTTAGTTCTACGAATTTTTTCGTGATACCTACTCCTCGACCGCATTTTGTGATTCATCGATAATATGTGTGCCAAGCATTTTCATAGAGACCGAGTCCATTTGCACGAATTGAGGTATAGTACTGACACTCTGAGCATCACAACTATGCGCCTTATATCATAGGTTATAAGGTCCAATACCAATCTTCAGCGGAAATCTCAGATGCATATATTGTACATAGCTTCTCATTGATATGCTTGTTTCATAATGGTAGGCTGTAAGATCATTGACTGACTATTAACTTCTTCTATTCTAAACAATGGTAGTGTACTATACAGTTTGTAATGTCCCTTCCTACAGTCCATAAGATACAAACAAGGAATTCACAGCTTTTGGTAAATAGGTAAATGAAACTGTGGATTCTTGTAACAGCACATTTCAAGATCACCACCTATGAAACCCTAGCAACTTGTATTCTCCTTGATGATGAACCACAGGTAGGTGCATTCAAACACCCTCCAAATACGTTGAAAATCCCGAGTACAGTTTTTTCCCCAAAGCTACTATTTAATTAATAGAACAAACACCATAGCCATTTTAAGCCAAATATGATTGCGAAGATTTGTAATGAGTACTTGACTTTAAATTGATTCTGTCAGCAAAAATGCAATCCACAATTTATAGTGTTTGGGGATGAGGTCTCCAGAACCCCAACAAATGATGAAATCCTGTGGATATATCAACCTTATAAAATATGAGTCGTGTCAAATATCTGAATATGGTCTGGATAAGCATGACATTCGCCTAGAAAGTTGACCCAATCACACTATTATTGCAAATTATTTGGACTATCTGATATGGTGCATAATTATTTGGATTATGATACCCTATGAGATATAAATATCGACTCCAAGCCCTAGACTGCGAACCATCAAGATAGCCTAGGTCAACATATTTCTTCAATGGTGAAACTAACATTCGTTACAAGCAAACATCCATATATTCCAGTCAAAGACAACATTTCGTCCTCCAAGGAGACCACACTAATGTATTGTCGCCCCTTAGTCGATATGGACTAAATGCAACCAGCTCTAGAACCAAGTATATAACAAGTATATATGCCAAAGATGATCCAAAATGAGCCTATGTGACTCCCTTTATACCCTTATGGTGGAGCCAAAGGTCTGAGCTAGACAGCACGGAAACGCCCTAGGGGCCCCCGTACCAGGTACTGGTACGGGGTACGATACGCTGTGGGTATGGCTAGAAACGTACCCACAGGGACAGGGTACGGTTCGGGTACGGTTTTGCCATATCCGGACCGTAACCTATCCCTGTGGGTACATTTCCAGCCGTACCCGTTTTTTTTGCACGTCTTTTTTAACCCGAACTTTAACAAAACTTTTTTAAAAAAGCATTTTTTTTAATTTTAAAACTTTCTAAATCTAACCTAATCCTAAACTGCCCCTCCCCAAAACACTTATGTAAACACCCAATCCCTCTACTTTTTTCTCACACTCAATATTTGATATTTTGCTTGAGCTTGAAGGAGAGAGAGAAAGAGAGGTTCAAGGAGAAAGGAAGAGCTTGGAGGAGAGAAAAAGAGCTTGGAGAAGAGAGTGATTGAGCTTGAAGGAGGAAGAGAGAAGGAGAAGCAAGTCTACAAACATCAAGGAGGATTTTTCCAGGTATTTTACATGCATTTAGGCATTTTTTTAAATCTTTTGAGCAATGTTTTGTATATGAATATGATCAATATCATGAATGATGTGTTTCAAACACATCATTCATGATTATTGATCATGATCTAAATTTATTTTTAATATTTAATAATTTATTTATTTTACGGTTATTAAAATATAATATATTATTAATTTTTTCGTATTTTAAGTTTCATAGTGAAGTTTTATTTAATTAAACGTCTACCCTCTGTGTATGCTCTCACCTCGCACCATTTATGGTGAACTTGGTGATCAGAATCAAAGATTGACGTGTAGGACTAAGTGTTTATTTTTTTAGTTAGTTATGTGTTCATTTTATTTTTATTTTAAAGTTTTAAATTGAATTTGTTATAAATTTAAACATCTACCCTCTGTGTATGCTCTCACCTCACACCATTTATGGCGAACTTGGTGATCAGAATCAGAGAATGACATGTATGGGTCAACAAATTAATTTTCTAATTTGTATTTGTATTTCAATTTGTTGTTTTTAATTAAATTATTTTAATATTTAGCAATGTTTTAAAAAATATCTCTTATTGTAGATTATTGAATTAATCCTACAATCATGGCATCTAGTTCAGCTTCAGTGGGGGGAGAGGGGGGAAATGTTTCGGGTGGTTTGTCAGTCAAAATGGATCCTAATTATCCTTTATGGAGACATGTGGAAGTGATAGAGCTTGTTGCCGATGGTGGTGTTCGTGTTTGGACGTGTCCCCATTGTGAAGCCTCATTTAAATCCTCCTATACCCGTTTGAGAGCTCATTTGACTGCGGCATTGAGGACGAGTATTAGACCGTGTAGGAAGGTGGAAAAGAAACCATAGCCATATACCTAAAAGAGCAAGAGGATGCAAACATTGAAGCAACAAGAGCTCGCTCTAGAACTATTTCTTTACAGCAGAGGTCCATGGGAAAACCACCAACATCAACACCATCCTTTCATTGAGACTCGTGCTAAAACTATTCCAGATGATGACCCTTTTGATGCAGATACCTCAGGGCCATCAAGCAAGAGAACAAAAGGCCCATTAGAAAAAGCATTTAACATCAAGAAGAGGGATATTGCAGATGAATTAGTGTCTCGATGTATATTTGCATGTGGACTACCATTCAATGTCTTGAGATCACCTTATTGGCAGCAGATGGTGAAAGGCATTAATGCGGCACCACAGGGGTATACAAACCCTAATTTTAATAAGGTTCGCACTTCTCTTTTGGCAAAAGAAGTGCAACACATTCAGACATCTCTACAGTCAATTAGAGATTCTTGGACTGATTCAGAAGTCTCTATTATATCAGATGGATGGAAAGACTCCAGAAATAGACCTCTCATCAACATTATTGCAGTATGCCCTAAAGGGCCAATGTTTCTGAAGGCTGTTGATTGTGAGGGGGAAGTAAAAGATGCCCAATTCATTGCAAATATTCTCATTGAGGCTATTGAGTCAATGGGTCCGCAGAGGGTTGTCCAAGTCATCACGGACAACGTCAAAAATTGCAAGGCAGCGGGATTGATAATAGAGGGTAGGTATGAGCACATTTTTTGGACACCATGTGCAATACTCCCTGAATTTAATGATACAGAAGATTGAGAAAATTGCATGGATTGAGCAAATATACACGGAGGCAAACGAGATTCAGATGTTTGTCACCAACCATCACATGTCTCAAGCCATATTCAAAAAAATTTCAAAGTTGGAGCTGATGAAGGTAAAAGAACAATTCATTTTAAATTTAATATTTGATTTTAAATTTTCAAATCTATTTCAAATTGTGTTGTTATTGAATTGTTGATTTGTTTCCATTCTTTTTAAATTTTTAATAGGTTGCTAAGACTAGGTTTGCCTCTCACACACTCGTCGTGAGACGACTTGTGAAGGTGAGACGTGCTTTGAGCATGATGGTGATTGATAATGTTTAGACCATCTGGAGGCAATCTAACACAGAAAGGGCCCAAAAAATAAAATCATGGATCCTTGATGAGCATTGGTGGGGAAAAGTTGAATATCTGTTGAGTTTCACAGAGCCTATTTTGAGTATGATACGATTTGTTGACAAAGATAATGCTTGCATTGGAGAAATATATGATGGCATTGACTCCATGCTTGAAAAAATCCATGATATCATACAGGCCAAAGAGTAGGATCCTGAGGAAAAAATTTATAGTGAAGTTAAAAATGTGATCGTGAAAAGGTTGAACAAAATAACCACTCCATTGCATCTCCTTGCTTATGTTTCAAATCCCAAATACTACAGCAGTGAAATAGTTGGGAGAGCTGGTAGACAGCGACCATATGATGACCACGAAGTTGCAAATGGGACGAGATCAGCATTCAGGAGGTGGTTTCCTGATCCAGTTACATCACTTGCAGTCCGCCAGGAGATGTCGATGTTTGTAAATGGACAAGGTAGCATGGGAGAGATAGAGGCTATTTGTGACAAACCCACGATCCATCCAATCACGTGGTGGACTTGTCATGGCTATGATGCCAAGTTCTTACGACCAGTTCCGATCAAATTGCTCTCACAGGTATAAAGTTTGTAACTTGTTATTTGATATTTTAATTACCAATGGCAATTACGAATCAAAATTCAAAATGATATCATTCTTTTTTAATTAATAATTTATAATATTAATTATTAATACTTTGTTTTTTGTGACAGGTGGCTAGTAATTCTTCTGCAAAGCGCAACTGGAGTACTTATGGCTTCATCCACTCAACCAAACGCACCATGTTGGCATCGAAAAAGGCTGAATATCTAGTATACGTTCATTCCAACTTGCGCCTCTTAACCCACAAGACGCAAGAGTATACTAGTGGTCCTAACAAGTTTTGGGACCTCCAACCTGAAAACACAGACTTTGCAGCTTTTGCTACTTGTTTGGCCATGTTTCACTTCTTGGCATTGATGAGGAACTTCTAGGGAGCCCTTCACAAGGGTTCGAAAGTGGAGCTAATGGGAGTGGAGCTGCAAGTGGCATCCATGAAGATGATTTTTACGATAATCTAGATGATATGCTCTAAAAGTTGAGAACTTGAATGTATTATGTTATTTTCTATCATGTTTTGAACATTATGTCAGGACTAATTATGAATCAATACAAACTCAAGTCTCAATTCTCAAAGTATTGGAAATTTCAATTTTGTTTTCATGTTCTATGAATGATTTTAAGTTGTATAACTCTATGAGTATTAAATTTCATTAAGTATGCAATGTCTGAGAATTAAATTTCAATAAGTATGCAAATGCTTCTTTAAATTTATAATTTATATACATGTATATATAAATATATATATATATATATATAAAACGTACCATACCCAAGATTTTTAAAAATTTGCCATATCGGCGTACCGTACCCGTACCCGTATCCGTGCAGTCTAGGGTCTAAGGGGTGAATCACCCCAAGACCGACCTCTTTGGAAAGCTTGCTTTATTTTCTAATTTCATCTTGGGAGCTCTCTAACCCACCGACCTGCTTGGAAAGGCAAAACACAAAATAAAAGCATAAATATGAATAAAGAGAACTGGAATATAGCGCAAGTTCTTCCCTTGTTCAACTTCTTCTTGCCCACGAAAAGGAAGATGAACAAGAAGCCTTCAATTTATATTATTTCAAAAAAGGGTACATTACACACCTTTATATCAACCATTCTTCTAGCCTTGAGCTTTGAATTGATCACAAACATGGCCCTTGCCCACCTAATTGCTTATCACCTTCCAAACGCTCATTTTAGCTATCTACAATGACATTTGCACACATATCCTTTACAGTTGTTTGAACTTATCACACATACTCATAGGCATGTTACACCTCGATGTAGCATACTTGCCCACCTCTACATATTGATTATCTATGTCTGGCTATGGCACACATTGAGCTAACACAATCACGTCTATATAATGCCTATACATCCTACGACACTTGCATATACACTAACTATTACTCATTAGGGGCATGCAACTCTCATGAGTTTACCACGCTCCTTGAGATATGGCTTCGCCGTTTAGTCTTGCGCCTACATTGGGGAATACCATTTTCCCTCACTCTCCTAAGTCTACTTTGCTACTGCACATTGTGCACTCTATGCGTTGATGAATGTCGCTGACATTCCATGACCCTCCTATGCTTCTATTTAGGAACGTACCCCTTGTTCTTTCCTGATTGACTAATGTGTGCTTGCAACAATATTTCAAGAAAGAAAAAAAACATTAAAAATTTTAAAAATACAAAACGAGAACCTATGCGTAACTTGCCTTTATTGGTACACATGGTTACTTGATGTCATCATTGTATATATGGTGATTTACATATCCATGCTCTACGCGCATGTTTTTCACAAATATAGCGCAAGTTCTTCCCTTGTTCAACTTCTTCTTGCCCACAGAAAGGAAGATGAACAAGAAGCCTTCAATTTATATTATTTCGAAAAAGGGTACATTACACACCTTTATATCGACCATTCTTCTAGCCTTGAGCTTTGAATTGATCACAAACATGGCCCTTGCCCACCTAATTGCTTATCACCTTCCAAACGCTCATTCTAGCTATCTACAATAACATTCGCACAAATATCCTTTACAATAGTTTGACCTTATCACACATACTCGGAGGCATGTTACACCTCGATATAGCATACTTGCCCACCTCTACATATTGATTATCTATGTCTGGCTATGGCACACATTGAGCTAACACAATCACGTTTATACAATGCCTATACATCCTATGACACTTGCATATACACTAACTATTACTCATTACGGGCATGCACCTCTCATGAGTTTTCCACGCTCCTTGAGATATGGCTTCGCCGTTTAGTCTTGCGCCTACATTGGGGAATACCATTTTCCCTCTCCCTCCTAAGACTGCTTTGTTACTACACATTGTGCACTCTGCGTTGATGAATGTCGCTGACATTCCATGACCCTCCTATGCTTCTATTTAGGAACGTACCCCTTGGTCTTTCCTGATTGACTAATGTGTGCTTGTAACAATATTTCGAGAGAAAAAAAACATTGAAAATTTAAAAAATACAAAATGAGAACCTATGCACAAGTTGCCTTGATTAGTACACATGGTTAAATGATGTCATCATTGTATACATGGTGATTTATATATCCATGCTCTATGCGCATGCTTTTCACAATAAAATGAGTTGGATGTTGGACATAAAGGCTAGATATGAGATATGGACATACAGATACATGACCTTGCTCACATCAACCTTTCTACATGGGGGGCATGCCCATGTTTGGACATTAACCACCAGGTTATATATTTCTATGTTAGTCCTTCGACTTTATTGAGTTACTTAGAATGATTATACTGGCTTGCTCTTGTTCATACCTTGGAGTGTTATGGATATTGTATGTTGCTATATGACATGATGACATTGATAAATCGTGTAGAGTAACATTGTTTGCTTTGTGCCTACTTGTTGTGGATGACTATGACATTGATTATACACATTCATTGATGGCTTATATATCGTGTTATATTGATTATGTTTTATGCCTGAGTGTGTCGTGTTGTGAGATGTCATGTGTTAGTCATGTTGAAGGATCCTTCAATCCTAGCCACAAAGTTTATGTATTAGGTCAAAGTTGTGTCAGGTATATGTCATGTAGTGTATGCTTGTGTGTTTCTTGGTCATGATATGTGTAACTTATTTGTTATGATATTGTTTGTGTGCGCATATTTACATATATGCAAAACTACTTGACTATTACCATGTGCTCAATGTCATGATTTCCATCACACATAATTATATTGTGTGTTATCTATTGACTTTGCCATAATTTATATCATGCACCTATTGCGGTACTATTGTGTGCTTCATCGATATATCTAGTTGCTACTAACACTTGGCTCTAATTGATCATCACAATTATATCTTGCATGCTACTAACAAACTACAGCCATTTCCTTGGATTACATGTTTCATACGTGCTTGAATGATCAAATATTTTATGATGACATATTCAATCATGCTTATATATGTATTTGACATGATTATGATTTTTCTATACATCACATGGTGAGTTTAACTAATTTTTTTAGATGAGTGATTCGCAAGCTCCATCCCTCATATCAAAAGGGGGCATATAATGGGTGTGTTTTAGAGATGTAGGCCGTGTTAAACAAAGCATTCAACATTCTGAGGCAGATTATATGATTCAAATGGGTCAAATTAGGGCATATCAAGACACATTCTACATGATTTGAGGAACAATTGGGACATTTTATGATATGTTGAGAAACAGATGATGATATTCTATGAGGCGGATGATGACATTCTATATGATTTTGAGGAACAATTGAGGCATTTTATGACGTTATGAGACAAATGATGACATTCTATATGATTTTGAGGAACATTTGGGGCATTCAATATCACTTTAAGGAACAAATGGATCACTTGGGTCATGGATTTTACTCATGTATAGATTTTATTCTATGTTTAAGGATCAATGAGGAGTAAATGATATTGTGTTATGCTTTTTGATCTATATTTGTCTACAATAGATGATCCATTTTTTACGGATGTAATAAGGGGTCCCAGATTGAGGAGAAATCTAAACACCCTTGTTCAATTCTTTGGCCAAGAGGAGAACACGGATAAATCAAAATTTACCATATGAATCGGGTCATTTTGGACCCGTGGCATTTTCATTCTCCAATCAAGTTCAATAAATGGCAAAAATTCAATATTGTCAATGGTTCATATTATTTCAAATCTTTCGTTATGAGAAGACATTAATCTACACATGTTTTCTTGCATATTTTGCAAGGAGCAAATGGCACATTCCAGATAACACTTGACAACACATGTATGCATGCTAAAGAATCTAAGACTAATTAACAAGGAATTTAACACCAAGTAAACCCTACCTTAATTCTTTAATCAAATACATCAAGATAAAGCATGAAATAAAGCTAAGTAATTTGCACTCAACGTTAAAAACAATTAATGCAAACCTCCCTTCGCAATTGGATGCACTTTTGATATGTAGATATTTCCTTTTAAGCCGAACGCAAGCCACGCACGATTAAGGATGCTTGATAAAAGGAAGAGGTTTCCTCGAAATGGCACAAAAGCTATGTTTGAATCTTCTCTTGCTACCTTTAGCAAGTAAGCAGGTTTCTCAATTTGTTAAGCCTTCCTATAATTGAAATGCTCTTTTGAGTAATAGGTATCAATGTCTTACAAGGACATGGTGTAGATTGCTAGGAAGGTATCGGGTTGCTTTTATAGCTTTCCAATTTGGGAGAAGCCTACATGCTAGCGAAGTGGGATAATGGAGATGTAGAATTAGGAATGGATAAGCATGTTTAGAAGAGATTAATTAGAGATTAATGACCCATGGGAATTAGGGAAGGTTTAATTAATCAATTGAGATTAATTAATAGGCCATGTTTAGCTTGTAGAAGCTATTTGGAGGAGATGTACAGGGAAATTAGTAGAATTAAAAAGGTTTGAGAGCGGGATTTAATTAATAAGAGGGTTTATTAATTAAATACAAGATTGTGAAAGGGGTAATTAATTTATTGAAAGAGGATTTTAACTAACGAAGCAACGTTAATTGGCATCCAAGATAGAGGAAAATTAGTTAATTAGCGGAAGGTTGTTAATTATAGTGCAATGATGAGAAGACGACAATTAGTGCAATTTTAGTATTAAAATTGCACAGTGGAAATTAGGTGTCTACATTTGCCCCACTTTGACATGGTAGCGCGAGCGACACTATTTCAAAGATAGTGACAATTTTATTTTGTATGTCATATTGGTTCGCATACCATCATGTGTATTCATTTCTTAGCTCTTTCAAATTCAATATTGTTGATGGTTCATATTATTTCAAATCTTTCGTAATGAGAAGACATTAATCTCACGTGTTTTCTTGCAGATTTCGCATGGAGCAAATGGCACATTCTAGATAACACCTAACAACACCCAATATGATTATTACAAGTACCAAATTTATGTTATTCCTTTTAAATTAGCATTTTCAATACTAGATTTAAAAGGGGCATTTATAGACATCTAATTTTGGTGTTTAGCATTTTAGCAAAATCAACTTTGACATACTTTGACACACTTGAACAATTCACATATATTTGACTCTCGAGCACACTTCCTGCTATCATTTTGTATACCCATCGTCTTAGCCACCTCTATCTACAAATCATATCTATCTAGGATCAACCTAGTATAAACAGGAACACTCTTGAATCCTACACAGACATTCTCCACACTGAGAACCATGTTTTGCACTCCCAAGACACTACCCAGTACAGCACGATCATGTCAGTTATTGCACGGGTCATCGTCTACCAATAGTGTACAAAAGCTTTCAAAAACTTGTTTTGAAATTGAGAAATCTCCATTACATCATCCTAGCCGTGTTTCATGAATCGGTTGTGGCCGGAAATTAACGTAGAGTCATTGATATATACTAAACATCAATGAGGTCATTAGTCACCTTCTTCACCTCTTAAACACCCCTCACACTCTTTGAACACTCTCACTCCATTGAGGATTGTTATCAAAATTGTAAAAAAAATTGATCTCTTAAGGAGCAGTCCATAGAGCCAAATCTATAATCAAAGAGGTCAAAGTTGCATGATACCAAATGTCAAGGTCTATGTGAAGATCAATTCTTTAAGCACATGATTTTATACACACTTGCATAGAAGGGAGAACCATGTGAGGCTTGATTGTAGGTAGGAAACACTCATCATATCATCAAGGGTATGGTGAGATTGTTTGGCCCAAAACACTAAACTGTTTTGAAGGGTCCCTTGTGGTCTTTCAAGCTCAATTAGGGCTTGGACGAAGAACAGAGACGGGCTAAATCAAAGGTTCGAGTTCAAGTTCATGTTCAACGAGGATAAAGTTCTGTTCAAGATCACAAAGGGATAAAGTTCGAGAAAAAAAAAACATCTTTAAGTTCAAACAAATAACTTTTTCTATCATTTTTATTTTCTAAAAAATCCATAAATACATTAGAGAGGCAGATTGGAGAGAGTTTTTCGTCCTTTGTGTTCAGTTGGTATATGTGAAAACAATGCAAAATCATGTGAAAAACTCCCCATGCAAAAAATAATGGATAAAATTTGAGTTCATGTTCGACAAGAATAAAGTTCAGCGAAATTCAAACTTTTCGATAAAATTTGGCATACCTTGTGACATAGGAAACAGGTACCATAGCACAGGATCGAAGAACTCCCAAATATCCAAAAGCGGGTTATAGGCAGAAACGAAGTTCACCCAAAAATTGTAGACCCCCAAACATTTCCCAACTACTGTTCGTGAAGTCCAACAATGTCAGTCTGTCGCAAGGGTCCGATTCTGCCGGTCATGTCCAAACAACCTATGAGCCCTTGTTCTCAGTCTTAGCACCTAACGAAGCATTTCCATATCATTTAAAACACCCATGGCACTTTTTTTGAGTGACAAGCAATAAGAATCAGTTAAGTAACCCATCTTCCTATTGTTTTGTCATTTCTAAATCGAGTAATCGTAACATCCACTTGACTTAACAAATATAGATTATTGTATTCGATGCCCTTATTTTTATAGTTTGCATTTATCCGTGATTTAATTACATGGTGTGCCATTGTATGCAAAATAGTTAAAATTGAGGGATAGCAACAAGGTAGCTGTAACTGTCTGCATCAGAAAATCAGGTGCATTCTCTCTCCAGGACATGACTATTTGTTGAATTTCATAATTATGTGATTTAAGTTTTTTTTTCTGTGGGATGTGCCCTTTGATACTTTTGATGGTGGTGGGTTTCTCCCATTTTCTGCCCAATGTGACTTTTCATAATTTTCAGTTTGTGTGATCACTGCGACTTAAGGGGTGTGCTACCTTTCCACCGCTTTCTTGATTATTTTTCATTTTTAGTAATATAAGGCCAGATTTCAATGAAAAAGGTAAATACAAAGTATGTGCCCTGGGTTCAACAGCAAGTAGGGCCACAGTTCCACTGTGGTGTTTTGAATAATTATAGTGCAATTGCTGCCATCTTCTCAGAAACTTTCCTCCCTCATTTACAGTGTTTCCGAATGGTTTAAGGAATTTGTAACTCAATTTAACACAATTATTTAAAACTTCGTATGTACTGTTTTGAAACATTCTAGGGCATTTACATAAACGTCTTCAAAAACCCTTCCACCCTCGTTCACAGTAAACAATTACTGTATTTTTTCATATACCTTTCATTTCCTAAATCTGCAGTCAGAATCCAGTTAACAGGACATTTGCTTTGTCTGCACCGTTTTGAAACATTCTATGGAGTTTACATAAACTTCTTCAAAAACCCTTCCACCCTCCTTCACAGTAAGCAATTACTGTATTTATTCACGTACCCTTTCGTTTCCTAAATTTGCTATCAGAATCCAGTTAACATGACATTTTGAGAAAAAAATGTTAAAATTAAGCACAAAAACGAACGGCAGGTCAAAATTACAATTCTCAAGATTGCAAGAAACCGTTAAAACCCAAAAACTTTTACAAAAAAGGAATGGAACATAGAAAATAATAATAATACTTACTTCATCAACATATTCGTCGAGATAAGAATGAACAAAAGACTGCGCAAATAAAACGCAGGGCTCCGGGCGTCCCATTTGGTCGAATACTTTTTATTTCGGTTTTTTCCGACAGATTTGCCTCCTTTCAAAATAAAAAATTTCAAGCAGAAGAAGCTTCCGCTGTTCAGACAGGTGGCATAATCATAGCAAATTTAAATGGTGGATCTTGCGCTAGATTTATCGGGTGATGGAAAAGACCACAGTTCCAGTGTTAAACACCCTGCACATTTATATGCGACTGCAACCGCCGCAAACATGTTGCTTCGTTCGTTACTTGATTTAACCCCAATAATTATGGGGAGCTCGACATTTTATATGGTATGACAATTTTATTTTGTATGGCATATTGGTTCGCATACCATCATGTGTATTCATTCCTTAGCTCTTTCAAATTCAATATTGTTGATGGTTCATATTATTTCAAATCTTTCGTAATGAGAAGACATTAATCTACACGTGTTTTCTTGCAGATTTTGCATGAAGCAAATGGCACATTCTAGATAACACCTGACAGCACCCAATACGATTATTACAAGTACCAAATTTATGTTATTCCTTTTAAATTAGCATTTTCAATACTAGATTTAGAAGGGGCATTTATAGACATCTAATTTTGGTGTTTAGCATTTTAGCAAAATCAACTTTGACATACTTTGACACACTTGAACAATTCACATATATTTGACTCTCGAGCACACTTCCTGCTATCATTTTGTATACCCATTGTCTTAGCCACCTCTATCTACAAATCATATCTATCTAGGATCAACCTAGTATAAACAGGAACACTCTTGAATCCTACACATTCTCCACACTGAGAACCATGTTTTGCACTCCCAAGACACTACCTAGTAAAGCACGATCATGTCAGTTATTGCACGGGTCATCGTCTACCAATAGTGTACAAAAGCTTTCAAAGACTTGTTTTGAAATTGAGAAATCTCCATTAGATCATCCTAGCCATGTTTCATGAATCAGTTGTGGCTGGAAATTAACGTAGAGTCACCGATATATACTAAACATCAATGAGGTCATTACTCACCTTCTTCACCTCTTAAACACCCCTCACACTCTTTGAACACTCTCACTACATTGAGGATTGTTATCAAAATTGTAAAAAAAATTGATCTCTTAAGGAGCAGTCCATAGAGCCAAATCTAAAATCAAAGAGGTCAAAGTTGCATGATACCAAATGTCAAGGTCTATGTGAAGATCAATTCTTTAAGCACATGAGTTTATACACACTCGCATAGAAGGGAGAACCATGTGAGGCTTGATTGTAGGTAGGAAACACTCATCATATCATCAAGGGTATGGTGAGATTGTTTGGCCCAAAACACTAAACTGTTTTGAAGGGTCCCTTGTGGTCTTTCAAGCTCAAATAGGGCTTGGACGAAGAATAGAGACGGGCTAAATCAAAGGTTCGAGTTCAAGTTCATGTTCAACGAGGATAAAGTTCTGTTCAAGATCACAAAGGGATAAAGTTCGAGGAAAAAAAACATCTTTAAGTTCAAACAAATAACTTTTTCTATCATTTTTATTTTCTAAAAAATCCATAAATATGTTAGAGAGGCAGATTGGAGAGAGTTTTTCGTCCTTTGTGTTCAGTTGGTATATGTGAAAACAATGCAAAATCGTGTGAAAAACTCCCCATGCAAAAAATAATGGATAAAGTTTGAGTTCATGTTCGACAAGAATAAAGTTCAGCGAAATTCAAACTTTTTGATAAAATTTGGCATACCTTGTGACATAGGAAACAGGTACCATAGCACAGGATCGAAGAACTCCCAAATATCCAAAAGTAGGTTATAGGCAGAAACGAAGTTCACCCAAAAATTGTAGGCCCCCAAACATTTCCCAACTACTGTTGGTGAAGTCCAACAATGTCAGTCTGTCACAAGGGTCCGATTCTGCCGGTCATGTCCAAACAACCTATGAGCCCTTGTTCTCAGTCTTAGCACCTAACGAAGCATTTCCATATCATTTAAAACACCCATGGCACTTTGTTTGAGTGACAAGCCATAAGAATCAGTTAAGTAACCCATCTTCCTATTGTTTTGTCATTTCTAAATTGAGTAAACGCAACATCCACTTGACTTAACAAATATAGATTATTGTATTCGATGCCCTTATTTTTATAGTTTGCATTTATCCGTGATTTAATTACATGGTATGCCATTGTATGCAAAATAGTTAAAATTGAGGGATAGCAACAAGGTAGCTGTAACTGTCTGCATCAGAAAATCAGGTGCATTCTCTCTCCAGGACACGACTATTTGTTGAATTTCATAATTATGTGATTTAAGTTTTTTTGTGTTTGGGATGTGCCCTTTGATACTTTTGATGGTGATGGGTTTCTCCCATTTTCTGCCCAATGTGACTTTTCATAATTTTCAGTTTGTGTGATCACTGCGACTTAAGGGGTGTGCTACCTTTCCACCGCTTTCTTGATTATTTTTCATTTTTAGTAATATAAGGCCAGATTTCAATGACAAAGGTAAACACAAAGTATGTGCCCTGGGTTCAACAGCAAGTAGGGCCACAGTTCCACTGTGGTGTTTTGAATAATTATAGTGCAAATGCTGCCATCTTCTCAGAAACTTTCCACCCTCATTTACAGTGTTTCCTAATGGTTTAAGGAATTTGTAACTCAATTTAACACAATTATTTAAAACTTCGTATGTACCGTTTTGAATCATTCTAGGGCATTTACATAAACGTCTTCAAAAACCCTTCCACCCTCGTTCACAGTAAACAATTACTGTATTTTTTCATATACCTTTCATTTCCTAAATTTGCAATCAGAATCCAGTTAACAGGACATTTGCTTTGTCTGCACCGTTTTGAAACATTCTATGGAGTTTACATAAACTTCTTCAAAAACCCTTCCACCCTCCTTCACAGTAAGCAATTACTGTATTTATTCACGTACCCTTTCGTTTCCTAAATTTGCTATCAGAATCCAGTTAACATGACATTTTGAGAAAAAAATGTTAAAATTAAGCACAAAAACGAACGGCAGGTCAAAATTACAATTCTCAAGATTGCAAGAAACCGTTAAAACCCAAAAACTTTTACAAAAAAGGAATGGAACATAGAAAATAATAATAATACTTACTTCATCAACATATTCGTCGAGATGAGAATGAACAAAAGACTGCGCAAATAAAACGCAGGGCTCCGGGCGTCCCATTTGGTCGAATACTTTTTATTTCGGTTTTTTCCGCTGTTCAGACAGGCGGCATATTCATAGCAAATTTAAATGGTGGATCTTGCGCTAGATTTATCGGGTGATGGAAAAGACCACAGTTCCAGTGTTAAACACCCTGCACATTTATATGCGACTGCAACCGCCGCAAACATGTTGCTTCGTTCGTTACTTGATTTAACCCAAATAATTATGGGGAGCTCGACATTTTATATGGCTATGAGGTGTGCTGATTTTACTTCTCGCCTATGTTGGCTATCATTTTTTTAATTAAATTGGGCTCTCTTCAACGGGTTGGAGCATCATTGGCGAGGGTGAGGTTGTGTTCCATAATATTGTTGTATAGATGATTTTGATGGAATGGATTTAGAGAGTTGTAAAATGAAATGAAATGAAAAAATTTAATGATGTCCACCAGACTGAAGAGTCTATGGGACCAAATGAAACTGATATATTAAGTAATTTTCAGACTCTTTGTCATATCAGCTCTTCTACTATGAATCTTGAGCACTAAACTAGCGATTTTTTGAAGTTTTGTTTCTGCAAATAACCCATTTAAGTTGTCCACTTTTAATTTGTTTTCGTATTGGATACGGATATCATCATATGATGAACACTCCATAACGAAATGTCATTTTGTTTCAACAACCCCTTTGCTACAAAAAAGACAAATTCTCCTTTCCCATATCCTATTTGGGAATAGTCCATCTATCGGTTTCTAAAACGAAGATGATGTGATCCGGTCCTCAACTAAACCACTAAAATCCTTGCCTTACTTTTGATAACTGCCCCAAGATAAGCTTTTTCATCATGCTCCCAAGTGGGGTTGAATTCTTTGATATAATGTGCTTTCTTACAACCCATCTGTTCTATCCACACGGCAGTCCTAAACTTCTCCATCACATAATTTTTTATTTCCTTGTTGTTGTCAGGACACTCCTGAAAATTGATGCCCCATTTGTTCATCCATTTGTTGTTCTATTTCATCCAAGTTTTCTTTCTGTGCTTTAGATTATCCTCTGTAACCATTTTGGGCCAGCGAAGATCGTTCATGCTTTCAAAAATTTTCAAATAGCTTATCAGTCGAGTTATTGTCGATGCTTCCATCAGGAAGGTACCCGCTTCAACTAACAAAATCTCATAAGGAACTGTTGATTTAACTTTAAGAGTGCTTGTGATTAGATGTTTATGGATTCTTTCTAATTTTCATCATCCATGTTTTAACATGTTGCTTCCCCAAACCTCGCAACCATAAAGAGCAACTGGAGTAACCAACAAACCAAAGAGGGTTTTCTTAGTTTTCCAGTCCCAAAGCTCAGCTTCCCTATACCTATTTTGAAGTAGGTAAGATGCTTTCCAACCTCCCTAAATCATTTTTGCTCTGCAAGTCTCCCAGTTCATCTTGTTGTCAAAATCAGTCCCAAGATATTTATATTCTGTAACAATTTCCAATGTACTCCCCTTAAAAAGAAAGTTAAATTGTCTCTCTTTTCTTTTCAGGGAAAAAATCATGATTTTTGTTTTGCTAATGTTCACCTTGCATCCCGACTTCCTGGCAAAATAATTCTAAAGCTTTTAGATGCTCCCTCAATCCTTGAGCTGATGCTGAACTTAAGATAAGATCATCGGCATATAAGATTAACTTCACCACATACTCAGCCATCTGAACACCCTCTCCTTCAGTTTTAAGTAACCACTATTCACTCTTATCAATGTATAAACCAAACAAAGTGGGAGATAGAGAGCAACCTTGTTTGACCTCAATGTCACTACCAAAACATTCAGACATACCTTCTCTAGTTGTAATAAGTGTAATTGAATGAAATATATAAGTGTAAATAGAGATTGTACATGAAATGTAGAATGGAAATATCGAATGGGATATTTTGAAGGAGTCAAATTTGAGGGAGAGAAACAATAGCAGAGGAAGAGAGGTGAAGATTTCGTGCATGCTCTTCCAGGATGGAGAAGTTGGAATGTTGGACCATCCACTTGCCGATTAGACCAAAACCCATAGGTGTCTAGTCGCCGCTACAATCGTCAGACTTAGAGATCTACGAGATGTGGAAAATCCATGGAAAGGATATCTCACGGGGAGCTTTGGATCAACACTTGCGGTAACAATCTCTCCATATTAACGTAACGGGAGTGAGTTTTGAATTCGAGACTCTTTTTCGCTATAGAAACCATAGGGAGGAGCTCCTACCATTGACGTTCCAGACCATGGAAGCTCATAGGTGTTGACTTCATCAGGTAGAATCGCACTGAGTTGACATGGACCTTCGAGAGGCGGATCCTCCTTGTCACGTGAACTCAAACCGCAGATTGGGTAGGACACCATATTCAAAGCATGATTGGATAGCATCACTGGGCTCTCTAGACTGGATCTCTCTATTTCCTGAAACTTCTACCATCTAATTCCCTCCCCCAGGCTACCTCTGACCACAGCTCAACTCCTGCTCAGTGCAAATCACAATCTTGAATAATCAAGAACCCTCCCTATCAGGTTCGTAGCTTGCCTGGCTTGAGAATAATCACCTAAACCCTCTTGTTGCCAAATGGTGGAATATCAGATATTGATTTGTCACTGAAGCATGTTATATATTTCGTCCAGCAAGCATCAAAGAAATTAAAAAACAGCTCAAAATTTGGAAGTCTACGGTCTTTGGCAACATCAAGCTCCGCAAGCTAGAAGCTATCACAGGATTGTGAGCTAGAAGTCTCTGCTCAAATTTGAACATTGAGGTGAGATTCGATCACCTTCACCAAAAAGATTACCTGGGCCTCCTCAGTGATTAAGCCACAACACGCTTCAAGAAGCTTTTGTTCCTATTGGAGGCAACGTTCATCGAGATTTTTGGCTCAATGCTAGGGGGATCGTAACACCAAATTCTTTCACATCACTACCTCTAAGCATAAGAGTCAGAGCACAAGATCTTAGAGAGGTGGTGTAACATCCTCGGGTACCCATGTTAACATCTGAGGCTGATTATTTCCAATGAGCTTGTCAATCCTTGGGAAAAATTACTAACCTAGATCCAGGTCGATCATCCTCCTGGGTCGTGATAGTGCAATCAATGGTTATCCTCTGAATGCTCCAACATATCTTCCTAGCTATTGTGAATCTGGAGCACAGAAAGCAATAATTCCCTGCATGCAACACAGATTCCTTGCTACGGAGGAAATTCACAAAGAGGTCTTCGCCAAATGAAAAGGGTACAAAGCTCCGGGTCCGGATTGTTTTCCTGGACTGCTTTCTTCCAAGTGTTCTGGGAGAGCATCTCGAAGCAGGATCTCTTCAAATGCGTCTTAATGAGTTCCAGATCAGTAACATGCCTTCTAAAAGAATGGTAATACCACCTTCATAGAAACTTTGCCCCATTAAGTGCAGTCAGCTCAACTGAGATGTCATCCAACTTTAGGCCAATCAGTTTATGCAACATCGCTTACAAAATTATCACTAAGATGCTGGCTTCCAGGCTTACACCCCTAATCGAATGTCCCGCATCTCGCAAAACCAGAATGACTTCGGCATTAATGAGCGGCTCATCCAAGGCCTCAATGATCATGTACGGTACTTATGAGACTGAATATTCCACTCGGCCTATCACTTGAAATCCCCTGGAATGATCCTAAAGCTTGATATGCAAAAAGTGTTATGACCCGAACTCATAGACTGCACCACCTTCGTTATAATTAGGGTCTTGGAAAAATATGGTTTCGATAAAAGATGGTGCAATTGGGTCTTCTCTTGTATTGTGACTCCTTGCTTCTCTATTCTTATTAATGGCATTCCAGCAGGATTCTTCAAAAGCAACAGAGGTATTAGGCAAAATGACCCCCTGTCACCCTTTCTTTTTGTTCTAATGGCGGACTCCCTCAGCAGAGCCCTGGAGGCAGCTAAAAGTCAGTTTGTCATTTCGGGTCTAAAAATCACCTCCAGCTTCCCTTATGCCACTCATAGCCAATTTTTTGATGACACATTGTTGTTAAGTGCTTGCCTCTGTGATTAAAGCACGGGCTCTTGTGGATATCCTATCTCTTTATCAAGTAGCTTCTCAGCAAATAATCAACTTCAACAAGAGCAACATCTCCTTCATCAACACTGCTCCTAGGACCCATAGAAAGATTGCTGATATTTTTGGATGCAATATTGTGGACCTCCCTCGCCTCATATCTGGGCACCCCCCCTCTTCCATGGTAAGCAATCTAAAAATCATCTGGAATCCAGTCATTGAAAGATATAAAAAAAAGCTCGCTTCCTGGAAAGGGGCTCTGCTCAGTCAGGCTGGCAAACTCCAATTGGTTTAAGCCACCCTCCAAAGTATTCCTACTTACTTCATGTCCCTTCTCAAAGTTCCCAACTCAGTGAAGGAGGTGGTTGAAAAAATCCAAAAGCACTTCCTATGGTCGGGGGCGGAAGAAAGATAGAGGATCCATCTTGTCTCTTGGAAGGAAGTGTGTAAACCAACCTCTCATGGTGGACTCAGATTAAGAAGGATGGCTAACACGAATGTAGCCCTCCTGGCCAAACTAGGTTGGGATGTCGCTAAAGGTAACTCTCATTGGGCTCAGCTTCTCAGAGCTAAGTACCTTGCTAATAATGAAGATTTCCTCACCTCAAATCCAATTCAAGGTTTGGCCATTTGGAATTATGTTATTAGTTCCCTCCCCATTATTTGGGCTGGCACTAAATGGAGATTTGGAAATGGTAGACTTATTGACTTCGGGCGGGATCATTGGGTTGGGGTCGAGCCGCTTGATCGCAATCCCTCATGGGATCCTGTGAAAAGAAGCCTCGTTAATAAGCAAGGGAAGGTTAGTTTCAGGCTATTGGAAGGTGGTGAATTCCATTCCCTCCTAGAATATTTAGGTTTGGGATGCTATAAGTGATCAGCAGAGCATGCTCCTGACTTCACTTAGAAACGTATGATCTCATCCATCTATATCCCCTTCTCCCAGCCTGAAGATGAGCTAATTTGGCCCCTCTTCCTCATCTGGCTCTTTCTCGGTTAAGGATGCTTACCTTTCAATGCATTGTACTGACTCTGGTCCTCCCCTAACCAAATTCTGGCCGAAGGAGATCATCCCCAAAATTAGGTTTTTTTCTTGGATCTCCTCTAAGAATGCTTTCCTCTCTGGAGAAAATCTGAAAAGGAGGGGTTTCTCTCTTCCCACTAGATGTGTGCTTTGTACTAAGGAGGTGGAATCCTCTTCCCATCTTTTGATCCACTGTCCCTTTTCGCAAGTTATCTGGCATTGGTTCTTATCACGGATGGGTGTGTTCTGGACCTTCCTTGAGTCCATTCAGGACACCCTCTCTCAACGAAGCTCCCCCTTCACTCACCCAGCCCTGTTCTTGGCCTGGAAACTTCTCCTCTTGCATGGCGTATGGGGCATCTGGAAAGAAAGGAATAGAAGAATCTTCAAAGACCAGAGTCTTGAACTTGATCGGGTGGCTACCCAGATAGCTCTAACTTTCCAGGATAATCTCAACTCTCACCTCTGGTCCAAATATCAAAAAAAGATCCAAATTTGTAACTCTTGAGAGTGGCAGCGGCTGTTGGCTATTCTTCATGTAAGTAAAGCCACTTCCTCTAATCGAGGTTTAGTGCAATGGCTTCCTCCCTCTTCTAGGCTGGAGAAAACTTAATACGGATGGGGCCTCGAAAGGCAATCCTGGTAAATCAGGTGGAGGAGCCATTCTTTGTTTCTCCTCTGGTTCCATCATTGTTGCATCTGCACATAATCTTAACTATGGCACCAACCATCATGCTGAAGCCATAGCCATCCTCAAAGGCCTTGAGCTAGATATCAAATTTGGCGAAGATCCTCTCCAAGTTGAAAGTGATTCCCTCAACATCATCAATCTCCTATAGTCTGCTGATACTGGTCAATGGTCAATCCAAAATATCATAGCCAATATCAAAATCCTTCAAAGGAATTTCCTGTAAATTCAGTTCCAGCACGTCCTCCGGGAGGGGAACAAAGCGGCGGACCACTTAGCTAACATTGGAGTTCTCCTTGAGAGTCAACAAAGCTGGACAGACAACTTCTCGGCTGATCTCTTCCAAATTACTCAGAATGACCTATCCCAATGTTAACTGGTGGAAGGGTGAGCTGATATGGATTTCAGCAACGCCTTTATGGCCTCCTCAAAAGGCGATGGTAATAATGCTTCATTTATTATGAAAAGACCTTTGGCGCTGAATCATTTGAAGAGTGAGATGTGTTATGATGTGGAGGATTTCTGCACACATGGTGTAATTACTCCCCTTAATCATATGATGAACTGGTGGGAGGGTAATGATGGTGAAGCCGATGGCTCCATGCCCTGGGCAGGCTTTTAAGGACCTCCAACATTCTCTCTTTTGCACTCTTTCCAAATCTCTCAACAATATGGGTGGCCAATTAAACCGAATTGAGCCTGCTTCCTGTGACATGGTTGAAGAAGATGAGGAGGTCTAGAACATTTTATTAGAAAATGGTATCACTACTTTCCTTGAGAGAATGGCGGGCTACTCGGCCCTGGTCTCGTACGCTGTTATGGCTTCCTAGTCGAAGGGGCATGTCCAGATTGGTAACACGTGTTTTACTATCTCCACCAATGCTATCGCTGATGCCACGGGTCTTCTGACTGTCGGTGATATATATTTTAAGCACTCACTGCATGTTGAAATGCAGGATTTCATCGCTCCAAGGGACAAACCGATCAAATATCTCTTTGGGTACACTCGCGATTCCTTGCCTCCCCCATGGAACAGAGTTACTGAAGTCATCATGCATTATTTCACCATTGACGACCGCTATCATCTGGTCTACGGCCCTCATTTCTTCATCCTTTCTCATCTGCGTTGCGGAAAAAAGATTAATCAGATGGCTTTCCTCTATCAATCTTTAGAGCACTTTGTTCAGCTGGCACGTGACAGGGAAGGGGCTATCCTTCATCAGGGCTTACTATACTTGTTTTTTTCTGATGCTGCTTCGCATGCCAACTTAGTATGCTTTCCCCCCAAAACTGGTCGCCGTCATCATTCTCCCTCGCCTTCCCCCTATCCCTCCTCCATCTTCCTTCACTCTTCTAGACGCCGCCGTCGCTTACACCTTTCTTCTAGACTTTGACTCGGATGTCGTCATTCTTAGCCCTCCTCACGTTGTTTCCAAGCCTTCTGCTCCCCTTGTTTTCCCCCCACTCCTTTCGTGCATATTGTTAGAAGGAACTAACACTAGTTTTAAAGCAGTCTCCCCGGTCTCCAGCCTCGATACTTCTCTTGCTGATGACATTTTGGGCCTCGCCAAGCTCTATCTTGACTCCCCAGCCTCAGAGCAAATGGAGACAAACCAGCCTGTGGACGACCCCACTTCTTAGACTGTTGGAGACATTTCGTGCTTCGCTGACAACGAACCTCTTGCTGACACTCTAAAATCTTCTCACAAATTTGGATTCAATTCCTGTTGATCCTATGGTTGCTGACTCCCAGAGGGATGAACGCAGAGTCAAATTGGTGTCCTCTATTTTAAACAAGCTCCAATGTGCCTTCAGCACCCTAAAGGCCTGGGAGGTCTTCACCGATTCTACCAAGAGCGTCATTGCCAAATATTGCTCGGTAAGCTCATCACCCTTATGGAACAGCTAGCGGAGGATTCAGGATCTCCCAGAGCTAGAAATGTTGTTACTGAGTTGCAAAAGCTCTTATGATGTTCTCCTCTTTTCTTTTGCTATCTTTTTCGTTTTCCTTTTTTTTGGAATCTCCTAGGGTACTTTTCTGCTATGAACTATTTTGCTAATTCTGGCCTGAAGGGATTTTTTATATAAGGTTGTGGGACCTTCTAAAACCTTCTTTTTACCCTATATATTCCAAAAAATAATGCCTTTGCAATAATCTTTTCTCCCTACTGCTACTTTTGCCAAAACCTTTTTAACATTTCCTTACTTTCAGAAAGAATCAACACATCTTTTTTTGTCTCTATAACGATTTTCCTACAAGTCTATAAGGCCTTTAACCAAGTTAATGTCTTTATTTGAGGTATCAACATTAAGTGTCAGAAAACCACTTGATCTTGAATTTAACAGAATAATAGAGGTAATCAACTCAATTGTGTCTTTTATAGTTGTATCCTAGTCTAGAGTCTCGTGTTTATCACAAGTGGTGGTTATATTTGGGAAATTCACCTTGTATGAAACCTATTTTAATACATATGAAGCACCTAATGTCTCAAGGCCTTCTTCATCTACTTTATTATTTTTCAGGGAATTTGAAACCATCATTACCTCAAGACCACCTTTATCTTCTTGGGTGCTTAAAATTATAAAAAGGTTAAGGTTTACCCCAACTTGAGCTTGGACTTTCTCATTCCCTTTGGGGAAAGGATTAAGGTCTCGCTTTCCCTTCTTGTCAACTTCATGGAATTCCTCTTTTTCAAAAAAAAAATCCAACAATCACTTTTAAGGCACAATCTCAGGTCAGATGATCATGTGAATGACATAACAAACATTAAATGGGAAGGTTTTCATAATCCACATGTTGCTCAAACATATCCCCTTATATGGATTTTAACCAAATCCTTGTAGGTAAGGGTGTACTTAAACCCATTTGGGTGAATACCTTAGCATAAGCAATATGTTTCTTGTATGTTTCTAAAAAATACAAATCATCTCCTTAGGGGAGCTCCCAAGTTTTGAAAAAATGGAATCAAACCAAAAATATGCAGAAAAGTTAAATAACCTTACCCAAACTAGTGTAAACTTCATATCCTTCTGTGAAAATTCTAAACAAGGACACTAAATAGCCATAAAAAACCTTATTTACCAAAATTTTAAGAACTTATTTACATAAATTAGTGATATTTATTAAAAAAAGTAGGTCTTTATCTCTTTTTTTTGTATTGCAAATGCATTATTAAGTTTTTTGTGTGGTGCACGTAAGTACTTTGTGAACTTGTTAAATGAGTGCATAAATGATATTCATCGAAAGGGAGTGGTAGTTTGAGGTCCTGAAGGACCTCAATCAAAAGGATTGTTAAACTAAGAACCATCATACATGAGTTATATAATCAAATCAATAGATGGATTTTTCCATAAACTTCTTAGGAACAAATAATTTGCAGGCAATGAAAGTATAATTGACTAATAACATTAAACATACTTTATAATGCCATAGACTACTTCTATGCCTTGTTTTAACCTAAATTGGTTAATATATCTCTAGGGGTAGTAACTGATGGTAGATTATCCTAATCAATTATTTTCCAAGGCTAATTGCAGAAATATCAAGAATAACCATTAAGTAATGATAAACAACAATAGATAAAGAACTTGCAATAAGAGGGAGAAGATGACTTGACTAATATCATGCTCTGTATAATTATCTGGGTTGGTCTGATGACTGAAATAGGCTGAAAATGATTTGATCTAAATGTCTCTAAAAATGTGTCCTATGGAGGTGCTTGAACCAAAGTGGATGGGATGAGCCAAAGCGTACCCCCATTATGGGCCTTTCTATACTTTCACATCCCTCTGTACTTTCACCTCCTGTAACTTTTTGGGTTTGTATAATGTTTCTCGATTTGATCCTTTATGAGATTTGGACCTTTGATGATGTGTGATGTTTAATGTGTAGTTGATTCAATCTTCAATACCATAAATGGTGAGGAAGTCCTACAAAACAAACATTATGGGTGCTATGGGCACCCCTGTGCACCGTCGACGTTGTCACTACTCCGAAGAGGGCTCAAACCGCACATCATTATCTCTTAACCTGTGATATCTAGAATGTATATAACCAAATAAATAACCATGATCCTACAAGAATGAGATTGTAGTTGCACCTTCACCTAAGCTTAACTTGGAATGATGATTTATTTCTTTTATTTACATATCTGAGTGGATGACTGCCCTAGAATGAGTATGTAGAGTATATGGAGCTCAAGGGAGTCTTGGAATGGCTTTGTTTGTGCTTTTTCTTAGTGTATACTCATTAGGATATTTGGGTGTTAAGTGTGTGTGATCTCCTCATTTGATAATGGGAAAATAACTAGCTTATATATGTGTTATGAATATGGAAAGCTTAGATAAGGTCGACTAGAAGTGACCCAAAGGAATTGGAATTGAGAAAAGTTTCGTTGGAGGAAAAGGGACCAAAGCGGATAGGAAGGGCCATAGCATAAGGATGCTATGGACCGTTTTGGGCCCTTTGGTTTGAGATGCATGAGCAAAAGCTTTGAAAATTGGGATTGTATTGCATGAAGGTTTAGCTCGATTCTATGGACTAATATGACCATTGTGTAAACAAATGAGTCGTGTGTTTCAACAATAATGAATGGGATATAGCTAGGGATAACATGATTGACTAAGTTGGACAAGTGTGGACTAGTGTAAATGCATTGTACAATTTTTGTTATTGTAAGACATGAATTACCAAAATGAGTGTCTACATTTGCCCCCTTTAAGTATGAAATTGAAATTTGTGTTCTCAAGGGAAAGTTTACTTGAGTGTGTAGACACACTTTGTCTTCACTCATGGTTCCTTGTGCTTGTGCTAGGAATTTTTCTTTGTTCCAATTGTATTTATTTTTCTAATATGCATACATGTAGAGAAAAGAGTGTAGTCAATGTCCATAGTATAGGCAATCAAACTTTAACATGAAAAAATTGGACTTAGTATGAAAATAACAATACTTAAATAAAATAAAATAAAAAGAAAGAGTACACTTGATTGTTTTACGAGAGAGGGGGAGAGATTACTCCCACTACCATTTGTGTGGAGATTTGGTGAACATTGTATTGGAGCTAGTTGGAAGGACTTAAGGGTGATCAATCCCCAAGCGGAATGTGTCAAAGAAAATACAAAGAAGTGTAAATTCACCTTGCATGGTGAAGAGAACTGTATGGGGAGCATTTTTTTTTGCATCCCTCCACAAAAATATGAGCAATGGGATGTCAAGCCTACGAGGATATCAACTACCTTGAAACTCCCTAAGACCCACGAATAAGTGCCACTGTAGATGAACATGAACCCAATTGATTTGCAAATGATGACATAATGTACCGAGGAAATGCTAGCTTGCATGTACCCTTGGTGCCACCATACTAACTTGCACCATGAATTATGTAATAAAACCTAAGTAAAAAGCTTATAGATGATATTGAGAAACTTTACCGACATAGAAATTTATTTAATCTTCCCCCAAATAGGAAGTGTATACGTTGTGGTCAATGTTGTACAATTTGGTATTTGTGTATTTCCCAACCCAATTTTGTTTCTGAGTCACTTTTTAGACCTATGCAATGTTTGATTTTGTACCTATTATTTTGTTCCCCGGTTCTGAGCTAATATAAGGATGTAAATATCATATGATGGTTGCCCCCATGTTTGGGGTACATGAGATAGAGCAAAGTGAATGTGACCCGAACAAGAAGACTTGTATCTGATGTGCACATGTGTTGAAGGATTCGTGTAGGGGGAAAATGGGAGTGAGCATGGTGTATACCATGGCACACACACAATAGTAAAAGAAAAGTATTAGTGACAAGAAATAGGGAAAACACACAATAGGTGTAAGCTAAAGCATGAAAAAACACACAAGTAGAATAGTCATGGCAAACAATATACTGCATTTATGGGACATCACTCAAGATGTCATAAGACAATCGAAGCACTCAAGGCCAACAAACAACAAGTATGTAACATAGGGAATTACCCACAAATAAATGAGGTCATAGATGAAGCATGTAAAACAAGAGACAAGACATATAGTGAAAATGATTCATGTTTAGAAGTGACCTACAAAACAAATACTACACATGAAGTACCCATTAACATATTAGAGTAATATAGAATATGACACGATGTATGTATTGATTAATTGAGGTAAGAGGAAGTAAAGTAGTAAATATTGGAATGGTAGCACTTGTGTGTAAGAGAGTGTAAAGTGGATGCCCTCTGTTAGCACAAAACAATTGGTAAAGAGTGGTGTCAAACATCCTATATTATGTAACCATCTGTGTAGCATACATTCCGATTAACTAAAAATGGGAGAATATTTGTGTGTAGTTAATCTAATCTAGAACGACATGTAAATATAGTAAATGAATACAATGGAAAATGACATGAACAACTAATCTAATAAAAATAGAAAACCCTAATATGCAAAAGAAGTATGGAAGTGACTTAGTTTATTTGAGGAGCTCACAAGACTGTGTCGCATAAGTGACTGGAGAAACAAGAAGCAGGAATGACTGTGCAGAGGCCCCAAAAAGGATGGATCTAGATTGATTCTTTAGACTAGGGCACCTAGAGAAGGATTGGGACACCTGCAGGAGCTATGGTCTGCAGAATAGGTGCCCTAGTCTATGTGAAAGGTTTGAAACTGAGTTTCACAGGTCCATTAGGTGGTCCAAAACCCTCATTGTATGATGCATCAGATTCGTTGCACTATACCATATGTCGATGATAATATAAGATGATAAAAAAACCTACAAGAAACCATAAGAAGCATCAAAACCCTAAAAACAGGACTAATGCAAATGAATGGGTCGGACTAACCTCAACTACCACAACAATGGGCTTACTAACTAAGTGTTGCACTACATTTTGGACCCAAATGTAGTTCTCGTGTGTGTGTGCATCATGTGCCCTAGGCGCTCTTGTGTTAGTCACACTTTGTGAAGTAGCGAGCAATAACTAAATATAGAATGTAGTAGAATGGTGCATGAAATAAAATAAAATCCCTCCCCCTATGCTTGTGTGATGCAGATTAAAACAACCTTGTCCTTGTGATAGAGCTAATGGATGCAACTCTAGGTGGATGATAGTAGTGACTAGTGTTTGGTCACTCATTATGGTCTCATAAATTTATATTTATAGGGTTCTCTTGATCTAATTTTGTAATTAACCTCGAAATGGACGACCACCAAAAAGATAACAAGCTAAAATGTCTAGAAAGTACCCAAAAAGTGGCAGGAAAGTTAAAAAAGGATCGAGGTGCCCCTAGTAGGGCTAAGGCGCCCATGGGCACCTTAGTCAAGGCTAAAATAAAGCAAAATTTCAAAATTTGATTGGGCATGTGGGTGCAAGAACTCGAGAATGACGAAATAAAACAAAGTAAGATGGCCAAAAGATGAGGTTAATTAGTTCTTTCTTCACTCAAAAACATTCTAAATAGTATTATGGGACTAGGACTAAATAATGTCTAAAGTGCATGATTTTGTGACTATATTTTTCCCCCACTTTATGTTGGTGAGCAGAAAACTCAATAACATAAAGTAGATAGAGATGTGTACCTGATGTGTTGGCTAGATTTTTTGCACAGCTGAAAACCTAGGCAGTTATGAGATAAATCTCCCTCATTTACCGGTGAGGCTCACGTGTAATATTTTATAATATTTTGTCAATTATATTTTCTAATATCTATGTGTTGGTTTTACTTTAACTACGTAGCTCATGAGCCATAGCTAGACAGTTTTGTAGCAAGTAAGTAGCTGTAAGAGAAAGGAAATATCTGTAGAAGAGGAAAATAAAAGGAAACGAGGGAAAGGAGAGAGGATGTGCAACCCAATCAATAGTTTATAGATTTGATCACATGCACATAGATTAAAAAAAATAAATCATTAAACACAAAATTCAAAGCAAAGGAAACTTTCAAATATAGATCTAGAATAACACAAAGTTTATGAATAGATCTAGAAATAAATACGAGATGAATGCACTGTTGACACAAAGTTCTCCGGAAATCTCCTCTCTATTCCTCTAGCTTTCAAAAAAATATCAAGGGTTTTAGCACAAAGTCTGGAACACAAGAATGTTGATTACCAATTATGATCCTTTAACCCGTAGGCTCTTCCTCTATTTATAGTATATAGAGGGCAATTACAAATACAGAAAGCGATAACTGAACTGACACATGATGAAAGCTATGAAAAGGGAAACAACTGACAACCTTTCCTCCTGAAATTCCTCTTCTCCATGACATAGCATGCATCTGATAGACTGAAAAATAGAACCTTCTTTTTTGCATGTCTGCCACCTATTTCCAAGTAATTGACTTTCTTCAAGTAACGAATTTTAAACAAATCACTTAAGTTTTATAATTTAATTGATTGCCCAATTACTTTATCGGAGTAAATATAAGAAAGAGGAAAAGAAATAAAAAGAAAACTACAACCCTCCCAGTCCTGTTCTTCTTCCATATTTTTCATGCGGTTGACTCTTTTGCCTTTGATTCTCACCAAACTAGATCTAGAAGCTATGCATGACTGTGATTTGTTTGCAGGTATTATCTTTGACCTATCTTCCCTTATATCCTTGGAGCTTTTGCAATTCTTCTTTAGTACATGCAAAGTAAATTCAATGAAGGCTTCAATTGTAAGATTACGAGCACATGCACACGATCTTGAAAAGAATTTTCCATGCTCTGACTTCTACACAAGCTATGTTAGAAACAAGAGGATGAATTTTTGCCGGAAACCTTTTCAATAATGAGATTTGGATTTGTCAATTAAATCGGTGATAGGTTCAGGGCCTATGCCTGTATCATTGACTTTAGCAAATCTGGAAGCTATGCATGATTCTGTTGATCCTTCTCTTTCATCACGCTCCATCATTGCTGGGACAATCTTTGTCTGAGCTCTTTTTCTTTTAATTCTGTTGGAATCCCTTGTAATTGGACCAATTTGTGCAGATCTAACAATTTCTTCTGATTTGAAAGATATTTTCAATGTACCTGACATTGATTTGAGCACCTGTGATGAATACCTGTAATTTATTTAGACAAAGATGGAGTCAATGGCGTGAATACTTGATTTTTATCACAAAAATCTGCATATAAAGTTTGTTGCCCTAAAAGTTGAGGTTTTACTTGCATGAAAAGCAAGCAAAAATATTATTTAATTCACCTAGGCACATATACCAAGATGCAGATGCTCAGAATGACCAAAATTAGGTTATTCCAACCCTAGGCGCCAAAACTGGAAGATTCTCGGCAGTGGAAAATAAACTTTAATACAAAATCATCCTTCTTTTGGTGCCAAAACCTGTTAAAGTTGCAATCCTCATGAAAAAGAATTAATTGCTTCTTTATTATGGCAGCCCATGCTTATATAACCCTCAACATTCTATTTTTTAATAACTACCCTTCATATTTATGGCAATTTAATTAATAAACAATCATGTTTATTCACCCAAGTTGGGCGCCCAATTGTGCATGTTGTTGGTTGCTTTTAAATAAATTATTTTATTTATTTTTAGCATGCATCCTTGACTTTTCTTTAGCTCTTTCACTTGCAGAGACTTTCCTTCTATTTATGGCGCCAAAATTGGGCGAATAAACCATTAATAAATATTATTAAATGCATTATTATTCACCCAAGGTGGGTCGCACTTTTTGGCAAGGGTAGTTGCTAAAAAGAAGAAGTCAGCTTGATGGGAATTTCCACCCTGCACTGCAGCTCCAAAAATCCCCTCTTCCACTTAAGTGATTTGACTTTCATCATGGGAAAATTTACCCTATAAGGCAGGTAAGAAATTCCTGTCGGTGCTTTAAGTGATTTTTCTTTTATAATGGGAATTTTTACCTTGCAAGGCAGGTAAGAAATTCCCGTCTACCTGCCACCTCTAATATTCCCATTGCAGCTTAAGTGCCTTTGACTTCATGGGAAAAATTACCCTGCAAGGCAGGTAAGAAATTCCCGCCTGCCTGCCACTGCCAAAATTCCCACTGGTAGCTTAAAGTCTTCCTTCTAGAAAGTGTAACTTGCATTAAAATTGGCCTCCTTTGATAAAGTGCGACTTGCATGGGTGAATAAATTTCTTCGGTAGGAAAAGTTAGCCTACTAAGCAGGTAGAAAATTCCCATAAGTGCTTTAAGTGATTTTTCTTTATTTTATAATGGAAATTTTTACCTTGTAAGGCAGGGAAGAAATTCTTGCCTACCCATCGCATCTAATTTTCCCATCGCAACTTAGCTGACTTTGACTTCATGGGAAAAAGTACCCTGTAAGGTAGGTAAGAAATTCCCACCTGCCTGCAGCTAACAAAAATCCCATTACAGCTTACACTCATTAATTCAGAAAATGTGACTTGCCTGGGAGAGGCTGTTTTGTGCATGACTTCATCATTTTTGGTTAGTAGCTTGCATTTTGAGGTTGATTCCTTCTGGTGTTGTGTCGATAGATGATCTCTAGATTCTTCAGGAAATTAAACAGACTATACTAGTGAAAGAATTGACCTAGGAAAATTTCATAGAGAAACTGAGGAGAAAACCAGAGAAAAATGCAAAAGAAATAAATAAAAGTGAAAAACGTTGCTAGAAGTTACAGACAATGCCCTGAATTCATTCCTGGTGAAAACCCTAATGAGACGAGTGAATATTGGCATGCAAAACTGTAACAGGATTCAACCGGAGCACAATTTACTTCAAACAAGGCATTATTTATTTAATAAATAATTAAATAAAAAATTCCCACAAAAAAAACTTGGCGGAGGGATAAAATGAGTTTGGGTATCTGGGTATTTGTCAAAATTGGCTCATATGATTCACTGGGAATATCCTAACATAATACAAACATCTTCTGGAAATAAAAACACAAAAAGATCCATTATTTTAAAAGAATGATTTTTTTTTCAAATGGGTGGTCCCAGATTTCAGGGTGAAATCTGGGGACACCATGATGCTATTGTAGAGTGATATAGAAAATGCGCCAAAGGACCAGACAAAGCTTAGAATGACAAAAAGATGATGGAGTGTGGAAACTAAAGATGAAAAAGTGCAAAAAAGTGATGAGAGTGAACATAGGGTGGAAATGTGTGTGTAATTTTTGATGTGATTGATGTACCTACATGGTTAGTATGGTGTGTGCTACCACAAAGTGTTGTTGTTGACACCGTTATTGTTGTTTTTTTGCTGCCCCTATTTGACTGATTATTTCTCATACGACCAAACCTACAAGGATAAAACATTCAACTAGTAAAATATGTATGTATGTATGTATGTGTAAAAACACAATGTAAAAGACACATGTAAATGTAAAATACACAAATGAAAAATGTAAATGGAACATGTGCACCTGATTCATGTTGAGAAAGAGAGTGTAGAATGATATCATGTACTATCGGGGTTTTTTGGGTGTTCAGACACTATAAACCAAGGAAGTATAGGGAGGAATTCTGATGTATCCTCCAACCTCTAACTACTTCCTTGAATGTGTGTGAAGAGATCTTTGTACGTCCTAGTTTTTTGGGCGATTCGACTGCACTAGCCTAAGAAGTATAGGGAGGAATTTTGTTGTATCCTCCAACCTTTAGCTGCTTCCTAGAATGCTAAGGACTACTATGTCCTGTAAAAGCCACTGTGTATGGGGTTCGCATATTGGTCTAAACCCACTCATTGTATGTGATCCACAATGTCAAGGGTGGAAAGTACACTAAACTAAACCAGTGGAAATGCGTTGTGTAGAATGTAAAAACCCCCAAATGATGCCCCCCTCTTTAGGAGTGCATGCGACGTCACTGATAGGAGAATGTGGCCCCAAAAGAGTACCAATTGCATGTACTCTAAAAATTTGTCCTGTAGAGGAAGGGAAACTGATTCATAGAAACCAAGGCGTGCACAAACAAGAGGCTAGCCAAAGACAAGTACTAGTACAAAAAATCATGCATGTAGAAAGCAATGTGTAATCTACACAAACAATATAAAAGCTACCAGGCAAAGTAGTAATGTAAACACACAAGAAGATAAGTAAACAACACAAAGTGGGCTATAAACATGGGACATCACTCATGATGTCGCAAGACACGTAAGGCCATCATGTCCATATGCAAACAAAAAAGTGTGCACACCAAACAAAGGGCAAGGCCCGCATACAAGAGAAAAAAATATCGGACAATGTAACAAACAAGTATGGAAGCAAATATCCCTGCATAACAAATGTTGCACATGAAGCACCTGTAAGCATGTTAGAAAGGTAACTAGTATGTCAAGAGAATGTATAATCAAGTAATATAAAGTGCTAAGTATGAAATAAAATAATAACACCTGTGATAGACGAAGGTGGATGCCCCCAGAGACCGATGTAGGAAGGATAGAAGGTGAACATCCGTACTATGTGTAAGAGACCCATATCTGCGATCACAACTAGAAAAAGACGTGAACGCTCATGTGTGGATGATATAAATAAATGACATACAAGTAATCTAACTAGCATGTGTAATAAAGAGACCATGAACAAGGAAAAGTAAGCAAGAGTAAAATCAACCATAATATATAGTATACTGTGGATGGATGTAATGGAATGCAATATGGATGATATGAGCCACGTGCCCCTCGAGTGAATGGAAATGTATGCAATGAGGTTCATTTGGTTTTCCCCCTCAGCAATTAAGAATGAATAGTAAACGAGAGTGCATTATTGAGAAATGGTCGAATAGTGTGTGTTGTATCTAGCACGTTGTGAGGAATGTGTATGTGTGATGATATGCGACCTAGAAATGATGTGTGCATCAATCCTATAGCCGAAGCATATATGATGACAAGATGAATGAAGGAGTGATGATTTAGCCTAAAGCATATATCACTACTAGATGAATAGAGGGAGTGGTGATGTAGCCTAAAGCGTATACCACTACAAGATGAATAGTAAGGAGTGTTGATGTAGCCTAAAGCATATACCACTACAAGATGAATAGTAGGGAGTGGTGATGCAGCCTAAAGCATAGACCGCTACAAGGTGAATAGTAGGGAGTGGTAATGTATCCTAAAGCATATACCACTACAAGATGAATAGAGTAAGTTAAAATTTGACCTATAACGTGTGTCACCATCTGAGAAATGTCGCATGATGAAAGGTTAAAGGATAAATGCATGATGAATGTAAGGTCCATTTGATTTGTAAATCCTTAGCAGCAAAGTATGGACTGAGGAAATAAACTACATCATAGGGTAGTAAATGCAACGCGTAGAAGATGATGTAGTATATGTAATGAAGATGATAAATGACCTTGTGATGATTAGAATGTGTGATGTACAATGTAATGTGTGATGTAGACTGACAAGTGTAAGAGACACGATGTATTATGAATGGTATGTAATACTAAATGCGTAGATGATATGTAAAATGTGTATAATGTATATATGCACAGAGGTAGACTAAATGTAATATGTATGATGCAAGATGCAAGATGTATGAAATGCAATGTGTGGTGTCTATAGTGCAATGTGTGGGGTTCATGTGTAGAAAACCCTCAACAGTTGAGTGTGAACCGAAGCACAAAAGTGTGTCATTGGGTAATGATTGAATTGTATTATTCTAATTATAATATTTCTTAAGATGCATTATATTGAGTGGATTTTTGAGAGGTTTGACTAAAAGGGTGGTGAGGCGATAAACTTCACAACCAACTTTGTCAGTGATAATGTATGGGGCAAGCCAATTGGGCTTGAATTTACTTTTTTGAGGTGCCTCAGTGTTTGTATTATTTTGATTTTATTTCAAGACAAGGTCACTGATGTTGAACTCTCGAGAGCAAGTTTTGCAATTGTAGGCATGTGCAATGTGAGATTGATATGCATGATGATGTTCGAGTGCTTGGACATGACACGAGTCCAACATTTCTAGTTCATGTAGGCGATTCTCATGATATTTGTTATCTTTTAAGATGCCTTTAAGATAAATTTGCAAGGAAGGTATTTTAAGCTCGAGTCGAATAACGACCTCAATGCCATAAACTAATGAAAAAGGGGTGGTGTTAGTGGGTGTATGAACACTAGTGTGATAGGCCCATAGAGCATAAAATAGTTGGTTATGCCAATCAATACCACTAGAGTCAATGGTCTTCCGTAAGACTAGTCGGTAGATTCAGCTTGACCATTACCTCGTGGATAATAAGGTGTGGATAATGATTGTTTGATTTTGAATTTAACACAAAACTTTTTAATGTCCTCCTTTTGAAGGAAGGTCCATTATCTGTGATTATATCAGAAGGCACACCAAAACATGTGATAATATGCATGGTGAGAAAGTTATAAATATCTCCACCAGTGACCATTCATAGGGGAGCCACTTCAACCCATTTAGTAAAGTACTTAGTAGTTGTAATGATGAATTTATGTTCGTCGACAGATTTAGGATTGATCATACCAATGAGGTCAAATCCCTAAAGGGAGAAAGGCCGAGTAGGTGTAATGGGCTGGAGTTCATACACGGGTGCATGATGGAGATTACCATGTTTTTGGCATTTTTCACAGCAAGTAGCATATTCAAAGCAATATTGTTACATAATAAGCCAGTAATATCCTAGGCGTAAAATCTTATGTGACATAGCTTTTCTCGAGAAATGACCACCACATATGTTGTCATGAATTTGTAAGATGGAAGTTGGAATGTCGGCAAGCGCGAGATAATATAAGAGACGTCCATTAATAACATGTTTGAATAATTATGTCTCAATGATAACATAACGAGTAGCCTTGTGATGTAATCGGTGAGCTTCATGAGGGTGTAAAGTGTCTAGGATAGTCTGCTTACATAAATAGTTATAAATAGGCATGAACCATTCAGAGTTGTCTTGATTGCGCATTATGGTGCAAGATGCAAGAGGTAATGCAGAGATAGAAGGATGTCGTAAGTGCATAATGATAAATGTGGCTTGTTCATCAGTGATGTCTTGCGGGATGAGTGACGTGGCACTAGCCATGACATCTACATGACGTTTATCCTTGTGAGGAATGGTAGAAATGGAATATGATTCAAATGTAGCTAGGAGGTCTTTGACAAGCATATTATAAGGAATTAGATGTTCCTCCTTTGTCTTATGTGTATCATTGACCTGACTAATGACTAGTTAAGAGTCACCATGTATGCATACGTTGTGAATGATAATTTTTTGAGTTATAAGTAGGCCTAAAATGAGAGCTTCGTATTTTGTAATGTTATTCATACAAGAAAAACCTAATAGATATGTGAAGGGGAGTGGGTCACCATGTGGGGTTATGAAGACTACCCCCACTCCAACACCAAATTGACAACAATATCCATCAAATTATACTGTCCATGTATGTGGCTCAATAATATAGGCAGTGAGATCATCACGAAAGGAATTAGATATGGGCGATACATATGAAAGTGGTGCCACAACTAATTGATCAACTATTACTTGTCCTTTAATTACCTTTTTTGGTATATGAACTTAAAATCAAATTCAGTGAGGAGCGTGACCCAACGTGCCAAACAACCTGTCAGATGTGTGTCGGATAGGAGATAATGTAATGGATCAACCTTTGTTATGATATGGACCTCATTGTTAAGGAGATAATGTCACAATTTTTTTGCAACGAAGACAAGGTAGAGGCACAATTTTTCAATGTAGATATAGTTACATTCATAAGAGAGTACAATATGATTGATGTAATATATGGCTCTTTCACGTTGAGAATCATCATGTTATGCCGATAAAGCACCCAATGCATGAAACGTAGCATAGATATACAATAAGAAAGGTCAATCAACTAATGGGGGAACTAGAACAAGTGGATTTAACAAGTAGGATTTGATATCATTGAATGCTTGTTGACATTTCTCATCCAAAACAAACTTGGTATCTTTCTTCATGAGTCGTGTAAATAGTTGGGTCTTATCAGCAAGTTGTGTAATGAATTGTTGAGCAACTTGAATTTTACCATGTAATGATCATAATTGATGTAAGTTTTTGGGTGGAGGCATATTGATAATGGCTTTTATTTTGTTACGATAAATCTCAATGCCCCATTGGGAGATGATATATCTAAGAAGTTTACCTTTTGTGACTCTAAAAACACATTTTTTAGGATTCAAACGCACACGATATTGTCATAATTGTTGCCTAGATTTTGCCAAGATGTCATCTACATAATCCTCGATGATCTTGTGAATGTATTCATGGAATATATGTGTCATTGTCCATTGATAAGTAGCCCTAACATTTTTAAGGCCAAAGAGCATGCCTATATAGAAAAATGTACCCCATGGTGTGGTGAAGGAGGTTTTTTCTTGGTCTGCTGGGCTGATCTTAATTTGATTGAAACCTATAAAGCCATCCATAAAGGAAAGAATATCATATTCGGTTGTAGAATTGACAATAGCATTGATGTGTGGTAAAGGAAAACTATCCTTAGGGAAAGCTTTGTTTAATTTATGAAAATCAGTGTTGCGACAAACCCTACCATCCGGTTTCATTACCAAGACGATATTAGATGCCCATTCAGGGTAGTCGACAATGCGAATAAAACTTGCATCTAGAAGCTTCTGAATTTATTCTTTGACTAAGAGGGCTACCTTGGGATGCATCTTACAAATTTTCTGTTAGACAGGCTTGACATCTGAGTTAAGGACAATATTATGCATGGCCATGGATCAATTCCTAGCATATCACTACAATCCCATACAAAAATATCAAATAAATCATGAAGGACTTGTTTGATATCTTTTTGTTTAGTAGGGGTGAGGGAAACAACAAGCAAAACTATGCATAAATTTTCAAATGTGCCTAGGTTGTATTGTATCATTTATTTATTGAGAAGGGTTGAATGATATTTAATATATTGATCGGTAGGAATAGTGTCAGATGGACCAATGTTGTCAATGGTGACGTCAAATTCTCTGAGATAAGTCATATTAGTGAGAGATAAAGGATGATGCCTCTTATGGTGAAAAGAGGGAAGATGATCGTAAGCACCCATATAATCAAGTAGTGCATTATCAGTAGCAAAAGTATCGAGGGTATCCCAAATGGTAGATGCATCATCACTACTGAGTTTCGGATACACTAAGGGAGGTGAAGTAACATGAAAAGTGGTATAGGTATCTGTAAGAGGTGTAGAAGGAGGTTGATACCCTAGCCTGAACTTGTGTGACCACGCAAGGAGATCCTAAAGTGCTATGACTTTATATTCATGTTGATCTAGATTCGTGTCAGAGAAACCAAAGCGATGGAAATATTCATACCATAAACCATACCTAGAAAAGTCCCGAATAATATCAAAAGAAGTAGGAGTATCGGTAGCTTGTTCAAAAAAGTTACAATACTCAAAATGTGATGGATCGGACAACACATCATAAACAATGGCTTGATGTCATAAAATAAGCCATGCATGTAGTGTAGAGGGGACCTCACGTATAGCATGGATCCAAGGTCTCCCAAGAATAATAGTATAATTAAGGTTGTCAGGCATGACATGACATGGAATATTAATTGTACATGGACTAATAGTTACAGGTAAGTGTTTAGTACCTAATACACACTTGGGGATGTTATCAAAGCCATGAATAGAGATGGAAAAAAGACATAAAGATGTTTCTGACATACCTAAATGATGAAGAAAAGTAATGTTACAAATGTTGAGGCCAGATCCATTTTCAACTAAAGCATGCTTGACTCCAACTTTATTAACAAAAAATTGAATATACAAGGGAGGGTCATGTTGTAGTATTACTTGAGAAGGGAAATCATCTATTGTGAAAGTTATTTTATCCTCATTAAGGGATAGAGCCAAAGTGAAATTAGGGTATACATAGTTAGGTGAAGTATGGGGAGGGATTTAATTCGTAGCTAAGTACTTCCTAAGCTTATCGATACAATCAGGGTGATCTTGCAGATTAGTGTCAATAAAGATGTTAATGATGATCAGACTCTAGGATAATGGATGAAGAAGGATCCTATAAGTGTGCATGATGAATTTGGGTTCACCAAAATGATTAACTAAAAATGGGAGAATATGTGTGTGTAGTTAATCTAATCTAGAACGACATGTAAATACAATATGTAAGAGAAGTATGGAAGTGACTTAGCTTATTTGAGGAGCTCGTGGAACTGTGTCGCAGAAGTGACTGGAGAAACAAGAAGCATGAATGACTAGGCAGAGGCCCTGAAAAGGATGGATCTGGATTGACTCTCTGGACTGGGATGCCTAGAGAAGGACTAGGGTGCCTGCGAGTGCTCTGGTCTGTAGAATAGGTGCTCTGGTCTGTGCAAAAGGTCCAAAACTGAGTTTTATAGGTCCGATAGGTGCTCTGAAACCCTTGTTGTGTGTCACATCAAATTCGCTACATTGTGCCCAATGTTGCTGATAATCTAAGATGATAGAAAGACCTGCAAGAAACCATAAGAAGTATTAAAACCCTAAAAAAAGGAAGAATGCAAATGAATGGGTCGGACTGACCTCAGCTTCCATAACAATGGTCTTACTAACTGAGCGTTGTACTACATTTCAGACCCAAAAGTAGTTCTGGTGTGTGTTTATGCATCATGTGCCCTAGGTGCTCTTGTGTCAGGCACACTTTGTGAAGTATCAAGCAATAGATAAATGTAGAATGTAGTAGAATGGTGCATGAAATAAAATAGAATCCATCCATCCTATGTTTGTGTGATGCAGATTGAACCAGCCTTGTCCTTGTGATGGAGCTAATCGATGTAAATGAGCTCAAAATGGATGCAACTCTAGGTGGATGATAGTAGTGACTAGTGATCGGTCCCTCATTATGGTCTCATAACTTTATATTTATAGGGTTCCCTTGATCTAATTTCATAATTAACCCCAAAAAGTCCTACCACCAAAAAGATAAGAAGCTAGAAAGTGCCCAAAAAAGGCGGGAAAGCTCAATAAGGATCTGGGCACCCCTGGTGGGACCAAGGCACCCATGGGTGCTCCAGTACTAGCTTGGGTGCCCGAATCAAGGCTAAAATAGTGTGAAATGACAAAATTTGACTGGGCATGCATGTGCAAGAGGTTGAGAATGAAGAAATAAAACAAAGTAAGATGGCCAAAAGACAGGGGTTAATTAGTACTTTCTTCACTCAAAAACCTTCTAAATAGTAGTACGAGACTGAGACTAAATAATGTCTAAAGTGCATAATTTTGTGACTACACATTCAAGTCAATGTACCATGTGAACACATTTGTGTATAGAAAAAATATATATACAACATATTATGCATCAAGCTAACATGATAAATAAAGTGCAACATGAAAAGTATAAGCATGTAATTAAAACAACCAAGCAAGAACAATGCAATTGTTTTTGAATTTTTAGCATATTTGAATGTTTTTTAGATTTTGAGGCCCCATGAGAGCATAAATGAGAACCTATTCTCTGAAAATAAGGGTTGGTGATCCAAGAATTCCCCCATTGAGGGGAATATATAGATATTTATTGATTTTTATGAATTACAAAGTGTGTAAGCAGATGTGAGGAAACAAGGTTGCCCCTCAATGTGTGTGTGTGAAGTGAGGTTCAGTGTGTAGTCTTTCCCTCGATAGTCAAGTTGAACCCTGAAACGGAATGTGTCATCGAGAAATGAGGGGGTGAGTGGATTCCCCCCATTGTGAGGTAGAGTAGTGCATGAACTATCCAATGAGAATCTCTTGAGGAGGTGGAGAAGCTATCGAGGGAGATGGAGGCTTGGGCCTCGATTGTGCTAAAGAATGTGACTCAAGGGCATGCACCATAGAAACTTTGAAAGGAGAACAAGGTAGGTTGGATCCACAAAAATCCATGTGGGACTTAGATGATTAGTGAATAGGAGTATGAAGGGAAAACCCTATAGCAACAAAAGGCTGAATTATGTATGAATTAAGCACTAATACATTATTTAGAGGAATATAAGGATATAATAATATGTAAGAGACTCAATATAATGAGGGTATCTTGTATCAACCTCTAGAAGAGGGAGAGACACAAGGCCAACCACAAGTATAAGAGGTGATATGGAAGCATTAGGAATAATAACAACATACCAAGGTGTGCACAAAGTAGCATATGTGGAAGAATCATGAGTGGCACCATGTATATAGTTATTGGCCAACATAACATAGAGAGTTTAGGAACCTAATTTTTTAAGTCATTTACAATGTGCATTAGAGAAAGGACTTCCTATGGAGGAATAACATAGGTAGTAAGAGGATAGTAGAGTGGTTGCATCTTACCATTATATTTATCCATGGGGACACTATTGTGTTGGAATTGGATCTTGGGGTCAGCCAATGGAGAAGCTGCATTGGCACTAGGACTATGAGAAGATCTAGAAGGAATAGAAGCTTATACACCCTTATCGACGAATTTTTTAGCATGGGAAGAAGAAGAAGAAATACAAGCATTATTATGTTCACCATCATGTAAAATATCCTTTTCAAAAGCAATAATAGAAATACATACATCATTTGTAACAACATTTTGTTCACAAGCAACAAAGAAATCATGTTGCAAAGAGAGATAAGAAACACTGACATCATTTATGATAAAATTTTGTGCATGAGTATCGATAATATCATTTGGATAAGGAAGGGAAGGAAAACATGTATCATTACAACCAAATTTTGCGCACAAGGAGAGGGTATCACATGCATGACATGTAACCAAGTTCGACCTAAAAGAATATTATAATTGAGGTTATTAGGCATGACATGACATATAACATTAAGAGTAAAAATTCCTACTGTATTTGGAAAAGTAATCTCCCCCATTACCCATTTAGGTATATTGTCAAACCCAAAAATATATAGGGCAAAGGGAGTTCGGTTGTCAATAGAAAGACCTATGTGAGGTAGAAAGAAAATGTTGCATATGTCAAGGTAAAAACCATTATCCAAGAGCACGTTTGAACAACGCATTATGAATTTTGACTTGGATATATAATGGAGGGGCCTCAACCATGATACGAAAGAATAAAGAATCTTTAGAAATTCTATAACCCTAAAATGTAGAAAAAAATTAGTTAAGCAAAAAGTGAATGTCGTCAAATGAATAAAATGAGCATATATCAAAATAGAATTGAATTTTACAAAACCAAAAGATGTATTTTTAAATATGATAAATTTAAATAAAAACATCCAAGGGATTTTTCCAAAAGTGCATATTTTCCCTATTATGTCCTAATTATTAAAAAGAATACTTTTGAATTTACAAAGATTGTGCTAAAAATTAGTGCAAATTAAAAGAGGTTTTCACTAAATATGTAAAAATTAAAAAGAAACTCCAAGTAATTTTAAAATAGAGTCGTTATACTTGATATATAAAACAATAGGTGATTTGGCAATTAAGATCCCTAAAAAGTGACCCAAAGAGGAAGACCGACCCTGAGATCTTCGAGATAAATGTGAAACTCAATTTGAGGTCAAACAAGAAGATGAAATTAGAATGGAATTTGAATACAAACCCTAGAAAAATCGATATATCTTAAACCAAATAAGAAGAAGAAACCCTAAGGCAACTAGGGTTTGGCCAATAACGGGTTCATCAAATGATTTAACATGAATTGGTTAATATCTCTATAGGGGTAGTAACTGATGGTAGATTATCCTAATCAATTAGTTTCCAAGGATAATTTCATAAATATCGGGCACAACCATTAAACAATGATAAATAATGATAATCAACAATAATTAAAGCAATTGCAACGAGAGAGAAAATGAGTTAGCTGATATCATGCTCTGTATGATGATCTGGGTTGGTCTGGTGACTAAAACAAATTAAAAATGATATTATTTTATTGTCTCTTAAACTGTGTCTTATGGAGTTGTTTGGACCAAATTAGATGGGACAAGCCAAAGCATACCCATGCTATGACCCTTTCTATAATTTCTCGTCCCTTTGTACTTTCAGCTCCAGTAACTTTCTAGGATTTTACAACATTTTTGGATATGATCCTTTATGATATTTGGACCTTCAATAATGTGTGATGCTTGTTGTGTAGTTGATGCAATATTCAAAACCCTAGATTGTGAGGAAGTCCTACAAAATAAACATTAGGTGGGCTATGGGCACCCTTGTGCACCACTGACGTCACTACCACTCTGAAGAGGGATCAAACCGCACGTCATTCTTGCTTAGCATGTGATCTCTAGATTGTATGAAACCAAATAGATAACCATTATCTTGTAACAATGGGATTGTACTTACACCTTTGACCTAGGTTGACTTAGAATGATGATTTGTTCCTTGTATTTACAGATCCAATTGGATGACTGCCCTAGAATGAGTATGCATAATATATGGAGCTCAAGGGAGTCTTGGAATGGATTTTCTTGCACTTTCTCTTAGTATATACTCATTAGGATATATGGGTGTCAAGTGTGTATGATCTCCTCCTTTGATAATGGATGAATAACTAACTTATATATGTGTTATGAATCTGAAAAGCTCGGATAAAGCTGACTAGAAGTGACCCAAAGGAATTTTAATTGAGAAAAGTTCCATTAGAGTGAAAGGGACCAAATTGGATGGGAAGGCCCATAACATATGGATGTTATGACCCATTCTGGGTGTTTTGGTATGGGATGAATGTGCGAGTGCTTTGAAAATTGGGATTATATTGTGCAAGGGTTTAGCCTGATTCTATGGACTAATATGACCATTGTGTGAGAAAATGAGTTGCATGTTTAAGTAAGAATGAATGGGATATAACTAGGGATAACATGATTGACTAAGTTGGACAATTGTGGACTAGTGCAAAGGCTTGTACAATTTATGTTGTTGCAATTGATTTAATTTAATTTGGATTAAATCTATATTATCAAGTAACTATTGTAATAAATGATGTACAAATGCTAAAATATAGTGTGACACAAGCAAACTAGCATGTAAAGTATGAAACCTTAAGCAAAGGAGGGAGATAAGATGACTTAGTTGATTTTTGAGTGAACAAGAAGCGATCTGGGTAGGTAAAAATGCTAAACAAATTGTAGACAATGTCATTAATGCTCACTATAAATTTTGGAACTCAGAAACAGGGCAGGACAGGAGTGCCCAGACTCACTGTAAATTCTGGAACTCAGGATCAGGGCAGGACAGGAGCGCCCAAGTGCTAGTGACTAGATCTGGGCATGCTTAGGTTTTGAATTTTTCTGGGTCGAAAGGTCTTCGATCCAATATTTATTTTCTCTTTGACTTCACTATTAGGGTTTTGATCGCACCTGTAACCTATAAAACAAATTGTCTACCTGCACATGTCCACAAACCACATCAAATCTAATAAAAAAGATACATAATGTGGAGTCAGAATGACCCCGATGGTCACCTGAAGATTGAACTTATTGTCGAGCATTGTACTACATCCCAAACCCCATGTAGTTCTTGTGTGTGTGTAGAAATGGTGCCCTGGGATGCCCTTGTACAAGTTACACTTGATAAAAGGTTGTGGCTAGAATGCAACAATGTAATAGTATGTGTGGATGGAATAGAATAGACTTCCCCTTCCTATGCTTTGTATCTAGAAGTATGCAACCATGGTCCCTTGAATGGATACTAGATGAATGCCTTTGGAGTGTTTTAGTGCCTTTGAAATGCAATCTTAGGTGATGATAGTAATGTTTGGTGGTTGGTCCTTGATTATGAACACATAACCATGTATTTATATGATTCCCTTGTTTGAATTTCACAATTGACAACCGGAAGGCCGACCCATAAGTGAAAAATATTCCCAAAAGATAAAATAGACCTAAAAAGAGCAAGTAAGGTAGAAAAGGGTCAGGGGCGCCCAAAGGGGACACGAGCACCTAGGCGCTGATGTCCTAGTTGGGCGCTATTGTCTGAAGCCATAAAAGATAAAATAATAAAGTCCCGACTGGGTTGCAGGGTGTGTAAGACCAAATAGAAAACAAGAGATAAAGAAAAGAGGTCAAAGATAGTTGTCAACTACTAGTTTTCTTACTTAGGAATCATGTAAATGATAACATGCTTTTAGGACCTGCAAATGTACCCAAGTACGTGATTTTGTGTCTACATTTTCCCCCACTTTATGTTCTTGAGTGAATACTCAATAACATAAACTAGATAAGAGATGCGTACCTTATGATCCTGTAGAGCGTGCAGCGAAATGCATGCCGAGTGAACAAGTGAAGTGTGGAGACTAGGAAAGGAAAAGTGACCCTAAGGGTGAAGCGTATGTGTTGTTTTTACCTATTGTTGTGCTTGTACTTACTGTTGTAGTTCGTTTCTTGTTGTGCATTAAGGATGAACCTGCAAAAGAAGAGTGAAAGAGTAGTGAAAGTCCTATATATGAGAAATATGAGAAAAGTATGTAAAAGTAGTACTAAAGGGAAGTGTGCACCTGATGTAAAAGAGTGTAAAGGATAGAAATGTGTCTTGAAATGCTGTGAAGAGTAATATTTTTGGGTGATCTCATGCTAAAGAGAAAATGTTGGGGAGAGAGTTCTAGTTTTATTCTTCATCCATGACTTTGCCCAATAAGCACCACTACAGATGGTACGTCCTTGATTTTTTCCCGTTGTCCTGATTTGTTCCGAGTTAGTTCCGAGTTGTATCGATTGAAGGATATAGAATGCATTATGTGATTGGAGGACTATGTTTGTAACTATAGAATTTCTCTGAAGGCTTCTATAAACTGACTGTATGTGCCCCTAGGACATTAACACCTAGGGGAGGATACAAGCACCCAGGCACTATTGTCTGATGTTGGGCACTAGTGTCTGTGTTGTGCTGAGGACCCAAGTCAAATTTTGGGCCATTCTTGGACTATATTTTTGTTATGTTCTTATGTTGTACATATTTGTACTATAGCTCTGAGTTTTTGTAGAGGTGTTTTGTTCACCCAATGTATGCCCCCCTCGTTTGGGGTGCATGCGACAACTATAGGAGAATGTGGCTCAAATGAGAGGACCCAATGCTAAGCTATATTGTATCCCTGTAGGGGGTAGGGGATGTGCATGGTAGAAACCAAGGCTTATGCCAAAAAAGGGATAATATCATGTGTTAGGAGAAAAAAGTAGAAAGTATGTAATAAAAGACAATGTAACAAACAAATGTGCAAACAAAGTGGTCCGCGAAAGTGGGTTTCATACATGGGACATCTCTCACAATGTCACAAGACATTCAGGGTCGAATTGGCCAAAAGCATACAATGAACATACAAGACAAAGGGCATAGCCCACAAAAAATAACGTACAAAAGAAAACAATATCAAGAAAAGTGTATTACATAACCATGGTGGCATATAGTTCAACAAGGCAAATGCTGCACATAAAGCACCCGTTAGCATGTTAGAAAGATGAAAAGTATGTCAAGGCATGTATGTATAAATGGAAAGTAATGTGCTAGAAAGTAGAAGTAGTAAATGATGAAATGATAACACCTGTAATGTGTGAGAGTACGAAAGGTAGATGCCCCTAGGAGCCTCAGTGGGACTGGAAAAGGATACAATGCCAAGCATGATTGTAGCATGTGAAAATCTATAAGAGATCTGCATTCACTCCAAAATACCAAGTGCACGTGCACGTGTGTATATAAAAAGATAATGACATACTGAGTATCTGACTAGCATAGTAAGAAAAGTGCATTATGTAAGTAGTATAAGAAAGTAAGAGTAAAAGCAACAAAGATATGTGATATGCAGTGTATAAATGTGATGGAATGGTATACAATGTGTGAAGATGGAAGGAGCAACATACCCTCCAACAGATGTGTATGAGATGAGGTTAAGTTATAAAATACCCCTCAATAGTAAAGAATGAACCATAGAACAAGAGTGCGTTATAGGGTAATGGTTTGAGAATGTGTTCTAGAAAGATAAATCACGAAGTATAGAGCGTGTAAATTGAATGTGGTGAGGTTCATTTCAGATTTATACCCTCATCAGTCAAGTATGAACCATGGAACTAAAGTGTGTCATAGGGTAATGATGATATAATGTGTGTATCAAAGAATATAGAAGTGTTGAGAAAGATTAATCATGAAGCACGAAGTGTGAAGTGTGATAGTATGTATTAGAGACAACTGATAATGCTAGAAAGGGGGGAGAAAGTGTGATGCCCCCTAAGTGTGTATATCAAGAGCTTGCATGAATAGAAGGATCCATAAGTGAGTATAAGTAAAAAAACATGTATGGAGTAGCATAGGAGTGTAGAGAGATGTAGCAAGGTATGCTTGTAGATATGAGAAAGTGTTGCTAGTAAGATTGATATGAATTACAAAGCAAGAGTGATGTATAAATGTGTATGTGAATAACATGGATAGACAACAACTGATTAGAACATGTGGTTATGAGGAGGGGAGAGGTTGATTCCCCCAAGTGTGTGAGTAAGGGAGATCTATCGGAGGATGGAAGAGATACCATGTCATGGTGGCGAAAGTGGCAATGTGTCAGGAGTATTGGTATTGGTGTTAGAAGGAGTAGGTTTTCCAAGGTAAGATGTAGTATGGAGAACATATGG